>CM035406.1:77728415-78328415 GCA_020310875.1 Ceratopteris richardii | reverse complement strand
GTACATGTGGATGCATCCAATTACGCCAGAGGGTGTGTGTTAGCACAACCCACGAATGAAGGTAACATAGATCTCCCCATAGCTTACGCGAGCAGACAATTGAACGCAGCAGAAAGAAATTACACCACAACGGAACGAGAAGGATTAGGGATGATCTACGCGGTAAAGAAATTCAGACATTACTTGTTGGCCAACAAATTCAAGTTCTTTACAGATCATCAAGCCCTATTATACTTAGTCAACAAACCATGTAACACAAGACGACTGATACGTTGGTTTCTATTGCTCATGGAGTACGATTTTGAAGTGGTAGTCAGGAAAGGAAAGACACATCTTAGAGCTGACCACCTTTCAAGATTAACCTCAGGAGAAGCTCCTCAAGGAATAGCGGATGAATTACCAGATGCATACTTGTTTAACCTTGAGATAGCACCAGAATGGGCTAAACCTATAGTCCCTATTCTGACATACGGACCCAAGAACCCTAGGATAAAGATCAAAGAAGGAGAGATTACCAAGTCTCAGAGGTACCAAATAATGGCAGGAAGCATATATAAACAGGATAATCAAAAGATTCTTGCTTGTTGTGTAGATGAATCAGAGCATGAGAATTGGTTGCAATTAGCACACATAGGTGCACTAAAGCAACATCATTCAAAACATCGAACATTACAGACTCTGCAGAGATTGGGAGTATATTGGCCTACGATGGAAGCAGATGTCTACAGGTTGTGTAAAGAATGCCAGGTGTGTGGTGAAAGACCACCAGTAGAGCATGCGACATTATATCATGTGTCTCTCACACCAGACTGGAGTGAACCTTTAGTGACATACTTGAGGACGAACACATTCCCTCAAGGCATGACCTTAGCTCGACAACGCAGTCTAGAGCAGGAAGCTCAAGACTATTCGCTTAGAGGACGAGATGGATATATAAGACAATGTGTTCATGAGAGCGATTATCTGAGCATACTAGAGACTGCACACCAAGGTGTTGCAGGAGGTCATTTTGGACCCGATAGGATAGTCAAAGCCATTCTCTTTGCAGGATTATGGTGGCCCACTCTTCACATGGATGCACATACCTATGTAAAGAGATGTGACGTGTGCCAAAGAACTCAGTTTCCTAATCGCAGAGATGAAATGCCATTGAAACCCATGATGGGCGGACGTGCATTTTCAAAGTGGGGTATAGACTTTGTAGGACCCATCAACCCCCCTGCAAAAGGTACACATGCGGAATACATTATTGTTGCCACAGATTATCTAACCAAATGGGTAGAGGCAAAAGCCACAAAAAAGAATGATGCTCACACGACTGCAAAATTCTTATTTGAAAATGTCTTTACAAGATATGGATTGCCTATAGAGTTAGTGAGCGATCGAGGCACTCACTTTCTAAACCAAGTCATTGAATATTTGTTACAGGATTTTATGGTGATTCACAAGAAATCTGCACCATATCATCCTCAGGCCAATGGTCAGGCTGAAAGCACTAACAAGATACTTTGTACCGTACTGACGAAACTCGTGAACAATAAACGTTCAGATTGGGACAAACAGTTACACCACGCTGTTTGGGCATATCGAGTGGCCTACAAGACCGTACTCAATGCAACTCCTTTTCAGATGGTTTTTGGTCAGAATGCAGTGCTTCCTTTGGACTTCTTGATACCGACCCTTAAGGTTGCACAGGAACATCAGTGGACCGGCCATGAATTATCAACGAGAATAATGGACTTGGAACGATTAGGAGAAACCAGGCTGAAAGCAGCAGCGAGAATATACGCAGCGAAGAAGCGACAGAAAGCATATTTTGATGCACATGTGAAAGATAAAGGCTTAAAAGAAGGAGATTTAGTTCTAGTGTATACGCTGAAACAGCACGCACGGAAGTTAGAAAAGCGAGGTTATGGACCTATGATCATTAACAGACTTTCGACAAGTGGAGCAGTACAGTTAGCCACCTTAGAAGGAGATATAATGCCTAATTACATTAGTGGCTGTAGAGTCAGGTTATATCAAGAACCTCTTACGGAGGATATGCTTAGACGACTCACGTTGGCAAAGAAGCGTAAGGAGGAAGAAAATAGAATACGAGCTGAAGCTCAGGCAGAAGCCATAGAACGCATTAAGCGCATGAGGCTAAGAAGACAAGGACTAGGGAGAGAACATTATAACCATCTGAAAACATCACCCAGATATCCCATGGCCATGTGTCAAGTAAAGTCAACCACTCATCCTAGCATAGTGGACAGGAGACCATTCATTACAGTTAGGCTAGAGCACGGCAACCCTTGCCAAGAACTCAGGGCTTTAATTGACTCAGGTGCTGCGACTAGTGCGATTAGATGGTCCCACTATAAGGATTCAGGAATAGAAATGCGGCCAATTGAGGCATACCTCATAGGCCTAGGAGGCATGGAAACCCCTTGCATGGGTGAGGTGGACCTTCCTATCCTCATTAAGAATTTGACCATGATGGCGAAGCTACTAGTGTGCCATGATGACGACCTGATAGAACCCCTAATCCTTGGCCAAGATTGGCTATACGATCACTCAGTGGACCTAAATCTTAGACAAGGCTCCTTACAGATCGGAACCTTAGAGCAGAAGCGAGTGATACCGCTTGACTTCCCTAACGGCATGCCGCCTGACGGTTGTAACCCTAGACCCTATGAAACACATGCGGCGGAAGACCGGAAGATCTTTGATTAGCTCAATCACGCTACGTCTACACCAACCCACTCGGGCTTGGCTATAGACAGTTGTCAATCAGAAGGACGACAGGAGATCTTCCCTGGGACTTCCTGCAAACTAGAAGAGGCAGTTACCCAACTGCAAGGGCAGATGGACACAATCAGCGGTCAAGTGGGTTGCATCAGCGGCCAAATGAGCACGACACCCTGCGGTGCTCATCCTTCCAAACTTGTTGCGGACTGGCCTAGATTAAAGTTAAAGAACGAATCACTTCCTAATGGGCAGGTCACGCAAGTGTTGGATCTCCCTTCTTTTCCAAAGCAGAGCGTCCATTCGACCTCTCAACCTCAACCACAACAGAGTCAACCACAACGAAGGAACCCAGACCGACGGCAGTATCAGAAGACACAGCAAGGAAAGCAGTTTAGGCCACCCAAAGGAAGCGGCACCAGACAAATCTGGGTGCCAAAAGGACAAAAAGCACCGAAGAACTCCAACCAAGCAGAGATCGACAAGAAAAAGGCAGGGCAGAAACAGAATTGGTATCCACCATCCCATCGACCTTCTTCTACAGGTTCGAGCATTCGACAAATTTGGATCGCCAAGAAATACCTTATCCATAGACCCACACCCACGCAGATTTGGGTACCCAAACCATGTATCATAGCTCAACCCTTAAGCCATGTAATATATACCCCTCACAAATCTTTCCATCCCTCAATACCACCACACCCGATACTACCTTTTGCCCCTCAACAGAAACCCACCACCCACTCAAAGACTCTTAGGAAATGGATACCGAAGCATGTCCAATCGTCTTCCCCTAACCCCATGTCTGACAAAACTACCCCCCCGACTAACATACAACCTTGTAATAAATCACTAACCTTTAAACCTTGTATAAATTCACCCACCATCATCACACGTCACTCATAATCTCATCTCATCAAGGAACGTATGCATCATCTGAAACGTGTAGGTGTCTAGAGACCTGCACTAGTGCTGCAAGAAGCATTGCATCCATCACATCACAGCACTTGGCTACACGGGTTACGCATCAGTTATGGAAAGGGATTGCGGTCTCACTTTAATGGGATCATAATTAATTTCCATGCTAATGTGTTAATCTTTTGTAGCAGATCTTTCTCATTAGCGCACCAGTCATCATGCAAAGTGACGAAGGACCATCAGAAGCAGGCCCCAGTGTAGCGGCAGTGCCCCTCAATGTTTTACGAGCAGAATCCCACCCGACGGCTCCACCACCAGAATTCCAAGGATTTCCAGGGCCCATGCCGATCGATAACCCACCTATGGGCTACACAGAAAAGATACACCGTAACTCTCACTGGTTTCAGGGACTTGCAGGACCCTTAGCGGATGCGGATTTCATATTTGAATCTAATTTGACGTTTGATGACCGCACTTGGGGAAAATACCAATTCTTCTCCAGAGAGTTCGAAGGCCTACAGAACACCCAGGACTTAACTCACGTTTGGGCCAGAGCCGGCTTCACGGAGTATTTCAGTGATCCTCTGCCCAAACCGGACTTTTACAGGTGTTATTATTTAATCACTACTTTGTTGGCCTCGGAGAATAAGGATATCCCAGGAACTTTTATTTTGCCCTCTTTAGTGGATGATCCACCTTACAAGAGGTTTTATCTTTCGAAGGATTTAATCAGGGCGGCCATCAAAATTCATGGAACCCACACGCCCACAGATCGAGAAAGATTAGTTCCAGACCCTATGAAACGTGGGGATGTCACGAAGTGGGAGGAGATCTCAGCAATTACACCTGAGCTGTCAAAACCGCTACGGATATGCATGCAACATTTTGCATTCCCCGCTCAGGACAAATTTACCATGCCCCATAAAAGAATATGGTTTGGATTGTACTTAGCGTGCACCGGACCTCAGACTGTTGATCTGGCGAGCTGGATCATTGATCAAATGTATTTGGCACAACACAGATGGGAACGCAAGAAAGTGCTTAATGGATGTTGTGCGCTCACAAGAATTGTTTATATGTGCTTGGCCTATGATTTGCCAATTGAACGTGCATTAACAGGAGAAGAGCTGAAAGCATTCAAAGGAACGACGAAGAAAGCCAGGAAGCCCAGTAGAACACGGGCAGGTAAGCGCATGAGAGGCACCATTCCTTGCCTTCAAGTGCCAGAGTCACCATCACCACAACCCTCTCCAGAGCGATCACCGACAGAAGCCGCTCCCACAGTGCAACCTATTCGCATAAGGTTATCTAGACCAGTGGTAACGGAGGGCACTACTAGTACCGTTGCACCTCAGGCAGCTACAACCACAGAACCCACCACCACGACAGCAGAAGCTCCCACCACTATTGGTGCGGAAGCCTTTTCTTTCCCAATACCACACATGGAGGCAGAACCAATAAACACAACATTCGATTTTGAAATGCCTGATGCATTCTCAAATGAATTCCAGTTTTCAGAGGCACGCCCCAGCTACCCTACCACACCGCGGGATCTGCCACAGGGACAAGTTGTGTCGAGCTCTGATGACGAAAGAACAGCCACCGACGATGACGAAGGTGATGACGAAGCCAGCCAGGGCATGCTTGATTCCCAAGAACAAGGACAGACAGACGGCCAAGGCCAACAAACCGATGCACACGGTGACACCAGCACGCACGAAGAGGAGACTTTCGAAGCAGCAGCTTACACGCTGGCAATCAAGAAATTATATCGTACAATGGAGAAAGTTTGGGCACGGAAGAAATTGACTGAAGAAGAGAGCCAGACCATAATCGAACAAGAACTCATCTCCGGAGGGTTTGAAGAAGTTTACATCAGAGGGTTCAGAGAACTGGTCCAATCCATCGGCCCGGTCGAAGCACTGAGATATTTACAAAGGAAGCCACTCCCCCAATATGACCCTCGCAGAGTTCGCTTGTTATCGAAGCCCGGTGAATATATTCGAGTTCCGGTAGGTGCTCAATCATCCCACCAGGCGCAAGATGCACGCCTACGGCCGGAAAGATCCTTCACCGAAGAAGCCATCCTAGTCGACTCCCCACCACATACTACCGTTGTACATACTACCACTATCCTTGAAATAACATCCACACCATCTACTCCTCTCTCACCTCAAGTTTCACCAATCCATCCTGTATCCCCCGCACACCCACCTGCTCCTCCCATATCCACACCACTCCATGGCAACATAGCCACAGCCTTTACCTCGCCCATTCATGCCACCATGCCCGCACCCAACCCTCCGCGTCTACATGTTAACCCCTTCACCCCTTCATCCTTCCCATCCTTTCCCCCACCTTTAAGACCCCCTTTCACCTTGCTAACCCCACTAACCTTCTCACCAGTTTCACCTCCCCAACCCACCATAACCCCTATTTCCCCTTTTCACCAAGCTGCTCCAGCCATCCCCCCTGTAAATTACTCTACATTTGTAAATCCCGTCTTCACACCTACACAACCACCCACATACACACCGCTTTTCACAGTCACCGCACTTGACACGTCCAATGACATGGACATATCACCACCCACAGCACCAGCACCCACTCCACTCACAGCACCATCATATTTAGGTACGTCACAATTTTCCACGATCACCACTGCATCCACCTTCCCAACCCCATTTCCCATTCCCGTTGCATCTACTTCCACTGCATCCTCACTTAGCACTCCATTACTATTATCGCCAACCATAGACACTGCACTTCAACAAATGTTCACATGCATGACACAAGTACGAGATGAGTTTGCATCTCTTGGCAACAACTATCAACAGCTGCAGAGGACGACAAATGAATTACAGTCGCAGCTTAATTCATTATCGATCGAGAATGCCTCGTTAAATACGCGATACCAAGAACTAAGAGAGGCATATCATAAGCTAGAGCTAGAAAGTGAAGAGAAGACAAAAGAAGCCACTGCTGATCTGGACAACCTGCTTCGAGCCCAAACAATTAGGAACGCGACGCTGACCAGGAATATGGGCCTACTCAGGAGGCACCTAGCCGCAGCCAAGGAGGAGAACCAAAGACTCCAAGAGCAGAATAGAGAAAATTTGGAAGCGGCATTAGACCATCCTGAACAACCATTAAGTCCGAGCAGATTCAAGGCAATCCCATCTGAATCGATGCGGATGTTGCTAGATGACCATGTTCGACTGCTCGAGGACTATGATCGGATGAACGAAGAGCATCAGAAGCTAAAAGAAGATCACAAGTTACTACAGCTCAGAGAACCGGCACCACAACAAGCACCAGTGGCAGCAGAAGTACCAAAACCTGTGGAACCCTCTCCTGAACTCATAGAGGAACTAAATGCATTACGGGCCCAGGTAACCTCTCTCCGATCACGCATAGATGTATACGAAGCACCACCACGGCCTGATTCTCCATCGGAGATCCCAGCTGACGACAAGCACATAACCATTCCGGTGGAGGAAACGTTTGAAGAAGCATACGAGCCAATACCCATCCCAGGCGGACAACTCACGGCCGAAGGCCAGATGACCTATGAACTTCCTACCCCCGCGTGGATGAAAACGATCGAAGAACTTGGAACGACACATTCGGCCAGAGTAGAGGCACAGTTACATGCCATGGCCATGATTGAAGAGAGAATCTTACAATCCCCCTTCTTTGCTCATTTGGCCCCCCGACGCTATATATCTGGGCATGAGCTTCAGTATAAGCCATACTTCATGTTAATGGCTGAATATCAGCTAGCTATAGAGAAAGAAACCGGCATGAAACCCACGCATGCTACACAATTCGAGCCGGCGGACTTGCCACCAAATGCGCAAAGAGGAGAAATCCATCAACCTGATTGGCGCAAAGATCTCCTCCAGAAGTACCCAGAAATGTGGAGCACATGGGTGAAAGCGCCTTTACATTTAAAGTATAATCCTTGCCGACGCCGCTCCTGGACTGCATTCGCTATCAAAGTACAAAACAATAGGCAGTGTCAGGATTGGTTGAATTACCCCTACTTCAAGCCGCCCACCGAGTTGCCCACTGTTGGCTATATGATGGCCACAATCGTCACTGGCTCCCTCGCCTGAAGCATATGGATGATATCGCCGCGCATATGACTGTCAAAATTTTTGACATGATGCAAATGATATTTAAAGTCTTCCGACGCGTCAAGGCACCGCATGTAAACACTCCGGGATTTGAGCATGGTAACTTTGATCTAGTATATGACATGAGCACAACGCCATCGCTCCGGGTGTGTTATGTCTGGCACTGTAGGATAAAATACCTCCCGGCATGCTACAAACAAACCTTTGAAGAGATGTTCACCACCGGGTTTTGGGAATACCATTCCGAGGTATTCATCAGCAGGCCCACACATTTATTGCAACTTTTTGCCTGTGAGCGAATGGTTTATTCCACGCATTATCAACTCCCGCCACCCGACGAACCGCAACCGATCGACTGGGAGAAGCTCGAGGCTGATCTGGCCCGAGGCATTCGAGTATCTGAGCACACCCTCGCTCACGACCTCCTACAAAACTACATCCGGCAGACCGCACAACAAGGTTCTGTCGAGGACGACAGAAGCGAGAGGGAGGGGGGTGTTGGAAGCAGTCAGAGGCACAGTCAGAGGCTTACCTCTTCAAACATCCAACAGTGATTTTCATAACTCTTGTAACATATGTAATATAGACAAAATCCCATTTTCTAATTCATAGCTCCATTTTGTGCAAGCCGAGGAGCCTCTAGGACCTATTTTTTAACTATGCCGGTCACTAGATGTGAAACCGGTCAAAACTAGTCTAGAAACTATAAAAAGAGCTAGAGAGCTCATTTTGTTGGTTGGTTCATGTTGGCTAGTGTGAGCTTAGAGCTAGTTTGAGCTTGTAATAGTGTTCTTGAGTAATAGAGCTAATTTCTCACCTTCCATTGTGTCTTGCTTGTCTCTTCATTGTGTGTGTGTATGTGTGTGTGCATCTTTATGCTTCTCACCTTCACTCTCACATCATCTCACATTCACGATCTTCATATCACTCCTACCTCTTCCGCGGATTGACATTAAGGAGGTGAAGCTTCTTAACGTGGTTCCCACCATTGTGCTAGAGCAACAGTCATGCACTTGTGAAGTGCTATGACCTTCTTCCTCTTACCAACTTGGGTACCCCCCTTGCTCCTTTGAAGTAATAACTCTGAGTCGCTTCTCTTTTTCTCAGCTGCTAGTGTTTCCTCGTTGTAATTGGTCCTCCATATCATTGTGGTAATAAGAATACAATTTTGAATTCCTTTCACAAATATCATGTCATTGCAAATATCCTTTGTTATTTGACGCATAATCTTGCTTTACATCCTAGTTTGCAGGTCGAGGGCACACATGATAGGAATGTCCCATCACAATATACTAAATTGATAGATTGCTTCACCCTTCCATGCACACTTAAGAGCTTCAATGGTGATCCCGATAACAGACATCAGATGGATGACAAGAATCCATCCATCATGATCATTTGGTATAATGCCCTGAATTGTGGTGGCCTCTACCATCCACTATAATGCTCTCCACTCTAATGGCCCTCTATTCAAATCTATTACAATGCATTCTCTACTGTGATGGCCTCAATTTTGATCCACTACAATGCAACGTATAGTCATAACTCCTGATTAAGAACTCCGCATGGCCTCCAAAGCTTCCTTCAATTATCTTAATTCATTCTTAAAGCAATCATATCCTTCCACATTTCGCCTATCTTGCCCTTGCCCTGGGTTGGATGAGTATCCACTGTCGCGTTGCATGCTAATGTAAAAGGATACATTGTTTATACATCCTAAAGTTTAGATTGACCAAGGATTTCACTCCTCAAGACATGATTAAAAAATCCTCCCCCAACTTGTGAATGTGAAAAGATACTTAAAAACCTCTTAATCCAATCCCTAGATCATGCTAGATCCACATATTGGACTAACAATAAATCCAATCACTCACATTGTAGGCACCTTTCTTTTTCATCTTTCCATCCATAATATCTTTTAACCATCATTGACTACAACCTCTAGACTCTTTTCTGATGTCGAAACTAGGGAACTTGTAAATCAGTGATATCCAAATGGTTTCTCCTCATATTGATGAGATATCAAGCTAAACATGTCATGATTCAGGATGACACGTGTCACTTTTTCATTTCTTTGACATCTATAGTGGTCACGCTGGTATATGTCAAGGATACTTCATTGATCTTTACTAGATTTATCTATTGAGAGTGATGGCATATTTGTTTTCTTGCCAGCTCACTCATTTGCGGACATTAGGATTTTCCTTATGTACTTTCTTTATATATTGCACTAGTTGTATTGTTGTTCTAGGTCATTTTTGTACATTCCTTTTTTAGAAGAAGAAGAAGATCATTTTTCCTTGCTTCAATCTGTGTGTGTGCTCCTCTTTGATTCTGAGAGTGTGTCTCCTCTTTGATTGTGAGAGTGTGTTTGTGAGCTCTCTTCCTTATCTCCTTCCTCGTGACATGGTACCAAAGCCAGTGTGGTTGTAGAGAGCTCATGGAGAAGGAGCGATTCACAAACGACCTCAGATTGCTAGAAAAATTGGCATGAAGGTAGAAGGAATCAAAATATTTTCAAAAGTTTTTCTTTTAGGGTCGCTTGTTTTTGTGAGATTTCTGTTTCAGAGCCATCTAGACCTCCCTTTTGATTACAAGGTGGGGCCCACAAAAAAATCAGGTAAGTTTGCAAAAACTGTAATTTGTGTCCTGTCTGGAAACACTCATATATTCCAGATCCAGAATTTCAAGCAATTCCATGAACTGTTGACACAAGAAAACCGTGTTTTTCTGAGATCGAACCATCACGTCAAGTGCAACAGTGTTCAAGCAGAAGTACTGCTAGTAGTGTTTTTGGAGTGTTGTGAATTGCTGCAGAAATGAAAAACGCAGATGGATTGAGTCAGCTTATGAGCGATAAGCTCGACAAAAAAAACTTCTATGCTTGGAGATTCAGAATGACAAATTTCCTGCTGGGAAATGGCTGTTCGAAGTACATCGAAGGAGAGAACGAAAATGCTCCGCAATTACTAGAGAGGAATCGAACTGCAGACCCGTTAAGAGCATATGAGGAATGGAATCAAGGAGTATGAAAGATAATGTATTGGTTATCTGTTAGCATACAAGAAAGCATGATTGGGCACATATAGGATACCAAGACTCCGAAAGAGGCTTGGAACAATTTGGTCACATTGTATGAGACCAATACAAAGGCACAGAAATTGAAACTCAAGAATGAGTTGCATACATTAGAGAAAAAGGGCATGTCGGTAAGTGACTATACCCTGAAAACCAAAAGTATATATCAGTCACTTGCATCTATTGGCGTAAATATAGATGATGATGATGATAAGATGGAAGTGTGCCTTTGTGGTTTAGGAGCTTCATATAAGCTGATCAAAACTTCTATACGGACCAGAGAAAATATTCCGAATTCTGTTGATCTGGTGTCCATGTTGATTATTGAAGAAAAGAATCTTGGTGAGGACTCAAACTCCGAAGGAAAACCTAGTTCTGAGCAAGTATTCTACTCTGGCAAAGGAAGAGGCATAGGTAGAGGCTTCAAAAGTGGAAAAGGAAACAATAACCAAGACCAAGGTCAACATCAGAATCATGCAGGAGGTAGAGGACAGTTTCGAGGCAAGGGGAGCCAAAGAGATCACATATATTTCCAAAGAAATGATTGAGGTACTTACAGTAAAGGATGTTGGAATTCTGGTAAACCTAGACACTTTGAACGTGATTACAGGTTGAAAAATCAAAATAACAGAAGGCAGCAAAACAACTATGCATTTTCAAGTGCATATGATTCTGAGAAGTTGTTCATGGTTCAACATCATATGATGAATACGATGTCCGCTGATGTTTTGAAATCAAATGGTAATGTTTGGTATGTTGATTCAAGTGCTCCAAATCATATGACCAGTCATGTGGAATGGTTTAGTAGTCTGCATGAAATTGCCAGTTCCTGGATATGTTGAAATAGGTGACAACACATCACAACCTATTGAGCATAGAGAAAACCTAGCATACAGTAAAACATCTTGTTTATCTGCTGCATGTTCCAAATATAACAAAGAATTTGGTTTCTGTTGGATAAACGGTTGACTAGGGATTACAAGTTAGGTTGAATGCTCATGGCTTATATGTAAAAGAGTACAAACAGGAAGGACGAATTTCCAAAGGAAACAAAGTGGGTAGGATGTTCACCTTAAATGTGAAAATTCCTAAAATGAATGAAGCCATGTTTGCAAAAGGTGAAAGAGTTATTACTCATATAGAAATCTAGCAAAAATGAATTGGAGATGCAAATTTGTAGAGGCCGAAATTGATGAAGTCAAAGGAGATTGTCAATGGACTACCAAATTTCAAGGTTGCAGAGATGCAAAAGGTATGTGCAACATGTCAATTCCGTAAACAGTCAAGAGCATCATTTTCGCATGACAAGCATGTTAGTGAGAATGTGCTAGAAATAGTACATGCAGATGTTTGGGGTCCTACAAAGACCACATCTATGGGTAGTTGCAGGTTTTATGTTACTTTCATTGATGACCATACACGAAAAGTATGGGTATATTTCATGAAAGGAACAATGAGGTGCTCACTCACTTCCACGATTTCAAGGCTATGGTGGAAAAACAAACAGGAAAGTATATTCAGACATTAAGGTATGATGGAAGAGGTGAATACATGTCAAATGAGTTCAATAATTTTCTTAAAAGTCATAGAATTCGACGTCAGTTTTCATGCAAGCACATACCACAACAGAGTGGCATTGCTAAATGCAAAAGTAGACATATTGCAGAAATAGCAAGCCCCTTGATGGCTGAGAAGAATATGCGTCATTGTTATTGGGCAGAAGATGTGCACACTGCTGTATACATCATGAACAAAACTCCGACTACTGTTGTACATCAAGTTACACCTCAAGAGAAGTTGTTCACAAGTAAAAAGCCAAACTTATCACATATGAAAGTTTTTTGTTGTATTGCATATGTACATGTTCACTCACTTCCAAAATTTCAAGGCTATGGTGGAAAATCAAACAGGAAAGTATATTCAAACATTAAGGTCTGATGAAGGAGGTGAATACATGTCAAATGAGTTTAGTAACTTCTTAAAATTCAAAGAATTCGACGTCAATTTTCATGCAGGTACACACCACAACAGAATGGAGTTGCTGAATGCAAAAGTAGACGTATTGTAGAAATAGCAAGAGCCTTGATGGCTGAGAAGAATATGCCTCATTGTTATTGGGCAGAAGTTGTGCACACTACTGTATACATCATGAACAGAACTCCAACTACTGCTGTATATGAAGTTACACCTCAAGAGAAGTTCATAGGTAAAAAGCAAAACTTATCACATATTAAAGTTTTTTGTTGTATTGCATATGTACATGTTCCACATGAATTGAGGAAAAAGCTTGATCCATAAGCAAAAAAATGTATCTTCATTGGATACTCCCTTGAGCAAAAGAGATATAAATGTTATAACCCACTCACACGATTGGTGAAGGTAAGTAGAGATTTGGTGTGAGTGATGAAATGTCAAACTTCTATGCAAATGCCAAAGATGGACTTAATCTCGAACCAAATGACAAAGAAAATGCTGAAAAATCAAGTGCAGAATCTCAAGTTTTGAGTGGACCAGATGCATCACCATGCAATAGTTCCAACTCAAATCCTTGGAGTGGAAGATTGCGTGGAAATTTCAATCTAGCAAATTCATCAAATACATCCAAGATGGGTAAAGAAAAGGTTTCTACTCGAAGTAAAACATCTACAAGTTTTGAAGACCTTGATCAAGATTTACGCGGTTCATAAAAGAGCCTTGATGAGGAACTTGGATTGCCCTCTGTGAAGTCTCTGGGAGTAAGAAAGGCACATGCAAATGATACAAGGAGAAGTGACCCAGGACCAAGATTATCTGGGAGGATACGGGATTCAGTGCAACGATTGACATATGACAGGTACATGGCTCATCATTGCGCCTATATGACAAAGGTAATACAAGATGCTCAATCCTCTTGTTTTGAAGATGCAATGGGAAATGCAGATTGGAAAAAAGCTATGGATGAGGAGATGGCTGCACTTTATGAAAACGATGCATGGAAGCTGGTTCCATTGCCACAAGGAAAGAAACCCATGGGCTCCAAGTGGGTTTACAAGGTAAAGAACAATGCTGATGGTAGCATAAGCACGTACAAAGCATGATTGGTAGCAAAAGGATATGCACAAACATATGGCATTGATTATGAGGAAACCTTTAGCCCTGTAGCGAAAATGTCTAGTGTCAGAACACTTGTTGCAGTAGCTACAACAAAAAGATAGACTTTGCATCAGATGCATTTGAAGAATGCTTGCCTACATGGTGAGTTACAGGAAGAAGTATACATGGACCAGCCCCAAGGATATGAAGATTCAAAGCACCCAGAATATGTTTGCGGGTTGCAAAAGGCTTTGTATGACTTAAGCAAGCTCCTCGCGCTTGGCATGTAAGGATTGTTAACTACTTAACCACCATTGGATTTTCTATGTGTGATGCATATCATTCATTATATGCAAAGAGGGTGATGATGGCATCACGATTCTGTTATTTATGTTGATGACTTGATTCTAGGAGGTGATAATGAAGAAAGCATTAAAGAGGTAAAGCAACTCCTTATGCAGGAATTCGATATGAAAGATCTTGGTGTGTTGTGCTATTTCTTGGGCATTGAGTTTATACATACAAATACAAGTATTTGGATGTCACAAAGGCAATATGCCTTGAGTATGCTGCAAAAGTATGGTATGGTTGATTGTAAGCCGATTTCTATGCCATTAGATCAGAATTTAAAGTTGGATACTAAATCATGTGGATTGAAAAATGCTACCATGTACATGAAAATTGTGGAAAGTCTGATATATCTCACAATTACAAGGCCAGAACTAAGCTACATTGTTGGACTTGAAAGTAAATTTATGTAGGTTCCAAAAAGCCACATTTAGATGTTCTAAGGCGCACTCTACATTATGTGAGGGCTACTTTGGATTATGCATTGTTTTATGAAGCCGGTGTAGATTTGCTGGATCATGGATACACCAATGGAGATTGGGCCGGTAGCATTCCAGATAAAAGATCTACTAGTGGCTTTGAATTCTCATTTGGGAGTGCAGCTATTAAATGGAGCAGTAAGAAGGAACCCACCGTTGCTTTGTCCAGTACAGAGGCTGAGTATAGAGGTGCTTCAATGGCAGCATGTGAGGCATCATGGCTCCAGATGCTACTTGTAGATTTAAGTGCGGAAGTGCATAAGCCTATCACCATCTATTGTGATAATCTTAGCAGCATTCAGTTAGCACGAAATCCTGTTTTTCATGCTAGAACTACGCATATCGAGGTACATTATCACTTCATCATAGAGAAGGTATTAGCAGGTGATATTGATCTTGTTTATGTGAGGACAGATGAGCAGGTTGCTCATATTTTTACCAAAGCACTTGGAGCAGAGAAGCTGAAGAAGTTTCGAAAGATGCTTGGATTAGAGGACATGACGTTGAGCTTGAAGGGGAGTGTTGAGATATCAAGCTAAACATGTGATGATCCAAGATGACACGTATCACTTTTTTCATTTCTCTGACATGTATAGTGGTCACGCTGGTATATGTCAGGGATACTTCACTGAGCTTTACTAGATTTATCTACCGAGAGTGATGGCACATTTGTTTTCTTGCCAGCTCACTCATTCGCGAACATTAGGATTTTCCTTATGTACCGTTCTTTATATATTGCACTAGTTGTATTGTTGTTCTAGATCATTCTTGTAAGTTCCTTTTATGTAATAGAAGAAAAAGAAGAAGAAGAAGAAGATTATTCTTCCTTGCCTCAATATGTGTGTGCGCTCCTCTTTGATTGTGAGAGTGTCTGTGTGAGCTCTCTTCCTTATCTTCTTTCTCGTGACACATTTGGGGGCCTTACAAGGTTGGACATTCCCATATTAGAATGATAAGCTTCTTAGAGGTGGGCATATGAGACGTCTCGGACTGGACAAGACAAGCACCTGAGGTGAGAGCTGATAAGTAACCTCACAGCTTGGCACATTTGATGACTATGCAATGAGCTTGCCATCTTATACATCAGTGCTGTCCACACGGCTTCTCCTTACATGGGGGCCTTACAAGGTTAGACATTCAGATTATGGGATGGTAGGGCTTCTAATAGGTGGACATTTGAGATGTCTGCAACAGGGCACTCAAGGCAAACACACAAGGTGAAAGCTCAAAAGTAGCCTTGCAGCTTGGCACATTCGATGGATACACAATAGTATGGCCATTGTGCCCTCAGCTCCACTTGAGCAGAGAAATGAATCATCCTCAGGGATCAGCTGTCTCTGACATCCGGAGAGTGAAAGATCCTACAGGTACAAAAGGCCGTTCATTGGATCTTGCGTTGCCCACCTTTCAGCTACATGGGGGATTACATTATTATGTAGAACTCCCTTCTCCGTACTTGGCTCTTCCCTCATCCCCATTCCCCAGGTTTTTCGTAGTCCATTGGGTGAGTCTCAAAACATCCTTTTGTCTTCTCTACTCCCTCTGATGAGGAGACATAACCTCTGGAAACTTTTCATAAAAGATCACTATCATGTAGAGAAATTTGCAAAAGGAATCAGTCATCTTCATTACTGTAAAAAAGAAAAACCTGAAATAGTAATCCCCCAGATGATCGTACTGACAACTTTACATACTGGGATCCTTAAATCTGCCACAAAATGCAGAGAGAAAAATTATTAGACTCTAGAAATATGAGATATGCAGCAACACACAAGTGAATTCTTTCATCTGGTTATATTCTTTAACATCATGTTCAAAGATGTTGTTCGCTATTACAGCATGATAGCAATACAATACAATCAATCAAGGCCAAGTAGTCTTGGCAGTCAAAGAATTTCTGTCATTAATACCCATAAATGGATATTTGAGCTTTCAGTGTTCATTATGCTGAGAAGCACGTGAGCTTCCAGCCCTTTTGTGCTTGTTCAAGTATTCAAAAACTAATTACACCATGTAATATTATACAAGAATTCCCCTCTCATTCTACCTTTGATATTATTTTCCTCTAGACATTGAAATAGAAAAATATCTGCCACTCAAATTTATAATGATACCCACTTGTGGGATCTTCACTACTTTATCTCACATCAACGTTCTTGGGATTTGTCTTCCTTCTGGAGCAACATTACTCCTCTCTCTGTTGCAGGTCACTTTGTGACTTCCACCCTGCTCCATCTTTTTCATCCTTGCAACCTTTCTTTTGTCCAGGCGATCTTCTTCTTTGTTCTTGTAGCTTTTTTCGTCTCCTTGCACCAGCCTCTCATCTCTTTGCAGGTGGCTGATTCTACCTAGGGATTCACATGTGGCAGGTTCTGCAAATATTGTCAGCACTCATTTTCTAATCACAAGATCAAGCTCCATCAATCAGCCCACCATCTTCTGACAATGATTATGAAATGCTTCCATAAATCAAAGATGCATGTGTACCTCTTAAAAAAAAAACAGTATTCCGTCTTTCTAAACCATGCACACATGTACCCTTCATATGATGTGTCCTTTCAATACAGTCAAAAGCATGGCCAATCAATGACAAGAGGCCTCTGCCTCAATCAGATTCAGGCCTTGAGAAGCACTTGCAAAATGGAATTCTGTGAAGGAATCAAGGTCTGCATGCTATCTATATCATCCTAAATTTGCCATGTGTATGTTTCCCACTCTCAGAGCTTCAATCTTGTCAGATTCCTTTTGCATGCCAGAAACTGCATATATGTCTCGCATGCAGATATATGCCACAGCTGATTTTCTGTCTAACCTTATTGCTTGATCAAAAGCCACTTTCCCAACCTTAACATTTCCACAAAGACGGCAAGAACCTAGCAAAGAAAGCCATGATGGAAGATAATCAACAGATGGGAGCTCATCAATCACTTTCATAGCCTCTTCAAACTGACCTGCACGACTCAGAAGATCTACCATGCAGAATTGATGTTCCATTGTTGGAATTAGTCCATAGTGAGAACTTATCCACTCAAAAAGCATTTGCCCCTCATAAACAAATCCCAAATAGCTGCAAGCATTAAGTACGACAAAGAATGTTACTAAGTTCGGTTCTACACCTTCCTTGAGCATATTCTTAAGTAAATCGAACATGGTGTTATGCTTTCCAACATGGGCATATCCTGCAAGAAGTGCAGTCCAGGAGACAATATCTCTGGTAGATAACTTGTCAAACACAGCATGTGCCTTATCAAAGGCACCACATCGAGCATACATGTCTATAACAGAACCTGCAAGCACATTCCCTTGATCCAGGAAACCTCCTTGCACAATCTCAGAATGGATTTCTTCACCCTTCTCCGCTGCTCCTGTGTTGCCACAAGCTTTAAGGATGGAAGCAAATGTTACTATATCAGGAGCCACACCCTCCTGTCTCATTTGTTCATAATAATCAAAAGCCTTTTCCCAACATCCATCAAGGCAATATGCTGAAATAATGGCATTCCAGGAAGCCACATCTTGTACTGGCAACCCATCCAAGACTTCTTTTCCCTTCACAATGACACCACACTTCACATACATATCTACTAATGCTGTGCCAAGCACACAATTCTCCTTTAGCAAGTCCCTTCTGACAACCTCATAATGTATCTCTTGGCCACTCTTAAGAGCTCTCAAGCTTCCACAAGCTTTCAGAATGCAAGCAAATGTAGTTGCATCAGGAATGAGCCTATCAGCCTTCAATCGGTCCAAGCATTTAAATGCTTCCCTGTAAGGCCCATGATCAGAATACCCTGCAATAAGTGCATTCCAGGTAATAATGTCCCGAATTTGGAGCTCATCAAAGACTTCTTGAGCTTTCATGACTAAGCCACACTTTGCGTACATATCAATCAATGAAGTGCTAAGCACATTATTCCCATGAAGAACTCCTAATTTCTTAATAACATCATGTATTTTTACACCCTTCTTGATTGCCTTCATGCTGCCACAGGCTTTTAGGATGCATGTAAAGGTAATTGCATTTGGACAAACCCCTTCTCGTTGCATCTTCTCAAAGCAAACGATAGCTTTTTCACTATGCCCATTCTGTTCATATCCTGAAACAAGTGCTGTCCATGATACAACATTGTGGAAAGAAAGTTTATCAAAAACCTCTTGTGCTTTTGTAAGGTTACCACACTTTCCATACATATCCAATAATGCAGTGCCAAGAATATTATCATGTCTCATCCCCTTTCTAAAAATTTCAAGATGTATCTCACTGCCCTTTTCAAAAGCATGCGTGATCCCACAAGCTCTGAGAATGCACAGATATGTGACTGCATTTGGAAAATGACCCTCAGATTGCATACGCTCAAAACAAGAAAGAGCTTTCTCTGCATGTCCATGATCAATAAGCGCTGTGATGAAGATATTCCAGGAAACGACATCTTTGATGGGGAGCTCATCAAACAACTGGTGTGCCTTTCCAAATGCTCCACATTTCGCATAAAGGTTGATCAAGGCATTTCCAATCGAAATATGTACGTAAATTAAGCCCCATTTCAGGATACCAGCATAAATTCTATTACCCTTGAACAAATCCTTTTGTTTGACACAATCCTTAAGCAAGGGGGCCACAAATACTGCTACAACTTGAGAGTTCCGCTTCCTGCAAAGTCCCTTACCCCCTGCATCCTTTTCATCCTCAATGTATTTTCCTACAAAATGATTTTGCATGAACTTGCTACTGCTGTATTGCGCTGAATTATTATCCTACAACAAATAATCATCTCGCAATTCTCTGATAGACTCTATGTTTTAGCTTCTTTGTTGAATGCATTTATTGCATCCAATTGACGTCATGCATCTGTTTAAGCAAAAACGTACAGATACAAGATTGAGCAGTTCTCTGAAACGCACTCTGTATGTTTTAGCTTTTTTTAAATACATGTATTGCATCCACCTGAAATTATGCAACTATTTAAGCAAAATCACAAATTCAAGATTGAGAACTCGAAGCTTTAAACTGAATGTCTGAATAGCTCCCTTAGATCTTCTTGCATAGTGAAGAGGTTGAAATGATAATAACAATATCAATAATACTTGTGACACTAGTGGTTGTAGTAGTAGCACTACTAATATTGATAATGATGATGATAGAACATTAACAATTAGTATAAATTCAAAAAAACATATTATCGTTAATTACGATATTTTATATTATGTAGGCATTAAGGTAGGAGTTGGTTCAACTTTTCTCGCTAGACACTACATTAGGTCCTCAACCATTAGCATCAACTCCCCCTTCCGAGCGAAGAGCTTAAGATAGCAAGAGCTCTATTTAAAAAGGTTCCAAGTATGATAGCTTCAAAGCACATAACTTCATACAAAAGGTTTTTTACATCTTCGAAAGATGCACCCAAAGGAGGACATGTGGTGTGTGCAAACAATGCCTCTTATCCTATCATGAGAGTAGGAGAATTGAGGTTACGGATGTAAATGGAAGTGTGATTAATGCATTATATGTACCCAGTATCAAGAAGAACTTAATTTTGATTTTTGTCAAAGCTGGACATCGTGTACACTTTGTTGATGATAAGTATATGGTTCATGATTTTAGCAATGGTGATATTAACATGATGTTTAACACATTATGCAATAGTTTTTATTGTTAGGATACACACAAGAGGGTTGCCTCAAATGCTTTAGCTGAGTACATGGTAGTTTTCACAAGCTATAGTGGAGTGTATATGGTTGAGATTCCTACTGATGGATCTTTGCATGGATATTAATGTTGCTTCACATATTCTCACTCATAGTTAGAGTGCATTGGCTATTGTACACAATCCATTGTTTGATGCACGAACCAAACATATTGAAGTGCATTATCACTATGTGAGAGAGTGCCTTCATGTAGGAGATATTGATTTGGTATATGTGCCTACACCAAAAAGAAATGAGATAGGAGATGCAAAATATCCAAAATGCATATCCCCTTATTGCCTATACTATTTGTTATGTATAGATATCATAAGTTTGAAGATTACTTGAGAATCCCCATCATCATCCTATGGAAGTCATCGAGACATGAGTATAGGTCAAGCCCTGCATCAAACCCTAGAATGACACACACCCTATGAAAAACTATAGATAATGCTTACAAGTTCCTTAGGCAACATCCATCATCCCACCTTGCCAAGGTCTCAATATCTACACATATATAATATCCGTGCTCTTGTGAGTGTTTGTTGAGAGTTGGTCGATCTATCATAGGCCATAATCTCTTGAAAAAATTCTCGCATGCATATCATGCTCCCTTCTGGGAATTATCTCCATACATATTTTTTCTATGTTTTCACATGTTGGTCTATGTTGCAATTGGATAGGACTCGTGGCCTCAAGTTGATTCCACTCATCTACCAATGTAGCATAGTGCACAACACACAAACACAATATACACATAACATATGAAAGCTTTCCCATAGCGAAGTTGGGTGTAGCTCGTGGTCATGACTGCCCAACCAAGAAAGCTCCACCTACTTACCAACCTGCTATGGCACACAACTAGAACATAGATACACACTTCACATTCCAAGCCTATGGAAAATCTACTTGTAGCTCATGGTCCTAACCACATGGCTAAAATGATCCCACCTACCTACTAGCCCACCATAGTGCATTGACACACATATATAAAATTGTTTGTCTTCTAATAATTACTTTCCCAAATCGTAAGAATTAGGGAGAAAAAGAAAGGGTTTTAACCCACCTTCCCCACACAATATAATACATATATAACCCGGCCTTTTGACAAATTTCTTTTCCCCTTTCTACATTCTCTCAGACATAGATCCTACATATACATAGTTGAATTGATCCTCCCAAAGTAAATACAAATGTTTACCCACCTAGTCACTCGTACGCCTATACTTGGATGTTCATAGGGTGTCAGTATCCTAGAAGTTTCACCTAGACTATTCTTGTACTTGTCTCTCAATAGATTCCTAGGGAAAGTCTAGTTCAGTTTTGGCAGTACCTATCACTAATTGGTCTTCCTAAACCCAACAAATGTGATTTTCCTCATTACACATTTCTTGAGTATGATCATAGTAAAACTATCTATCCTTTATGCATCCTGTACAATAAAGCAAATATCTCTCAAACTACGGAAGTGGAAGCTGATATCTAGGTCCTAGTTTAGAAAACATACCAACCACTAGGCTTCCTCTACATCGTACTCCATCTCCAAGATCTCAACAACTATGTACATACTTGCTAGTGCCTAGTCTGAAGATAATACCACAAGATCGAACAAGAAGCTCTGATGTACATAATCATCCATCTATCGATTAGTGCATAATAATCTTGTATGACCAAAAATTCAATTTATTCTTATTTCTTAATAATAAGTAATATTCAAATACAAGAAAAGAAAGATGAATATATATATATATATATATATATATATATATATATATATATATATATATATATATATATATATATATATATATATATATATATATATATATATATATATATATATATATATATATATATATATATATATATATATATATATATATATATATATATATATGCATGTGTGTATGTATGTATGTATGTATATGGATAATTTTCCTTTCCAGATATTGTTCCCTTAATTTCTCATTCCTTTGTTCGATTTCATTCTCATTTCTTAATTAAAGTATGGTTTGACATGAAGCAAATTTACTTTCACTGAAGTGCTTTCTCTCCCGATATATTGTATTTTCTATGAACCATTCGGATTGAGTTTTACCACTTTGAATGGACCTACCCATCTAGTCTGCAGTTTCCTTGGGAGCCTATAATATATGTTGTCATATACTAGTACCAATTCACCTTCCTTTATTGCATATGTTCTCAGTTTCTTGTCATGCTTGTATTTGGCCTTTTTTTTGGATTGCTTCAAGACTTTGTTGAGCTAACAATCTTTTATCTTCTAACTTAACTAGCTAGGTGTATCTCTCTTTCAATTACTCTAGCTCTGCCAACCTAGCTTTGATGGTTGCCCTTAGTGTCAAGATTTGTCGTTCTATTTGGAAAATGGCTTCTTCTCCATAGATCAATGTCAATGGAGTGCATTAGTTAGACGTTAGGTATGCCCATAAAGCTTCTTGAACTCATTCATCCAAGTCTCTCCTATGAGCAGCCATTGACTTTGTCAAGATTTGTTCAAGTATCTTATTAGTGACTTCAACATGGGTATTTTCTCTTGGATAATATGGAGTTTTTTTTTTCCTATGTTTCATTTTGTATAAATCCATCAATTCCTCAATCACCTCATTGATAAAATGTGATCCTCTATTGCTTGCTATCTCTAAAGGAGATCCAAATTGAATAATTATTTGCTCATACAAGAACTTTTCCACATCAATGGCCTGATCTCTCTAAAGAGCTTTTGCCTCTACCCATTTTATAATGTAGTCCATGCATACCAAAATATATCTATTCCATGTCTTGAAGGGGGATTGATGGGACCCAAAAAGTCAATTCCTCACTTCTCAAAAACCTTCAAAGCCGAAATGGGCATAAGAGGGTTTGCATATGTTAATGTAGGTTTGCCTATCCTTTGGCACTTATCGCACTTTCATAATAATCATGATAGTCCTTGAATAGGGTTGGTCACCAATATCCTTCCAATATGACTTTTTTGGCCGCTAGATCACCTGCAAAGTGCCCACCACAAGGCTCATCATGTAAATCTTTTAGCTCTGAGTTTGCCTCCTTTTCATTAGGACGTCTACTATCAATACTTTCATGAATGAAATATCAATATAGTTGACTATCAATAATGATCTAGAATTTTGCTAGGGATAATAAATTATGCTTTTCTCTTTTAGTGGCTTTTGGAGGATAGTTGGATGTGTAGAGAAAATTTACCAAGTCAGAATACCATGGATCATTCACTTTTTTCAGACTAATACATGTCACGAGGAAGGAGATAAGGAAGAGAGCTCACACACTCTCTCACAATCAAAGAGAAGCACACACTCAGATTGAGGCAAGGAAGAATGGTCTTCTTCTTCTTCTTCTTCTAGAACATAAAAAGGAATGTACAAGAATGACCTAAAAACAAGAATACAACTACTGCAATATATAAAGACCAGTACAAAAGGCAAAACCTAATGTCCGCAAATGAGTGAGTTGGCAAGAAACAAATATCCCATCACTCTCGGTAGATAAATCTAATAAAGCTCAATGAAGTGTCCCGGACATATACCGGTGTGACCACTATACATGTCAGAGAAATGAAAAAATGATATGTGTCATCCTAGATCATCACATGTTGAGCTTGATATCTCTACACTCCCCCTCAAGCTCAATGCCATGTCCTCTAATCCAATCATCTTTTGAAACTTCTTCAGCTTCTCTGCTCCAAGTTCCTTAGTGAAAATATTAGCAACCTGCTCATCTATTCTCACATAAACAAGATCAATATCACCTGCTTATACCTTTTGTCTGATGAAGTGACAATGTACCTCGATATGCTTTCTTCTAGCATGAAAAACAGGGTTCCATGCTAGCTGTATGCTGCTAAGATTATCACAATAGATGGTGATAGGCTTTTGCACTTCCACACCTAAATCTACAAGTAGCATCTCCAGTCATGATGCCTCACGTGCTTCCATTGCAGCACCTCTATACTTAGCCTCTGTACTCGACAAAGCAACAATGGGTAGCTTCTTGTTGCTCCATGTAATAGATGCACCTCCAAGTGAGAATAGAAAGCTACTAGTAGATCTTCTATCTATAATACTACGAGCCCAATATGCATCGGTGTATCCATGAACTTGCAAATCTACACTAGCTGCATAAAACAATGCATAATCCAAAGTAGCACTCACATAACGTAGAGTGCACCTCAGAGCATCCAAATGTGGCTTCTTGGGAACCTGCATAAACTGACTTTCAAGTCCAACAGTATAGCTTACATCAGGCCTTGTAATTGTGAGATATATAAGACTTCCCACAATTTTCGTGTACATAGAGCATTTTCCAATGCTTCACTTAATGTAGTATCCAACTTCAAATTCTGATCTAATGGCATAGAAATTGGCTTACAATCAGCCATACCATACTTTTGCAGCATATTCAAGGCATATTGCCTTTGTGACACCCATATACCTATTTCTGTATATATAAACTTAATGCCCAAGCAGTAGTGCAGCACACCAAGATCTTTCATGTCAAATTCCTGCATAAGAAGTTGCTTTACCTCTTTAATGCTTTCTTCATTATCACCACCTGCAATCAAGTCATCAACATAAATGGCCACAATTGTGATGCCATCATCACCCTTCCCTCCATATAGTGAATGATCTGCATCACACATAGAAAACCCAATGGTGGTTAAGTAATCTACAATCCTTGCATGCCATGCACGAGGAGCTTGTTTCAGCCCATACAAAGCCTTTGCGACCTGCAAACATATGTTGATATATTTAGGTAGTGATGTGTGTGAACACTCCAGGACTGCCGGGGCACTTTTTTCCCTCTTTAGGAGGTTTTTTTCCCTCGGCTTGTATATACGCCTATTGCCCTAATGGGCTATTTTTCTTTGTACATTCTCTAGTAATACATTCAGTATTGTGTGTTTGTGCTCCAAGCTTCTTCTTCTTCCTTGTGCTGTTCGCGTGCTTCCGCAGACATCTATCTCCAACAATTGGTATCAGAGCAGGTCGTCCCTTCTTCTAGGGTGCCCTCGACACTCCTCCGTTTGCAGTCTCAGATTCGCACGAAATTTGGTGAGCATACTCAGGGTGTTTCCGAGATCTAACAGCTTCGTTTTCTGGTGCCGAAATCGCGATCTGAGCTCGTTTCGGCCTCCGAACGCACTATCGTAGCGCTTGTGCAAGCTATTTCGTCCTTTTGTGCCAAAGGTATATACGAGTTTCTGTTCGCCAGTTTAAGCGTCTCAAAGTCTGCTACAGGTCTAGCAGAACTCGTCTGGGTTCTTCTGTTCAACTTTTTGAGATACAGTCAATTTTTTGCATCAAGGTATTTTAGTCACCGGCCATGGTTGAAAGCAGT
The DNA here is from genome assembly GCA_020310875.1 of Ceratopteris richardii. Taxonomy (NCBI): domain Eukaryota; kingdom Viridiplantae; phylum Streptophyta; class Polypodiopsida; order Polypodiales; family Pteridaceae; genus Ceratopteris; species Ceratopteris richardii. The sequence continues at coordinate 78,302,593 of CM035406.1, read as the reverse complement.
GATGTATTCTGTATGTTGGCTGTTGAGGATAAGTTGGATGGTACCAACTACCCATTATGGACTTATATGATGCGACATGTACTGGTTGCAAAAGGATTATGGAACATTGTGCAGGGTGTTGAAAGACGTCCTGTTACACCTGTAACGACAGGTACTGCAAATACAGGTGTTGGAGCTGATGAAGATGGTGTCGAAGATGATATTCTGCAGATTCCTATTCGTGCTGCTGTTTCTATTGCACCTACTGCAGAGCAGATTCGTTGGGATGGCAGAGATGCCCAGGCACATGCATTGATAGCTTTGTCTGTCAAACGTGCCATTATTCCTCACATTCGCTCTTGCAGAACAGCAAAGGATGCTTGGGATACACTTACCACTTTGTACCAGGCTAGGAATGAGGCTCGTTTTGCTTACCTCCGAAAACAGTTGGAGAGTGAGCACATGAATGAAGGTGATTCTATGGACAGTTTTCTTACAAAGATCAAAGACTTGAAGGAACAATTGATTTCTGCTCATGAGGTTATACCAGATAGCTCACTTGTGCAGACCGTTCTGAATGGTCTTCCTGATTCATATCAGAGTTTTGCCTCTACTCTTCGGTTGATGATGAAAGGCAATCTGAATGCCTTGTCATTTGAGGAATTAGTCTCTGTTCTGTTGCAGGAAGATCAGTCCAGGCAGAATAGGTCCATTATGTGTGTTGCAGATCAAGCTTTCCTGGCTAGTCAGAAGGGCAAAGGAAAATGGAGCTCTTCTACTAGTAAGCAGAAATCTACAAATGCTGCACAATCGAAGAACCAGGATAAAGATGAGAAGAAATCAGAAAAGCAGAAATTCTTCTGCAAGTAATGTAAAGGAAATGATCATATTATAGAGAACTGTCCAAAACTAGCTGCTAAAGAGGCAAAGAAGAAAGAGGCTGGAATGGTTGTTGCAGAGGCCTCTACACCAAAAACAGAGTCTGCAAATCTTGTGCAGGAAGAAGAATGGGCGTTTACTACTGTCTGCAGTTTTGACCCATCTTCTCATGATCAGTGCATGTCTGCAGTAGACTCAGATGTTTGGTACTTTGACAGTGGGGCGACCAAACATATTACCTCGCAGCGCAGTTTCTTCTCTTCACTCGAGCCTTCCCTACAAGGAATACTATGACATGCGCCAATAACTCCTCTTATCCTGTTATGGGAGTTGGTAAGATCATTCTGACTACTGCTGATGGTAGTTCTTTCACTTTGTCAGATGCTTTATTTGTGCCAGGGATAAAAAAGAACCTGTTATCAGTTTCTGCATTAGCCAAGATTGGCTTGGTTGTGAAATTCGTTGATGACAGGTGTACAGTCCATGATCTCTCAAATGGCGATGTGATTATTGCTTGTGGCATTTTATGTTGTGGGCTGTATAAGCTCATAGACTATGAAAGATCTGTGAATGATTCGGCATGTGCAGTTCATGATTCTCAGGCTATGTCAGATGCAAAGCTTTGGCGTGCACGCTTTGGTCATCTGAATTTTGCTAGTTTGTTACGCCTGCAGAAATCTGAAATGGTGTCCTCTTTGCCCAAACTTGAGGCACCTGGAAAACATGTTTGTGAAGGCTGTATTTTGGGCAAAATGCAGCGTTCTTCCTTTCCAAAAGATGGTTCAGTTCGGGCTACGCAGAAATTGCAGCTTGTACATAGTGATGTCTGTGGTCCTATGCAGACACCCTCTTTTGGAAATTACCTTTACTTCGTGACTTTCATTGATGATTTTTCCAGGCATGCATGGGTATATCCACTCAAAGCAAAGTCTGAAGTGTTCATGTGTGTAGCTCAGTGATGAGTAGCACCTCCTTTAATGTCAATCTGGGAAGACGTGAGGATGGTATGAAGACCTCGAGCAAGTGGCGGCACAAGTGCGTGAGTGAGAAGCACACAAGCATGCACACACATACACACACACACGCACACACGGCAAGACAAAGAGAGAGAATCAATGGAGTTCTTTAGATTACTTTCAAAAGCTCTTACAAGTTCGTTTCAATTACAATCTAACCCCAAAAATGAGCTCTCTAGCTCTTTTTATAGTTTTTGGCTACGTTTTGGCCCTGTCCAGACCTAGTGTCCGGCCTAGTTAAAAATTAGGTTCCAGGGCTTATTTGAGGGCTCAAACGATATCTAAAAAATACGAAATTTGGTAGGTAGATACTTCTAATGCTCCTCAAGCTCAAGGACTCCTTGGCTTGCACAAAATGGAGCTACAAAAAGATGAAATGATATTTACAATGGTGCTTAGTGATGATAATCACTTTTAATGGGTGTAGAGGTTTTGAAAGATTAAGGTTGCCTTAGTGCTAAATCAGCGTGAATGTTCATAAGTGCTTCCTTCTAAAGAAAATTGTTGGCCTACTTGCCAGATCTTCGTTGACTCCCTTGTCTGCTTGTGCCTTCTCTCCCTTGTCCACTGCTAACACCCCCCCCTCTCTCGCGTCTGTCGTCCCTGACAGACCCTTGTTGAGAGGGTTTCTGGATGTAGTACTCGACGACGTCCTGCGCTAAATGATGTTCAGCAATTCGCAACCCTTGGGCCAAGTCTGTCAGAAGAGCATCCCAGTCTACCGGCCCAGGAACCTCTGGATGTGGCATGCGTAGCTTTTCTGAGTGGAGAGCTTGTTCCACTGCAAACAACTGCAAGAGATGGGATGGTCTGGGAATGAATATCTCGGAGTGATATTCCCAAAATCCCGTGACGAACATCTCTTCGAATGTTTGCTTGAAGCAGGCCGGTAGATATTTGATGCGAGCGTGCCATGCATACACCACATTGATCGATGGAGTTGTGCTCATGTCGTATACAAGGTCCTGGTTCCCTTCATTAAATCCTAGTGCTGAGAGATGCGGTTCCTTGACATTTTTGAAGGTCCTGAAGGTGACCAGCATAAGTTCGAAAATTTTCAGGCACATCTGAGTCATGATATCCGGAACATTCTTGAAACGGACCCCCCAATGTCGGATCGTTGAAATCATATAGCCAATTGTAGGTGCGCCTTTAGGGGGTGTGAAGTACACGTAATTTAGCCACTTCTCACATCCTTTAATCGTCAGCACTGTATGTGTGTACTCTGGCCAGGATCTCCTTCGAAACACAGGGCAATAACATGGATTATATTTGATGTACAATGGCATGTTGTTCCATGTTCTTACCATTTCCGGGTAGGTTTCGAGCAGCCGAATTCTCCACGTTGGTTGGCGGATATGTCCTTGCTTGGCACTCTCTGGGATGTCATCGGGTGTAAATTGGGTGGCAGAGGTGGGTTCCCTTGAGGTGTGGCGCTTGATCTCCGCATTATAATCCGCCATTAGAACGCAAAAAGGCACATACAGATCATCCGATGGGCCGATCCACCTATGGTGTGAAAGATTCTGAAAATAATCGGATTTTATTACCACCTCTTCCAACTTTGACATCAATGCGATTTGGACTGCCACCCTGTCATCATGTGTCGTGGCTACTTTCTCTAATTTTTGCATCCATTCCGGTGCCTCAATCTCAATTGTGTCCATGCCCTGTTCTGTGCGCTTACCGCCAGGTGTTGGCATTGGTACATAGGGATCCTCGAATGTTTCTTCTACTTCAATTGGCACCAGATCGTCAGGCTCGGGCTCTACCAGAGGGGAGGGCTGACGCTCATATTGCATGACCTTGCTGCGTAATTCCTCAAGTTCGGCCCGGAGTTTAGTGACCTCTTCAGCTGTTTCTTTTGCGGTTATGCTTTGGCTGGGTTCTGTCTGTCGGGTGGCCAACTGTCTTCGTAACTCATCTCTTTCTTTTTCTAAAGCGGCATGGGCCTCCATTAGGTCTGCATGAGTTTCTAACACCACCTGCATATTCTCAGAGGGAATTGCCTTGAATCGTTCTGGGTCAATCTCCTGGGAGGAACCCTCCATGGCCGCCTCCAGGTTTTCTTCGTTCTGTTTCTGTAATCTTTTATTCTCCTCTAACGCGGTCGGCATATGCTTGCGGAGGAGGCCCAAATTCCGTCGAAGTTTCAGGTTTTCCGTGATCTGAGAATGTAGCAGCTCGTCCATATGTCGTCATTCTTCATCATCTGCTTCGGGTGGGTTGGCTTCTAATTGTGCGTATTGCTCCTGTAATGTCACGTTCTGCTGTTCTAGTAGCTGCTTCTGCTCTTCAAGATCCCTACATCGTGCTTGGAGATCTTCGTGGCTTCGGAAGAGCATTGTATGTTGGTTGTCCAGGTGTTGGTAGTGTTGCTGAAGTTGGGCCATGCATTGATGCATATTATTAAATAAGTTACTGAGAGGAATAGTGTTGAATGCAGAGGGGTAGGGAAAGGGAAAGGGGATTGTGGATGCAGTACTGGGGACGGGTGAGGGGGGAGGTGGGGGAATGGGAGATTGTGGGTATATGGGGGATGGGAGAGGTGCAGAGGTGGGTGACACCTCCATGAAAGTGGGGATCGTGGTGGGAGTGACTGTGAACATGGGGATTGTGGTAGCGGTGAGGGTTGTGAATGTGTATAGAGGTGTGTGTAATTGTGAACTTCTAGGAAGTGTGCTCGGGGTAGTGAGGTGTACCGTGGCTGTAGTTAGACTTGTGTTTTCAGTGGAAGTGGAGTGTGGGGGTTGGCTGATGGCTTGTGTGTTGGTGTGTGTAGTGGTTTCAGAGGTGGTGACAGTGGAGGTTACAGTGGTAGAGGGAGGTGAGTGAGGTGGATGTGGGGGAGAAGGTGGCAAGGGAGGTGATGGGGGTGCACTCGATGTGTGGGCTGCCTCGGTGTCGTGAACTGTGTGTGCTGTGCCAGTGGTTGTGGGGGTGCCTTGTGGTCCTGAACCTAATACATTCATTCATTTTCCTGTTCGTGGGGGGCGTCTTCCATATCTTCTCTCTGTCCTTCGTGATTGCGCTAGTGCGGTATGCACTGTTTCCGGTACTCCCAAAGCATCTGATATCATTTCCAAGGTGGCACGGTATTGCTCGTCCACACCTTCCTCGTCCAGAATCTGGTTCATGAGAGCTTTACCTGCAGCTAATGAGAGCCTGTGTTGCTCTTGAACTCGGTTCATTGTGTCGTAAAGCTTCTTTAACGCGCTAGTGTAGGCGGGGGCACCTTCCAGTACTTGTAGGGCTTCTTGATCATACTCTTGTTCTTCTGCTTCTGATTGTCCGCCCTGTGTCTCCTCATGAGCTTCTTCTTCATCGTCCACATTGACTACGTCCGGCTGGCTGGGCTGGGCTTGGTCTGGGGCAGTTTGCGGTCCACTGGCTTGCTCTTCTTCAACTTCTGCATTTACAGCTTCGATGATTCTTGCAACTTCTTCGTCCGTTAGATCCTCCAGAGTGAACCCATGCGGGAATTCCAGATCCGTCGGTACTGGTGGAAACACAAGATTAGGGCCATCTGTGCTGTGCCTGGGTAACCTGATAGTAAATGGTTGCACTCGTCGGGGGAGTCTTGAGGTGGTCTCAGGCGTCAGGGTTGCACCGCGAGCTTGTGCACAAGGCATCTGGACGGCGCCTCTCATCTTCTTTGAGGGAGGCCCTACAGCTGACAATCTGCGTTGAAATTCCTGTGCTCTGGACCAGATCAGAGCCCTCTGCACCGGTACATCATATGCGAGACATCTGTATACAATTCTGGTGAGTGCACAGCAACCATACAATACAGATTTTTGCTTCTTGTACCATCTCTGATGAGCCATATGAATCTGGTCGATAATCCAATGGGGCATATTGATGGTCAACTCAAAAGCATCCGCCAGGTAGAGGCTAAACCAGATCTTTTTTGGAGGCATTGTGAACCTCTCCTGCGCGGGGAAGGCGAAATGTTGCATGACCATGCGTAAGTGGATGGCGATCGTGGGTGTCATTGCAACCATGTCCTTCAACTTCGTCAGATTCCGGTTCTTCATGTTGTCTGGAACCATAGTCTCTTTCTCTGTTGGAATGTGCATACCAGTCATGTCGAGTGCTTCTCTTACCAGGTTGATAGTCAAGCGGAAACGCTTCAGCTCGTTGCCCCTTGTGAGTGATGGGAGCACAAAGGAGCTGTATCCTTTCTTGTCTTTGCTGGGGGTGAGGGTACTAATTAGATATGAGCATCTTAGGAAATCTGGCTTTGGTAGTTGAAACTTGAAGTAGTCATAAAGCCCTGCCTTCTTCCAGATCGGCTTCAGTCCTTCGTTGTTCTGTAGCCTTTCAAACTCCCTGGTAAAGAAATGGTATCTGCCCCATCGTCCATTGAATTCGATCTCGGACTCCCACATATATGTACCTTCACCCAGAGGTCCAGCAACGTCACTGAACCAATGTGAGGTTTTGCCCACCGGCATTGTGTGACCCTGCGGAGGATTCTGAATTGGTATGGCGTGCAACGCCCGTAATGCCGCTGGTCTTTCCTTTAACTCTTCCTCGACTGGAAGGCTTTCGATGTCCACCACTTGTGGGCTGGTGCCTGCCTGGGAGCTAGTTCCTACTGTATCTGCCATTTCACTTCTTGCTGTCTGTCTCTGTGAGAATATACAAACATGTGTTAATATTGTACAGGACCAGGAAGGACCGTTGTTGTTCCCATCACAATATTAACATGAGGGTCGGGAGCGAATAATGGTTTAGTAAGTGTCCGGTGCACGTGTGTGTAGTTAATGCTTGGGAAGTCCTATAAGACTAATGAAGTTAGTAAGTGGGGATGAATTTACAAATTGGGGTCGGGGGGTTTATTACAGGTCTTAGGCTGCCAAATGCAGTGGATGGGCTTTGCTTTCGGTTTCGTAGAGACTCTAGAGAGCTTTCTCGGTGTCGCAGTTTGAAAATGAGGCTTTTTAGGGACCCATTTACAATTGATTACATGCGCGCTCTTGGGGCTTGATGTGTTCTTGAGCGTTGAGAACGAGTGAATACTGGCAGTATGCGTAGCTGCGTTATGTTGTTTAGGTTGTTGCCTCGGTGTAGCTACTTGTGCCCTCAAGCAAGCCTTAGGCACCCAAATTTGTCTTGATTGTGGGCTAGCCTTCATCGACTTCTTGGGCACCCAAATAGATTTCACGTTAGCAGGAGAATTTCTGCAAGACTTCTTATTAATGTCATGTTGTTGGTTATTAATAAGAAACTTCGCCCGTGTAGTTGACGGTGGTGGAACCGGTTGTTCGCCTTTCCGCACCCACACATGGTTTATTTTCTGGGACATTCTGCTGCGCAGGTACTTTTGATCTCGGACATAGGTAGTACTCTGCTTCTTCTGCCTTTGATCCACCTTTGGTTGCTGCCTCCTTCTGGCCTTTGGAAAAGAAGGGAGTTCCGTTGCATCCTTGACTCCTTTTTTGCAAATATCATTCCTCTGCAACACATGGTTTTGAACAAAAACAGCATGGTCATCTTCATGTGTACCCCTGGAAGGACCAGGAGTCTGTGCCTTTCCTAGTTCCTTGAGTGCTCCATTGTCTAATTCTACTGTAACTCGACTATGATTGACCCAAACCTGAAGAAGTCCACTTCTTAAGTTTAAGTTGACTGCTTGGTCATAGATCCAATCTTGACCCAAGACAAGAGGTTCAGTGAGATCCTCGTCTTGACACACTAGCACTTTAACTGTTATAGCCTCATCATGAATATAGAGGGGAAGTTCCACCTCGCCCATGCAAAGGGTTTCCACGCCTCCCAATCCTATGAGATATGCTTCCACAGGATTGACAGTCAACTGTAATTCTTGGCAGTAAGACACTCTAACAGCACTAGTGGCTGCGCCTGAGTCAATCAAGGCTCTTACGTTCCTTGCACTCTTTCCTTGTCCTATATCTAGGGTTATGAAAGGGCGTCGATCAATTATCCTATGCGAGCTTGTTCCTGCGACTTCACACATGGCCATAGGATATCCTTGACCTGCATAGTCATTTGTTCTAGGCTGATCTCTACCTTGCCTTCGTAACTTCATCCTTCTTATGCGTTCTAAAGCTTCTGCTTGAGCTTCTTCTCGAACTCGCTTTTCTTCCTCTTTGCGTTTCTTAGCAGTGTTGAGTCGGCTGAGCATTTCCTCCGTGAGGGGTTCCTGATACAACTTGACTCTGCAACCGCTAATATAGTTTGGGAGAATATCACCATCTAACGTGGCCAGTTGTACTGCTCCACTCGTGGAGATCCTATTGATGATCATAGGTCCGTAGCCTCTCTTTTCTAGTTTCCTTGCGTGTTGTTTCAGTGTATAGACTAAGACTAGATCTCCTGCTTTCAAGCCTTTATCCTTCACATGGGCATCGAAATATGCCTTCTGTCTCTTCTTGGCTGCATAGATTCCTGCAGCGGCTCTTAGTCTTGTTTCCCCTAATCGTTCAACGTCAAAGATCCTAGAGGAGAGCTCATGACCTGTCCATTCGTGCTCTTGTGCTACTTTCAACGTAGGAATCAGGAAATCCAAGGGTAGCACAACATTTTGGCCGAATACCATCTGAAAGGGGGTGGCTTGGAGTACCGTTTTGTAGGCAACTCGGTATGCCCAAACAGCATGGTGTAGTTGTTTGTCCCAATCAGAGCGTTTAGTGTTCACTAATTTCGTCAGTACATTGCATAAGATCTTATTAGTGCTCTCAGCTTGTCCATTAGCTTGAGGGTGATAAGGGGCAGACTTCTTGTGTACTACCAAGAATTCTTGGAGTAGATTTTCAATCACTTCGTTCAAGAAATGAGTGCCTCTATCAGTTACAAGCTCTATAGGTAGTCCATATCTTGTGAATACATTCTCAAACAAGAATTTAGCAGTTGTCTGAGCATCATTCTTTGTCGTAGCTTTTACCTCTACCCACTTAGTTAGATAGTTTGTTGCAACAATGATGTATTCTGCATGAGAACCCTTAGCTGGGGGATTAATAGGACCTACGAAGTCTATTCCCCACTTAGAGAACGCACGTCCACCCATCATAGGTTTCAGTGGCATCTCATCTTTGCGTATAGGATACTGAGTCCTCTGACAGACATCACACCGTTTCACATAGGTATGTGCATCCATGTGAAGGGTAGGCCACCAGAAACCCGCAAATAGTATTGCCTTGATCACCCGATCCGGTCCAAAGTGTCCTCCTGCTACACCTTGGTGAGCAGTTTCTAAGATCTTAAGATACTCACTTTCATGGACACATAGCCTCAGGTAACCATCTTTACCACGCTTATATAGATTATCACCAACGAGTGAATAATCCTGGGCTTCTTGTTCTAAACTCCTTTTCCTAGCTAGAGTCATGTCTGGAGGGAATGTGTTTGTCCTCAGGAAGGATACGAGGGGTTCGCTCCAATCTGGCACAATGGATACTTGATAAAGAGTGGCATGTTCCACTGGTGGTTTAGTGCAACAGATTGGGCATTCCTTGCACAACTTTTGGACATCAGCTTCCATAGTTGGCCAATGCACTCCGAATCTCTTTAGAGTCTGTAAAGTTCGTTGCTTTGAATGGTGTTGCTCTAGTGCACCCACATGTGCTAATTGCAACCATTTAGCGTACTCATCCTCTTCTACGCAACAAGCCAAGATCCCTTGATCTGTGTGCTTGTACATGCTTCCTGCCATGATGTGGTACTTTTGGGCTTTTACAACCTCTCTATTTCGTGTGTTTACCACTGGATGGTTAGGCCCGTATGTCAATACTGGTACCAATGGCTTAGCCCACTGCGGTACGACTTCCAAATTAAACAAGTAAGCATCAGGAAGGTCGTCTGATACTCCTTGTGGGGCTTCTCCCGATGTGAGCCTAGAAAGATGATCAGCTCTCAAATGTGTCCTCCCTTTTCTTACCACAACCTCAAAATCATATTCCATTAGCAAGAGAAACCATCTTACTAATCTTCATGTATTGCATGGCTTGTTTACGAGATATAACAATGCCTGATGATCAGTAAAAAATTTAAACTTATTTGCAAGCAAATAGTGTCTAAATTTCTTAACTGCATATACCATGCCTAAACCTTCTCTCTCCGTAGTGGTGTAATTTCGTTCAGCCGCTTTCAACTGTCTACTGGCATAGGCAATTGGAAGATCCATATTACCTTCACCAGTAGGTTGTGCAAGCACACATCCAATAGCATAATTGGATGCATCCACATGAACATGGAATGGCTTATTCCAATCTGGTGTGGTTAAGATTGGTGCTGAACATAATCTTCGTTTAAGCTCCTGGAAGGAATTCTCACATTCATCCGTCCACTCAAAGTTTGTCGAAAGTCCGTACATGGGCTTTGCAATGACAGCATACATGTGTATAAATCGTCGGTAATAACCACAGTGCCCCATGAAAGCTTGTACTTCCTTGACATTCTTTGGCCTAGGTAGCTCTGCTATGGCTCTCACTTTTTCTTCGTCGGTAGATATGCCATTCTTTGACACTATGTGTCCTAGAATCTTGCCTTGCCTGACCATAAAAACGCACTTTTCTGGGTTCAGGCAGACTTGATATTCTCTACATTTGTCAAAGATTTGTCTGAGTTCAGGAATATGGGTTTGTCTAATATTGGAATGAGCACAAAGATCATCAACATAGACTTCTAAACTCTTCCTCAGGAACTCCTTAAACACATGGCACATCAGCCTCTGGAAGGTAGCTGGTGCATTGGTAAGCCCAAATGGCATTACTCTAAAAGCAAAAATGCCCCATTCTGTGGCAAAGGCTGTCTTATGCTGATCCTCTGGGGCTATGGCTACTTGATTGTAGCCTGAAAATCCATCTAGGAAGTTGTACACTTCCTTGCCCGCCACTCTTTCTAAGAGATGTTCTGTGATGGGAAGCGGATAGTTATCTCGAATTGTGGCTGCATTAACCTTTTTCAAGTTAATGCACACACGCAGCTTGCCATTCTTCTTGGGCACCACTACGATGGGTGATACCCACTCAGTGTGCTCAATTTCATAGATAAATCCAGCTTCGACCAGTCTATCTATCTCTTCTTTGATCTTAGCAGCGTAATTATCGTTATATGTATAAGGCTTTTGCTTAGAGGGTTTGGCATCTGAGGTCATGGGAATAGTGTGTGAGCATATATCAGGGTCGACACCTTTCAAATCCTTGTAGCTCCAAGCGAATACATCTCTGCTTTCTCTTAGCAAGGCAATCAATTCGTACTCTTCTTCTTCTGTTAGGTCATGACCTATGTACGTACATCTCTCCTCTCCTTCTTCTATGGCCACAACTATTTTCTTGGTGGTTTCTTTGTTATCATAGGCCTCTCCTACTTGTGCCTCTCGTTTAGGCATTCTTATCATGACTCTCCTGTCGTCTATCTCATATTTCTTAAAATTTTTGGGGACCTCAAACAAAGATTCTTCCTCTTCTGGTGAGACTTCCCTTTTTTTCCGTTTCTTCCCTTCTTCCTTCGGGGTTACATGCGTCGCTAATCTTACATCGTTTGTAAGCTCTCCATGCCTCTGGGGTTGAAATTCTACTTCATGGAAGTATTCTTCATCTGATGCAAATGGTGGGTCCATAATGATTGACTCTAGATCGGAGTCACTAGCATCCTCGAATGCATCAGGGCTAGGTTCGCATTCTTCTAGTACTGCCTCTCCCATGATTGGCTCTATGGAGAAGACTAAAATGTCATAGCCATCCTCATCACAGTGAGGTGTCCATTGTTCTTCATTGATGGCTACGTCCATTGTTGCTAAGATTTCTGCCCAGCCATGGGGTTCAAATTCCTCGTCTGGAAAGACTACAGGTGCATAGGCTGGGTCTTGAATTGGTCTATGGGTTTCTTCTGCACCTACCTCTCTGGCTTTTTCTCTCTTTTCTTCGTCTACTGCTACTTTGCACATCCATAAGTGGGTATCTTCATGCATCCATGAGGATCCTGACCCTATGGAATGCACGGATTCTGTATCATCTTTGGCTCTATGGATGGGATTCCACTGGATAGGAGGTACATCTCTATGAGAGTAATCTTTGAGATTTATTTTGGTTGTAACACCTAAGTGTTGCAGGTACAACGAATTGGTCCCCCAATCCTGTACCACTTGCAACTGTCGCATGAATGGTCTTCCCAAAATCATCTCATAAGCATGATTTTTGCTAAAGTCACATATAGCAAAACTATGCTCAAACTCAACACCACAAGTGGTGAGAGTTATGCCTTCTAGCAATCCCAAGGGTCTCTCTATATGACCATCGGCCATCTGCAATTTCATTCTCGTTGGCCTGAGTGCTGGCTTGCCCCAACGCTTCCATAGGGAGGTGGTAGCGATAGCAACTCCTGCACCTGAGTCCAAAATTGCCTTGGTAGTGTACTCCTGGTAGGTGACGGGAAGATAGGTGTTCCCTTCTTCACCTTCACACATATCGCCTATCTTGTCCAAGGGAATTTCTGGCACTGTCCTATGGGATCCTATTCGGGAACGTGGTTCTGCAACTTCAGTCACTTGACTGGCTACACCTTTCCGCGCTTTTGGTCTATTCTTAGGCAGTTCTTCCAAAGTGAGATCGCGCTGCGCCTCGGTGTGCTTTACTACCTCCGTGTCCCTAGGCATGACTGAGTCGTCGTTCCTTACCATGACTGTGGGTGCTCTCATACATGTGGACTTTGCTTCCCATGGGCCTGTGAAGTGGGGTAGCTCCTGTATGGAATTAGACTCAAAGTCCAATCTCTCATGAGACTGAGTACTCTCATGTTCCCCGTAAATGGATGGGATGTCTTGTGGGAATTGGTCGTGTGCATCGTCCACAAGTTCAAATGGAGGGGCGACTTCACTTTCGTTATCCCATTTGTCTTCTTGAATCTCTCGTAGGAAGTCTGGTGCAAACCGATTCATAGAAGAAGAAGTGTCTGGCTCCGTAGAATTAGGCGCATAAGCAACCTGGGAAGGAGGGCTTATTCTATCATTGGCTCTCTCCTCGTTCTCATAGATGGCTGGCGCACAAGCTTCCTGGGGAGGATCACTTATTCTATTACTTTTCCGAACAGGCTCATACGCTCTCGGAGAAGGAATGTAGGCCACCTGTGGGGGTACGTAAGCTTTCGAGGGAGGCTCATGTGCCTTTTGAGGGAAAGGATCAGCTTCTTGAGGAGGCACTTGGGCTTTCTGAAGAGGCTGGCTTTTCTGTTCTCTTGTCCTTTCCTTTCTTTGAGGGGCAGGTTCCTTTTCTGATTGTGCAATTAGCATCTCTATTCTTTCTAGCAGTCCATCAAAGTGTAACTGCGTCTTAGCTGAACTAGAAATGTTAAATAGGCGACTGGCTTCAAACATGGTCTGAGCCAATTCCACCATTTTGGCACAAATCTTTGTTCGTTCAAGCTCTAGCTCGGCTCTAGGGTAGCATTTTTCATGATCGATTATGGTTGGCCCTTCTTGGATTCTGGCCTGATATGCTTTCAGCATCATATTTAGGTCTTCAGGAATGGGGTCAGCTAGGACTGATCCTACTCTAGGGGGTGGTGGGATTTGATGAGGCGGTGGGGGAGGTGGTGGGTCGGATGGAGATGGGAGTGGTGGTGGTGGAGTAGTGTGAGAGTGAGTTTGAGTTGTGAGTTCAGTTATTCTGGCTCTTGTTTCACTTACGCTTTCCTCGAGTTCACTCATCTTTTTAGCCCATTGTCTTTTCATTCTTTCCCTACTATCTTTCCAAGCTCTAGTCCTTTTCTTGGTTATGCTCTCAGTTTCACTCGCCTCTGGGCCCTTTTCCTGGCTCGCCTCTTGGTTTTGCTGCAATGCTTGAGCTCTAGTGACTACCTGTACTGGTGCAGTGGAAGTGACACTTCCTGAGGAGTCTACCACTAACCCAACAACGTTGATAGGGGTGATTTTTGGCATGTTATTGGGGTTCTTTGGGCAATCTCGTAAGAGATGCTCTTTTCCGCAGTCTTGGCAAAAGCCTTGGATGGTCACTGACTGGGGTTGTGTAGGTGGAGGCAAGGGACAATCACGGATGAGGTGATCTCCTTGGCACCTATAGCACGGTCCTCTAGGAAATGGTGGTCGTACCTGCCTAGGTTGAGGCCTAGGGTTGGGGTTTGCATACATGACATTTGTGTAGTCTGACTCCCAACTAGGTTCACTCGGTTCTTCACTATAGTAGGACTCACCATGTTCTGGAGACTGCATGTAGTAAGCCTGGGGACTATCAACATGGGTAGAATCAAAACTATGGTCACCAGGGTCACTTTCAGAAAGCAAGGGTGTTACCGGGACTAAGGCTCTACTCAGGTTCTCTTCTGCAGCAGTATACTTTACCGGGATCATGTTAGCGGGGTTTGGATGCTGTTGAGCTAGCACCGGTTGGGGTCTCTGTTGGGCCTGATATGGTTGCTGATAGGGTTGTTGTGGCCTGCCATATGGCTGTGGAGGGTACTGGTTCTGGTATCTGCCTTGTTGGTAGGGCTGAGGGTAGGGTTGCCTAACTGCCTGCCTGTTGTATGGGCAATCTTGTGCGGTGTGATTGGTGTATCGCCATTATATGGTGCAGTACTGGCTACTAGGATTAACTTGGGGTTGAGCCATAATGGGGCAGACATTCACCATATGGTCACCGCCGCATGTATAGCACCTTTTCACAGGAGCAAACCTTGGGATTTGTTTGCTAGTTACTCCTAATTTCTGAGCTACTTTCTCTGCAAGTTCCTCAATTGATGTGGATTGCGTGGAAGAGTGACTAGATGCACTATCTGAATCTTTGTAGATTTTGGAAAGCTCTAGTTCTTCCCCTAGGTTATCTTCAATATCAATGCACATGCGTACACACTCTTCTATAGTCCTAGGATCTTTCAGATACACATAGGATCTCAATTTCGTACTCAGCAATCCATCAAGGAATAAGACTACTTGTTTAGCAGATGTGGGTAGCTCCGAAACAGGGCACCTTTCAAGATATTGTCTAAATCTTCTTCCGGCCAATCTGACAGTCTCTTGGGGGGTCTGTTTGAAGCTATGAATCAATGAGGAGGTATTGTGTCTTATGCCGCTCTTAGAGAACTCTACAATGAAAGCCTCTAGGAGTTGGTCTATGCACCTGAACTACCGCTCATCCAATGGCTGAAACCATGTAAGTGCTGCGTTCCTAAGGGTTAGACCAAAGGCATTGTACTGTGTGAACAGATCCTCCACTTGTTCAGCTCTCAAGACTTGCTTGAACTCCGCCACATGATCATAGGGATCTCCTGTGCCGTCAAAGTAATTCTTCATGGACTTAACTAGCTGGGTAGGTCTCAAAGTTCTTGTGTGCTCTCTAGGTCTCGGCAGAGGAAATCCATCCACGTTTCTTTGGTTCCTGTGAGCTCTAAGCATCTCAGGTTCTACCCTTTTTGTTTCCGTCCTCGTTCTTTCTCTGCCCCTTGGGTTGGCAAAACTTACTTCTGGTCTATCTCTACTTCTGTCTCTTTGCATTCCATGAGCTTGGGATGTTCCAGCCCCAGGGTGACCATAGGATACATTCGATCTTGGTTGAGGGAAAATGAATTCACCCTTCCAAGTGTAAGCATGCCTATCATTCTCTGTCACCACAAAGATCCGTTCTGAAGTGTGATCTAAGTAGGTCACTCTACCTGGGCTATCCGGGTCCTTAAACTCATAGATCATGATACTCCCTATATCAGTTGGCTGATTAGATTTATACCTCCAGAAGGCTTCGTCGGTTTCTCGATTGAGGAGCAACTCTATGCTCTTGTTGTCTTGGGGTACCCACTCAGGTGTGATAATCCTAGTGAGAACTGATTTGCCTCGAGGGGTTCTAGGTTCCGCACCCATGTTCCCTTGTTCCAAGTCACCTAAGTCCGCTTCTGAGATTACATTCCCAAATTCATCTGTCCTATCCGGGTGACTAGTGACTACATATATAGTTCCTTCTTTGTCCAGGTATGCACCATTTTCAAACTTGACAGCTGGGTGCTCTAGTCCAATGGATTGATCAGGATTTTTAATCTGGATCACGGGTCTTCCTAGGACGTCCTCATAGATGCTAGCACCTAATCGGTTGGTCCTAAGGTACTCCAGCTGCGTTTTGTAAGGGCCTTCTACCCTGTACAGGTAAGGCACTCCTGAACTTCCCGTAGGTCTGTCCATGCCTTGAGACATCTCTGACTCACTGGTCTCAGAGCTAGGGTAGTGCGAGTGGTGGCTCAACTGCTGGGCCCAGGACCTAGCAGTGTGGTTGACACTAGCCTCTGAAGATCTAAGGCTTTGTCTCTCCCTTACTAGATGTCGTCCTGATCTAAGGTTCATATGCCTATCTAGGTAGCCCAATTCTTTGCCCAGAGTACAACTTCGTTGCCGATCAATTGGTATCTGTCACTCTAGCACAATGGCGAGTACCAACGTGAGGAGATACACCTCATAAATGTCAATCCGTGGAGACGTGAGGACCGGTATGAAGACCGCGAGCAAGTGATGGCACAAGTGCATGAGTGAAAGCACACAAGCATGCACACACATACACACACACGCGCACCAGGTAAGAGCAAAGAGTGGAACAATGGAAAGCTTCGATTACCAAAGAGCTCTCTTACAAAACTGCATTCTACCAAAAAAAACCAGCCTCAAAACCAGCCCTTTTTATAGTTTTTGAGTGGTTTTGGCCCTGTCCAGACCTAGTGTCCGGCCTAGTTAAAAAATATGTTCCAGGGCTTATTTGGGGGCTCAAACGGAGTCTAAAAATCATGAAAATTGGTAGGATGGTAGTTCTAATACTCCTCAAGCTCGAGGACTCCTCGGCTTGAACAAAATGGAGTTACAAAAATGGAAACTGGTATTTACAATGGTTTTTAGTGATAAAAATCACTATTTTTGTAGGGATTTCTTCTGAAAATTTGACAGGTGCTTCTTGGAGCTCCCTACTTGCTCCTCCTTCTTGTGTGTCTACTTCCTTGATGCGCTTCCATGCTTTGTCCTTGACCTTGAGCTTCAACACTCCCCCCCCTCTTGAGTCTGTCGTCCCTGACAGACCCTTGTTGTAGTGGTCGTTCCATGTGGTACGTTGAGAGGTAGCGTCCTTTGCGTCCAACAGGGGCGATCCCTCTTCCCAATGTATCCTGTCTGGTTCTTCACTTTGCCACTGTTATCTCTTGCAGTTTGTAGTCCCTTTGTACGTACTTCTGCCTTGTATTCCATCTGGGTGGTGCATTTGTGAGTTTTCCAAAACTGCTAGCTGCTCAAAGGATGTGGTCAATGTTGATTGTGAGCAACTCTCGGTGGTGGATGGCTCCCTTGTTCTTGTAGTGGTCACCGTGATGTCCTCTGATTCTTCCAAAGATGGCTTTCATAGTTTTCGTGCCAAGTACTTGTAACCCATAATGGATGATGGTTAAGTGCATTAGTGCATGGGTTGAACAAATTATGTGCCTTGTGCATGGCCTTGTAATGTGGCCCTACGTATGCGTACTTGGATAATGCATGGCAAGAAGTATGGTGCAAGAGATTGGGTCTTGAGCTAAGTGCTCAAGGGTATGCTGACGAAGAGGTTTCCTAATCTATCATGGTTATAGTGTTGTTGAAACATACACGTCTTACCATGGTGAAGGGTCCGTTGATCTTCATCTCTTCGTGTTGTGGTTCCCTCATGATGTTTGACCTTCGGCTTGTCCTTTTTGTTGAGGGATGTCCTTGCTGGAAGTTCGCTGATGAGCACTTTCAAGCACAGTCTTTTTTTTTTTTTTTTTTTTTTTTTTTTTTTTTGGAACAGTGGCATCAATCAAGAAGAAAGGGGTTAGTATCAATAACATATTTTGCATGTGAAAATTGTGTCTCATGTGCTTGGGATTTCTCAATTGTGTCTATGCACGGCCATGTAAAGTGGCCCTATATTGATGCATACTTTGGAAATGCATGACCTGAATGGTGCAAATGACAAGGTTATGCCAAAGGCACATGGTTGCTGCTGGTCGAGGCTTTTGATGTTACTTGTATACTTGATGAATTCTTTGATTGGAGGTGTCTATCGGATCTCGAAATGATGTAATCCTCCGGATTGGGACCCATTTCAGAATAGTATTTGGCCCTGTAGAGATCACCTCAGGCCAGTTCTTCTTTGGATGCTGTCCAAACTTTGGTATCCAGTGTGGTTGGCCCCTTGGTTCTGTGGATGTTGCTTGTGCTTTTGGCTTCCAAACCCATATCCTGGGTGAGTGCCTGCTTATTTTTGTAGAAGGGTTGAGTTTATCTTCTTTTGGTCTTTGTGCTCTGTTCTTACCCTTGGCTTTCCTTGGCTTCTTTGTTGAGGCCTTTTGCATGGTGGGGAGCATAGGCCTTTGTACGTGTAAGAGCTTCTTGGGTACCCACATCTGTAATCGCCCTTGTTGAGCAGTAGCTAATTTTTTAGGCGTCCAAATTTGTACCTGATTGTGGTCGGCTTTCTTTGATAGCTTCGGTACCCAAATTTGTTGGAGTCTTCGAGCTTGAGCCTTTCGTGGGTGTTTGGTCCTTCTATTGCCATGGTCGATCTGGTTGGGTGGGAGGCTTTGAGGCAGCATCGATGGTTGTACTCCTTTCTTTACCCAGATCTGTGTCATGCCCAACGCTTCTTTGCTCTTGAAGGCTCTTTGTCTATTTGATAGATTGGCTGTCTTGCACTGTGTTGCTTGCTTCTGAGGTTGAGCTCCTGTGGATGCTTTGCTCTTTAGAAGACAAGAAGAAGGTCCATCTTGACTTTGCGACTGTCCTTCCGTGATTGCGTCCGTCTGGATCATAGAGCTTTTGACATCTACAACATCTTGTTCAAGAAGATTAGCCTTAGAGGAACAAAGAGAGTGTGTGGTGTCAGTTTCAGTGGGCATGCGAGTCTCCAATTCTAATGTAATGCATTGACTATATACCCACACTTGAAGAAGTTGACTTCTTAGGTTCAAGTTGACAGCATGGTCGTAAATCCAGTCTTGACCCAAGACAAGTGGTTCTGTGAGGTCCTCATCATGACACACTAGCATTTTGACTTTTATTGGAACATCTTGAAGGTAGATGGGAAGTTCCACCTCACCCAAACAGGGTGTTTCTACGCCTCCCAATCCTATGAGATAGGCTTCTATAGGCTTGATGTCCAAATGCAGGTCTTGGCAGTATGAAAGTCTAACGGCACTAGTTGCTGCTCCTGAGTCAACCAATGCTCTCACAGTCCTTACACTCTTTCCTTGTCCTACCTCTATAGTCACAAAGGGCCGTCGATCAATTATTCGAGAAGTAGTTATGCCCGATTTTTGGCACATGTCCATGTGATATTTTGGAGCTTTTGTGTTGACATCTAGGCCTAGCCGTCGTAACTTATTTCTTCTGATGCGCTCTCTAGCCTCTGCTTGTGCTTCTTCTCTAACCCTTAACTCCTCTTCTTTTCGCTTCTTAGCAGTGTTGAGTCTCGTGAGCATTTCCTCTGTAAGAGGTTCTTGATATAACTTGACTCGACAACCACTAATATAGTTTGGTAGGATATCACCTTCTAAAGTGGCCAATTGAACTGCACCGCTAGTGGAGAGTCTATTAATGATCATGGGTCCATATCCTCGTTTCTCCAATTTGCGGGCATGTTGCTTTAGCGTATAAACCAGCACTAGATCTCCTTCCTTCAATCCTTTATCCTTTACATGGGCATCAAAGTATGCCTTTTGCCTTTTCTTTGCAGCATAAATGCCTGCTGCTGCCCGTAGCCTCGTCTCACCTAAGTGTTCTAGATCAAAGATCCTGGAAGACAACTCATGTCCATTCCACTCATACTCTTGTGCTACTTTTAAGGCTGGGATTAAGAAGTCCAATGGTAGCACGGCATTCTGTCCAAAGACCATCTGAAATGGGGTAGCATTGAGTACCGTTTTGTAGGCAACTCGGTATGCCCAAACAGCATGATGAAGTTGTTTGTCCCAATCAGAGCGTTTATTATTTACAAGTTTTGTTAATACGTTACATAGGATCTTATTCGTGCTCTCGGCCTGTCCGTTGGCTTGTGGGTGATAAGGGGCAGACTTCTTGTGTATGACCATGAATTCTTGAAGGAGATGTTCAATGACCTCATTCAAGAAGTGCGTACCTCTATCACTAACCAACTCTATTGGTAACCCATATCTAGTGAACACATTTTCGAATAAGAACTTAGCCGTCGTTTGAGCATCATTCTTTGTCGTGGCTTTTACTTCCACCCACTTTGTAAGGTAATCTGTGGCTACAATAATGTATTCTGCATGGGAGTTTCTAGCTGGGGGGTTAATAGGACCAACAAAGTCTATACCCCACTTTGAAAATGCACGTCCTCCCATCATTGGCCTTAAAGGCATCTCGTCTTTTCTTATCGGATATTGGGCACGTTGGCATGTGTCACATTTCTTCACATAAGTATGTGCATCCATATGAAGAGTGGGCCACCAAAGTCCTGAGAATAAAATGGTCTTAATTACTCTGTCAGGCCCAAAGTGTCCACCTGCAGCACCGCTGTGTGCAGTTTCTAAGACTTTCAAGTAGTCTGATTCATGAACGCACAGTCTTAGGTAACCATCCTTGCCTCTTCGATATAGGTTGTCTCCTACTAAGGCATAGTCTTGAGCCTCTTGCTCCATGCTCCGTTTTCTTGCAAGACTAGCCTGATTGGGTAATGTTCCCGATCTCATGAACTCAACCAATGGAGCACTCCAATCTGGGATTAATGACACATGATAAAGAGTGGCATGCTCCACTGGGGGTCTCTTCTGGCATACTGGACAATTTTGGATCCACTCCTGTATTTCTTTGTCCATGCTAGGCCAATACACTCCTAAACGTTTTAGATTCTGCAATGTTCGTTGTTTAGAGTAGTGATTTCCTAGCAATCCCTCATGGGCTTGTTGCATCCAACTAGTATGTTCGTCGTCCCCAACACAACAAGCTAGTACACCCTCTGGATCTTGCTTGTACATACTTCTGGCCAATATTTGATACTTTTGTGATTTTACAATTTCTTCTTTGCTTGTTTCCACATTTTTATTTGCAGGTCCGAAGGTTAGGACTGGCACCAACTTATTTGCCCATTTAGGAACAACTTCTAAATTGAACAGATAAGCATCGGGCAATTCATCAGGCACTCCTTGCGGTGGCTCTCCTGAAGTGATACGAGAAAGATGGTCTGCCCTAAGATGGGTTCTACCTTTCCTGACAACAACTTCAAAGTCGTATTCCATTAGTAAGAGGAACCATCTTACTAAGCGGCCTGTGTTGCAAGGTTTATTGACCAAATATAGTAAAGCTTGATGATCAGTGAAAAACTTGAACTTATTGGCCAGTAGATAGTGTCTAAACTTCTTCACGGCATATACCATACCTAAGCCTTCCCTCTCCGTTGTGGTGTAATTTCGTTCAGCTGCATTTAATTGCCTACTAGCATATGCTATTGGCAAATCTAGGTTTCCTTCACCTGTGGGTTGTGCTAGCACACATCCTATTGCATGATTGGAGGCATCTACATGGACATGAAAGGGTTTGCTCCAATCCGGAGTGGTCAGTATTGGTGCTGAGCACAAGCGTCTAGCTCGTTGAAGGAATTCTCGCATTCCTCGTTCCACTCAAAAGTTGTTAACAACCCATAAAGAGGCTTAGCTATGATGGCATACATGTGGATAAACCTACGGTAATATCCACAATGGCCCATAAAGGCTTGTACCCCTTTAACGTTCCTTGGTCTTGGCAGCTCTGCTATCGCTCTTACCTTGTCTTCATCTGTTGAAATTCCATTCTTAGAAACAATGTGACCTAAGATTTTACCTTGTCGCACCATGAACACACACTTCTCTGGGTTCAGACGCACTCGATAATCTCTACACTTGTTGAAGATTTGTCTGAGCTCAGGGATGTGGTAACTTCTTTGTTGGGAATGCGCACATAAATCATCCACATATACTTCTAAGCTCTTCCGCAAGAACTCTTTGAAGACATGACACATGAGCCTTTGGAATGTTGGAGGTGCATTGGTGAGCCCAAATGGCATCACACGAAATGCAAAGATTCCCCATTCTGTGGCAAATGCCGTTTTGTGTTGATCTTCGGGGGCAATGGCTACTTGGTTGTAACCTGAAAATCCATCAAGGAAGCTATAAACTTCCTTGCCTGCAACACGCTCCAATAGATGTTCGATGATTGGAAGTGGATAACTATCTCTGATCGTTGCGGCATTAACTTTTTTAAGGTTAATACACACTCGCAATTTCCCATTCTTCTTAGGCACCACCACAATGGGGGACACCCATTCAGTGTGCTCAATCTCATAGATGAATCCAGCTTCAATCAACCTGTCAATTTCCTCCTTTATTTTGGCTGCATAATTGTCATTATATGTGTAGGGCTTTTGTTTAGTGGGCTTGGCATCAGCGGTCATCGGAATTGTATGAGAGCAAATCTTTGGATCTACTCCTTTCAAGTCGCTATAGTGCCATGCGAACACATCCCTATATTCCCTTAATAGAGCTACAAGCTCTGCTTCTTCTTTTGCACTTAGGTCGTCTCCTATGTACGTACATCGTTCTTCGTTCCCTTCAATGGTCACTACAATTTTTTTGGTCTTTTCTTTATTGTCATATGCTTCTCCTATAATGGCCTCTCTCTTAGGCATCCGTACCAAAATTTTTCGGTCTTCCACTTCATATTTCTTGAAATTTTCTGGTACTTCAAACAATGATTCTTCCTCTTCTCGTTTCACTGCTTTTCTTTTCTTTTTCTTTTGACCTCCTTCACTTCCTTCCTTTGAATTTATAGTTTTAATACTTGTGAGGGGTTCTTCTTCTTTTTGGGTTAACACTCCTATGTCTTCTAAATAGTGTTCCTCTGAGTCAAAGTAAGTATCCATCACAATGGATTCTAGATCATCGTCATTCTCTTCTTCTTCTATGAACTCACTAGGATCACACTCTTCCAACAGGGGCTGACACATGAACACTGAAATATCATAACCCTCCTCATCACAATGAGGTGTCCATTGTTCTTCATTGACTGCTATGTCCATGGTAGCTAAGATTTCTGCCCAACCATGAGGCTCAAATTCCTCATCTGGAAATATCATTGGTGTATAGGCTGGGTCTTTTATTGGTCTATCTCCTGGGGGAGTTCCTTCTTCTCTCGCTTTTAGGCGCTTTTCCTCTTCCTCTGCGACCTTGCACATCCACAAGTGAGTATCTTCATGCAGCCAGGATGGATCAGGTGAACTTCCAGAATGCACGGAGATAGAATCTTCTTTTGCTTTGTGGATAGGATTCCACTGTAGGGGTGGTACATCTCTGAAGGTGTAATCCTTCAAATTGACCTTGGTTGTGACCCCTAAGTGCTGTAAGTACAAGGAGTTGGTTCCCCAATCCTGTACTATTTGCAATTGTCGTAGGAAGGGTCTTCCTAGTATCATCTCGTAGACATTATTTTTGTCAAAGTCACATATAGCAAATGTATGTTCAAACTCTACACCACATGTGGTTAGAGTTATCCCCTCAAGCAATCCTAGAGGTCTTTCAAAATGCCCATCTGCCATTTGAAGTTTCATTCTCGTTGGTCTTAAGGTGGGTTTGCCCCATCGCTTCCACAAGGAGGTGGTCGCAATAGCAACACCGGCACCTGAATCTACGATTGCTTTGGTTGTGTAACCTTGATGGGTGATTAGAAGATAAGTGTTACCTTCTTCACCTTCGCTCATATCTCCTATCTTGTCGATAGGTATCTCTGGAACTTTTTGCTTAGAGCCTACTTTTGGCATATTGGATTCAAGTTCTGGAACCTGATCCTTCACATGATTCCATAGCTCCGGTTTTGCTTTGAGCAGCTCTTCCACAGTGAGATGACATTGAACCTTAGTGTTCTTCACAACATCAGTGTTTCTTGGAATCACCGAGTCTTCATTTCTTACCAATATTGTGGGAGCTCTGATCTGGAGAGATTCAGATTCCCACGGGCCTGTGTAATGAGGCAACTCTTGTAAAGAATTAGATTCAAAATCTAATCTTTCATCTTCTTGTTGCTCTGCTTGGTCTCCATAGATAGACGGAATGTCTTGGGGGAATTGGTCATGGAGATCATCAATCTCAGGAATAGGAGGGGAATTACCCTTCTCCTTGGCCCACTTCTCTTCCTGTATTTCCCGCAAGAACTCTTGAGAGTATTGTTGAATTGAAGGAGGTATTCCAGCATCCGTGGAATTAGGAACATAAGCTCCCATTGGTGGTGAGCTTCCTCTTTCAATAGTTGGTTGAGCCTGTGGTGGTAAAGAAATTTGTGGTTTATTTACCAACTGCTCTAATCTTTCTAGTAAACCTTGGAAATGCAAATCCGGTTTGACAGAGTTTGTCTGATTGAACTTTTGACTAGTCTCAAGTATAGCTTGAGCTTGTTCTACCATTTTCATGCACATTTTCATCCGTTCAATCTCTAAGTCTGCTCTAGGGTAACTCTTGTCTAGGTTTGCAGCCGTTGGCCCTTCTTGAAGACGAGCCTGGTAGGCCTTGAACATCATGTCCAAGCCTTCTGGGGTTGGATCTGCAAGAACAGACCCTGGTTGTGGGTTATTTACAATGGGTGGTGGGGTGGAATGAGGTGGAGTGGATGGAGCTTTGGCATGCGAGGGGCTTTGAGATGCAATGTCTTCTATTTTTGTTTTGGTATCCCTTAGGCTTTCTTCTAGCTCGGATAGCTTTTTGTTCCACTTGCGATTAGCCTTCTCTCTGGTATCCTTCCATGTTCTTGGTTTCCTCTTACTAGGTTCTCCTGCCTCACTTGACTCCGATTGCTCAGATGGTTTTGCTTGTTGTGCAGCCTGTGCCCTAGTAACTGCCTGTACAGGAGCCACATTATTGCTACTTGAACTTGAATCTGCCACTAAGCCTACCACATTGATGGGTGTGACCTTGGGTGCACTAGAGGGATTCCTGGGACACTCTCTAGGAAGATGTTCCTTGCCGCACTCAGGACAAAAGCCTTGTATTGTGATGTTCTGTCCTAGTTCCAGAGCTGGTTGGTGGGGACATTCACGAATGAAATGGTCGCCCTGACATCTAAAGCATGGTCCTCTAGGGGCTTGTGGTCTTACTTGTCTCAATTGGGGCCTAGGCTTTGGATTCGTATACATGACATTGGAGTATTCTGGCTCCCAATTTTGTTCCATAGGTGGTGTCTCATATTGATACTGAGAAGTCTCACTTTGCTCAGGTGACTCTATATAATAAGCCTGTGGACTATCTTCATGGAAGTAGTCTGAACCATGAGCGTGAGAATCATTTTCTAAGACCAATGGGGTTAGTGGCACCAATGCTCTATTATGGTTCTCCTCTGCCATCGTATATTTAACTGGGATCACATTGGCCGGAGCTGGCGGTTGGTTTCCTAGGACTGGTTGTGGCCTATATGGTGCCTGATATTGCTGCTGGTATTGAGGTTGATATTGTTGTGGCCTATAATATGGCTGTTGGTACTGATTCTGAAACCTACCCTACTGGTAAGGTTGCTGATAATTTTGTCTAACAGCCTGTCTGTTATAGGGACAATCTTGGGCCGTATGATTTGTGTATTTTCTCTCAATGGTGCAATACAGAGCATTAGGGTTTCCTTGGGGTTGAGTCGTCAATGGACAAACATTAGCCATGTGGTCTCCTCCACACGTATAACATCGCTTCACTGAGGTGACCCTTGGCATTTGTCTATTTTGAACTCCTAGCTTTTTGGCCATCTGCTCAGCTATCTCATCTATCTCAGTGGAGGCTCTAGAGGTATGACTTGTAGAACTATCAGAGTCCTTATAGAGTTTGGATAGTCCTAACTCCTCACCCAAGTTGTCTTCTATGTCAATGCCTATCCGTATACACTCTTCTATGGATCTAGGCTCTTTCAGGTATACATATGATCTTAATTTTGTGCTCAATAGGCCATCTAAAAATAGTGCCACCTGTTTGGCTGATGTGGGTAATTCTGGTACAGGGCATCTTTCCAAGTACTGCCTAAATCTTCTTCCTGCGAGTCGCACTGTTTCTTGGGGTGTCTGCTTGAAGCTGTGGATCAAGGATGATGTGTTATGCCTGATACCACTTTTGGAAAATTCCACAATGAATTCTTCTAGCAGCTGACCTATCTCTCTATAGTTGCGACTGTTTAGAGGTTGAAACCAAGCTAAGGCAGTACCCTTAAGAGTCAACCCAAATGCCTCGAACTGGGTGAATAAGTCTTCAACCTGTTCAGCTCTTAGCACTTGTTTGAACTCCGCTACGTGATCATAAGGATCTCCACATCCATCAAAGTAATTCTTCATTGTTTTAACCACTTGAGAGGGTCTAAGGGTTCTTGAGTGTTCTCGTGGTCTAGGCAATGGGAAATCATGATCATCTCTTTGATGTCTATGAACTCTATGTCTCTCCCTTTCAAGTCTTTCCATTCCATATCCTGATCTGTCTCTGCCTATAGTGTCTGCAAAGCTTACCTCCGGTCTCTCTCTCGTTCTTTCCCTCCGGGTTTCATGAGCCTTGGATGATCCGGATCCCTGGAGGCCCTGGGAAACATTAGATCTTGGTGGAGGGAAAATTGATTCACCTTGCCAAGTGTAAGCATGTCTGTCATGATCTGATACCAAGAATAATTTCTGAGATGTATGATCTAGATAGACAGCTTTCCCTGGTGTCTCTGGGTCCTTGAATTCATAGATGGTGACTACTGGGCTGGGTTGATCTGGCCTAAATCTCCAAAAGGCTTCCTCCGTTTCTCTATTCACGAATAATTCTATGCTTTTATTATCTTGAGGAATCCATTCTGGAGTGAGCACTCTGGTTAAGACTGACTTACCTCTAGGGGTCTTGGGTTCTCTTCCTAGGTCTCCTTGCTCTAGGTCTCCTATCTCATTCTCAGGAATGATATTTCCAAACTCATCTGTCCTATCTGGTAAGTTGGTAACCACATACATGGTTCCTTCCTTATCGATGTAAGCACCCTCTTCAAACTTGACTACTGGGTGTTCAAGTCCACAGAGTTGGTCAGGATTTTTGAGTTGAACCACTGATCGCCTTAGACCATCCTCATAGATGCGAGCACCTAATTGGTTGGTCCTGATGTACTCCAATTGGGTCTTATAGGGACCTTCTGGTGTCTGCAAACAGGCAATGCCTGAGCTACGTGTGGGTCTTTCCATGCTAAAAGACATTTCCGAGTCACTGGTTTCTGAACTTCGTGTGTAAGGATAACCACTAAGCTGTTGAGCCCAAGACTTGGCTGTATGGTTGACACTAGCCTCAGATGACCTAATGCTTTGTCTATCCTTGCCTAAGTGTCTGCCAGATCTCAGGTTCATAAGCCTTGGTCTCTAGTCCCAAAGTTCTCTTCTATTGCTCAAAATCCTTTGGAACACCTTGGTTTTCCAATTTTCCTGAGGGTCAACTTCAAAATACCCTATCTAATAATCCTGGTATTAATTTAACCATAACCAGTCGATGTTTTGGTTGTATTCTCCACGAGCTTTCCAACAAAACCAAAATCACAGCAAACGGATTTCGTATGAGAAAGTTATACCAGTTCAGGGTTCTGGGGTTTAAAACAGGGAAACTGGATCTCTCTGGGAACTCAGAACAGGCGATACGACACCCGATTTTCCCCGATACGATACCTCCTTTTTTTACACGATACCACTTTAGACGATACGACACCACCGGAATTACTGGAATCACGATACCAACATCACGATACGATACCAAGGGTTTGCCACGATACGACACCAAAAATGGTATCGCGATACACTTCTTGGTAAGGAAACGATACGACACCACTAGTCTTGGCGATACGATACTATTTCAAGTGTCGCGATACTACCTTGGGAAGTAGGCGATACAATACTAAAACTTCGACGATACGATACGAGAGGACCAGGGCGATACGACCTCAGAATGGTATCGCGATACCCTTGGGAAAGTGGGCGATACGATACTGCTAGGTAAGGTAAGATCGCGATACCAACTTCAGGGCACGATACTAGAATGGTATCGCGTTACCAAAAATAAGTACCCGACGATACGATACTGCACAATCAACGATACGATACCAAGGATGGCACGATACGGTACCACCGGGGCGACCGCGATCGCGACACCAACACTTGACGATACGATACCAGAATGGTATCGCGATACCTCAAGTGGGCAGGCACGATGCGATATCTCGACAAGTATCGCGATACACGGGAGTTCTGGTATCGCGATACCAAATCTCAACCGGACACGATACTTGGAGATTTTCACACCCAAATTCAAAAATTTTTGCAGGTTTGTGTACCTTGTGTCCTCCTTGTCCCTCCTATCAGCCTGTGGTTGCAAAGTCACCCTCCAAAATCACAATATGATGCTCGCGATACCAGGCGCAGGTCGCTTCAGCCCGCGCGATACTGAGTTGAATTTTTGGAGTTTTGAGAGATTTTCCCAGTGATTTTCTTCAGCGCTTTTGGTTCTCAGCTCCTCCTAAGCTTGTTTCTCACAGCCACGAGTAAAAAACGAGTGAATGTAGTGGCGAAAATGGAAAAAATCAGAGAATATGAAGAGGGAAGGAGATGGTGATGATGATGAAGATGAAGAAGGAGAAAAACTCAGAAACTGAACTGAAAAATGGCGATTTTTCACCTTCCAACGTCGCTACTCCACGTCTTACCGTCACACGCTCGTCCTCCAAGCTCTCTCCCCGGCAACGGCGCCAAATTTGGTGTCACTCTAGCACAATGGCGAGTACCAACGTGAGGAGATACACCTCATAAATGTCAATCCGTGGAGACGTGAGGACCGGTATGAAGACCGTGAGCAAGTGATGGCACAAGTGCGTGAGTGAAAGCACACAAGCATGCACACACATACACACACACGCGCACCAGGTAAGAGCAAAGAGTGGAACAATGGAAAGCTTCGATTACCAAAGAGCTCTCTTACAAAACTGCATTCTACCAAAAAAAACCAGCCTCAAAAATGAGCTCTCCAGCCCTTTTTATAGTTTTTGAGTGGTTTTGGCCCTGTCCAGACCTAGTGTCCGGCCTAGTTAAAAAATAGGTTCCAGGGCTTATTTGGGGGCTCAAACGGAGTCTAAAAATCATGAAAATTGGTAGGATGGTAGTTCTAATACTCCTCAAGCTCGAGGACTCCTCGGCTTGAACAAAATGGAGTTACAAAAATGGAAACTGGTATTTACAATGGTTTTTTGTGATAAAAATCACTATTTTTGTAGGGATTTCTTCTGAAAATTTGACAGGTGCTTCTTGGAGCTCCCTACTTGCTCCTCCTTCTTGTGTGTCTACTTCCTTGATGCGCTTCCATGCTTTGTCCTTGACCTTGAGCTTCAACAGTATCAGTCACTTGATTCTTTTTAGTTATTTATCGTGTTTAAGGTCTTGTCTGATATTACGTCGTCGGAATACTTGAGTGTTCTTCGTACTTTCAGGTTGATCGTTCCACGTTAGGTTCTTTTCCTTTATGTTATCGACAGTACAGAGATTAAGTTTTTAACTTGAACTTGAGTTTTTTTAGGTAGTCTTCAACTTGATACTGCCTATCGTCGCCCTGACTTACTCCTACCTCTAGTCGTTCTTAGCCTAGGCTATGAATTGACAGAGGGGGTTAAAAGTTTCCAACCTTTGGTTTCCTGCTCGGTTGCCCTTGAGTGCCCAGGAAATGTGATCCCAAGCTCGCACTTACACTTGCTTAGAACACCTCTCGATGCTCTCAATAGACCTGTAAGTATTCCACAGTTAGCTTTAAGATTTAAATTCCAATGACAGAACAAGTGATTTTCATTCCTGTAGCACACACACAAACTTGCATAGTGATTTTTAAGAAAACAATCCTAAAGACCTCCTGACTTTGATCCCCCTGGGTATGATCCACTTCAAAATACCCTCTCTGAAAATCAACGTATTATCTTTATAAAAAACAGTTGAGGGCGTGTAGTATATGCCACGAGCTTTCCGACAAGCCCAAGAGCTCAAAAAATGGATTTCGTATGGAAAAGTTATGACTGTTCAGGGTTTAGGGGGTTAAAACAGGATTCAAACTGGCTGACAGATCCTTGAGTTTTCTCCCAATTCACAAGTGTAGGAACCTCAAGAATGCTAATGAATTGACTATTGTGCCCCAAAATTGCCCCAAATTTTGAAATAAAAAACCCTAATTTTTTGGCCGAAAAGCCTGTCAATCGCGATCGACAGGTCTGTCAATCGCGATTGACAGAGGTGTCCGTCGGGGCTGTCAGTCGCGATTGACAGTGTCAATCGCGATCGACAGAGTCGATCGTGGCTGTCAATCGCGATCGACAGTATCAATCGCGATCGACACGTTTTCCGGATTTTTCGCCGAGATTTCAGTCAATCGGGGGCCTATCAGTCGCGATGGACACGTGGCTACGCGCAAAAGTCAATCAATCGTGGAATTTCAGTCAATCGCGATCGACGGTATCAATCGCGATTGACAGAAGTGTCGGTCGTGGCTGTCGATCGCGATCGACGGTATCAATCGCGATTGACAGGATCCTACGTGGCAGTCAGTCGGTCGTGGAGGTCTGTCGGTCGCGATTGACAGGGTCTGTCGGTCGCGATTGACAGGGTCTGTCGGTCACGATTGACAGAGGCTGTCGGTCGCGATTGACAGAAAACCTCGGAATTTTTCTACTGTTTTTAGTGTTTTGGAATGTGCTCCTTGTGCTTGTTCTAGTGGTACACACTTTTGTGAAAAGTCAAAAATTTCTGTCAGTCGCGATCGATAGAAGCCTGCGACCGCGAGACAGTTGCGTCGAGTTTCGTACCTGCGCAGGAAGCTGGGGATGGTGATGTGACCTGTACCTGCAAGATAGCTCAAGAAACATGCAAAAACAACACACGCAATTTCGCTCTCTCGCTCTCTCTCACAAGTGAAATGAGGGAAATGAGGTGGGGAAGGTGATATGATCAAAAAACAGAAATTTTCGCGATGATGGAGATGGAGGTGGGAGATGATGATGATGATAAGGGAAATGAAGATGAAGAAGAAAGTAAAAGAAAAAAGATGAAGGCGAAGAAAATACCTACAACTCCAACGCGTCAACTCTACGTCTTACCATCACACGCTCGTCCTCAAAGCTCGATCCCCGGCAACGGCGCCAAAATTTGGTGTAGCTCAGTGATGAGTAGCACCTCCTTTAATGTCAATCCGGGAAGACGTGAGGATGGTATGAAGACCTCGAGCAAGTGGCGGCACAAGTGCGTGAGTGAGAAGCACACAAGCATGCACACACATACACACACACGCGCACACACGGCAAGACAAAGAGAGAGAATCAATGGAGTTCTTTAGATTACTTTCAAAAGCTCTTACAAGTTCGTTTCAATTACAATCTAACCCCAAAAATGAGCTCTCTAGCTCTTTTTATAGTTTTTGGCTAAGTTTTGGCCCTGTCCAGACCTAGTGTCCGGCCTAGTTAAAAATTAGGTTCCAGGGCTTATTTGAGGGCTCAAACGATATCTAAAAAATACGAAATTTGGCAGGTAGATACTTCTAATGCTCCTCAAGCTCAAGGACTCCTTGGCTTGCACAAAATGGAGCTACAAAAAGATGAAATGATATTTACAATGGTGCTTAGTGATGATAATCACTTTTAATGGGTGTAGAGGTTTTGAAAGATTAAGGTTGCCTTAGTGCTAAATCAGCGTGAATGTTCATAAGTGCTTCCTTCTGAAGAAAATTGTTGGCCTACTTGCCAGATCTTCGTTGACTCCCTTGTCTGCTTGTGCCTTCTCTCCCTTGTCCACTGCTAACAATGTGCTTCAAACAGTTTTTGGTTTTGGCTGAAAATCTGTCAGCATGTAAAATGGGCACCCTCTGTTCTGATCGAGGGGGGGAATATATGTCTTCAGATTTTAATGCATTTCTGGCTGAACGTGGGATAAAACACCAGTGTACAGTGCCGTATACACCTCAACAGAATGGAGTTGCTGAACGAAAGAACAGGTCACTCATGGAGATGGCGAGGTGCATGGTCAAAAGTCAGGCTTTACCACATAGTTTCTAGCTTGAGGCTGTCATGTGTGCAACATATGTACTGAACAGGTATCCCACTAAAGCGTTGGAGTCTATCACTCCATATGAGGCTTGGCATGACCGTAAGCCATCTGTTGCTCATCTGCGTGTTTTTGGTTGTTTGGCATATGCATTAGTGCCTGAACAACATCGCAGAAAATTGGATGATATGGCAGTAAAATGTATTTTTGTTGGGTATAGTTCTGAAAGTAAAGGCTATCGTCTGTATCATCCACAGACTAAACGCATTCTGGTTAGCCGTGATGTTGTCTTTGTGGAAGATGCTATTCAGCCATTGCTTTCATGTACTAAGGAGACATCTGTTAGCTCCAAAGACATGTATGATACTTTGATGCCTCCTTTTACAGGTGGACAGGCTAGTGCTGGTCCTAATGAGGCAACTTCTTAGCCTTTGCAGGTTTCATATGATGATGTAGATCATTCCATTTCTGATGCAGATTTACATGATGCACTTGTTGATGACAGAGCTGATATTGAGCAGGCAAAAACGATGCCAAAATGGCTGGTGTAGACTTTGCGTGACAGCAAATTAGATGCACCTTTGTCATATCGTACTCGTTCAGGCTCTCATAGTGCCTCCTTTGCATCAGATTGCTATGCTATGGCTGCATCTAGTCTCTGTGATGAGAATGAGCCTGTTTCTTTTGATGAAGCACAAAATTCAGAAAATTGGATGGCTGTTATGCAATCTGAAGTTGATGCTATAATGAAGAATGGTACATGGTCTTTATGTGACTTGCCTCCTGGCAAGAAGGCCATTGGCACTAAGTGGGTATACAAGCTGAAGCGTAAACCTAATGGTACAGTTGACAGGTATAAGGCTAGGCTTGTTGCAAAGGGTTATGCACAGGAAAGAGGCATTGATTTTGATGAGACCTTTGCACCTACATGCCGTATGGCTACTGTTCGGAGCATTTGTGCACTTGCAGCCCATCATGGTTGGAATGTACATCAGTTGGACATTAAAACAACATTTTTGAATGGTGACTTGCATGAAGAAGTGTATGTTTTTCAGCCCCGTGGCTTTGTGCAGAAAGGGCATGAAAACCAGGTTTGCAGGTTAAAGAAGGCATTATATGGTTTAAAGCAAGCACCACATGCTTGGTATGAGAAGATACATGCCTATCTGATTGCACATGGTTTTGAGAACAGTCCAACTGAAAGCACCTTATATGTTAAACATGCTAATGATGTGCTTCTGATCATTGTTGTCTATGTTGATGACATGCTGCTGACTGGTCCTATTGAGACACATATTGCTGATTTTAAGGCTGATTTGCATGCCTCATTTGAGATGTCTGATTTGGGGCATTTGCATCACTATTTGGGCATTCAGTTTATGCACGTTGATGGTGGAATGTCTTTGTGTCAAACAAAATATATTGACACATTATTGTAGCGTTTTGGCCTTGAAGACTGTAAGCCTATTGCCACTCCTATGGAGACAGGTTTACGATTGACTCTTCATGATGCTGGAGATGCATTTGATGCTGTTCTCTATCAGCAGGCTGTTGGATGCTTGATTTACTTATGCATTACTCGGCCAGATATTTAGTTTGTTGTCTCACAGATGAGCAGGTTTATGCATTGCCCAGGAGTCACGCATTGGAAAGCGGTTAAGCGCATCTTTCGCTACTTGAGTGGTACTCGGCTACTTGGGTTGTTTTATCCCAAGGGGGGATCACTACTGCTAGATTTGCATGCTTTTTTTGACTCAGATTGGGCTGGTTGCTATGACACTCGTGTGTCCACCAGTGGTTTTTGCTTCATGCTTGGTAGCTCATGTATATCTTGGTTGAGCAAGAAGTAGCCTACTGTAGCCACTTCCAGTTGTGAGGCTGAGTATAGGGTAGCTTTCACAGTGACTGTTGAGTGTGTGTAGCTCAGACGCCTTATGGCTGATTTGGGTGTTGGCCAGTCTTCTACCACCACCATCTTCATTGACAGTCAGAGCGCACTGGCAGTTGCGAGGAACCCTGTGTTCCATGCTCACACTAAGCACATTGAGGTGCATTATCACTATATCAGAGAGAGGTTCTCTGCTTGGGAGATCAGCTTGGCATATGTGCCCATGTAGGAGAACATTGCAGACCTTTTCACGAAGGCTCTGCCTAGGGAGAATTTTGAAGCTTTCGGCAAAGCTTTGGGCTTACTTCCTTTTGTGGAGTGATTTCCACATAGCTTGGCACTTCCTTATACATGAGTGCCAGCTCCTTGTTCACCGCATCACTCCCAGGGGGGATTTATTGATATATTTAGGTAGTGATGTGTGTGAACACTCTAGGACTTCCGGGGCACTTTTTTCCCTCTTTAGGAGGTTTTTTTCCCCCGGCTTGTATATACACCTATTGCCCTAATGGGCTATTTTTCTTTGTACATTCTCTAGTAATACATTCAGTATTGTGTGTTTGTGCTCCAAGCTTCTTCTTCTTCCTTGTGCTGTTTGCGTGCTTCCGCAGACGTCTATCTCCAACAACATATTCTGGATGCTTTGAATCTTCATATCCTTGTGGTTGGTCCATGTATACTTCTTCCTGTAACTCACCATGTAGAAAAGCATTCTTCACATCCATTTGATGCAAAGTCCAGCCTTTTGCTGTAGCTAATGCAACAAGTGCTCTGACAGTAGACATTTTAGCTACAGGGCTGAATGTTTCCTCATAATCAATGTCATAAGTTTGTGCATATCCTTTTGTTACCAAATGTGCTTTATACCTGCTTATGCTACCATCACCATTGTGCTTTACCTTGTAAACCCACTTGCAGCCTATGGGTTTCTTTCATTGTGGCAATGGAACCAGCTTCCATGTATCATTTCCATAAAGTGCGGCCATCTCCTCATCCATAACTTTTTCCCAATCTGCATTTCCAATTGCATCTTCAAAACAAGAAGGTTCAACATCTTGTATTACCTTTGTCATGTAGGCACAATGATGAGCCATGTAACCATCATATTTCAATCGTTGCACTGAATTCCGCATCCTCCCAGATCTTCTTGGTACTGGGTCACTTCTCCTTGTATCATCTGCATGTGCCTTTCTTACTCTTGGAGTCTTCATAGAGGGCAATCCAAGTTCCTCATCAAGTCTCTTTTTTGGACCGCTTGAATCTCCATCAACATCTTCAAAACCTGCACATGTTTTATGATGAGCAAAAAGCTTTTCTTTACCTTTCTTGGATGTATTCGATGAATTTGCTGGACTGAAATTTCCATGTAATCTTCCACTCCATGGATTTGAGTTGGAGCTATTTCTTGGTGATGCATCCAACCCACTCAAAACTTGAGATTCTGCACTTGATTTTTTAGCATTTTCTTTGTCATTTGGTTCAAGATTCAAGCCTTCTTTGGCATCTGCATAGAAGCTTGACATTTCATTAAATACCACATCTCTGCTCACCTTCACTTGTCGTGTGAGTGGGTTATAACATTTATATCCCTTTTTCTCAAGGGAGTATCCAATTAATGAAGACACATTTTTTTGCTTTTGGATCAAGCTTCATTCTCAACTCATCTCAAACATGTACATATGCAATACAACAAAAAATGTTGAGATGTGATAAGTTGGGCTTTTTACCTCTAAACTTCTCTTCAGGTGTAACTTGATGTACAACAGCAGTCAGAGTTCTAGTCATGATGTATACAACAGTATGAACAGCTTCTGCCCAATAACAATGAGTCATATTCTTCATAGGCATCAAGGCTCTTGCTATTTCTGCAATATGTCTATTTCTGCATTCAGCAATGCCATTCTATTGTGGTGTGTACCTGCATGAAAAATGACACCAAATTTCGTGATTTTTTTAGAAAATTGTTGAACTCATTTGACATGTATTCACCTCCTCCATCAGATCTTAATATTTGAATATACTTCCCTGTCTGCTTTTCCACCATAGCTTTAAAAATCTGGAAGTGAGTGAACACCTCACTCTTCTCTTTCATGAAATATACCCACAACTTTCATGTATGGTCATCAATGAAAGTAACATAAAACCTGCAACCGCCCATAGATGTGGTCTTTGCAAGACCCCAAACATTTGTATGTACTATTTCTAGTATGTTCTCACTAACATGCTTGTCATGTGGAAATGATGCTCTTGAATGTTTTCCAAATTGACATGTTGCACATATCTTTTGCATCTGTACAACCTTGAAATTTGATAGTCCATGGACAATCTCCTCTGACTGCATCAATTTCAGCCTTTGCAAGTTTGCATGTCCAATTTGTTTGTGCTAGATCTCTATATCAGTAATGACTCCTACACCTTTTGCAAATATGGTTGAATTCATTTCAGGAATTTTCACATTTAAGGTGAACATCCTACCCACTTTGTTTCCTTTGGCAATCAATCTTCTATCCCGTTTATATTCTTCTACATATAACCCATCAGCATTGAACCTGACTTGTAATCCCTGGTCAACCATTTGTCCAACAGAAACCAAATCCTTTGTTATTTTGAAACATGCAACACATCAGCAAGATGTTTTACCTTCCTATCCTCCATAGACAATGCTATGTTTCTTGTATGCTCGATAGGGTGTGATGTGTTATCACATGTTTCAACATATCTAGGAACTGGCAATTTCTGCAAAGTACCAAACCATTCTACATGATTGGTCATGTGATTTGAAGCACCTGAATCAACATACCAGACATTATCATTCGATTTTGAAACACCAGCAAACATTGTATTGATCATGTGATATTGAACCATGAACAGCTTCTCAGAATCATCTACACTTGTGGATGCATAGTTGTTTTGCTGCTTTCTGTTATTTTGATTCTTCAACCTACAATCATGTTCAAAGTGTCCAGGTTTACCACAATTCCAGCATCCTTTACTATCATTACCTGAATCATTTCTTTGGAAATTTCTGCGACCTCTTTGGCTCCCCCTACCTCAAACTTTTCCTCTTCCTCCTGCATGATTATGTTGTTGATATTGGTCTTGATTAGTTTCCTCTTCCACTTCTGAAACCTCTACCTCTACCTCTTCCTCTGCCAGAGTAGAATACCTACTCAGAACTAGGTTTTCCTTGGGAGTTTGAATCCTCACCAAGATTCTTTTCTTCAATAATCAACATAGATACCAGATCAACAAAATTTGGAATATTTTCCTTAGTCTGTATAGAAATTCTGAATTGCTTATATGCAGCTCCTAAACCACAAAGGCACACTTCTACCTTATCATCATCATTATCTATGTTTACGCCAGTAGATGCAAGTGACTCACATATGCTTTTGATTTTTAGGATGTAGTCACTTACCGACATGCGCCTCTTCTCCATTGTATGCAACTCATTCTTGAGTTGCAATTTTCATGCCTTTGTATTGGTCTCATACAATGTGACCAAATTTGTTCCAAGCCTCTTTCGGATTCTTGCCATCATCTTTCGGAGTCTTGGCATGCTAACTGATAGCTAATATATTACCTTTCGTGCTCCTTGATTCCATTCTTCATACGCTATTAACTGGTCTGTAGTCCGATTCCTCTCTGGTAACTGCGGAGTGTTTTTGTCCTCTCCTTTGATGTACTTCCAGTAGCCTTTTCCCATCAGGAAATTCATCATTATAAATCTCCAAGCATGGAAGTTGTTCTTATCTAGCTTATCGCTCATAACCTGACTCATTCCATTTGTGTTTGCCATTTCTGTAGCTATTCACAACATTGCAAAACACTACAAGCAACACTTCTGCTTGAACACTGTTGCACTATGATGTGATAGTTCGATCTCAGAAGAAAATAATTTTTGTGTACCAACAATAGACAAAATCACTTGAAATTCTAGATCTATAACATATGAGTGTTTCCAAACACGATGCAAGTTATAGTTTTCAAAACTAACCTAACTTTTTTGTGGGGACCCACCTTGCGAGCTCAAAATGGAGGTTGAGATGGCTCCAAAACTTTGATCTGACAAAAATGAGTGACCCAAAAGGGATAACTCACGAAAATATTTTGAGGTCTTCTATCTTCATGCCAATTTTCATAGCAATTTGAGGTCATTTGTGAATCACACTTTCTCCATGCCTTCTCACATACTCTTCACTGTCGGCCTTCTCCACGAGCTCTCTATAGCCAGACTGGCTCTGATACCATGTCACGAGGAAGGTGATAAGGAAGAGAGCTCACACACATACTCTCACAATCAATGAGAAGCACACACTCAGATTGAGGCAAGGAAGAATGATCTTCTTCTTCTTCTTCTTCTTTTATTACATAAAAAGGAATGTATAAGAATTACCTAAAAGTGGGAATCTTAAATTATTCTACATTGACAAGAATTGATATTGCTTATGGAGTAAGTGTCTTAAGTCAATTTATGCACAACCCTAGAGTACCTCATTTGGAAGCTGCCAAGATAATTTTGAAGTACCTTAAGGGCACTCAAAATTGGGGTTTATACTTTCCTTATACTTCAGATTTGGACATCAAAATATACTCAGATGCAAATTGGACAGGATGCAAAGATGACAGAAGGAGTATCTCAGGTTATCTATCTTTTGCAAGTGACAAGCCTATATCATGGTCTTCCAAGAAGCAAGTTACTGTTGCTTTATCTTCAACAGAGGATGAATATAGAGGATTGGCCAATGCTACTCAAGAGGCCATATGGATCAAATTACTATATGAAAATTTGGGATTGCATACTATATCTCCAATGATTTTTGGAGATAATACAAGTTCCTTACATCTTGCAACAAATCCTATTTACCATGCTAGGACCAAGCATATGGAGGTCCACTATCATTATGTGAGAGAGAAGCTATTGAGCAAGGAAATTCAGTTGGCATATGTAACAACTAATATGCAATGTGTAGACTTATTAACCAAAGCACTTGATGGTACTAAACTTTGCAAGTTTAAAGCTATGATTGGATTGTAGGACATTCAAGAGGATTGATAAAGAAGACCAAGCCAAGATGTTTGGCTTGAGGGGGAGCTATTGGTGCAATTACCAAGCCTACAAACTTGGCTAGATATGAGAAGACCTTATATACAATTGATTGAAGACCCATGAGAACCATAGCTATGGAATGTTATCTTTTACCATTTGTAAAAGTCAAATTGACTTGGAGGAATAATTGTAACTACCACTAAACTCATGGAGTTAGTTAAAAGGAAAAGTTATGACTTCATTTGGAGAGAATATCTCCTAGATTAGGGGATCACTTTTCTAGAGAGAGAAAAATTTGAATTCAAATTCAAATTTGAAGAACAACATTATAAAAGATCAATTCAAAAACGCGTTGTGATAGAGATCTCATTACTCAGCTTAGAGTTTATCATTTGATGTAATAGAAAGGCCCACTCTATGGCCTACATCTCTATCTATCATTGGGCATTGATTATCATGCAAATGATAATGTAAAACATTGTCATATAATACAATAGATCATTGCTTACATCTGTTGATCTCTCTATCATAGTCACTTAGAACAATCATTTTGCATTTCTCATATCTGAGTCATTACTCCATCTTTTTCAATGTTCTATAGCTCATTGGAAGCAGATCTAAGTCTACTACATGTTGAAAATTTTTGAAGATATTCCATTGAGTAAATTGGGAGAAAAATGCATCGAAACGATCACTAGTCATTCTCTGCAGAGGTCCTAAAAAATTGAGGGTAATGGTACACTTGCTAAATTGATTGCTCTGTGTATAGTTAACCATTTCAAGTGATTCCACTTGGAATCATTATCTCTTTAAGCTAATTTGATATCTCCAAAAGGAATTTATCTAATTTCTACTATACTGGAAGCACTGAGCATAGCAAGCAGCAGGTGTGTGAACCAAAATAGAAAGTTTTTGATGGATTGTGAATTGGGAAGTAGTCTGTTTTGAATGAATCATTACTTACATCATTTCCAAAGTACCTAGGCACTTAGTTAGTGTCATTGGAAAGCTAAGAGGGCCTACAACTCAACTGTGAAGTGATAGAGGGTTGGTACAAAGCAGGGATTTGCAGTACCTAGTCATTTCTTGGAGTGTCCATCCATCTTTCCCAACAAAATGACTGTGGAACATTGTGCAGGGTGTTGAAAAATGTCCTATCATACCTGCAACTATTACAACTACAGGTACTAAAGCTGATGCAGAAGGTGTTGAAGATGATGATATTCTACATATTCTTGTTTGTGTTGTGATTTCAACTACACCTAGTGCAGAGAAAATTCGTTGGGATGGAAGAGATGCCCAGGCACATGCATTGATAGCTTTGTCTGTCAAACATGCCATTATTCCTCACATTTTCTTTTGCAGAACAGCTAAGGATGCTTGGGATACAATTACCACATTGTACCAAGCTAGGAATGAGGCTCGTGTTGCTTACCTATGAAAATAGTTGGAGAGTGAGCACATGAATGAAGGTGATTCTATGGACAATTTTCTAACAAAGATCAAAGACTTGAAGGAATAGTTTATTTCTGTTGATGAGGTTATAGCAGATAGCTCATTTGTGCAGACCGTTCTAAATGGTCTTCCTGATTCATATCAGAGTTTTGCTTCTACTCTTCGATGCAAATCAAGCTTTCTTGGCTAGTCAAAAGGGCAAAGGAAAATGGAGCTCTTTGACTAGTAAGCATAAATCTATTAATTCTGCACAATCGAAGAGGGAAGACAAAGATGAAAAGAAATCAGAAAAGCAAAAATTATTTTGCAAGTACTCTAAAGGAAATGATCATATCATAAAGAACTGTCCAAAACTGGCTGCTAAAGAGGCAAAGGAGAAAGAGGCTGGAATGGTTGTTGCAGAGGCCTCTACACCAAAAACACAGTCTGCTAATCTTGTGCAGGAAGAAGAATGGGCATCTACTACTGTTTGCAATTTTGACCCATCTTCTCATGAGGAGTGCATGTCTGCAGTAGACTCAGATGTTTGGTACTTTGACAGTGGGGCAACCAAACATATTACCTCGCAGTGCAGTTTCTTCTCTTCACTCAAGCCTACCCCTACAGGGAATACTGTTACATGCACCGATAACTCCTCTTATCTTGTTACGGGAGTTGGTAAGATCATTTTGACTAGTGCTAATGGTAGTTCTTTCACTTTGTCATATGCTTTGTTTGTGCGAGGGATCAAGAAAAATTTGTTATCAGTTTCTGCATTAGCCAAGATTGGCTTGGTTGTGAAATTTGTTGATGATAAATGTACAGTTCATGATCTATCAAATGGCAATGTGATTATTGCTTCTAGCATTTTATATCATGGGCTATATAAGCTCATAGACTATGAAGATCTGTAAATGATTCGTCATGTGTAGTACATGATTCTCAGGCTATGTCAGATGCAAAGCGTTGGCATGCACACTTTGGTCATCTAAATTTTGCTAGTTTGCTATGCTTGTAGAAATCTGAAATGATGTCCTCTTTGCCCAAACTTGAGGCACCTGGAAAACATGTTTATGAAGGTTGTATTTCGGGCAAAATACAACGTTCATCCTTTCCAAAAGATGGTTAAGTTTGGGCTACTAAAAAATTGCAGCTTGTACATAGTGATGTCTATGTTCCTATGGAGACACCTTCTTTTGGAAATTATCTTTACTTCGTGACTTTCATTGGTGATTTTTCTAGGCATGCATGGGTATATCGATTGAAGGCAAAGTTTGAAGTGTTCATGTGCTTCAAACAATTTTTGCTTTTGGCTGAAAATCTATCAGCATGTAAAATGGGCACCCTCTATTATGATCGAGGGGGGGAATATATGTCTTCTGATTTTAATGCATTTTTGGTTGAACGTGGGATAAAACACCAGTGTACAATGTCATATACACCTCAATAGAATGGAGTCACTAAACAAAAGAACAGGTCACTCATGGAGATGGCGAGGTGTATGGTCAAGAGTCAGGCTTTACCACATAGTTTTTGGCTTGAGGCTGTCATGTGTGCAGCATATGTACTTAACAGGTGTCCCACTAAAGTGCTATAGTCTATCACTCCATATGAGGCTTGGCATGACCGCAAGCCATCTGTTGCTCATCTGTGTGTTTTTGGTTGTCTGGCATATGCATTAGTGCCTGAACAACATTGCAAAAAATTGGATGATAAAGCAGTAAAATGTATTTTTGTTGGGTACAGTTCTGAAGGTAAAGGCTATCGTCTATATCATCCACATATAAACACATTGTGGTTAGCTGTGATGCTGTTTTTGTGGAAGACGCTATTCAACCATTGCTTTCATGTACTAAGGAGACATCTGTTAGCCTTTGTAGGTTTCATGTGATGATGTAGATTATCCCATTTCTGATGCAGATTTACATGATGCACTTGTTGATGAGAGAACTGATATTGAGGAGGCAAAAACTATGCCAAAATGGCTGGTGCAGACTTTACGTGACAGAAAATTAGATGCACCTCTGTCATATCGTACTCGTTCAGGCTCTCATAATACCTCTTTTGCATCAGATTTCTATGCTATGGATGCATCTAATCTTGGTGATGAGAATGAGCTTGTTTCATTTGATGAAGCATAAAATTCAGAAAATTGGATGGCTGCTATGCAATCTGAATATGATGCTATAATGAAGAATGGTACTTGGTCTTTATGTGTCTTGCCCCTTGGCAAGAAGGCCATTGTTACTAAGTGGGTATACAAGCTGAAGGGTAAGCTCGATGGTACAATTGATAGATATAAGGCTAGGCTTGTTGCAAAGGATGCACAAGAAAAAGGCATTGATTTTGATGAAACCTTTGCTGCTACTTGCCGTATGCCTATTGTTCATAGCACCTATGCACTTGCAGCTCATCATGGTTGGAATGTACATTAGCTGGACATTAAAACATAATTTCTGAATGGTGACTTGCATGAAGAAGTGTATGTTTTTCAGCCCCATGGCTTTGTGCAGAAAGGGCAAGAAAACTAGGTGTGCAGGTTAAAGAAGGCATTATATGGTTTAAAGCAAGCACCACGTGCTTGGTATGAAAAGATACATGCCTATCTGATTGCACATGGTTTTGAGATCAGTCCAACTAAAAGCACCTTATATGTCAAGCGTGCTAATTATGTACTTCTGATCATTGTGGTGTATGTTGATGACATGCTGCTCACTGGTCCTCATGAAGCATATTGTTGATTTCAAGGCTGATTTACATGCCTCATTTGAGATGTCTGATTTAGGGCATTTGCATCATTATTTGGGCATTCAGTTTATGCATGTTGATGGTGGAATGGCTTTGTGTCAAACAAAATATATTCACACATTATTGCAGCGTTTTGGCCTTGAAGACTGTAAACCTATTGCCGCTCCTATGGAGACATGTTTATGACTTAGTCTTCATGATGCTAGAGGTGCATTTGATGCTATTCTCTATCAGCAGGCTGTTGGATGCTTAATTTACTTATGCATTACTCGGCCAGATATTCAATTTGCTGTCTCATAGATGAGCAGGTATGTGCATTGCCTAAGAGTCAAGCATTGTCAAGCGGTTAAGCGCATCTTTCACTACTTGAGTGGTACCCGACTGCTTGTTTGTTTTATCCCAAGGGGGGATCACTACCGCTAGATTTGCATGCTTTTTCTGACTCTGATTGGGCTGGTTGCTATGACACTAGTGTGCCCACTAGTGGTTTTTGCTTCATGCTTGTAGCTCATGCATATCTTGGCTGAGCAAGAAGCAGCCTACTGTGGCCACTTCTAGTTGTGAGGCTAAGTATAGGGAAGCTTTCACAGCGACAGTTGAGTGTGTGTGGCTCAGATGCCTTATGGCTGATTTGGGTGTTGGTCAGTCTTCTGCCACCACCATCTTCA
Organism: Ceratopteris richardii; assembly: GCA_020310875.1. Classification (NCBI taxonomy): domain Eukaryota; kingdom Viridiplantae; phylum Streptophyta; class Polypodiopsida; order Polypodiales; family Pteridaceae; genus Ceratopteris; species Ceratopteris richardii. The sequence goes on along the minus strand of CM035406.1, from coordinate 78,258,896 downwards.
ATGACAGTCAGAGCACATTGGCAGCGAGGAACCCTGTGTTCCATGCTTGCACTAAGCACATTGAGGTGCATTATCATTATGTCAGGGAGAGGTTCTCTGCTGGGGAGATCAGCTTGGCATATGTGCCCATGCATGAGAACATTGTAGACCTTTTCATGAAGGCTCTGCCTAGGGAGAAGTTTGAAGTGTTCCGCAAAGCTTTGGGCTTACTTCCTTTTGTGGAGTGATTTCCACATAGCTTGGCACTTCATTATACATGAGTGCCAGCTCCTTGTTCACCACATCACTCCCAGGGGGGGATTTGTTGATATATTTAGGTAGTGATGTGTGTGAACACACTAGGACCGTCGGGGCACTTTTTTCCCTCTCTAGGAGGTTTTTTCCCCTCGGCTTGTATATATGCCTATTGCCCTAAGGGGCTACTTATCTTTGTACATTCTAGTGGTAATACATTCAGTAATGTGTGTTGTGCTCCAAGCTTCTTCTTCTTCCTTGTGCTATTCGCGTGCTTCCGTAGACGTTTAACTCCAACAGGGAACAATTACTTCTTAAAAAACATACCAAGGAAATAATAAGTGCCCAAGTTTTGTATTGCATAATTTTGAAGCTACCAAGGTAGTCATATACTTGATGTAAGAGTTAATTAAAGCAACCCTATATATTTTCAATTTTCAAATATAGATCAATGAAAAAGATGTGCCTTCCAAAGAAACTTCAATTCATATGAAAACTTTTATAGATCTCATTATAAAGAATTGGAATTTGGTCTTAAATTAATTCATAAGCACTTTTGTTTCCAAAGTCAAGAGAAATATGAAATCCCTCACAAAAGGGTCATTAGGTAAAAAAAATGGACCCTGCATGGGCCTTGCAAGGATTCCCAATTTTTAGGGATTAAGCTTAAAGGGACAAAGTGCAGTTGATAGGTCACTTTTTAGTAGGCTAGAGTAGGTTTATTTTATGTTTTTGTTAGATTTATTTAGACTACCATGGTCTACCATTGGTCTACTTGCATTTGGTCAAGGGCTCTAGCTAGGCCAAGGAGCGGAACTCGGGGGAACCAAAGCTCAATGAGTATTTGAGTTTATTACATCTCCTCAAAGTGGCCATATTAGGGGTGTTTGGACCTTTCAAAAGACTCTAGATGTGCCAAGGGCAAGGGTTATTTAAGGTTGGGATGAGAGTGGCAGGTAGCTAATTGGGATCTTTCATTTGTTATTAGAGCTTTGAGAGAGAGAGAGAGAGAGAGGGAAAGTGGACATTGTTTTGGGCAAGTTCTCTTGTGAGAATTAGACATCATCACCATCCTCTTGGAGAGATTTTGAGATTGTATGTGGATGGAAATCAGAGAAAGAGAAAGGAGTTCTTTGCATGTGTGTAAGAGTTAGCTTCCTTGTTTGGCATGTAGAGTTAAAGACTTTGACCACAAGGAGTTTCACTTGTGCGGTGGCGAGTTCAAGTGGAAAAGCCAATAACCAGGTAAGACTCCCCTTCCACTCATATCGAGAAAGGGTTGAGTGCCCATCGGGCTATCACCCAAGCTATGGAGGGAGAGGAGGTGAGAGATCTCTTCTCTCTCTCTCTCATTCTTTCCTATTTTCTAGAGGGCTTCTATTTTTGTGTGCTATATAAAAGTATTTTTCTCCAATTCTTATTGGCATATGGGATTATTGCTCTATCACGCTATAGTAGTGATTGTGTCCATACACCCTCATCAACACATGAAGATGAAGTATTCAAAGCTTTATATGGACTTCTCAACCATGAAGATGCTCAACCATTGGTCCACGTTAAGTGAAGAAAAGAAAAGATGGAGGAAAGAAATACAATTCTCAAAGAAAAGGAAGTCTTATGAAGGTAATTACAAGGGTTGACCCATAATCAAATGATAGAGATGAAGAAGAGGAGCAAGGAGCCACAAACGGTTTCAAATTAGGACACCTTTTGACTCTCCAATGCCTATGTGAAAAATCATGTAGAAAACACACTTCTGCTTGTTTGTAAAGGAAAAATAAATGAATTTGATTGGTCCATTTAAATCAAGCACGGATCAAAGAGTCAAATTTTCCTATAAAAGGACAAGTCCATTCATTTGTTTTTTTACTTCCCAAGAATTGAGAACTTGAGTACTTAGTGCAACTCGAGAACCTTCTAGTCTAAACCCTTGAGCTAACCTTTGAGTTTCCATTTGTGAGAAGAACTTTATGGATCTTTTGGATTCATTAAGTTTGTAACCTTTTCACTTCTTTATTAGTAATACATCCTTTATGTTTGAGCACAAATGACATTGTTTGAGGGTCCATGATGATAATGAAGTTAAATTTGGTGTGTGAAGATCAACTTCAACAAGCTTGGTGAATTTGTCAACATGTTTCATGTAATATCAACATTGATATGGGAGTTGTGAATTAAAATCTTCAAGGTAAATTTTTTCTTTCGAACTTATTTAACATTGTTTTGATTGAGTAACTTGTATGTCTTAATGATTTTTATCATTTGATGTTGCATTTTACCACAAATTGTTCAAACATTTTCATAAAGACTCCTTGTGAGGAAGCCTTAACCCCATCAACACACCTCCACATATGTGAAGCTAATGTGAATCATTTATGCAAAGGCTTAAGTAAACATTTAGGATTAATATGTGAAGTTTTCGTTCCTTTACTAAAAAATATTTTTTCTTTTGCATAAATAGATCAAATTTTGAATAAGCATTGAGAAATACTGTTCACTTTTATAAATTGCATTAATCTTGCAAATTTTCCATGGGATCTCATAATCATTGTCTTTGAAATTAAGAGAAAAGAATAATTGATTGAAATGATTTATCATTTTTTGGTTAAGCCATGCCTCCATCTATGCACAGGATCGAAAGAACGAGCAAGTTCGAAATGTCTTTCTCTCGAATCGCCTCACGTTTCCAAATCGGCATGATATGTTGGGATGCCACATGTAACTCCACACGTCGGTGCCCAGCCACATGTGCCAGCAGGCACACCTTTCAATAAACGGTGTAACTGCTCAAGCGGCCCTCGATGTAATTAAATAAAATGACTAATAATAGAACCAACATGCGTCTGTTACATGCAAAACATCTCTGCTGTGATCAACGGGCCTAACATCTCTGCTGTGATCAACGGGCCTGTGTGGTTCACTGTACCTATCTTTTCCACATGGTATCAGGAAGCCTTTGCCTTTGAAGCAGTAGCCATTTCTTGTACACGCGATTGCTGCGCAGTCCATCAGTGATCACCATGGCACAAGCGCCTGCCTCGCAAGCGTACAAGATTGACAAACTCCATGGCGCAAACTTCCGGCCCTGGAAGCTAACAATGTGCATGGTCATCCAAAACTTGGGCTTCTTCCTCTGATAGATGGCTCTGAACCATGCTCAGATCGGCAAGATCCAACTCAAGCCAATGTCATGAAAACCTGGGAGGAACGAGATTTGAATGCCCGCCTTGAACTGTTGTTGCACATGACAAATCTCGTCAAACTGGCTGTTTGCTTGCTTACTACAGCACGAGAGGTGTGGCAGTATTTGGAAGCTACGTACGAAACAAAATCCATCGCCTATCAAGTCAATTGCTTGAAACAACTGGTGTCGTTCACAATGAGGGAAGGAGACGATGTTGAAAATTTCCTCCAAACTTGGCATTTAAAGCTTGATGACCTCTTGCTTGTTGGTCTTCAACTCTCAACCAAAGTTCAATCGGTGATATTGCTCTCAACTCTCCCTCCTTCATTTCAACCTTTTGTTTCCGCAGTAAGCACACAAGCAAATTTGTCTGTATCAAAACTCGTTCCTCTCATTCTCCAAGATATTACATTACGTCGCGCTTCGCAACCATCTACTTCTGCATCCACTAATGATTCTATTCTTGCCATGATAATGGAAGGGCGTGCTCTCCATGGACACCATAGATCTCCTTTTGCAACTCCACCCAAGTTCAAATGCCCTCATCGTTCTCATAATCCTTATCCTTCTAATAGGACTTCACCCTCTCGTCGTTTCCCAACACCCAGACCTTCCCGTCATCATGCTCCCTATAAACATCACCACCGGCATCGCTCAAATACTCCTCCATCACGAGGATATTCTAAAACCAACCACGCTTATCATGTCACTGTTGACTCTACCTCAGACTATGAGTCACAGACCAGTGACGGTGAATCTCTTCTTGCATTTATGAATACTACCGAATCTATCTCTTTATCCAACGATGCTTGGATTTTAGACTCTGGTGCAACCTGTCACTTGACAGCTTTCAAAGACCTGCTTATTAATTTTACACCCCTTACTACCCCACTTGATGTTCGCTTTGGTAACATTACATGTCTTCGTGCCCATGAATATGGGACTTCTCCCATTGAACTTGCCAATGGCCAACGCATCCTTGTCCATGATGTGCTATATGTGCCCCGTAACCTCATTTCCATTTCAAAATTAACATCAAGTCACACATCTATATTATTTACCGATTTTTCCTGCGTAATCACTCATTTACTTGTAGCAGACACTCAAACAGTAATACATTGTCCCAAAGTTGGGAAGCTATACTTACTGGGCCAATTTTATCGCTCCCATACTGCGCTTGTAACTGAGGAATCTCCGACTCAAAATGCTACACTTTTACTCTGGCATTATCGATTAGGCCACATCAATCCACGGTCCATGCAGCATATTGCCCGAACTCGCCTTGCCTCTCACTTTCATCTTCCACGAAATTCTAATCTTGCTCTATGTGAAGGCTGCCTCTTTGGCAAATTGACAAGCTGCAGCTTCATACAGAGTGTCTCCTCTACATCTGCCCCTTTGGCACTCATACACTCCGATTTATGTGGACCGTTCCCATCTATCTCCCTCTCAGGACATAAATATTTCATTACTTTTATTGATTACTATACCCGGTTCATGATGGTCTCATTCCTCAAGCAAAAAGACTCCGCCTCATTCCTCCATATTTTCCAACAGTTCTGTGCCAATGCTGAAAATTTTCATGGCACCTCTATTAAAGCATTGCAAATGGACAATGGGGGCGAATATACTTCTCACTTGTTTGAAGACTTCCTTCACACCAAAGGCATCAGTCATCGTGTGACGGTTCCTCACACTCCGCAACAGAATGGGCTAGCTGAACGTCGCAATAGAACCCTATTGGATGTCAGTCGTAGTCTCCTTAGGACTGCCTCCTTACCGGATTCTTTTTGGGAGGAGGTTGTCATGACAACATGCTATTTAATCAATCGCACATACTATAGACCCATCCATGGCATTCCATACACAGCATGGACGGGTTCCTCTCCATAACCCACAAGTTCTTCTTTGCTCACATTATTGCGTTCAATGAAGGGGCTCTCCTCAGCACTTCCACACCACCTCCAAACATGCCAGTACCTATTACTGAACATCCTTCCCAGTTAGTACAACCTTCCATTTCTAATCCTTCTTCACCCTTGTCTACTGTGTCTTGAGATTCGGCATAATGTGAATTTCTAGCAAGTGGTTTTGTTAGGATATGAGCCCACATAATATGAGTTGAAGTGTATGCGAGCTGCAATTTCTTTCGCTCAACCAAGTCACACATAAAATGGAACTTCAGATCAACATGTTTGGTCTTCTCTGAGTGTTTCACATTGCTTGCAAGGTGGATACAAGAAAGATTGTCGCATGGGAGCATTTCCTTCAAGACAAAATGTAGTCAAACTCCTTCTTTGGAAACCAAGGCCAATGCTACAAATTCTGCTTCAGCTGAGGATAGTGCCATAGAAATTTGCTTCTTCGAGAACCAGGAAATGGCTTCTCCTGCAAAAATGAATACTCCCCCTGCAGTCGACTTTCGTGAGGTAATCCCCCTGTGGAAAATGGAGAAGGCGACACATCACAGCGACACGAGACGCTTCTTACGTAACCGATCTATGTATAATTAACTTCGTATTACATTTATAGATTTAGTGCGTCGTTTCTGATCCGATGCACGATGTCCATATTTGACGGACATTATTGTCTTACATACTTCAACACTCCCCCTTAAGACATAATGTCTGTACAGGAGACTGTGTTTGTTTATTGATTGATAAAAAGCTCTATACTATATATGCTTTATGCAATACATGTATGATATGCAGTGACTTGCTACTGTAGATATCTCTTGATCAGAGGGTTCAGAAAAACTCTCGTCTTCAGCCTGTGTTCAGCACATCTTTACTGTAGTAGTTCTTCAGTGTGGTTTGCAGCAGCCGAAGATTAATCTGAAGCTTCAAAATTGCCAGCACTTGTAAAATATTTATACTTCCATGAGCTTGACGTTGAAGATCAGAGGATTGCCGCGTGTCAAATACCAAGGAGAACGTATGCCTGGATCAAATACTTGAGGTTGAAATACTTGAGAATCAACATATGATTTCAGTGACTCTAGGAACAGAATATAGCTGCACTCGACAGAGGACTTCAAGTTTCCCATTTTAGCTTTGGCTGGTACAGGGTCAAGTGGCTTGTACGTCGATAAGACAGGTTGAAAAGCTTCGTCCATATGCGGCCAAATTAACTTGCTTCCTTCTACAGTATGTCGCAGTGCTTCAATTCTAGTCATTACAGAGCCACTTGAATGACAAGCACTTTTATCACCATCCTTTGACTTTGCAAGAGGGTCATAGTGGGTATGCAGAACGATTTTAAGTATCTTCATCATGGGTATTTGAACGTCATTTCCATCCTCTGCACAGGGGGTTAAAGGATTTTCCTTCTTTTTTCTGTCAATGGAAAGGTACACATTTGATTCTTCGATGTTCTTGGGCTTCAAAGCGCAGATATTTGTAGAAGCTATGCAGAAGGTTTTATCTTTCATCATCATAATCTGCCGAAGTGATGTTGGGGCAGATTGCTTGCTTGTCATTGAGAGCTGAAATCGCACATGATTAGGCTCTACCTTCTTGCGTCTGACTTTTGAACATATCACATTCTCAGATTTTTCAATTTGCAAGGGAACCCTTGACGTTAAAAGTATTGCGCGACTCATATTTGCTTTCGCCTCTAGTATCGGCCTATCAGAGGTTGTAGCGCCATTTCGCTGGGCTACAACAATCTGCGCAGGTTGGTCATGGCCTCTGAGCACTACATATTCCGCTGTCGTTTCCGGGTAGTGCACACAGCTTTGTTCTTGCGCCTTTATCGGGTTCAGGAGAGAATGATTATGTGCTTGAAATTGGGGCGCAAAGAACTTACAAAGCATTGAAGAATTTCGCGATGTTGGCGAGGCACGCACATCAACAAAGGGGCCAAGTTTTGTCTGTGCTGCAATCGCAAGGGGGTAAGCGCCATGTTCCTTATCTGCATCTTTCATGGGCAGCGCGGTATCGCAATCAAGTTCAGAGGATTGTTGAGGCAGGACTGCATCTTTATGTCGCACGAGCACTTCGCATTCAGCAGGTCGGTCAGCAAATGAGAAATCGCACTCCGCTCCATCTCGTTGGAGATAATGTTCGTAGCGCGCAGGCAAGAGAGCGACGAATGGCACGCAGTCATGAAAGCTAGCCCACAGGGGCGCTAAGAATTGAATGATGCCAAAGACGGGCTTACCAACAGCGCCATCCACGCAGGTCGTCCGGCTCGCAGATACCATGTGGAAAATGGAGAAGGCGACACATCACAGCGACACGAGACGCTTCTTACGTAACCGATCTATGTATTATTAACTTCGTATTACATTTATAGATTTAGTGCGTCGTTTCTGATCCGATGCACGATGTCCATATTTGACGGACATTATTGTCTTACATACTTCAACACCCCCCCCCCAATCAGAGTCAGACCATCCTTGAAGGGAACGAATCTGACTCGGAGTGGAGGAGCAACGATAAAACAAACCAAAAGATTTCATGGCTTGTAAATACCGAAGACACTGTTTTAAGGATTTCCAATGATGAACAGTGGGTGAATGCATAAATCAAGAAAGGAAATTGATAGCAAAGTAGAGACCGGGCCGTGTGCAAGATACCAAATATCGGAACTTGCCTAGGAGAGGGGGAAATTGATCAGATAGTGGGGGGCGCAAGGCGAAGGATGTGGGATTGGAAGCATCATCGTGAGTGGCTTGGTGGACCCTAACAGTGAGAGGGGTAGGCATTGGTTTGATCGAACTGAAACCAAACTGTTGATGGATTTCAGTAGCATAACGATTTTGACGCAAGAATAAGGTACCTTTGTCACGATCATACAAGATGTGCATGGCAAGGAACGTGGAGATGGAACCTAAGTCAGTAAATCTAAATGTAGAACATAGTTCACTTTTGACACGATCAAGGTCTCCGCGCGATGTGCCAAGTAAGGCAATGTCATCAACATATAGTGCAATGAAGAGCAGCCCAGAGGAAGAATGACGAGCGTAAATGTTGGGCTCAGATTGGAGGCGGGTAAAACGAAGGGAAAGCATAACACTATTAAATTTTGTGAACCAAAGATGTGGGGATTGCTTCAGGCCATACAAGGAGTGATGGAGTCGGCATACATAGGTAGGAAACTCTTTGGATACAAATAGCTCGGGTTGGGTCATGTAAATCTCATCAGGCAGATCACCATGACGAAAGGCAGTCTGTATATCAAGGTGGTCAATGTATAGTTGATATTCAACGGCAATGGCAAAGAGAAGTTGCAATGAGGTAAGTCGCATGACAGGAGAAAAGGTTTCAGAATAATCTAAGCCAAGTATTTGAGTATAGCCTCAGGCAACTAAGGGGGCTTTGTATCGTGCAATAGTACCATCAGAATTGAACTTACGATGGAGTAACCAATGACAAGTAATGGGTTTGCGGACAAGGGGTGGTGGAATTAAGGTCCATGTGCCATTTTGTATAAGGGAGGTGTATTCCTAAGTAAGAGCTTGTTGCCATGAGGAGGCCTCAGGACCACCAAGTGCCTCTGAGAGAGATACAGGGTCAGCAAGAAGATCGGGAATGTCCTCGGTGTGATGGCAATGGACTGTAGGAACAGAAGGATCAAGTGGACGATCCACAAAATCAGCCTCATTATTGTAAATATCACTCAGGGAACACCACCATATGGGGGGTAGTTCAGAATCTGAATGGTAAACAAGAGTATCATCAGACGATGGTGGAGAGGTGCTAGATTGAGTTACATGGAAAAAGCGGCGACCAACTTGTCCCCAATGGAGGGAATCAATGTCCGCAAAGGAGGGAGTTGAGGTAGCAGCCTCGGAGAAACTCAAAGACCGACGATGGGCATGCATAGGTAAAGTGGGTGGTGGATGCACAATAGGAGTAGGGGTAATAGGATCATTCGATAAAGGCAGGGGGTGGGGAATGAGGAGGAGCTACCACAGGATCATGTGGATGAGAGAGATCAAGGTGAAGTGTAGAAGCCACAGTAGACAAGGGTGAAGAAGGATTAGAAATGGAAGGTTGTACTAACTGGGAAGGATGTTCAGTAATAGGTACTGGCATGTTTGGAGGTGGTGTGGAAGTGCTGAGAAGAGCCCCTTCATCGAACACAATAGTGTGAGCAAAGAAGAACTTGTGGGTTATGGGGTTATAAAGGCGATAGCCTTTAACTCCAAATGAATCCCCATAGCCGACGAAGATAGCACGAACACAATGGTCTGATAGTTTAGACCGATTAACGGATGGGACATATGCATAAGCCGGGGAATCCAAAGGCATGTAAGTGCTTGTAATCAAGAGAGGAATCCATCCATGTTGTGTATGAAATGCCATGGATGGGTCTATAGTATGTGCGATTGATTAAATAACATGCTGACATGACATACTCCTCCCAAAAAGAATCCAGTAAGGAGGAAGTCCTAAGGAGACTACGACTGAGATCCAATAAGGTTCTATTGCGACATTTAGCTAGCCGATTCTGTTGCGGAGTGTGAGGAATCTTCACACGATGAGTGATGCCTTTGGTGAAGGAAGTCTTCAAACAAGTGAGAAGTATATTCGCCCCCATTGTCCGTTTGCAATGCTTTAATAGAGGTGCCATGAAAATTTTCAGCATTGGCACGGAACTCTTGGAAAATATGGAGGACTGAGGCGGAGTCTTTTTGTTTCAGGAATGAGACCATCATGAACCGGGTATAGTCATCAATAAAAGTAATGAAATATTTATGTCCTGAGAGGGAGATAGATGGGAGCGGTCACATAAATCGGAGTGTATGAGTGCCAAAGGGGCAGATGTGGAGGAGACATTTTGTATGAAGCTGCGGCTTGTCATCTTGCCAAAGAGGCAGCCTTCACATAGAGCAAGATTAGAATTTCGTGGAAGATGAAAGTGAGAGGCAAGGCGAGCTTGGGCAATATGCCGCATGGACTGGGGATTGATGTGGATTAATCGATAATGCCAGAGTAAAAGTGTAGCATTTTGAGTCGGAGATTCCTTAGTTACAAGCGCAGTATGGGAGCGATAAAATTGGCTCAGTAAGTATAGCTTCCCAACTTTGGGACAATGTATTACTGTTTGAGTGTCTGCTGGAAGTAAATGAGTGATTATGCAGGCAGAATCCGTAAATAATATAAATTTGTGACTTGATGTTAATTTTGAAATGGAAATGAGGTTATGAGAAATATGGGGCACATACAGCACATCATGGACAAGGATGCGTTGCCATTGGCAAGTTCAATGGGAGCAGTCCTAGATCCAAGGGCACGAAGACAGGTATTGTTACCAAAGCGAACATCAAGTGGGGTAGTAAGGGGTGTAAAATTAATAAGCAGGTTTTTGAAAGCTGTGAAGTGACAGGTTGCGCCAGAGTCTAAAATCCAACCATCGTTGGATAAAGAGATAGATTCGGTAGTAGTCATAAACGCAAGAAGAGATTTATCGTCACTGTTCTGTGAGTCATAGTCTGAGGCAGAGTCAACAGTGAGATGATAAGCGTGGTTGGTTTTAGAATATCCTTGTGATGGAGGAGTATTTGAGCGATGCCGGTGGTGATGTTAATAGGGACCACGATGACAGGAAGGTCTGGGTGTTGGGAAACGACGAGAGGGTGAAGTCCTATTAGAAGGATCTCCGCATGATCTCCGCCTGATCATGAGATTCGGGCTCTTCGCGAGCCTGGAATGATGAAGCATATGGCTGATGTGCCATCGTGTGACTAGCCCTGCGGTAGTTGTCACCGCCGTTCAACCCAGTCTTGTAAACCCCTGTTCTTGTGGGATAAGGGGGGTCCCATGGGTACTATGCCCTTCCTCCATTGAAAAAAAAAAAAAAAAGACATTTACGTAATTTCTAATGTTTTGACAATCATTAAACGGTCACTCCAACTCGGATGGGAATTGGTAAGAGAGGGAGGAATAAACATTTCAACTGTTAAGCGAAGCACTTTCTACTGCTGCTGAATCATCCCGGCTTTCAAAGGAATATGATATGAATAGAAAATGAAGGAATAATTATGAAAACGTGAACCAGTGACAGAAAATCAGAGCACAGAAATATGATTTTCATTTCAAAGCTAGGTGACGAAAGAACAAGTGATGCTCAGAGACGGTATACATGACCAAAGGAGAAGATCTGGCGCAGTGAAGTTGATGCTGCGACTTGTGATGGGAGTCGATAACAGAAAGCAGTGCATTGCCATTTGCAAAGGGATTGCAGACAAATGTGCAGATATAAATTTTCAACAATTAGCAAACAGTTTTTTTTTGGCCTGACAGGTCACATATTCTGATTGTGCTTTGTCATAGGTGATATATGCGTGATTTGCAGCTGAATTCTGAGAAAAGTTTATAATTAGTGAAAACGTTATAATCATTGAGCTGTCCTAAGCTTTTGTTGGTTTCAAAGCCTTGAGTGATTGAGATGTCTGTGCACACACATAGAAAGAACGCGGCTCTACATACTTCTTTATTTTTGGCTAATCCATTTTATTTCTCTCACTTCCTATGATGTGTCAAGCGTTTGGAAATCAAGAAACATGCAGAGATGTGACTATCTCATGAAAGTCAAAAAGCTTGTTGTCGTTCGGAACAATATTTACTGCCTCAGAATCTTTTACAAGTTCACCTGATTTTACCATCCAAGATGTGACTGTAAGGCAAGCGGAATGTATTTGTTGGTAATGCATCTATCAGTTTACAAGTCAAGCCTACAAATTGAAGTTTTTTCTTCCCCTCAGCTCCAACACCATTGAAGCTTAAGAGGGTTTCTAAACAACTCCAATGTGTTCCCTACATAAACAATACTTCTCTGCAGCAAGTGGTTTGGTTAGTAGATTAGGCCACATAATATGCATTGGTGTATAAGAAAGGTGAATCTTTTTCTGCTCTACTAATTCACGTATAAAATGATACTTTAAGTCGACATGCTTGGTTTTTTCTAAATGTTTAGTATTGCTTGCTAATTGAATGGAGGAGAGATTATCACACAACAACTTTACTTGAACTTGTGTTTGTGGAAGCAACTCTTTAACTACCATACTTAACCAGATACCTTCTTTTGATGTGAGTGCCAAGGCTATGAATTCAGCCTCAGCTGAAGATACGGTAAGAGCAACTTGTTTCTTGGAAAACCATGAAATGGAAGCACCTGCCAAAACAAATACTCCCCCTACCATAGATTTTTGTGAAGAGACCCCCCCCCCCCCCCCCCCAATCAGAGTCTGACCAACCAGTGAGGTGAATGGTCGGGCTTGGGCTAGAGGTCCTATGCTACAAAAGGCCAAAGTTTTTGGTGGCTTGGAGATAACGAATGTAGCATTTCAGTGAATGTCAATGTAAATGGGTGAGAGCATGCATGAAATGGGATAAAAAGTTGACAACAAATCACAAGTCATGGCATATATAAGAAACTAAATATCAAAATTTCCCAATGAGGGGGTGAATAAGTGCAAGAGTAGTAGGATTGAAGCTAGTAGAGGGAGAATAATCTAGGATATCATCATATTGAACATGACGTGTCTTCATGGCCAAAGGTGTAGGCATTGGTTTAATGTCAGCAAAGCCAAAAGCAAGAAGAAGATTAGTAGCATAGCATTGTTGATGAAGAAACAAGGTACCATCAGACGGATTATGAATAATGTGCATCCCTAAAAAGGTAGATATAGGCCCCAAATCAGTTAACTTAAAGGCTGAGCGTAATTCAATTTTAGCCCGATCAATATCCTCTTGATGAGATCTGAGGATGGAAATGCCATCGCCATAGAGAGCAACAAAGAGGAGGTGCGAGGCAGAATGATGGATGTATATATTTGGTTCAAATAAGAGCCACGGAAAGACATGAGCAACCATAAAGGTGTTGAACTTTTAAAACCACAAATGGGGAGACTGTTTAAGGCCGTATAGAGATCGATGTAAACAACACACATAATGAGGGTGAGTGGTGGAAACAAAATGCTCAGGTTGATTCATGTAAAGTTCATTGGGAAGGTGTCCATGTAAGAAGGCAGTTTGGATATCCAAATGATCAACATATGAGTCAAACTAGACAGCTAAGGCAAACAATAGACGTAAGGAGGTGAGATGTATAACTCGGGAGAATGTCTCAGTATAGTCTAGTCTTGGTACTTCGGTGTAGCCACGAGCAACTCAGCATGCTTGTATCAGGCGACAGAGCCAGCAGGGTGGAACTTTTGGCAAAGTAGCCATCGATAGGTGATTGCGTAAAGTGTCATCGACGCTTAAAGAGCAGTGATGAGTACTAGTCCGATGAGGACGGTGGTCATTAATTGGTGGAGCCCGGGTAATCAGTGGGATTGGGGTTGGTTGTTGGAGTTAGACGTCTGCAGAAGCACGCGAACAGCACAAGGAAGAAGAAGAAGCTTGGAGCACAACACACAAGACTGAATGTATTACTAGAGAATGTACAAAGATAAGTAGCCCATTAGGGCAATAGGCGTATATACAAGCCGGGGGAAAAAAACCTCCTAAAGAGGGAAAAAAGTGCCCCGGCGGTCCTAGAGTGTTCACACACATCACTACCTAAATATATCAACAAATCCCCCCTGGGAGTGATGCGGTGAACAAGGAGCTGGCACTCATGTATAAGGAAGTGCCGAGCTATGTGGAAATCACTCCACAAAATGAAGTAAGCCCAAAGCTTTGCGGAAAGCTTCAAACTTCTCCCTAGGCAGAGCCTTCGTAAAAAGGTCTGCAATGTTCTCCTGCGTGGGCACATATGCCAAGCTGATCTCCCCAGCAGAGAACCTCTCCCTGACATAGTGATAATGCACCTCAATGTGCTTAGTGCGAGCATGGAACACAGGGTTCCTCGCAACTGCCAATGCGCTCTGACTGTCAGTGAAGATGGTGGTGGCAGAAGACTGGCCAACACCCAAATCAGCCATAAGGCGTCTGAGCCACACACACTCAACAGTCGCTGTGAAAACTGCCCTATACTCAGCCTCACAACTGGAAGTGGCCACAGTAGGCTGCTTCTTGCTCAACCAAGATATACATGAGCTACCAAGCATGAAGCAAAAACCACTGGTGGACACACGAGTGTCATAGCAACCAGCCCAATCTGAGTCAGAAAAAGCATGCAAATCTGGCGGTGGTGATCCCCCCTTGGGATAAAACAACCCAAGTAGCCGAGTACCACTCAGGTAGCGAAAGATGCGCTTAACCACTTTCCAATGCGTGACTCCTGGGCAATGCATAAACCTGCTCATCTGTGAGACAGCAAACTGAATATCTGGCCGAGTAATGCATAAGTAAATCAAGCATCCAACAGCCTGCTGATAGAGAACAGCATCAAATGCATCTCCAGCATCATGAAGACTCAATCGTAAACCTGTCTCCATAGGAGTGGCAATAGGCTTACAGTCTTCAAGGCCAAAACGCTGCAATAATGTGTCAATATATTTCGTTTGACACAAAGCCATTCCACCATCAACTTGCATAAACTGAATGCCCAAATAGTGATGCAAATGCCCCAAATCAGACATCTCAAATGAGGCATGCAAATCAGCCTTGAAATCAGCAATATGCTTCTCAAGAGGACCAGTGAGCAGCATGTCGTCTACATAGACAACAATGATCAGAAGCACATCATTAGCACGCTTAACATATAAGGTGCTTTCAGTTGGACTGTTCTCAAAACCATGTGCAATCAGATAGGCATGTATCTTCTCATACCAAGCACGTGGTGCTTGCTTTAAACCATATAACGCCTTCTTTAACCTGCACACCTGGTTTTCATGCCCTTTCTGCACAAAGCCACGGGGCTGAAAAACATACACTTCTTCATGCAAGTCACCATTCAGAAATGCTGTTTTAATGTCCAACTGATGTACATTCCAACCATGATGGGCTGCAAGTGCACAAATGCTCCGAACAGTAGTCATACGGCATGTAGGTGCAAAGGTCTCATCAAAATCAATGCCTCTTTCCTGCGCATAACCCTTTGCAACAAGCCTAGCCTTATACCTGTCAACTGTACCATCAGGTTTACGCTTCAGCTTGTATACCCACTTAGTGCTAATGGCCTTCTTGCCAGGAGGCAAGTCACATAAAGACCATGTACCATTCTTCATTATAGCATCATATTCAGATTGCATAGCAGCCATCCAATTTTCTGAATTTTGTGCTTCATCAAAAGAAACAGGCTCATTCTCATCACAGAGACTAGATGCAGCCATAGCATAGCAATCTGATGCAAAGAAGGTACTATGAGAGCCTGAACGAGTACGATATGACAAAGGTGCATCTAATTTGCTGTCACGTAAAGTCTGCACCAGCCATTTTGGCATAGTTTTTGCCTGTTCAATATCAGCTCTCTCATCAACAAGTGCATCATGTAAATCTGCATCAGAAATGGAATGATCTGCATCATCATATGAAACCTGCAAAGGCTGAGAAGTTGCCTCATTAGGACCAGCACTAGCCTGTCCACCTGTAAAAAGAGGCATCAAAGTATCATACATGTCTTTGGAGCTAACAGATGTCTCCTTAGTACATGAAAGCAATGGCTGAATAGCATCTTCCACAAAGACAACATCACGGCTAACCAGAATGCGTTTAGTCTGTGGATGATACAGACGATAGCCTTTACTTTCAGAACTGTACCCAACAAAAATACATTTTACTGCCTTATCATCCAATTTTCTGCGACGTTGTTCAGGCACTAATGCATATGCCAAACAACCAAAAACACGCAGATGAGCAACAGATGGCTTGCGGTCATGCCAAGCCTCATATGGAGTGATAGACTGCAACGCTTTGGTGGGACACCTGTTCAGTACATATGCTGCACACATGACAGCCTCAAGCCAGAAACTATGTGGTAAAGCCTGACTTTTGACCATGCACCTCGCCATCTCCATGAGTGACCTGTTCTTTCGTTCAGCAACTCCATTCTGTTGAGGTGTATACGGCACTGTACACTGGTGTTTTATCCCACGTTCAGCCAGAAATGCATTAAAATCTGAAGACATATATTCCCCCCCTCGATCAGAACGGAGGGTGCCCATTTTACATGCTGACAGATTTTCAGCCAAAACCAAAAACTGTTTGAAGCACATGAACACTTCGGACTTTGCTTTGAGTGGGTATACCCATGCATGCCTGGAAAAATCG
This sequence comes from Ceratopteris richardii, assembly GCA_020310875.1. Classification (NCBI taxonomy): domain Eukaryota; kingdom Viridiplantae; phylum Streptophyta; class Polypodiopsida; order Polypodiales; family Pteridaceae; genus Ceratopteris; species Ceratopteris richardii. The sequence goes on along the minus strand of CM035406.1, from coordinate 78,242,369 downwards.
TCAATGAAAGTCACGAAGTAAAGGTAATTTCCAAAAGAGGATGTCTGCATAGGACCACAGACATCACTATGTACAAGCTGCAATTTCTGCATAGCCCGAACTGAACCATCTTTTGGAAAGGAAGAACGCTGCATTTTGCCCAAAATACAGCCTTCACAAACATGTTTTCCAGGTGCCTCAAGTTTGGGCAAAGAAGACACCATTTCAGATTTCTGCAGGCGTAACAAACTAGCAAAATTCAGATGACCAAAGCGTGCATGCCAAAGCTTTGCATCTGACATAGCCTGAGAATCATGAACTGCACATGCCAAATCATTCACAGATCTTTCATAGTCTATGAGCTTATACAGCCCACGACATAAAATGCCAGAAGCAATAATCACATCGCCATTTGAGAGATCATGGACTGTACACCTGTCATCAACGAATTTCACAACCAAGCCAATCTTGGCTAATGCAGAAACTGATAACAGGTTCTTTTTGATCCCTGGCACAAATAAAGCATCTGACAAAGTGAAAGAACTACCATCAGCAGTAGTCAAAATGATCTTACCAACTCCCATAACAGGATAAGAGGAGTTATTGGCGCATGTGACAGTATTCCCTGTAGGGGCAGGCTCGAGTGAAGAGAAGAAACTGCGCTGCGAGGTAATATGTTTGGTCGCCCCACTGTCAAAGTACCAAACATCTGAGTCTACTGCAGACATGCACTGATCATGAGAAGATGGGTCAAAACTGCAGACAGTAGTAAACGCCCATTCTTCTTCCTGCACAAGATTTGCAGACTCTGTTTTTGGTGTAGAGGCCTCTGCAACAACCATTCCAGCCTCTTTCTTCTTTGCCTCTTTAGCAGCCAGTTTTGGACAGTTCTTTATAATATGATCATTTCCTTTACAGTACTTGCAGAACAATTTCTGCTTTTCTGATTTCTTCTCATCTTTATCCTGGTTCTTCGATTGTGCAGCATTTGCAGATTTCTGCTTACTAGTAGAAGAGCTCCATTTTCCTTTGCCCTTCTGACTAGCCAGGAAAGCTTGATCTGCAACACGCATAATGGACCTGTTCTGCCTGGACTGATCTTCCTGCAACAGAACAGAGACTAATTCCTCAAATGACAAGGCATTCGGATTGCCTTTCATCATCAATCGAAGAGTAGAGGCAAAACTCTGATATGAATCAGGAAGGCCATTCAGAACGGTCTGCACAAGTGAGCTATCTGGTATAACCTCATCAGCAGAAATCAATTGTTCCTTCAGGTCTTTGATCTTTGTAAGAAAACTGTCCATAGAATCACCTTCATTCATGTGCTCACTCTCCAACTGTTTTCGGAGGTAAGCAACACGAGCCTCATTCCTAGCCTGGTACAAAGTGGTAAGTGTATCCCAAGCATCCTTTGCTGTTCTGCAAGAGCGAATGTGAGGGATAATGGCACGTTTGACAGACAAAGCTATCAATGCATGTGCCTGGGCATCTTTGCCATCCCAACGAATCTGCTCTGCAGTAGGTGCAACAGAAATAGCAGCACAAACAGGAATATGCGGAATATCATCTTCGACACCATCTTCATCAGCTCCAACACCTGTATTTGCAGTACCTGTCGTTACAGGTGTAACAGGACGTCTTTCAACACCCTGCACAATGTTCCACAATCCTTTTGCAACCAGTACATGTCGCATCATATAAGCCCATAATGGGTAGTTGGTACCATCCAACTTATCCTCAACAGCCAACATACGGAATACATCACTGCTTTCAGCCATGGCCGGTGACTAAAATACCTTGATGCAGAAAATTGACTGTATCTCAAAAAGTTGAACGGAACTGCCCAGACGAGTTCTGCTAGACCTGTAGCAGACTTCGAGACGCTTAAACTGGCGAACAGAAACTGGTATATACCTTTGGCACAAAAGGACGAAATAGCCTGCACAAGCGCTGCGATAGTGCGTTCGGAGGCCGAAACGAGCTCAGATCGCGATTTCGGCACCACAGAACGAAGCTGTTTTGATCTAGGAAACACCCTGAGTATGCTCACCAAATTTCATGCGAATCTGAGACTGCAAACGGAGGAGTGTCGACGGCGCCCTAGAAGAAGCAACGACCTGCTCTGATACCAATTGTTGGAGTTAGACGTCTGCGGAAGCACGCGAACAGCACAAGGAAGAAGAAGAAGCTTGGAGCACAACACACAAGACTGAATGTATTACTAGAGAATGTACAAAGATAAGTAGCCCATTAGGGCAATAGGCGTATATACAAGCCGGGGGAAAAAAACCTCCTAAAGAGGGAAAAAAGTGCCCCGGCGGTCCTAGAGTGTTCACACACATCACTACCTAAATATATCAACATTGGTACTTGTACAAGTGGATTTTGAATTCAAATGAAGGCAGTAAAGGTTGTTGAAGAGAATCAATTCACTTTCCTACAATCTAAGAAAAGTGAAGATCTAGTTTGATCTACTTTTAGGTGACTGAATGATTCATTGATTGCAGCTCAACCACCTCAAATTCTTGGAACTTCAGCTCTCTTTTTCTCCTTTTACATGTGTAAAGCTCTAGGCTTCTATAATGGTAAATGATCCATAGAAAAGCTTTTTTAAAAAAATACAATAAATGAGCATAGGTAAAAGAACTCTTTAATGGATATTCTTTTGATGTAATCCAAATGATAGTTTTTTGATGTAGATCAAATCCACCTCAAACATAGTGTAAGATTGATGTTCCAATAGCTCTCCCTCAAGCTAAAGTATGCTTGAGTCTTCATTCTCTAATAGGTTGAACACCTATCATTGATTTAAATCTCCAAAGCTTTATTCCATCAAGTGCCTTTGTCATCATATCTGCTACTTGCTTTTCAGTTGGAACAAAGGAAATGTCAATCTCCTTTTCCATGAGCTTCTCCCTGATAAAGTGGTAATGAACCTCTATGTGTTGGGTTCTTGCATGGAAAATAGGGTTTGCTGCTGATGCATGGAACTTGCATTATCTCCAAATATGTGAGGTTTGGAACTCACAAGTCCCAAATCTGTATACAATGCTTTTAACCATATTGCCTCTTGAGTTGCTATAGTCAAACCTCTATACTCTGCTTCAATTTGAGGAAAAAGAAATTGTTGGTTGCTTCTTGGAACTCCATGAAACTAGCTTTGAACGTGCAAATGCTAAGTAACTAGAGGTACTTCTTCTATCATCCTTAGATCCTACCCAATCTGCATCTGAATAGATTTTGATATCCAAATATGAAGAGTAAGGATAGAATATACCCTCATTGATTGTACCTTTGAGATACTTAAGTACTCTTTTAAATGCATCCATGTGTGGTCTTCTAGGTGAGTGCACGAATTGACTAAGCACTTCCACACTGTATGAGATGTATGTCCTTGTATGAGTAGCATATATGAAGCTACTTACCAAGCTTTGATATTCTTTAATGTCTTCAATTTTCTCAGCTCCATAAACACTAAGTTTATGATTCATCTCCAAAGGTGTACCTGCAAGCTTTGTGTTCTCCATTCTAAACTTGAGAAGTAGATCTTGAATGTATCTTCTTTGAGCTAGATACATCCCTTCATCTGTACACTTGCATACCTAGGAAATATTTGAGCTCACCTAAGTCATTGATTTTGAACTCCTTTTGCATGTGTCTCTTGATCCTTTGAATGTCATTTAGATCATCACTTGTCACAATTGATGGAGAGTGTTAATCTCCAAAGAACAAGCTATCCTTGAAGTTAGAGCACCTCTATATCAAGAATAACTCAAAACCTTTACCAATCTGGAGGATCAATGCTCAATTACCAAAATCTTGAACAAACTGTGAAGAGAGTAACTACTCAGAAAGTCTATTGCATATATCTCACTCATTGACTGATCAAACGTGTAAAGTTTTTTATACAAATTTGCACAAGGTGTTGCCTATAGTTTGCGCACCTTCTCAAAGCCAAATCATTCCAAAAGATTCAATAGATCTTGAGAAATGATCTTAACAATTCACCTATGTCTAAAACTGTAGTTCTTTACAGTCAACTTTGACACCTATAACTTTAAACACATAGTTCTCCCAAAATACAACCTATTTATTCAAATGCTTTTAGCCATAGGTAGCTTACCTTCCAACTTAAAGAATAAGTGCTTTGTTGGTCAAAACTTTACACTGTGGAAGGAGAATTGACTAAAACATTAGCATCAAATTTTGCACCTCCTCTAACTTCACTTCTTCACATTCACATATGTGAATGTTCCTACACTCAATTCTCTCAGCCTGATCAAAATTAGGATCTCAAAACTTGTACAGAAGTCAATCAACTATAGACTTAGACTTGTACAAAAGCATTTCACAAAAGATTCAACACAGAAGAAGAACACTAAAAAATATCGGCTGCAACTATTCATCCTTTTTGAGAAATTTTACATCTGAGTGATGAGAGAGATATCCTACTCTTCTAAAGTATCTAATGACTCAGAATACTTCTAATTCTTCTCTTCACATGCTCTCTCATATTTGCCCTGACATTTTTCCTTGTATATATAGGCAAATATGTACAAGCTCATAACCATACAAAAGGTATATGTGAACTATCTCTAAATTAATGTACATATGTATTTGGTTGTTTCTTCTCTCTTGTTGATCTTCTAGGAGCTTGCTTAGAGCATTCTCCACACTCATGAATCTTTGCTTTGCCTCTTGACTTCCATAGTTTTAATCCTTTTCCATTTCATCTTGGCCATCATTTGTATCACTTCTTGGATCTTGGATCTGTGTATCATGCTTGCTTCCTAATTGATGAGAATAATAATCAAGATCATATGGTAGAGTTACCTTTTGTTTGTCTTCATCATACCAAGACCTGTGTTCTTCAAACACAACATCTCTACCTGTAGTGAATTTCTTGGTTGAAGGATTATAGAACCTATAAACCATCTGAGTTGAGTCATACCCAATAAACATCACCTTTGTTGCCATTTCATCTAGCTTACCTCTTATTTGTGATGGTACATGAACATAAGCCAAACAACCAAACATTTTTCAATGTACAACACTAGATTTCCTTCCATGCCATGCTTCATAAGGATTCATACCTTGAAGAGATTTGGATGGTAGTCTATTGACAAGGTACACAACAATTGAAATAGCCTCTACCCATAGATAAAGTCGGAACCTCTTCTCTTCAAACTTTGTTCTAGCTGATCCAACCAATGTCTTTTTTCTTCACTCTGCAATTCCATTTAGTTGAGGAGAGTACCTAGTAGTCACTTCCCTTTTGATACATTTATCCTTCAAGAATGCATCAAATTCTTTGGAGAAGTATTCTCCCACTCCGTCACATCTCAGCTTCTTGAGTGATCTACCTGTATGGTTCTCCACATGAGCTAGATACTTTTTGAAGCAATTAAACACTTCATTCTTACTCTTGATAAAATATAGAATAGTCCATCTAATATGCTCATCAATAAATGAGACATAATACCTTGATCATGCCATTGAAAGTTCTTGACTTGGTCCCCATACATGTGTATGTACTAAGTCCAATAAGTTGTTGTGGATGTAGCCTTTATGGTTGAATGGTTGTCTTTGTGCCTTCCCAATCTGACATGCATCACATCTGTTGATCATGTGTTTGATATGTTTGGTAGTCCTAGCACACTTTAATCCTTGCATATATCCTTCAAGGTTCTTTCATTCACATGAGCAAGTCTCTTATGCCACACTTCAAGCTCACTTAGGGTTTGAGACCCAAAAGTGAATAGAGCTATGTTCTTGGTTTCTCTTACTTCAAAAGTAAAGATCCTACCATGCTTCTCACCTCTTGCTATCTTGTTGAAGCCTTGGCATGGATCTTCCACAAAAGCTCCATGTTGGGTCAACTATTTGGCCTACACTTATTAGGTTTTTAGTGATAGTGGGTACATAGAGAACCTTACTCAGAATGTTTGTCCTTCCATTGGAAGCTTTGGCATTACCAATCTAACTTTGGCCTTTCCATATCACATAGAAGAGAAATATTTCTTGAACATGATTTGAACATCCGAAATCTTTTCAAGAATCTTTAGAGATAGACCCCGAGATAAGAAGTGTAATTATAATCTTCAAGTGAATCTATGTAACTATTAAGAATGTAGTAGTCAAAGAATCAGACATTTATAATATTTCATATACATTCGCTATACTATGTATGAGTTTTATCACATACATTCGCTATACTATGTATGAGTTTTGTCACATAACTGTATATAACTATTGTGATAGTAAGAGTCAAAAAATAAGACAATCACAATAGTTTCTATACACTTTGTGACCTACACTAAGTATTCTCATCGGAATCTAAGTGACTATTGCGATAGTAAGAGTTAAAGAATCAAACAATCACAATAGTTTCTATACACTCCCTATACTATTGAGAGAGTAGGCATCAAGGTGGCGATTCAAACTAAGTATTCTCATCGGAATATAAGTGACTATTGTGAGAGTAAGAGTCAAAGAATTAGACGATCACAATAGTCTTTACACACTCCCTATACTATTGAGAGAGTAGGAATCGAGGTGGCGATTCAAACAATCTCAATAGATCTTTTACTATGTCCTATTCTACTGTGAGAGTAAGAATCGATGTAGCGAGTCAGACAATCACAGTAGTGGTTTATTTTTAAATGTTTCTCATCGCTGTATACAAGTAAGAAACACTTGCGCGAGTCGAACATGTATACAATTGACGATTAAAAGACACAAAACAAATTATATAAATAAAAAACAAGCATATGTAAGAGACGCATATGCGAATCATACCATATGCATGATATAATTAACAAAACAATAAATAAAAATTAAAACAATACCTCAATGATAAAAAAGGAAGCGCTTTGATAAAAATTGCAGGCTTAGAGCTCTCTAGTACATCAATGAAGCACGTGGGGAATACGTTTTTCAATCGAATATAAGAATATATATTTTTATGCTGGAAAACGCTTTTCGATTGAAAGCGCTTTCGATCGAAAGCAGTTTCGATCGACAATGTTTCGATCAAAAACATATCCGTCCATTTTTTTTCAGTGTTTATTCAGAAAATCACGAATAAAACGAACATATTTGGTATTTTTTGATTATTCGGTCGAACAAATGCAACCCAGCTCAAGATACCATGTGAAAGAAATAGAAAAGTAACCACAAAGGCTCGAAGAGTAAGACAAGCGTGTAATCAAACGTATGTTCTTATTATTCGTGAGTTGGTGTATAATTACAATCATGTGCCACTTCCTTAGGGCACGACAATTTTAAATGGTCTATCGTTATGTATAGGTCGCATATGAGTTGGCATGCACCAACTGTGCTAAGGTGCTGGAGATACATGGCTCCAATAGATAGTACACAACTTATTGGCATTTGCGTTGTGAAATGATCGAAACCTTTGTCGCCGAAGCTCTTGTTTCTCAATACTGTCATAAAGATTTTAGTAATCCATAGCTATGATATCAAAACAGAACACACATTCCTATTTTCTTCCACATTGGAAGGTGATTTCCTGATTACCATATGAAATCCTATTGTTCCATCCTTAAAACTCCACTTATTTTCAAGATTTCTTCACAACTACTGCATGATATATATTTCGAAGCGTATTTTCAAAAGAAAACTACAAAAATTGAAAAAGTCGTCTGAGCTTCAAGGTTATATAAGGCAAAGGACGATGCATATGGAGAGCTCAAAATCTAGTACTATTGTTGATGTAAAGTAGAGAGAGAAAGAGAAAAAGAGGAGAGAGAGAGAGAGAGAGAGAGAGAGAGAGAGAGAGAGAGAGAGAGAGAGAGAGAGAGAGAGAGAGAGAGAGAGAGAGAGAGAGAGAGAGAGAGAGAGAGAGAGAGAGAGAGAGAGAGAGAAGCAAGGTGAAAGAGAGAGAAAGAGAGAAAGAGAAGAAAGAAAGAGAGAGAAGAAAGAAAGAGAATGAGAGAAGAGAAGAGAGAAGAGAGAAGAGAGAAGAGAGAAGAGAGAAGAGACAAGAGAGAAGAGAGAAGAGAGGAGAGATAGGAGAGAGGGGAGAGAGAGAGAAGAAAGAGAAAGTGAAGGAAGAGAGTAGTGAGAGAACAGAGAAAATGAGAAGAAAGTAATTAAGAGAGAGAAAGAGAAAAAAGAGAGTGAAGAGAGAGATTAGAGAGAGAAAACTAGAGAGAAGAGAGAGAAGAAGAGAATTTGCTTATGTATTCAAAAGGTTTTTTCTTGGAGTTTGAGGTCAAAAGCACACAAACAACACAAGAAAGAAGAAGAAGCTTGGAGCACAACACAGAATACTGAATGTATTACCAAGAGAATGTACAAAGATCAGTGACCCGTTAGGGTTATAGGGGCATATACAAGCCAAGGGAAAAAAACCTCCTAAAGAAGGAAAAAAGTGCCGTGGAAGTCCTAGTGTGCTCACACACATCGCTACCTAAATATATCAACAAATCCCCCTAGGAGTGATGTGGTGAACAAGGAGCTAGCACTTTTGTATAAGGAAGTTCCACGCTATATGAAATCAATCCACAAAAGGAAGTGAGCCCAAAGCTTTGCAAAAAGCTTCAAACTTCTCCCCAGGTAGAGCCTTTATGAAAAGGTCTGCAATGTTCTCTTGTGTGGGCATATATGCCAAATTGATCTCTCTAGCAGAGAATGACTCCCTCACATAATGATAGTGCACCTCAATGTGCTTAGTGCCAGCATGGAACACATGATTCCTCGCAACTGCCAATGCACTCTCACTGTCCATGAAGGTGGTGGAAAAAGACTAACCAACACCCACACACACTCAACAATCACTGTGAAAGCTACCCTATGCTCAGCCTCACAACTGGAAGTGGCCATAGTAGGTTGCTTCTTGCTCAACCAAGATATACATGAGCTACCAAGCATGAAGCAAAAGCCACTAGTGGACACATGAGTATCATAGAAACCAACCTAGTTAGAGTCACAAAAAGCATGTAAATCTCATGGTAGTGATCGCCCCTTGGGATAAACAAAACAATCCAAGTAGTCAGATACCGCTCAAGTAGCAAAAGATACACTTAACAGCTTGCCAATGCTTGACACCTAGGCAATGCATAAACCTGCTCGTTTGTGAGACAACACTAAATATCTGGCCAAGTAATGCATAGGTAAATCAAGCATACAACAACCTGTTGATAGAGAACAACATCAAGTGCATCTCCAGCATCATGGAGACTTAACCATTAACCTGTCTCCATAGGAGTGGCAATAGGTTTATAGTCTTTAAGGCCAAAATGCTGCAGTAATGTGTCAATATTTTTTTTTAAAACAAAGCTATTCTACCATCAACTTGCATAAATTGAATGCCCAAATAATGATGGAAGTGCCCCAAATCTGACATCTCAAATGAGGCATGCAAATTAAGCTTAAAATCAGCAATATGCTTCTCAACAGGACCTATGAGCAACATGTCATCAACATAGACAACAATGATCAGAAGCACATGATTTGCACACTTAATGTATAAGGTGCTCTCAATTGGAATGTTCTCAAAACCATGTGCAATCATGTAGGCATGTATCTTTTTGTACCAAGCATGTGGTGCTTGCTTCAAACCATATAATGCCTTTTTCAACCTGCACACTTGCTTTTCAGGCTCTTTTTGCACAAAGCCATAGGGCTGAAAAACATACACTTCTTCATGCAAGTCACCATTCAAAAATGTAGTTTTTAATATCCAACTGATGAACATTCCAACCATAATGAGTCGGAAGTGCACATATGCTATGAACAATAGTCATTTAGCATGTAGGAGCAAATGTCTCATCAAAATGAATGCCTCTTTCGTGAGCATAACCCTTTGCAACAAGCATAGCCTTATAGTTGTCAACTGTTCCATCATTCTTATGCTTCAACTTGTATACCTACTTAGTTACAACAAACTTCTTGCTAGGAGGCAGGTCACATAAAGAGCAGGTATCATTTTTCATGATAGCATCATATTCTGATTGCATCGTGCTAGCCATCCAATTTTTAGAATTTTGTGTTTCATGAGAGAAAACTGGCTGATTCTCATCACAAAGACTTGAGGCAGCCATAGCATAGCAATCTGATGCAAAAGAAGCACTATGAGAGCCTGAACAAGTACGATATGATAGAGGTGCACCTAATTTGCTATCACATAAATTCTACACCAGCCACTTGGGCATAGTTTTGCCTCCTCAATATCATCTCTCTAATCAACAAGTGCATCATGTAAATATGCATTAGAAATGGAATGATCTGCATCATCACATGAAACTTGTAAAGGCTAAGAAGTTGCCACATTAAGGCTAGCACTAGACTATCCATCTGTAAAAAGAGGTAGCAAAGTGTCATACATGTCTTTGGAGCTTATTGATGTCTCCTTAGTACATGAGAGTAATGGCTCAACAACATCTTCTAGAAAAACAACATCATGACTAACCAAAATGTGTTTAGTCTATGGATGATACAAACAATGGCTTTTGCTTTCAAAATTGTACCCAACAAACATACATTTCACTGCTTTATCATCCGATTCCCTATGTTGTTGTTTAGGCACTAATGCATATATGCTAGACAACGAAAAACACAAAGGTGAGCAACGTATTGCTTACGACCATGCCAAGCCTCATATGGAGTGATGGGCTGCAATGCTTCAGTGGGATAGCTATTAAGTACATATGCTGCACACATAATAGCCTCAAGCTAGAAACTATGTGGTAAAGCCTGACTCTTAACCATACAACTTGCCATCTCCATGAGTGACCTGTTCTTCCTTTTAGTAACTCCATTTTGTTGAGGTCTATACCAAATTGTACACTGATGTTTTATCCCACATTTGGCCATAAATGCATTAAAATTAGAAGATATATATTCCCCCCTCGATCATAGTGGAGGGTGCACATTTTACATGTTGAGAGATTTTCAGTCAAAACCACAAACTGTTTGAAGCACATAAAAACTTACGAATTTTCTTTCAATGCATATACCCATGCATACCTAAAAAAATCATCGATGAAAATCATGAAGTAAAGGTAATTCCCAAAAGAAGGTGTCTATATAGGACCACACACATCACTATGAACAAGTTGCAATTTTTGAGTAGATTGAACTGAACCATCTTTTGGGAAGGAGGAACACTGCATTTTGCCCAAAATACAACCTTCACATACATGTTTACTAGGTGCCTCAAGTTTGGGCAAAGAGGACACCATTTCAGATTTCTGTAGGCATAGCAAACTAGCAATATTTAGATGACCAAAGCATGCATGCCAAAGCTTTCCATCTAACATAGCATGCGAATCTTGAACTACACATGTTGAATCATTCACAAATTTTGCATAATCTATGAGCTTATATAGTCCATGGCATAAAATGCAAGAAGCAATAATGATGTCACCATTTGACAGATCATGAAGTGTACAAGTATCATCAAAAAATTTCATGACTGAGCCAATCTTGGCTAATGCTGAAACTGATATCAAATATTTCTTGATCTCTGGAACAAATAAAGCATCTAACAATGTAAAAGAACTACCATCACCAGTAGTTAGAATGATCTTACTATTGGAGTTAGACGTCTGTGAAAGCACGCGAACAACATAAGGAGGAAGAAGAAGAAGCTTGGAGCACAACACACAATACTGAATGTATTACTAGAGAATGTACAAAGATAAGTAGCCCATTAGGGCAAAAGGCATATATACAAGCTGGGGGAAAAAACCTCCTAAAGAGGGAAAAAAGTGCCCCGGCAGTCCTAAAGTGTTCACACACATCACTACCTAAATATATCAACAAACTCCCCCTGGGAGTGATGCGGTGAACAAGGAGCTGGCACTCATGTATAAGGAAGTGCCAGGCTATGTGGAAATCACTCCACAAAAGGAAGTAAGCCCAAAGCTTTGTGGAAAGCTTCAAACTTCTCCCTAGGCAGAGACTTCATGAAAAGGTCTGTAATGTTCTCTTGTGTGGGCACATATGCCAAGCTAATCTCCCCAGCAGAGAACCTCTCCCTGACATAATGATAATACACCTCAATGTGCTTAGTGCGAGCATGGAACACATGGTTCCTCGCAACTGCTAATGCACTCTACCTCTTAGTGAAGATGTTGGTGGTAGAAGACTGACCAACACCCAAATCCGCCATAAGGCGTATGAGCCACATACACTCAACAATCGTTGTGAAAGCTTCCCTATACTCAGCCTCACAGCTGGAAGTGGCCACAGTAGGCTGCTTCTTGCTCAACCAAGATATACATGAGCTACCAAGCATGAAGCAAAAGCCACTAGTCGAGTGTCATAGCAACCAGCCCAATCAGAGTCAGAAAAAGCATGCAAATCTGGCAGTAGTGATCCCCCCTTGGGATAAACCAAACCAAGTAGCCGGGTACCACTCAAGTAGCGAAACATGCGCTTAGCCACCTGCCAATGCTTGACTCCTAGGCAATGCATAAACCTGCTCATCTGTGAGACAACAAACTAAATATCTAGCCGAGTAATGCATAAATAAATCAAGCATCCAACAGCCTGCTGATAGAGAACAACATCAAATGCATCTCCAGCATCATGAAGACTCAGTTGTAAACATGTTTCCATAGGAGTGGCAATAGCTTTACTGTCTTCAAGGCCAAAACACTACAATAATGTGTCAATATATTTTGTTTGACACAAAGCCATTCCACCATCAATGTGCATAAATTGAATGCCCAAATAGTGATGCAAATACCCCAAATCAGACATCTCAAATGAGGCATGCAAATCAGCCTTAAAATAAGCAAGATGCCTCTCATGAGGACCAGTGAGCAACATGTCATCAACATAAACCACAATGATCAGAAGTACATCATTAGCACGCTTAACATAAGGTGCTTTCAGTTGGACTGTTCTCAAAACCATGTGCAGTCAGATAGGCATGTATCTTCTCATAGCAAGTACGTGGTGCTTGCTTTAAACCATATAATGCCTTCTTTAACCTGCACACTTGGTTCTCATGCCCTTTTTGCACAAATCCACGGGGCTGAAAAACATACACTTCTTCATGCAAGTCACCATTCAGAAATATAGTTTTGATATCCAACTGATGTACATTCCAACCATGATGAGATGCAAGTGCACAGATGCTCCGAACAGTAGTCATACGGCATGTAGGTGCAAAGGTTTCATCAAAATCAATGCCTCTTTCCTGCACATAACCCTTTGCAACAAGCCTAGCCTTATACCTGTCACTCTACCATCAGGTTTACGCTTGAGCTTGTATACCCACTTAGTGCCAATGGCCTTCTTGCAAGGAGGCAAGTCACATAAAGGCCAAGTACCATTCTTCATTATATCATCATATTCAGATTGCATAGCAGCCATCCAATTTTCTGAATTTTGTGCTTCATCAAATGAAACAGGCTCAGTCTCATCACAGAGACTAGATGCAGCCATATAATAGCAATCTAATGCAAAAGAGGCACTATGAGAGCCTCATCGAGTATGATATGATAGAGGTGCATCTAATTTGTTGTCATGCAAGGTCTGCACCAGCCATTTTGGCATAGTTCATGCCTGTTCAATATCAGCTCTCTCATCAATAAGTGCATCATGTAAATCTGCATCAGAAATTGAATGATGTGCATCATCACATGAAACTTGCAAAGGCTGAGAAGTTGCCTCATTAGGACCAGCACTAGACTACCCACCTGTAAAAAGAGGCAGCAAAGTATTATACATGTCTTTGGAGCTAACAGATGTCTCCTTAGTACATGAAAGCAATGGCTGAATAGCATCTTCCACAAAAACATCACGGCTAGATGATAGCCTTTACTTTCAAAACTATACCCAACAAAAATACATTTTACTGCTTTATTATCCAATTTTCTACGATGTTGTTCGGGCACTAATGCATATGTCAAACTACCAAAAACACACTGATGAGAAATAGATGGCTTGCAATCATCCCAAGCGTCATATGGAGTGATAGAATGCATCGCTTTAGTGGGACACCTGTTAAGTACATATGTTGCACACATGATAGCCTCAAGCCACAACCTATGTGATAAAGCCTGACTCTTGACCATACACCTCGCCATCTCCATGAGTGAACTATTCTTTCATTCAGCAAGTCCATTCTGTTGAGGTGTATACGGCACTATACACTGGTGTTTTATCCCATGTTCAGCCAAAAATGCATTAAAATTAGGAGACATATATTCCCCCCCTCGATTAGAACAGAGGGTGCCCATTTTACATGCTAACAGATTTTCAGCCAAAACCAAAAACTGTTTGAAGCACATGAACACTTCCGACTTTGCCTTCAATGGATATACCCATGCATGCCTGGAAAAATCATCGATGAAAGTCACGAAGTAAAGATAATTTCCAAAAGAAGGTGTCTGCATAGGACCGGAAACATCACTATGTACAAGCTGCAATTTCTGAGTAGCCCAAACTGAACCATCTTTTGGAAATGATGAACGTTGCATTTTGCCCAAAATATAGCCTTCACAAACATGTTTTCTAGGTGCCTCAAGTTTGGGCAAAGAGGACACCATTTCAGATTTCTACAGGCATATCAAACTAGCAAAATTCAGATGACCAAAGCGTGCATGCCAAAGCTTTGCATCTGACATAGCCTAAGAATCATGTACTGCACATGCCGAATCATTTACAGATCTTTCATAGTCTATGAGCTTATACAGCCCATGCCATAAAATGCTAGAAGCAATAATCACGTCGCCATTTGATAGATCATGAACTGTACACCTGTCATCAACAAATTTCACAACCAAGCCAATTTTGGCTAATGCAGAAATTGATAACATATTTTTCTTGATCCATGGCACAAACAAAGCATCTCACAAAGTGAAAGAACTACCATCATCAGTAGTCAAAATGATCTTACCAACTTCCATAACAGGATAAGAGTTGTTGGTGCATCTAACAGTATTCCCTGTAGGGGCAGGCTCTAGTGAAGAGGAAAAATTGTGCTACGAGGTAATATGTTTGGTCGCCCCACTCTCAAAGTACCAAACATCTGAGTCTACTGCAGATATGCACTGCTCATGAGAAGATGGGTCAAAATTGCAAACAGTAGTAAACGTCCATTCTTATTCTTGCACAAGATTAGCAAAATCTGTTTTTGGTGTAGAGGCCTCTACAACAACCATTCCAGCCTCTTTCTTCTTTGCCTCTTTAGCAACCACTTTTGGACAGTTCTTTATGATATGATCATTCCCTTTACAGTACTTGCAGAACAATTTCTACTTTTCTGATTTCTTTTCATCTTTGTCTTCCCTCTTTGATTGTGCAGCATTAGCAGATTTCTGCTTACTAATTGAAGAGATCCATTTTCCTTTGCCCTTTTGACTAGCTAGGAAAGCTTGATCTGCAACATGCATAATGGACCTGTTCTCCTGCAACAAAATAGAGACTAACTTCTCAAAAGACAAGGCATTTGGATTGCCTTTCATCATCAACCGAAGAGTAGAAGCAAAACTGTGATATGAATCAGGAAGACCATTCAAAACGGTCTACACAAGTGAGCTATCTAGTATAACCTCATCAACAAAAATCAACTATTCCTTCAAGTCTTTGATCTTTGTTAGAAAAATGTCCATAGAATCACCTTCATTCATGTGCTCACTCTCCAACTGTTTTTAGAGGTAAGCAACACGAGCCTCATTCCTAGCTTGATATAATGTGGTAAGTGTATCCCAAGCATCCTTAACTGTTCTGCAAGAGTGAATGTGAGGAATAATGGCATGTTTGACAGACAAAGCTATCAATGCATGTGCCTGAGCATCTCTACCATCCCAACGAATCTTCTCTGCAGTAGGTGCAGTAGAAATCGCAGCACAAACAGGAATATGTAGAATATCATCATCTTTGACACCTTCTACATCAGCTTCAGCACCTGTAGTTTTAACAGTTGCAGGTGTGATAGGACATTTTTCAACACCCTACACAATGTTCCACAGTCCTTTTGCAACCAATACATGTCGCATGATATAAGCCCATAACGGGTAGTTGGTACCAACTAACTTATCCTCAACAACCAACATATGGAATACATCACTGCTTTCAGCCATGGCCGGTGACTAAAATACCTTGATGCAGAAAATTGAATGTATCTCAAAAAGTTGAACAGAACTGCCCAGACGAATTCTGTTAGACCTGTAGCAGACTTCGAGATGCTTATACTGGCAAACCGATACGGGTATATAGCTTTGGCACAAAAAGACAAAATAGCCTACACAAGTGCTACGATAGTGCATTCGGAGGCCGAAACGAGCTCTGATCGTGATTTCGGCACCACACAACAAAGCTGTTTTAATCTCGAAAACATGCTGAGTATGCTCACCAAAACTCATGTGATTCTGAGACTGCAACCGGCGAGATGTTCACGACACCCTAGATGAAGCGGAGACCTGCTCTGATACCAATTGTTGGAGTTAGACATCCGCGGAAGCACACGAACAACACAAGGAAGAAGAAGAAGCTTGGAGCACAACACACAATACCGAATGTATTACTAGAGGATGTACAAAGATAAGTACCCCATTAGGGCAATATGCATATATACAAGCTGGAGGAAAAAAACCTCCTAAAGAGGGAAAAAAGTGCCCTGGTGGTTCTAGAGTGTTCACACACATCACTACCTAAATATATCAACATTTACCAACTCCCATAACATGATAGAGGAGTTGTTGGTGCATGTGACAGTATTCCCTATAGGGGCAGGCTCAAGTGAAGTGAAGAAACTATGCTCCAAGGTAACATGTTTGGTTGCCCCACTATCAATGTACCAAACATAAGAGTCTACTGCAAACATACACTGTTCATGTGGAGATGGTTCATAATTGAAAACAGTAGCAAATGCCCATTCTTCATTCTATGCAAGATTATCACACTCTGTTTTGGGTGTAGAGGCCTCTACAATAACCATTCTAGCCTCTTCCTTCTTTGCCTCTTTTGCAACCAATTTTGGACAACTCTTTATGACATGATCAATTCCCTTAGAGTATTTTCAAAACAATTTCTGCTTTTCTATTTTCTTCTCGTCTTTGTCATCCTTCTATGATTGCATAGAATTAGCAGATTTTTGCTTACTAATAGAAGGGCTCCATTTACCTTTGCACTTCTAACTAGCCAGGAAAGCTTGATCTGCAACATGCATAATGGACCTGTTATAGACTAATCTTCTTGCAATAGAATAGAGGCTAACTCCTAAAATTTTAAGGCATTTGGATTGCCTTTCATCATCGATCGAAGAGTAGATGCAAAACTCTGATATGAATATGGAAGACCCTTCAAAACAGTATGCACAAGTGAACTGTCATGCAAGAATTCATTAGTAGAAATCAACTGCTCCTTCAAATCTTTGATCTTTGTCAAAAAATTGTCCAAGGAATCTCCTTCATTCATGTGCTCACTCTCCAACTCTTTTCGGAGGTAAGTAACAGGAGCCTCGTTCCTTGCCTGGTATAAAGTAGTTTGTGTATCCCAAGCATTCTTTGTTGTTTTGTAGGAGTGAATGTGGGGAATGATGGCATGTTTGACAAACAAGGCTATCAACGCATGTGCCTGAGCATCGCTTCCATCCTATCAAAGTTGCTCTACAATAGGTGTAGCATGAATTGTAGCATGAACATGAACCTGAAGAATATCAGCATCTTCAATGCCATCTGCCTCACCTTCAACAACTGTGTTTACAGGTGAAATATGATGTTTTTCAACACCCTGCATAATATTCAAACAGTCCTTTTGTGACCAATGCATGATGCATCATATAAGCCCATAATGGATAATTGGTACCATCCAACTTAGCCTCAATAGCCAACATATGGAATACATGACTGCTTTCAGCCATGGGCACTAATAAAATACCTTGATGTAGAAAAATGACTGTATCTCAAAAGATTGAAAAGAACTACCTTGTCAAGTTCTACTAACCTGGTAGTAGGCTTTGACATGCTTATACTGGTGACCCAAAAACTATATATAACTTTGGCACAAAAATACAAAATTGCTTGCACAAGCACTATGATAGTGTGTTTGGAGACTGAAATGAGCTCGTGTCGCTATTTTGACACCACAAAGCAAAGGAGTTTTGAACTCCTAATCACCTTGAGTATGCTCACAAAATTTCGTGCAATTATGAGATTCTGATTGAAGGGGTATTGACGATGCCCTATATGAAATGGCTACCTGCTCTAATACCAATTGTTAGAGTTTGAGTTCTGTGAAAGCATGCCAAGAACACAAGGAAGAAGAAGAAGCTTGGATCACAACACATAATACTGAATGTATTACCAAGAGAATGTACAAAGATCAATGACCCGTTAGGGTTATAGGCATATATACAAGCCAGGGGAAAAAACCCTCCTAAAGAGGGAAAAAAGTTCCCCGATAGTCCTAGTGTGTTCACACACATCACTACCTAAATATATCAACATATTTAACATTAACATAATTTTCATCTTGAAAACCTCTTGTATGAAAGCATTTCACGACAATCCAAAGGAGGCAATGGAGATCTTATTGCAAGACTATTTTGGTCAAGTCATTGCTTCTCAAGTGGATGCTTGAGTCAATTTTTAAAGAAAAAGGTGAGTTTCCAGGTAAGAATATAATGGAATTTTTTCAAATTTATAAAAAGAAAGCTATGATATTCCAAAAGGAGATTTGGCCCAAAACTCTTCGAGGGTAGTAAAAGATTCTTTGAAGACTAGCATTCAGCAATATGTACACCAAAAGTGGAATGATTTTGTCACATCATTAAAAAATGATTTTGTCACAAATGATATAACAAAAATGCATCGGTCCTGTTTTATCACATGGATAGAAACACCAAACAAGGGATTAGGGATAGTAGACTCGCTAAGAGAATTTGAGGAGATTTTTTCTCAACTATCCCTATTAGATAAAGATATTATTCATCATAAAAGAGTGGATTTATTCCTTCAATGTGTGAATTCTAAACAACAAATTTAAATACATGATTTGCTTGAAGATGCTACAACAAATGATTGGGATGATCTAAAAATAGTCATGAATAAGTTGATTAAACGTGACTTGAGAATATCCCAAATCAATCCTAATTTTGAACTGTCGTTTGAGCATCCCAAAAATAATTTTTCTCTTTACAACTCAACAATGGAAAATTTAAATATCATTATCCCTAAATCAAAACTTGATGATATAATGAATGAAACGAATGAAGTCAAAAAGATTTTGGCTCAAAAAAAGTGATATATATATATATATATATATATATATATATATATATATATATATATATATATATATATATATATATATATATATATATATATATATGAATATTTCATCTAGCCAAAATAATAAATGCAGTGAGTATTCAACCACTTTTGCACGCAGGCTAGACGATAAGGATGAATGTGAAGACTTGAGGACACATGATTTCCAAAACCCTTTCATAAATGAACTTTAAAAAATCGTTTTGTTTGAACCTAATCTTGAGACTTCTTTGTTTCAGGGATTCAGAAAAGGTAGTATTGCAACTACATTGATTGAAGAGTCCAAATGTGATCATCATAATTATCAATCTAATGAATTCAATTTTTTCTTACATTGAAAATGATTTTGAGATAACTAATGAAAATTATTCTTTTTTTTTATTCCATGAACACTAGGAAAGAGGAAGATGAAGATCAAGATGATTATGGCTTGAAAATATTTGATACTCTTGATGAGTATGATTCTACCATTATCCATGAAGGAGATGTTGGAAATGAGGATCTTTCCACTAACCACATGAAGAAGGAAAGTGGTAAAGATAATTTGTGTGAATTTAGTCATGAACCTCTTTTTCCTAACCAAAATATTTTCTATGTGAATGGTATTAAAACAGTTTCCAATACTGAAAAGTATGATTGTGAACATTTTCTTTTTTTAATATAAAGGAAGTTCGGCATTAGCCTACTCTCCCGGACTTGAATTAAATAAATAAAGAAAAGTACAAGAGAAGGGGACTAGTGCCCACGGGACCCCCCAAATCCCACAAAGCAGGGGAAGCTTTAACAAAGCTTAGATGGCGTTACAAAGAAGGTTAATCACCCTCTTGTCACCCTCATGCGGGGCCCACTTGGGTTTAAGCTTGTTATTGATCAAAAGGAGAACTTGATGATGCTTGAAGGGGGGGGGGATTTCTTGCAGTTAACAATCCTTTTGCCAAGGAGGAATAATGATTTCTCAATTGACCACTCCTTGGGGGAGTCACCAAAGTTGAGAGCACATCTTTCCCGCCAGATTTTCCATAGGACCTCCCCTCTGATGGCGTTCCAGAGGGTCGCGGAGCAGCCGATCGCTTCTCCTAGCAGGGCTTGCTGCCAACTGAGATGTTTCTGAAGTCTAATTTTCATTCCAACCGTCTGCCAGAGTCTGTTGGAAACTTTCCACTCTGTTGGAAAGTTTTGAAGAAATATATTTGATTTGATGACATGCATAAGGAATATAATTTGGAAAGTAAAGAAAATGTGTGCTTTTAGTGTAGAAACAATCCATATGCATGCATGATTTTAATGAAGTTCATCAAAAGAATTTCATACATTAAAAGAATATGTGATGAAATCCATCAAAAGATTCATGATGAAAATTTTAATGATGACCTAAAGTTCTTTGAAAATCTTGAAAATGAGGATACTCATGCCTCTTTGAACGAAAAAGTTGTGTGTAAAAGATGCATTAATCTCACAAGAAGATGTGGAAGAGTATTTAAATGATATTGGATTTCATAAAACCATGTGAATGCTTACGCACTTGTAAAATTATTGATGATCAACATGAAATGAATTTAAAAAATGGACTAAAGAATTGTTTTAAATCTAAGATTTGCCTTTAGAGAGGCACTTTCATGGATCTTCCAAAGAATGGTAAGGTATGCTCATATTGGGAAATTTCAATGCCACAATGATTTTCCTCAATTGATTGTTATTCTTAGGAAGGAAGTCATTTCATGGATTCCTCACATAAGAATTTGACTCATTTTTTAAAATAAATAGTTTTTAAAATAGCAAAAACATTACAATAATTTAAAAGATTCCTTCATTTTGATTAAGTTTCATTCTTGAAATCAAAAGAGTTTTTCATTTTTATCATGAAGGTAATTCCAAGGGTTCAACCATAATCAAATGATGGAGAGGAAGAAGAGGAGCAAGGGGCAACAAACAGTTTCAATTTTGAACACTTTTTGAAACTTTGAACACTTTTTGATCCTCCAATGCCTATGTGGAAGATGATGTAGAAAACACACTTGTGTCTGTTTGTAAAGGAGAACTAAATAAATTTGATTGGTCCATTTAAATCAAGTGTGGATCAAAGAGTCAATTTTTACAATAAAAGGACTAGTCCATTCATTTTTTTTTTTTCCCAAGAATTGATAAATTGAGTGCTTAGTGCAACTAGAGAACCTTCGAGTCTACACCTTTGAGCTACCCTCTAAATTTCCATTTGTGAGAGAAACCATTATGGATCTTTAGGATTCATCAAGCTTGTAATCTTTTCACATCTTGATTAGTAATACATCCTTTGTATTTGACCAAAAATTTACATTGTTGAGGGTCCATGATGATGATGATGACGCTAAATTGGGTGTGTGAAGATCAAATTCTACAAGCTTGGTGAATTCTTCAACATTTTTCATGTAATGTCAGCATTGATTTGTGAGTTGTGAATTCAAATATTCAAATTACATTTCTTATTTCTAACTTCATTAACATTGTTTGATTGAGTAACTTGTATATTTTAATGGTTTTTGATCATTTGATGTTGCATTTTACCACAAATTGTTGAAACATTTGCACAAAGGCTCCTTGTGAGCAAGCCTTAACCCAATAAACACACCTCCACATATGTGGAGGTGCATTTATGGGGTTAAGTCTTGCTCACGAAGAGACCTAGTGTAAAGTTTCTTCAACTTATGGTAAATGATGCAACATCAGATGATTAAAACATTTTAATATACAAGTTCATCAACCAAAACAATCTAAATAGAGTTGGAAATAAGAAATTTACCTTGAATTCACAGTTCACAAATCGATGTTGGCATTGCATTAAACATGTTCAAGAATTCACAAAGCTCGTTGAAGTTGATCTTCACACATTATATTTGACTTCATCATCATCATGGACCCTCAACAACGTAATTTGTGCTCAAAGATGAAAGCTATAGCACTAATCAAGATGTGGAAATTAGATTGTAAGCTTAAGGAATACAAACATCCATAATGATTTCTATCACAAATGGAAACTCAAAAGTTAGCTCAAGGGTTTAGACTCAAAGATTCTCTAGTTGCAATAAGCGATCAAGTTCTAAATTCTTGAAAGTAAAACGAAAAATGAATGGACTTGTCCTTTTATAGAAGAAATTGATCCACTGATCCACGCTTGATTTAAATGGACCAAATAAATTCATTTATTTTCCCTTTACATACAAACACAGGTGTGTTTTCTACATGATCTTTCACATAGGCATCGGAGGGTCAAAAAGTGTCTAAATTTGAAACCCTTTGTTTCTCCTTGCTCCTCTTCTTCATCTCCATCATTTGATTATGGTTGAACCCTTGGAATTACCTTTATGAGCCTTCATTTTCTTTGAGAATTGTTGGGGCTTCTTGGACAAGAAGGAGTTTGAGGGTTTGTAGGAGAAAAAGAAGATAATGAAAATGGAATAACCTTGAAAACTTCTACAGAGGAGTACGCCTGGAAATCTTGAATGTTGATTATATTGAAACGATTACAATGACTAAATACAATCCAAGTCAATAACTAAATACAACTACAGAGAATGCTTAGTTACGGAAGACCAATTATCTCAAGTCTTCTAGCAGCGGCCTCTTCTGCACCAGTCCTTCACTTGCTTCAGGCTTCCCTTGTGCACACCTTGCACTAAGTTTCCACCAAGCTGAGGAATGGATATCTTCGCGGCGCGCACACACAACAGACCTTGGGACTCTTGGAGTATAACTTCGCCTTCTCTGCACACCTTCTTCTTTACACTTCTTGCACTCTTCACTTCTACCTCTCAGTGCTGTCGCACACTGGTGGCTCTTCACTTCCCCTTCTTGCTTCCTCTGAAGCTCTCCACTCTTCACTTTCAATGTGTGTTTAGAATAGCCTTTGCCTTTGCCTTTTGAATGCGTCGGTCGCGTGACGTCTAACTGCCATAGACTCTTGGGCTTCCTTTGATGGCCCAAGATTGTCTTTTCAGTTGGCGGCCAACAACTTGCTCCTTTTGTCCTGTAGTGACTTTAGACAAAAAGAAAAATTTTGATTGGTTGGCCATATTCCCACATGTGTATACCCGACCGCTTCACGTACCTTTACCTTTTCCCTTTTAATTCGTCACTTTTGTACCCAAGAGGGGTTCACCTGGACCCTCCACCTTACTTTAAAAACACCCTTTGACCTTAAGGGAATTTAGAAAATACTTATGCAATATTGCCAAATGAACAATTAAAAGTCCTCTTTTTATGACAATTGAGGGTGCACTACCGTGCACTTTGACTCTAGAATTTAACTTTGACCTTGACTTGCCAGTTTCGACCTTGCCAGGGCTCAACAGAGATGCCCACCACCTAATGTACTCTCCGACCCGGAGAGACAATAACAATACGAGACAGGGAGAACGGGAGAACAGAATGGAGTGGCAGAAGCAGAGAGGCAATTGAAGTAGGAAAATAGAGAAAGAGTGCTTTTATTGATGAAGCTAAAGAAAGTGGTTAAGCACGCTACAATTATTAGTGAATCGGATCATGACAAAAATCAGAAGTTGAAACTACTTGCAATTTATTTTGAATTTGGCTAGCCCATTCTTAAACTGTGGAATGAGATTATAGAGGAATAGGATCGTGATCCGCAGCGGGGGGTTGTGGAGAGGATGGCAGGGGAGCAGAAGCTTGTTCAATCAGGTGCTGGAGAGAGCTTAGACACTGCCGAAGGTGGTCCCGTTCGCGTTTGATACGTCGGCATGCAGCATTATCGCATAGTCCTAATTGAGAACGATTTTGAAGATCTGCCAAGGTCTGTAGAGCAGAATCAGCCAGGTCTCTATACTTATCCCTCTCTTCTTTGAGTAATCGTGCCGATTCAGTGAGGGATTGCCATTGTGCTGTAGCCTTTCGATTGATATTGTCGATGGTCGAAATATACTGCTGGTGAATCGTAGCTGCAGCTAAAATTGAATCCAAGGACACCTTGGATGCATGAGCACTGCCCTGTGCAATGTCACTTGCTTCACGAAGCAAGTGGAAAAAGGAGGGAGACGTCGGAATATCAATTGTAGGAGTAGGGGCTGCAGGCGGAGGGGAAGAATGGGTTGGAGGGGTAGAGGAACCGGGTTGGGTAGGTTTATGCGAGGGAGTGGGTTCGGTGATGGGAACGGCACTGGTAGATGGGAAAATGGGGACATGAGGGCGAGGGGGTGTACAAGTTGGGTTTTGCGGGTTGAGATGGGTTTGAATGAGCGGGCGGAAAGAGGCTGCGAAAGAAGAACCATGGTGGAGAACAGGGTCAGGATGATGAACGATGGTTGTAGTCTGAGGGGTGGTGAGGATAGGAGAAGAAGATTGTGGTGGAAATGCAGGTTTATCAGGGGGGCGGGGGGCGGTGTGGAAACGGAAGTGGAGCCAATGGAGAGTGTAGAGGAGGGGGGAGGGTTGGTTATGGAAGGTGGAAGGGGATCTCTGAAGTGCTGGTCAACAAAGATATGAGGTGACGGTGGTAGAGCAGAATTATTAGCCGAGTGCGCGGGGAGTTGATATAGCCATTCTAGTAATGGAACGGAATATATGGAAAATGAGCGAGATCGACGAGGAATAGCCTCACGGAGGCGACGGGAGCGCATATTCAATGAACTATAGAGGAGGGCGGCGTAAGGGTAGGGGCGGCTAGTGAGGAAGCAGTAAAGTGGATCTGCAATGCGAATGTCGGACAGTGGAAGCGGAGAGGTGGGGCTTCGAAGTAAAAAGAAAAAAATGAAGGAAGTAAGTACGGATTGCATACGGATAGAAAAACGTGCATTATGTGCAAAGCGCTCATGACAAAAAGCAATTGTTTCGGAGGGTGACACTCCAGAATATAAAAATGGAGGGCTGCTGAAGTGGATGAGGGAGGATCCTATACTGACGGCAATGTCAGAGATGGTCAGAGTGCCGGTGCGAAAAATGGGGAACAACCGAAGAGCTTCATAGACATCATTAAGGTTGGAGGGTTCCTGGAAGAGAACGTTCGCCAAGCCCAAAAGACCTGCATACTGAAGATTTTCTACTGAGAAAAGATTGCGGAGGTCAATGGGGGGAAGAGATAAGTGAATACGGATTTGGAGATTTAAATCATCTGGGAGAAAAAGGTGCATATAATCGCCGGAAGGTGAATTAGGTAGCGAGTTATGAGAAGCAGAAGGAGATGGAGAAGGTGAAGGGGGGCGAGGGAGCGAAGGTGGAGAATAATTGGTGGAATCCGAGTGAATTGAATAAGTTGGAATAGTTATAAGTGGAGGAGGAAGCACGGAAGACGAGGCATTTGCTGGGGGATAATGGGAGTCGGTAGATGTAGGAATTGGTGGGGTAAGGGAGACGGGCAATGTCGGGACCGGGTAGACGAGGGTGGTAAGGGGTTGGGTATGCGCCGGTGGAGCAGACTCGGAAGGAGTGTAAGTGGGATTGGGGGTTGGTATGGCGGAAGGCGTGAATTCCGAAAGAACGTCCTGCGGGGGAGGATCGGCCATGGAGGAACGGTTGATAAGATGATGAACGCGAGAAAGGTCCTGGAGATCAGGGAATGCCCTGGAGGGAAGTGATTATTTGGTACTCGCCTTGTTGATGTGATGTTGGACAAGTTGTTGAAGAAGAGCCTCCGTGGAGTCGTACTTACTGGGAAAGGGGTGGCTGTGGGGGAAATTGAGGAGTGGTGGAGGGGCCTGGCGGAGGTGGAGGGGGAGGGAGGGTGGCGGTGGATTGAAGAGGTGGTGTAGGGAAGGCGGTGGGATGGAGGGGAGGGCTCCTGCGGGTTCGGATGGAGGGACGTTTGGGCCGCCGGGTGGAGGAGACTTGAGGGAGTGGATGAGAGGTTTGGTGTGGGTAATGGGGGTTGAGGGGGAGGGTGCAGGCGGGGGAGTTGGAGGGGGAGGGCGGCGGAAGAGAGGGGGGCGCTGCGGGGTACGCGGAGGGTTTTGGCGGGGGCGATTGCAGGGAGAGGGAGGAGATGCGGTGTGATGGAGGGGGTCTGTGGAAACGAAGGGAGGGGGGGTGTGGGGTTTGATAGGAGGGTGAGGGGAGGCGGGGAAATGGTGGAGGGGGCCTGCGGAAGAGTATGGATTGGGGGAAGGTGGTGGGATGGAGGGGGGGTCTGCGGGGGATTATGGAGGGGGGGAGGCGGTGGGATGGAGGGGGATGTGGGGGTTGAGAGGAGGGTGAGGGGAGGCGGGGGGATGGTGGAGGGGGGGCGCCTACGGGAAGGGTGGAGGGGGCCTGCGGGGGATTATGGAGGGGGGAAAGGCGGTGGGATGGAGGGGGGGTCTGCGGGGGATTATGGAGGGGGGGAGGCGGTGGGATGGAGTGGTGGAGGGGGGGCGCCTACGGGAGGGGTGGAGTGGATTGGTGGAGGTGGAGGGGGGGTGGTGGGATGGAGGGGGGGTCTGCGTGGGATTATGGAGGGGGGGGAGGCGGCGGGATGGAGGGGGTGCGGGGGTCGAGAGGAGGGTGAGGGGAGGCGGGGGGATGGTGGAGGGGGGGCGCCTACGGGAGGGGTGGAGTGGGCTTGGCGGAGGTGGAGGAGGAGGGGGGGTGGTGGGATGGAGGGGGGGTCTGCGGGGGATTATGGAGGGGGGGAGGCGGTGGATGGAGGGGGTGCAGGGGTCGAGAGGAGGGTGAGGGGAGGCGGGGGGATGGTGGAGGGGGGGCGCCTACGAGAGGGGTGGAGTGGATTGGCGGAGGTGGAGGGGGAGGGGGGGTGGTGGGATGGAGGGGGGGGGGGTCTGCGTGGGATTATGGAGGGGGGGGGGGGAGGCGGGGGGATGGAGGGGGTGCGGGGGTCGAGAGGAGGGTGAGGGGAGGCGGGGGGATGGTGGAGGGGGGGCGCCTACTGGAGGGGTGGAGTGGGCTTGGCGGAGGTGGAGGGGGAGGGGGGGTGGTGGGATGGAGGGGGGGTCTGCGTGGGATTATGGAGGGGGGGGAGGCGGCGGGATGGAGGGGGTGCGGGGGTCGAGAGGAGGGTGAGGGGAGGCGGGGGGATGGTGGAGGGGGGGCGCCTACGGGAGGGGTGGAGTGGGCTTGGCGTAGGTGGAGGGGGAGGGGGGGTGGTGGGATGGAGGGGGGGTCTGCGGGGGATTATGGAGGGGGGGAGGCGGTGGATGGAGGGGGTGCGGGGGTCGAGAGGAGGGTGAGGGGAGGCAGGGGGATGGTGGAGGGGGGGCGCCTACGGGAGGGGTGGAGTGGATTGGCGGAGGTGGAGGGGGAGGGGGGGTGGTGGGATGGAGGGGGGGGGGGTCTGCGTGGGATTATGGAGGGGGGGGAGGCGGCAGGATGGAGGGGGTGCGGGGGTCGAGAGGAGGGTGAGGGGAGGCGGGGGGATGGTGGAGGGGGGGCGCCTACGGGAGGGGTGGAGTGGGCTTGGCGGAGGTGGAGGGGGGGTGGTGGGATGGAGGGGGGGTCTGCGGGGGATTATGGAGGGGGGGAGGCGGTGGATGGAGGGGGTGCGGGGGTCGAGAGGAGGGTGAGGGGAGGCGGGGGGATGGTGGAGGGGGGGCGCCTACGGGAGGGGTGGAGTGGATTGGCGGAGGTGGAGGGGGAGGGGGGGTGGTGGGATGGAGGGGGGGGTCTGCGTGGGATTATGGAGGGGGGGGAGGCGGCGGGATGGAGGGGGTGCGGGGGTCGAGAGGAGGGTGAGGGGAGGCGGGGGGATGGTGGAGGGGGGGCGCCTACGGGAGGGGTGGAGTGGGCTTGGCGGAGGTGGAGGGGGAGGGGGGGTGGTGGGATGGAGGGGGGGTCTGCGTGGGATTATGGAGGGGGGGGAGGCGGCGGGATGGAGGGGGTGTGGGGGTCGAGAGGAGGGTGAGGGGAGGCGGGGGGATGGTGGAGGGGGGGCGCCTACGGGAGGGGTGGAGTGGGCTTGGCGGAGGTGGAGGGGGAGGGGGGGTGGTGGGATGGAGGGGGGGTCTGTGGGGGATTATGGAGGGGGGGAGGCGGTGGATGGAGGGGGTGCGGGGGTCGAGAGGAGGGTGAGGGGAGGCGGGGGGATGGTGGAGGGGGGGCGCTGTTGAAGCTCAAAGTCAAGGACAAAGCATGGAAGCACATCAAAAGGTGGACACACGAGGAAAGGGAGCAAGTAGGGAGCTCCAAGAAGTGTATGTCAAATTTTCAGAAGAATCCCCTACAAAAATAGTGATTTTCATTACTAGAAACCATTGTAAATACCATTATCTATTTTTAGTAACTCCATTTTGTTCAAGCCGAGGAGTCCTCGAGCTTGAGGAGTATTAGAAGTACCATCGTACCAATTTTCATAATTTTTAGACTTCGTTTGAGCCCTCAAATAAGCCCTGGAACTTAATTTTTAACTAGGCCGGACACTAGGTCTGGACAGCGCGAAAACTAGTCAAAAAACTATAAAAAGAGCTAGAGAGCTCATTTTTGAGGGTAGCTTGTTAGAGAATAGAAGTTTTGTAAGAGAACTCTTTTGCAATCTAAGCTTTCCATTGTTCTTCTCTTTGATCTTACTTTGTGCGCGTGTGTGTGTATGTGTGTGCATGTTTGTGTGCTTTCACTCACGCACTTGTGCCTTCACTTGCTCGTGGTCTTCATACCGGTCCTCACGTCTCCGCGGATTGACAAGTAAAGGAGGTGGTGCTTACGCTTGAGCTACACCAAATTTTGGCGCCGTTGCCGGGGAGAGAGCTTCGAGGACGAGCGTTGTGATGGTAAGATCGTAGATTTGCGACGTTGGAAGGTAAAAAAACTGTCATTTCAGTTCATTTTCTGTTTTTTTCCTCTTCATCTTCATCATCATCATCATTTCCACCTTCTTTCATCTTCTTCTTCATAGAAAATTCTTGTTTTTTAGTGCATTTTCACCATTTTCATACCATTTTTCATGCATTATTGTGTGGGAAGGAGTTAGGAGGTGCAAGGGAGAGCAAGCGCTGCATTTTTTTCATGATTTTCTGCTCATACGGAGCTCGCCATAGCCGGCGCTCAGAAATTTGAATTTCCCGCCAAAAAACGCGATTCTGTGATGAAAATCGCGATTCTGTGAAAATTCAAAATTTTTTGAAAAATCACGATTTTCAGTTTTCCCGCCTAAAAGTTGGTTGAAAAAAATCGCGATTCTGTGTTTTTTCTAAAAAAAAACACGATTCTCTGCTCAAAATCGCGATTCTCAAAAAAACACGATTCTCTGCTCAAAATCGCGATCCTCACCAATCACGATTTTCAGCAAAAAACACAATTTTGTGAAAAACACGACTTTCTGCTCAAAATCGCGATTCTCACAAATCACGATTTTTCAGCCAAAAATACGATTTTGAGAAAAACACGATTCTGTGGAAAAACACGATTCTCTGGGACAAAATCGCGATTTTCAAGTCAAAAACACGATTTTGAGAAAACACGAATTTTTGCTCAAAATCGCGATTTTCAATTCACGATTTTCTGCTCAAAATCGTGATTTTCATAAACACGATTTTTTGCTCAAAATCGCGATTTTCAAAAAATACGATTTTGTGCTCAACATCGCGATTTTCATGTCAAAAACACGATTTTGAGAAAACACGATTTTCAGCAAAAAAAAAAAAAACACGATTTGGTGAATCACGATTCTCTGAGTCAAAATCGCGATTTTCAGAAACACGATTTTGTGATCAACATCGCGATTTTCAGAAACACGATTTTGTGATCAACATCGCGATTTTCAGAAACACGATTTTGTGATCAACATCGCGATTCTCTGAAACACGATTTTGTGATCAACATCGCGATTTTCAATTCACGATTTTTTGCTCAAAATCGCGATTTTCAAAAACACGATTTTGTGCTCAACATCACGATTTTCTGAGTTCACAAAATCTCGATTCTCTAAAAGTTCACAAAATCGCGATTTTCTCCAAAGGTCCTGTTTGCCTGTTTTGACCCCCAGGAGCCTGATTTGACATAACTTTCTCATCCAAAGTCCATTTTTTGAGCTCTATAGCTTGTTGGAAAGCTCGTTTCAAGAATAATGCGTTGATTTTGAGATAGGATAATTTGAAGTTGACCCTCAGGTGGGACAAGGGAACCAAGGGGGCTCTAAAGAATTGTGAACCATACCAAAGGGAAAATTTGGACTCTTGACTAAAGCTTATGAACCTGAGATCTGGTAGACACTTAGGCAAGGATAAACAAAGCATTAGATCTTCTGAGGCTAGTGTCAACCATACATCCAAGTCTTGGGCACAACAACTAAGTGGTCATCTTTTACTCAGATCAGACACAAGTGATTCAGAAATGTCTTTTAGTATGGGAAAACCTGCAGGTGGCTCAGGGACTGCCCATCTACAAACACCGGAAGGTCCCTATAAGACACAGTTGGAATATATTCGGACCAACCAATTAGGTGCTCGCATCTATGAGGATGGTCTGAGGCGATCAGTGGTCCAACTCAAAAATCCAGATCAATCCTTTGGACTTGAACACCCGGTGGTCAAGTTCGAAGAGGGGTCATACATTGATAAGGAAGGAACCATGTATGTGGTTACCAACCAACCAGATAGGACCGATGAGTTTGGAAATATCATTCATGAGAATGAGATAGGAGACCTAGAACAAGGAAATATAGGACAAGGACCCCAGACTCCTAGAGGCAAGTCAGTTTTGACCCGAGTGATCACTCCAGACTGGATCCCTCAAGATAACAAAAGCATAGAACTATTTTTGAATAGAGAAACAGAGGAAGCCTTTTGGAGGTTCAAGCCAGATCAACCTAGCCAATTGGGCATAGTTATCATCTATGAATTCAAAGATCCTGAGATACCAGGCAAAGTTGTCTACCTGGATAACACATCAGAGAAAATTTTCTTGGTAACAGAACATGATAGACATGCATATACTTGGAAGAATGAAATGATTTTCCCCCCACCAAGATCCAATGTTTCCCATGGCCTCCAAGGGGTAGGATCATCCCAGGATCATGAAGCCCAGAGAAAAAGAACTAGAGAGAGACCTGAGGTAAGTTTTGCACACACCGCTGGCAGGAATAGGTTAGGATTTGAAAATGAAAGACCTGAAAGGGAGAGACATCAAGCACATAGGCAACAAAGAGATGAACAGGATTTTCCATTGCTTAGACCCCGAGAGTACCCAAGAACCCTTAGACCCATTCACGTGATCAAGGCAATGAAGAACTATTTCGATGGGACAGGGGATCCTTATGATCATGTGGCCGAGTACAAACAAGTGCTGAGAGCCGAACAAATTGAGGACTGGTTCACCCAGTACGAGGCATTTGGTTTGACCCTTAAAGGCACTGCCTTAGCTTGGTTTCAACCATTGAGTAGAAGCAGCTATCGCGATATAGGTCAACTGCTAGATGAATTCATTGTAGAATTTTCCAAGAGTGGTATCAGGCATAACACATCGTCCCTGATCCATAGTTTCAAGCAGACACCCCAAGAAACAGTGCGACTAGCAGGTAGAAGGTTCAGACAGTACCTAGAAAGATGCCCTACTCCAGAGTTACCCACACCAGCTAAACAAGTGGCTTTGTTCTTAGATGGCCTACTGAGCACAAAATTAAGATCATATGTGTACTTGAAAGAGCCTAGATCCATAGAAGAGTGCGTGCGGACGTGCATAGACATAGAAGATAACTTGGGTGAGGAGTTAGGATTGTCCAAACTCTACAAAGATTCGGATAGTTCTACTAGTCATACTTCAAAGATCTCCACAGAAATAGAAGAGATAGTTGAGCAAGTTGCCAAGAAGCTGGGAGTCCAAAATAAACAAACACAGAGAGTCACTCCATTGAATCGGTGCTATACTTGCGGAGGTGACCACATGGCTAACGTATGCCCAATGCAAAACCAAAACATTAGAGAAGGGAATGCTCCATATTGCACTATTGAGAGAAAATACACAAAACCACACGGCTCAAGATTGTCCCTACAATAGGCAGGCTGTTAGACAAAATTATCAGCAACCTTACCCACAAGGTAGGTATCAGAATCAATACCAACAGCCATATTACAGACCACAACAGCAATATCAGGTACCATATAGGCCACAACCTGTCTTGGTAAACCAACCACCAGCTCCAGCCAACGTGATTCCAGTCAAGTATGCTGTGGGAGAGGAAAATCCAAATAGAGCTTTGGTGCCACTAACCCCATTGATACCAGATAATGACTCTCATGCTCATAGTTCAGACTACTCCCATGAAGGTAGTCCACATGCTTATTACACAGAGTCACCTGAACATAGTGAGATTTACCCGTATCAATATGAGGCACCGCCTATGGAGCAAAATTGGGAGCCAAAATACTCCAATGTCATGTACACAAATCCTAACCCTAGGCCCCAGTTGAGACAAATGAGACCACAAGCCCCTAGAGGATCTTGTTTCAGATGTCATGGTGACCATTTCATTCGTGACTGTCCCCACCCACCATCTCCGAGTCAAGGACAGGCTATCACAATACAGGCTTTTTGTCCTGATTGTGGCAAATACCATCTCCCCAGAGATTGTCCAAGAAACCCCTCTAGTGCACCCAAGATTACACCCATTAATGTGGTAGGCTTAGTGGCAGATCCAAGTTCAAGTAGTAGCAATGTGGCTCCTATACAAGCTGTCACTAGAGCACAAGCCTTAAAACAGGATAAACCAGTAGAACAATCAGAGTCGAGTGAATCGGGAGAGCCTAGTAAGAGGAAAACAAGAACATGGAAGGATACCAGAGAGAAGGCCAATCGCAAGTGGAATAAAAAGTTATCGGAACTAGAAGAAAGCTTAAAAGAAGCGAAAACAAAAATAGAAGACATTGCATCTCAAAGCCCCTCGCATGCCGAAACTCCATCCACTCCACCTCATCCCACCCCACCACCCATTGTAAATAGACCGCAACCAGGGTCTGTTCTTGCAGATCCAACCCCAGAAGGCTTGGACATGATGTTCAAGGCCTACCAGGCTCGACTTCAAGAAGGGCCTACAGCGGCAAACCTAGACAAGAGTTACCCTAGAGCAGATTTAGAGATTGAACGGATGAAAATGTGCATGAAAATGGTAGAACAAGCTCAAGCCATACTGGAGACTAGTCAAAAGTTCAATCAGACAAACTCTATCAAATCGGATTTGCATTTCCAAGGCTTACTAGAACGATTAGAGCAGTTGGTAAACAAACCACAAGTTTCTCTACCTCCACAGGCTCAACCAGTTATTGAAAGAGGAAGCTCACCACCAAGGGGAGCTTATGTTCCTAATTCCACGGATGCTGGAATACCTCCTTCTATTCAACAGTACTCTCAAGAGTTCTTGCGGGAAATACAAGAGGAGAAATGGGCCAAGGAGAAGGGTAATTCCCCTCCTATTCCTGAGATTGATGATCTTCATGATCAATTTCCCCAAGACATTCCATCTATTTACGAAGATGAAGCAGAACAAGAAGACGAAAGATTAGATTTTGAATCTAATACCTTAGAAGAACTGCCTCAATTTCCAGGCCCATGGGAATCTGAATCACTCCAGATTAGAGCTCCCACAATACTAGTAAGAAATGAAGACTCAGTGGTTCCAAGGAACACGGATGTCGTGAAGAACACTAAGGTTCAGTGTCATCTCACTGTAGAAGAGTTGCTCAAAGCAAAACCTGAGTTATGGAATCATGTGAAGGATCAGGTCCCAGAACTTGAGTCCAATATGCCAAAAGCAAGCTCTAAGCAAAGGGTACCAGAGATACCTCTAGACAAAATAGGGGACATGTGTGAGGGTGAAGAAGGTAATACTTATCTTCCAATCACCTACCAAGGTTACACAATCAAAGCAATCATAGATTCAGGTGCTGGTGTTGCTATTGCGACCACCTCCTTGTGGAAGCAATGGGGCAAGCCCACATTAAGACCAACTAGAATGAAGCTTCAAATGGCTGATGGTCATTTTGAAAGACCTCTAGGATTGCTAGAAGGGATCACTCTAACCACTTGTGGTGTAGAGTTTGAGCACACATTTGCTATATGTGACTTTGAGAAAAATAATGTCTTTGAGATGATCCTAGGAAGACCCTTCCTACGACAATTGCAAATAGTACAGGATTGGGGAACTAACTCCTTGTACTTACAGCACTTAGGGGTCACCACTAAGGTCAATTTGAAGGATTACACCTTCAGAGATGTACCACCCCTACAGTGGAATTCTATCCACAAAGCGAAAGAAGATTCCATCTCTGTGCATTCTGAAAGTTCACCTGATCCATCATGGCTGCATGAAGATACTCATTTGTGGATGTGCAAGGTCGCAAAGGAAGAGGAAAAACGTTTAAAGGCAAGAGAAGAAGGAATTTCACTAGGAGATAGACCAGTTAGGGACCCAGCCTACACACCGATGATCTTTCCAGATGAGGAGTTTGAGCCTCATGGCTGGCCAGAAATCTTAGCCACCATGGACATTGCTGTCAATGAGGAACAGTGGACACCTCATTGTGATGAGGAGGGTTATGATATCTCAGTGTTCATGTGTCAACCCTTGCTAGAAGAATGTGACCCTAGTGATGTCATAGAAGAAGAAGAGAATGACGATGATTTGGAGTCTATTGTGATGGATAGTTGCTTTAACTCAGAGCAGCACTATCTAGAAGATATAGGAGTGTTCACCCAGAAAGAAGAAGAACCTCTCACAAGTATTAAAACAGTAAACTCAAAGGATGGAAGTGAGAGTAGTCAAAAGAAAAAGAAAAGAAAAGTAGTGAAACAAGAAAAGGAGGAATCAGTGTTTGAAGTACCAGAAAACTTCAAGAAATATGAAGTTGACGACCGCAAAATTTTGGTACGAATGCCTAAGAGAGAGGCCATCATAGGAGAATCATATGATAATAAAGAAAAGACCAAGAAGATTGTAGTGACCATTGAAGAGAACGAAGAGAGATGCACATATATAGGAGATGACCTAAGTGCAAGAGAAGAAATGGAGCTCATAGCTCTATTAAGGGAATATAGGGATGTGTTTGCATGGCACTATAGAGACTTAAAAGGGGTAGATCCAAGAATTTGCTCTCATACTATCCCCATGACTGCTGATGCTAAGCCCACCAAACAGAAGCCCTACACATATAATGATACCTATGCAGCAAAAATAAAAGAAGAAATTGATAGGTTGATCGAAGCCGGATTCATCTATGAGATTGAGCATACCGAATGGGTGTCCCCCATTGTTGTGGTACCCAAGAAGAACGGGAAGTTGCGAGTGTGTATTAACCTTAAAAAAGTTAATGCCGCTACGATTAGAGATAGTTATCCACTTCCAATCACAGAACACCTTTTGGAGCGTGTTGCAGGCAAGGAAGTTTATAGCTTCCTTGATGGATTTTCAGGTTACAATCAAGTAGCCATTGCCCCAGAAGATCAACACAAAACAGCTTTTGCTACAGAGTGGGGAATCTTTGCATTTCGTGTGATGCCATTTGGGCTCACCAATGCACCTGCAACATTCCAAAGGCTCATGTGTCATGTCTTCAAAGAGTTCTTGCGAAAGAGCTTAGAAGTGTATGTGGATGATTTATGTGCTCATTCCCAAGAAAGAAGGGTTCACATCCCTGAGCTCAGACAAATCTTCAACAAGTGTAGAGAATATCGAGTGTGTCTAAACCCAGAAAAGTGTGTGTTTATGGTGCGTCAAGGTAAAATCTTAGGGCATATTGTTTCTAAGAATGGAATCTCAACAGATGAAGATAAGGTACGAGCCATAGCGGAACTACCAAGGCCAAGGAATGTTAAAGAGGTACAAGCCTTTATGGGCCATTGTGGATATTACCGTAGGTTTATCTACACGTACGCGATCATAGCTAGACCCCTTTATGCCTTGTTGTCTAATTTTGAGTGGAACGACGAATGCGAGAATTCTTTCAATGAACTGAAGAAACGTTTGTGCACAGCACCAATATTGACCACTCCTGATTGGAATAAGCCATTCCATGTCCATGTGGATGCATCCAATCATGCCATAGGATGTGTGCTAGCACAACCCACAGGTGAAGGGAATTTAGATTTGCCCATAGCATATGCTAGTAGACAACTAAACCCAGCCGAAAGAAATTATACCACAACCGAGCGAGAAGGGTTAGGCATGGTATATGCTGTAAAGAAGTTTAGACACTATTTATTGGCCAACAAGTTCAAGTTTTTCACTGATCATCAAGCTTTGTTATATTTGGTCAATAAACCTTGCAATACTGGACGCTTAGTAAGATGGTTCCTCTTACTAATGGAGTATGACTTTGAAGTTGTTGTCAGGAAAGGTAGAACCCACCTTCGGGCAGATCACCTTTCTCGCATTACTTCAGGAGAGTCACCACAAGGAGTGTCTGATGAACTACCTGATGCTTATCTGTTCAATTTGGAAGTTGTTCCTAAATGGGCAAATAAGTTGGTACCAGTCCTAACCTTCGGCCCTGCAAATAAGAATGTGAAAACATCACAAGAAGAAATTGTAAAATCACAAAAATATCACATATTGGCAGGAAGCATGTACAAACAAGATACTGAGGGTGTATTAGCTTGTTGTGTCGAGGATGATGAACATAGTAGTTGGTTGCAGCAAGCTCATGAGGGATTGCTAGGAAATCACTATTCTAAACAACGAACATTGCAGAATTTGAAACGTTTAGGAGTGTATTGGCCTAGCATGGACAAAGAAATACATGAGTGGATCAAGAATTGTCCAATGTGCAGAGAGAGACCACCAGTGGAGCATGCGACCCTTTATCAAGTATCATTAATTCCAGATTGGAGTGCTCCATTGGTAGAGTTTATGAGATCGGGAAGATTACCCAAAGAGGCCAGTCTAGCAAGAAGATGAAATATGGAGCAAGAGGCTCAAGGCTATGCCTTAGTAGGAGAGAACCTATATCGAAGAGGTAAAGATGGTTACTTAAGACTGTGCGTTCATGAATTAGACTATTTAAAGGTCTTAGAGACTGCACACAGTGGTGTTGCAGGTGGACATTTTGGTCCTGACCGAGTGATTAAGACCATTCTATTCTCAGGACTTTGGTGGCCCACCCTTCATATGGATGCACATACCTATGTGAAGAAATGTGACACATGCCAACGTGCACAATACCCAGTTAGAAAAGACGAGATGCCTTTGAGGCCAATGATGGGAGGGCGTGCATTTTCCAAGTGGGGCATAGACTTCATAGGTCCTATTAATCCCCCTGCTAGAAACTCCCATGCAGAGTATATTATTGTAGCCACAGATTACCTTACCAAGTGGGTAGAAGTGAAAGCCACAACAAAGAATGATGCTCAGACGACGGCTAAGTTCTTATTCGAGAATGTGTTCACGAGATATGGGCTACCAATAGAGTTAGTGAGCGATAGAGGCACACACTTCTTGAATGAAGTCATTGAAAATCTTCTCCAAGAATTCTTGGTGATACATAAGAAATCTGCCCCCTATCACCCACAAGCTAACGGACAAGCCGAGAGTACCAATAAGATCCTTTGTAACGTATTGACAAAATTGGTAAATAATAAACGCTCTGATTGGGACAAACAACTTCATCATGCTGTTTGGGCTTATCAAGTTGCCTACAAAACAGTACTCAATGCCACCCCATTTCAGATGGTCTTTGGACAGAATGCGGTGCTACCACTGGATTTCTTAATCCCTGCTTTAAAAGTAGCACAAGAGCATGAGTGGAATGGACATGAATTGTCATCTAGGATCTTTGATCTAGAACGCTTAGGTGAGACAAGGCTACGAGCGGCTGCAGGCATCTACGCTGCAAAGAAAAGGCAAAAGGCCTACTTCGATGCACACATTAAGGATAAGGGACTGAAAGAGGGAGATCTAGTGTTGGTTTACACACTGAAACAACATGCCCGTAAGTTGGAAAAACGAGGATATGGACCCATGATCATTAACAGAATTTCCACTAGTGGCGCGGTTCAATTGGCTAATTTAGAAGGTGATATCTTGCCAAACTATATTAGTGGTTGTAGAGTCAAGTTATATCAAGAACCTCTGACAGAGGACATGCTAATGAGACTCAACACTGCTAAGAAACGAAAAGAAGAAGAGTTAACAGTGAGAGAAGAAGCACAGGCAGAGGCTAGAGAGCGCATAAGGCGAAATAAGTTAAGACGAATTGGCCTAGATGTCAACTCAAAAGCTCCAAAATATCACATGGATATGTGCCAAAAGTCAGGCATAGCGACTTCTCAGGTCATTGAACGAAGACCCTTTGTGACCATAGAGATAGGACAAGGGAAGGGTGCAAGGACGGTGAAAGCATTGATTGACTCAGGTGCAGCAAGTAGTGCAGTTAGACTTTCCTACTGCCAAGACTTGGAGTTGAACATCAATCCCATAGAAGCTTATCTCATAGGACTGGGAGGTGTTGAAACCCCTTGTTTGGGCGAGGTGGAACTTCCCATCTACCTTCAAGATGTTCCAATGAAAGTCAAAGCGCTAGTATGTCAAGATGAGAACCTTACAGAACCACTTGTCTTGGGTCAAGATTGGATCTATGACCATGCAGTTAACTTAAACCTAAGAAGTCAAAGTCTTCAAGTTTGGGTACATGAACAATGCATTACATTCGAATTAGAGAACTGCATGCTCCTAGATCATGGCACCACACACTCTCTTAGTTCTTCCAAGACTAATCATATGAAAGAAGATGTTGTATGTGTCAAAAGCTCTATGATGCAGAAGGAGTCAATCGTGGAAGACCAGGTTCGAAGGCAGGTGGATCTTTCTTCTTCTCCAAAGAATCAAGTAGCCACAGTAGTGAGTCCACCACACAAGCAAACACAACCGTTCACGACAACTGCTACATCAAATAGAAAGACACCATTCGATCAAAAAGCAGTTCCGAGCATGAAGCAGATATGGGTACGCAAAGGAGAGCAACCACCAGCCTTGCCCCCACAAATCCCATCCATGCACACCAACCAGGCCAGAAGACGAAGGAAGCAGCTCAGACAAGCTCAATCACAAGGTATCCAACAAGTTTGGGTGCCTAAGAAGTTAGCTGCAGCTCAACAAGGGCAATTACAGATGTGGGTACCTAAGAAGCTCTTACATCCCCAACAACCCATGTTCTCCCACATGCGAAAGGTCTCACCCAAGAAGCCAAAAAGAGAAGAGGGTAAGAACCACGTACAGAGACCGAAAGAAGATCAAATCAGCTCTTCAAGAAAAGTAGGAAGACGTGCAAAAAGGATATGGGTTTGGAAGCCAAAAGTACAAGCAGCCTCCATCGAACCAAAGCGCCAACCACACTGGATACCACCGTTCAGAACGCATCCAAAGAGGAAGACGCCTGAAGTGATCTCTACAGTGCCAAATGATGTTCTAAAATGGACTCCAATAAGGAGGATTACATCAGTTCGAGACTCAATGGATACCTCCACCAAGGTCGGCATCAACCTCCACAAATAACATCGAAAGCCTCGAACGAGCAACAACCATGTGCTCCTTGCACAACCCTGTCTTGTGCACCATTTAGGTCATGCATTTCCAAAGTATGCATTAATATAGGGCCACATTACACGGCCGTGCATAGACACACTTGAGAATCCCATGCACAAGAGCACAGGGATGTATGTCGAACATTTTTATTGATACTAACTTTTGTGTTCTTGTTTTGTGATATCCTGTTCCTCAAAAAAAAAAAAAAAAAAAAAAAGTGGGAGAGAGCTTGTTCCCAGGTTTGGCTTATGAAACATGAATGAGTCATGCTTAGTTGAAGGTGGAACTGTTGATTACTAGGCATTTATCAATTTGGATAAAAGTGTGTCTCGGCCAGCAGTGAGATTATTGCTGCCTTATCTGGTAGATGACAAGCATTTGGCATGAACATGGCATCTACAACTATGATTTTCTCTTACCATGGTAGGAATGAAGAGCTTGAAGGTCCGCAACTTGAGTGATGCTTAACTACTTCATGTACCAGAGCACCCAAGGAGATATCTGCACAAGGTAGTTCTGGAGGAGAAGACTCCTGCATATGGTGAGCTAAAGAGAATATGTGAAACTCAGCTTGGTGTAGTTACCCGATGTTGCTTGCCAAGGAATATAAAGCAATTCAATGCTCAGTATTTCCTGAACCAGTATGGAACAGTAGCACTGGTGAATGGTCTATGTCAATCAGCATGGTAATCTCTGAGAAACCGGCACGTGTCCAATATTCCTCTGAGTGTCAATATAGGGAAGTGAACGTGCATGAGCCCAAGCTCAGAAATGCACATTGTTAGTGACAAATGTTGCTTTGAAAAGAGGAGAGGGGATCCACCACTCAAAAGATCTCATCAGTGGACAATCAACATGGACATTCATCCACAAGGTTCCATCCCAAAGGCCAATGTACAACACGAAGAGACAAACATCGATCAACCTTCCCCATGGTAAGTATCTTTACTCTGGAAACACCATAACCATGATTGTTTAGGAAACCTCTTCGTCAGCATACCCTTGAGCACTTAGCTCAAGACCTGCAATTTTTGCACCATACTTCTTCCAATGCATTTTCCAAGTAAGCATGCATAGGGCTACATTACAAGGCCGTGCACAAGGCACATACTTTTTTCAACCCGTGCACTAACACACTTACCCATCATTCACTATGGGTTATGAGTACTTGGCATGACTACTCTGAACATCATCTTTAGAAGAGCTAGAGGACATCCTGGGGAACAACATCCATATCTCGGAAGCAAATTGAAGCCAGTAGTTGCTCCAAATCACTCTTGACAACCTCTTCTGAGCAACTTGCAGTTTTGAAAGCTCACAACGACACATTCTTGCTGGAATCCAAGGAACCAGCTCATACAACGGATGGACACCACCTCTCAAAGCACTACACAGAACAGCCCTTCCAACAAGGGTCTGTCAGGGACGACAGACTCGAGAGGGGGGGGAGTGTTGAAGCTCAAAGTCAAGGACAAAGCATGGAAGCACATCAAAAGGTGGACACACGAGGAAAGGGAGCAAGTAGGGAGCTCCAAGAAGTGTATGTCAAATTTTCAGAAGAATCCCCTACAAAAATAGTGATTTTCATCACTAGAAACCATTGTAAATACCATTATCTATTTTTAGTAACTCCATTTTGTTCAAGCCGAGGAGTCCTCGAGCTTGAGGAGTATTAGAAGTACCATCGTACCAATTTTCATAATTTTTAGACTTCGTTTGAGCCCTCAAATAAGCCCTGGAACCTAATTTTTAACTAGGCCGGACACTAGGTCTGGACAGGGCCAAAACTAGTCAAAAAACTATAAAAAGAGCTAGAGAGCTCATTTTTGAGGGTAGCTTGTTAGAGAATAGAACTTTTGTAAGAGAACTCTTTTGCAATCTAAGCTTTCCATTGTTCCTCTCTTTGATCTTACTTTGTGCGCGTGTGTGTGTATGTGTGTGCATGTTTGTGTGCTTTCACTCACGCACTTGTGCCTTCACTTGCTCGTGGTCTTCATACCGGTCCTCACGTCTCCGCGGATTGACAAGTAAAGGAGGTGGTGCTTACGCTTGAGCTACAGGCGCCTACGGGAGGGGTGGAGTGGGCTTGGCGGAGGTGGAGGGGGAGGGGGGGTGGTGGGATGGAGGGGGGATCTGCGGGGGATTATGGAGGGGGGGAGGCGGTGGGATGGAGGGGGTGCGGGGGTTGAGAGGAGGGTCAGGGGAGGCGGGGGGATAGTGGAGGGGGGGCGCCTACG
This sequence comes from Ceratopteris richardii, assembly GCA_020310875.1. NCBI lineage: Eukaryota > Viridiplantae > Streptophyta > Polypodiopsida > Polypodiales > Pteridaceae > Ceratopteris > Ceratopteris richardii. Next base: position 78,200,484 of record CM035406.1, on the reverse strand, counting down.
GGAGGGGTGGAGTGGGCTTGGCGGAGGTGGAGGGGGAGGGGGGGGTGGGATGCGGGTTAAACGGAGGCGGAGGAAGGTGGAGATGCGGGGTTAAATGGAGGGGGAGGTTTGCTGAAGCTGAGGCAGCAAGGATGAATGAAAGGGTTCATTTTATAGCAAGGAGGAATGAGGGATCACCTCACAGAAAGGGAGGTTCATCTTAAAAGAGGACCTAAAAGAGAGGAGAAGCAAGTTCCCCTCTCATCCATTCAAGAGATAACCAAAGGAAAGGGCATAATTGAAAGTTGTTGAGCAAAACTACAAGCCTTACAAAAAAATTGACGCCAATTTTAATTTAGCCATTAATTATTGAATTTGTTGCTTATTTATGAAATAAACAAAAAAAAAAAAACAACCCAAAATGGTGTCCCAAAAAAATGCGTGAGCATTTGGTTAATTAGCATTATTTATTAAATCAATCTAAAACAAATAGAAAACAAAATTAGTGAAATTGCAATGGTTATGACTTTTGGTGATAACCCTTGAGTCTGGAAACATTTACCAAGGGTAGGGTGTCGCCATCGAGTGTTTCTAATTGCATAGCACCCCACTGCAGCATCTTCTTAATGCGAAAAGGGCCTTCCCAGTGAGGGATCCATTTTCCTTTGGCTTGAGTAGAAAATTGTGGTCTGTGTAATAGAGCTAAATCACCAGGCTGCAAGTTGATGTTCCATAAATTTTTGTCGTGGTTCTTCTTCCTTTTTATCTGAATCTCCTCTAACTATTTGGAGGCTAAGATCCTTGATTCTTCCAGTTTATGCAAGGCAGTTAGTCGGGCTAGAACTTCTATCCCATTTTTTCCAATTTCTTCCATTCGGATAGATCCCTTGATGAACTCAAATGGTTCGATGGGAACCAGGCCATAAACTAATTGAAAAGGAGAATAACCTGTCTCTTTATAGGCCAATCGGTATGCCCATAATGTGCCCAGATAAGCCTGTCCCCAAGAAGTAGGCTGTAACATGCATTCTTTTCGTAGCATTGAAATTAATACCTTGTTGGTTGATTCGGCTTGTCCATTAGCTCGTGGGTAGTATGCACACGAAGTCCTATGTAAAATGCGATACTTGTCGACAATGTCCTACAGTATTTTGTTGACAAAATGAGTACCCTGATCGGTACAGATTTCAAGTGGACACCCAAACCTGCAAATGATGTTACTATACAAGAAGTCAGCTACTGTTTGTGCAGTGCAGTCAGTGGATGCAATAGCTTCAACCCATTTTGTCGCATAGTCGGTGGCTATCAGTAAGTACTTTTCTCTTTTAGGAACCGCCACAGGGTATATAGGCCCGAAAAAGTCTAATCCCCACTTCTCAAAAGGTTGCCAAGAAGTGGAAAACATTAAAGGATTATGCCGTTGCTTGGTGGGCTTAGGGCCACACCTCAGGCACACATCACATGTTCTTCTCCAATCATCTACATCCTTAAATAGTGTAGGCCACCATAGACCAGCATCCAGTATCCTTTGGCTCATGATATGCCCTAGAAGGTGCCCATCACCTGTTCCTTCATGTGCAGAGTGCAGTACTTCCCTCACTTCATCTTCCTCCAAGCATTTCCTAATCTTGTCATCCTTGCATTGTCTATATAATTTCTCATCAATTAAGGTATATGGCCTACTCTTGATTAGCAGTCTCTTCCTTTGAACAGCACTAGCCTTTTCAGGATACAGCCCAGTTTTAATGAACTGCTTAATGTCATCATACCATCCTTGAGTTTGTACAACAAACAGATGAGCATCAGGAAAATCATCATTGATTCCACTGGCTTGATCCATCATAATTATTCTGGACAGGTGGTCTGCCATAACATTCTCTCTACCTGGTTTATGAATTACCGAGAAATCAAACTCCTGGAATAACAATAACCACCTCCATATTCTACCAGTGGCTTGTGGTTTATTGAGTAAGTACTTCAAAGGTTGGTGATCAATTATAATAATAAATTTCACTCCCAATAAGTAATGCCGAAATTTTTGGACTGCAAAAACCATGGCTAAGGCTTCTCTTTCTGTGGTGCTGTAATTCCTCTCAGCCTTAGTTAAAATTCGACTGGCATATTGAATTGGCCTATCCATCTTAAATTCTTCACTAGGTTGTGTTAGAACTGCCCCTACTGCATATGCACTGGCATCCACATGTAAATGAAACACTTTTGACCACTCAGGTGTGATCAAAATGGGAGCAGACACTAACCTTGCCCGGAGTGTCTGATATGCCTTTTCCTCTTCTTGATCCCATTTAAAAGGAACCTCTTTGCCTGTGAGCCTAGCCAAAGGTCTGGCTATATCTGCATACATTTTAATAAATCTGCGGTGGTATCCTGTATGTCCTAGAAAACTTTGAATCTCCTTTGCAGATTTAGGCCTGGGTAATTTCAATATAGCTATGATCTTATCTGGATCAGGTGCCATACCTTTAGAAGATACCACATGCCCTAACAAGGTACCTTCGGTCACCAAAAAATGGCATTTGTTTGGATTCAGTTTCAGCTTTGTTTCTCTACACCTCTCAAAAACTTGTTTTAATTGAAGCAAATGCTTCTCTAAACAGTCCAATGGGGTTTCTTTAAGAGTACTTGAAAAAGATGAGAAGTCATCCATGAAGATTATTAATGAATCTAGTAGCAATGGTCCAAAAATGAGATTAACGGTTCGGTTGAAGGTAGCTGGAGCATGCATCTTCAGATACACATAAGTTCCCCAAGGAGTAATGAATGCTGTCTTCTCTCGATCCCCAGGGTGAATGGATATCTGATTGTATCCACTGAATCCGTCCATGAAACTATAAATGGAATGACCAGCTACTTCTTCTACGACCTGCTCAGCAAATGGCATTGGAAATCCGTCTGGAATTGTGACCTTGTTTAATGCTCTAAAATCCACACAAATTCTGATCTTGTTAGTGTTTTTCTTTGGCACTATCACCATGGGGGATAGCCACTCCGAATGCTCTACAGGAATGATAATGCCTGCATCTTCCATTTTCTGAATTTCGGAATAGACCGCTTCAGCATATTTGGGATTCAACCTATAACTTTTCCCTCTTACTGGCTTTGCTCCTTCTATCAAAGGAATTCTGTGTTCTCCATAACTTGGTGGTACTCCTTCTAGATCCTTATAATGCCATGCAAAAACATCTGCGTAGTTGTTCAAGAATGTTCTGACCTTTTCCAGGAGCCCTGGGTGGTGCCACAACCAGGTGGCCACCAAAACCGGTAAGTTATTATCTTGAATATCTAAATGTATTTCTTTGACAGGATCTCTCTCTACCATACTTCCTTTGTGCTCTGTTTCTTCCTTGTCTTCTTCTACTAGTCTTCTATGCATTGCTTCATAAGCAGGTGTCTCCTGAATTTCAATGTGTTCTTCTTTTTCCTACATCCATCCTGCAGGTATTTCTTGAATAGGAAAAGAGTATTCTTCACTAGAGTCCGTTACCTTGCCTTTGGCCTTGGCCTCTGCCTTATTTATAGATTTGATATCCTCCTCTGAGTTGTCGTTGAGGGGTGTCTTTCTTCCCCTTCTGTGGTTCGTGATAGGCTCTCCCAATCCATCGGCTTGGATTTTTGTGTCACCTTCATCATAATCTTCAATTGTGTACGAATTATTGATAAAAATTCCAAAACAAGAAGAAGAGTTGCCTGCATGTAGCCACTTTAGAATATCCTCTTCTTCCTCAAAATCTATCTGGGGTTGATCTTCTGGTTCTGGTTCCATGCAAATGCCAACCTTTTGCATCATGCTAGTGTTTCCTTGGTCATCCGGGCCTTCTTCCAAGTAAAGCTGTGTCAGCTCTTGCCCTTTCTTTTGTACCCACATAGTGTCCTTGCCCCAATCATGGATGACACTTGCGTGTCTCAACCATGGTCTCCCAATTAAGAGGGGAAATCCTCCTTCAATCTGGGGCAATCTTAAAACAACAAAATCCAGTATGAACACATTGCCTTGTATCTCAAGTGGGACTTTTGGAATCACTCCCACAGGCCTTACTTTGCTCTGGTCCGCCAGGGTAACAGTGAAATTTGCCGGTCTAGAAGGGTGGAGTCCAATTTTTTTCATTGTATGTTCAGGCATCAAGTTGATGCCAGAACCACCATCCACAATAACTCCCTGAAATTCATGACCTTTTATAGATACTGTCAGTCGAGGACTTTTATAATCCGTAAGGGGTGCTTCCCCTACAATTATTCCTTTATGTAGAACAGCATTCTTGGCCACTAAACTTGTAGCAGAAGCCTCATCAATTATCTGCAATAACTCTGATCTGAATTTTCCATCCATCTTTATTATATCAAAAATACTAACCTCTTTCTTCATAGACTTGAGTAGTTTAGAAGCTTCTGACTCTTTAATTGAATGGGCTCCACTTGACTTATTCAACTCTTCCTGAGCTCTGATGAATGCATGCCCGATGACATCGCTGGTGCCTATGAGGTTTTCCTTTTGTTTTGGATCTGCACCTGTGGTTGCTTTGTCTTCAGCTACAACTTTGTCTTTGTTGAGTCCCCCAATCCTTGATTCTTGACTTACGTCCACTTGAGCCTTCCCCTTGCTTCTTGTCTGCACTGTAAAGGATTCAAGTTCTTCTAATTGTACCACCCTGGTGGACGGTGAGGGCTCATCGACCTGAGGTAATGTTTCCTCCTTGTATACAGAGATCAATTGGAGATGGGGTCCGGAAGTAGAAGCTTGATTCTTAGGACAACCGTTTGTATAATGGTCCCTGGCTTCTGGACAGTTCCTGCAAGGAGGTGCATTTTCTGGGAGAGTGCACCTAGATTGGTAGTACCCGCATTCTCCACATCTGAAGCAAATAATTGGCCTTCTAGGCCCATTTGCAAAGTTAGTTCTCGGTCTAGGATTATAGTTGTTACCTTGATTCGCTGCAGCTGCCATCACATTTGCTGGTGGCAAAAGTCCTCCTTGTGTCCAGTATGTCGTTGTAGGCATTCCCCTTACTTGGCATTCATGGGCCTCATGCCCAATTTTCCTGCATAATTGACAAGTCACATTTAGCAGAGGACATTCACTTACTATGTGCCCTTGCTTGCTGCACATGGAGCACCAGAGTCCATTCTTAATGCCGCCTCCTTTGAGTTCCTGCAATTCTTGTCTCAGCTGAGCTAATTCTTCTACTTGGGCCTCCTCTTCCTTTTGGAGCTTGAGTGCTTCAATCTCTCTTCTCAGCTGAGCTACAGCAGTCTCCTCCTCTGTGTAGGGCTTATTCCTTTTCAAGCCTTCCAGCTCCCTTCTTAACTGGATCACTGGGTCCTCCAGTTCTGTACCATAGGTTGGTTGGGAAGAAGTTGCACCATATTGGTGCCTTATCTGCTCCAAGCGTGTGGCCGTATTGATGAACTCCTCAACAGGGGCCGTAGGTAACACTAACTCTTTTATTTTGCATTGGGTGACCACAGGTAGGGGTTTGGCTAACCACTTCTTGACAAAGAAGTCGTGTGGTGGATCCGGTAGTTTAGCCATTAGTGCTTTGGCCCTGGTCACAAACTCTGGGAACTTTTCTCCTCGACCCAATTTCAAGTTTTCTAACTCTTCTATAATGATCTCCGCCGTGTTGCCATGCTGAAACTGATTTTTGAAAGCCTCTTTCATCAAATCCCAAGAGGTAAAGTGGTTTTCAACAAACTGGCTAAACCACTTGTCTGCCAGACCTTCCAATGTGGCGGGGAAGAGTATCAAGAAAGCATCTTCCCTACCCATTAGACCTCTAGTCTTGCATAATGCAAGAAATCTTCGAATGTGCTCATCTGGATCCTCATGGGCTAAACCTCTGAAGGAGGGGAATTTTATGTTTAATCTGGAGAGTAAGGTTTCTAGGTCTACTTGTCCTGCCATGCTTCCTACAGATGAAGTTGATGAAAGTGGACTCGATGATCCTCTGACCGCCCTTCTTCTTGTCTGCTTGCACTTGACCCTCAAGGTTTGTGACCGGGTTGCGGTCATGAGCTGGTCATAGTCTACTTAATATGAGACACTTGATATAAGTATATACCTATTAGTAGTCCACTGGAGTGTTAATGTCGACACTGGAGTATTGGTCTCCAATTGCAATTGACCTTCTCCTAAGCTCAAATCTCCTTGGAGGTCCCACCGTGCGTGCCAAATTTGTTGGGGCTTCTTGGACAAGAAGGAGTTTGAGGGTTTGTAGGAGAAAAAGAAGATAATGAAAATGGAATAACCTTGAAAACTTCTACAGAGGAGTACGCCTGGAAATCTTGAATGTTGATTATATTGAAACGATTACAATGACTAAATACAATCCAAGTCAATAACTAAATACAACTACAGAGAATGCTTAGTTACGGAAGACCAATTATCTCAAGTCTTCTGGCAGCGGCCTCTTCTGCACCAGTCCTTCACTTGCTTCAGGCTTCCCTTGTGCACACCTTGCACTAAGTTTCCACCAAGCTGAGGAATGGATATCTTCGCGGCGCGCACACACAACAGACCTTGGGACTCTTGGAGTATAACTTCGCCTTCTCTGCACACCTTCTTCTTTACACTTCTTGCACTCTTCACTTCTACCTCTCAGTGCTGTCGCACACTGGTGGCTCTTCACTTCCCCTTCTTGCTTCCTCTGAAGCTCTCCACTCTTCACTTTCAATGTGTGTTTAGAATAGCCTTTGCCTTTGCCTTTTGAATGCGTCGGTCGCGTGACGTCTAACTGCCATAGACTCTTGGGCTTCCTTTGATGACCCAAGATTGTCTTTTTAGTTGGCGGCCAACAACTTGCTCCTTTTGTCCCGTAGTGACTTTAGACAAAAAGAAAAATTTTGATTGGTTGGCCATATTCCCACATGTGTATACCCGACCGCTTCACGTACCTTTACCTTTTCCCTTTTAATTCGTCACTTTTGTACCCAAGAGGGGTTCACCTGGACCCTCCACCTTACTTTAAAAACACCCTTTGACCTTAAGGGAATTTAGAAAATACTTCTGCAATATTGCCAAATGAACAATTAAAAGTCCTCTTTTTATGACAATTGAGGGTGCACTACCGTGCACTTTGACCCTAGAATTTAACTGTGACCTTGACTTGCCGGTTTCGACCTTGCCAGGGCTCAACAAGAATGCCATTTCCGTCCTTAATCTTTTCTTTCTTTCACTTGATGTAGACCAATGGTTGAGCATCTTCATGGTTGATAAATCCATACAAAGCTTTGAATACTTCATCTTTATGTGTTGATGAGCGACAATCACTAGCACATCTTTCCCTCACCAAACATGTGCTTCCTTTGGAAGTGTGGACAATGATCAAAATCGTATAGCACGGAAGATTAGAAGTGATGATCTTTCCCCATGCATTCAAGATCAAATTTTCCATGGTTAAAAACAAATTATGTGCCTTCATGCAAGGCCATGGAATGAAGCCCTATCATTTGGATACTCTTTAAATGCATGAGAGAAATTATGGTGCATCATTAGGTACTTGAGTGATTCTCAAGTGGTTCTTTGACGAAGAGGATTAACACTCATAATGTTCTCACAATTTATCTAGATCCTTTATGTTTTTAAGCTCAAATCTATTAGTGCATGGGTTTTCATTTCAAGACATGTGTCTGTTGGAAAACAATGTCCCAATAAGTTCAAACTGCTCAAGGAATATGGGATGTATAGCTTTAATTCACAGTCTTTCTGACAGCGATTGAAGTTGGTGCCATGGATAGCATAGAGCTCTCTCAATTTTCCCACCAGGGATCGAATCCCGTGAACGGCACAACGCGGATTCTTTTGGACAAGCCTTTGCTTTTTAGATAGCGAAAGCGGATGGCGTTATTTTTACGGATACAAATTCGTGATAGCGATTGAGTTTGTTCTAGCGATCGCAGAGCATTTCTACCGACGTAGCTTTTGGGAAGTGCTTTTCAAGATCTATACAATACTATAAAAGAAGTGCTTGGGTCACTTGTACGTATCCTTCACCTAGTATTCAACACAAGCTTGGAGCTTGGAGCTTGGACCTCAATAGAGGTGGTGTTTCGTCTAGCACATGGGGCAGCCATGGTGCTAACTTGAAGCATGTTGAGGAGCAGCTATGGAGTTCTTCTTAATGATTCTTCTTGGAGAAGATGAAGGGTGTGCTCACACTCTAGCTCATGGAGAGGAGGTTATCTCTTGTTCATGGCAAGAAGACTTGGACATTAGCAGCTTGATGGTGAGGATCGGCCATCTACATGGTGTATTTGGAGATTGTCTTCTACATGAAGATTTCGAGCTACTTCAAAGACATTGGATGGTGTTTAACATAAGATTTACATCTTATGTTAAGTATTCAGGTACATATTCTCTTTATGCACACAGGTACTACTTGAAGTTTATGGAGGCTGTGGCGTTCATATCAAAAGGAGTCCTATTCGACATAGGTACAAGAGAATCAGTACATATATGCTTGATGCATATTTTAATGAGGTGTTTGAGAAGGTGTGTTCACATGAGTTTGAGGATTTCTGGTAGCAAACTTTTTAGCATTCTTGCTATTTTTTAAGTATGTGATCTTTTCACACACGTATCTGACTTAGGGTCTTCCATAGCCTAAGGTTAGATGAGGGTTTGTTAATTATCAGTTTCACACTGATCCTTCCTCTTTCAGTCACTCATATTCACTCTTCTATAACCTATTAGGTCACACATCTCATGTATATTCAGATTTCTACCCATACATCTGAATATGTTTGTTACATTTGTACATTCATTCATCCATCTATTTCTCATCACATAGAGTGGTTGAGAGTTTTTCTCCCACATTGTACATTGAACATTGGTATATATGATACTATGAGTAAGCGATGGCTTACGTAACACCTTACACATGTCGTCTATTCTTTCTCTATCTTTCTCTCATCATTTGTATGATTAAGTTGTGGTATGTTCATGTTTTGTCAATATTGAAGAATGCTGGAATTAATGTTGTATATACTGGAACTATGGAACCATGGACCTGTGACATGAGCCAAGGGCCTACCTCACTTCCAACATTTGGTATCAGAGCACTAAGGTTTTGTTTTCAGAACTTCAGATCTTTGGCATCAATGCATTAAGGCTCATTCATAATCCCAGGTTCCCAGAATTCCAGGTTTACAACATATGATTTAAAGGCATCTTCTAACATTTGACATTTGACATACACACTTAATCTAGTTGAGTAGAGATTTGAGAATTAGACAATTCAGTCACATGTGTATTCATCAGTGTGGAGTATGAAGTTGATGATCTGTTAGCAGCCAAATATTTTTGGAAGAGTATGCAAATACTTTACAAAAGTATTATTTGAAGATCCAAACTTGATGAAGAGAAGACTACTTTAAATTCAAGGAAGAACAATGGTTTAGAGAAGATGAAGGAATCATATCGACATCAAATCACAGGTATCAGTTTCTACTAGCAGATTATCATTTGCAGGTCATGTCTTAGAAGAGCAGTTATGAAGAGATTTGAAGAAATTCAAGGAGTGCTTTTATACACTTTCATCATTTGAAAGTTAAAGCATTAGCTACATCAAAATAGGTATCGAGAGGTTTTCTAGAGAGTTTTTTGAGAGATCTCTTTTATGAGAAGAAAGCTCATCTAAGAAGACAAATGTGAAGATGGGATGAGTTTTGTTTTCAGCCAATTTTCTATTGTAAGTTGGTTGAATATCAAGGTACAAATGTATCTAGAGAAGGTAACTCTAGAAGGGTAATTCATCATTCAGACAACGATTGGTGAATTTAGTCGTCTTAGACATTTGAAGTAGAATTTTGATTCAGAGATATGAGGAGATGATAAAACATGCTTCTATATTCACTTCCATTTGTATACCATGTTTGTTTTGTCTCTTACTCTTAGCACTAGAGGAAGAGAAAAGTTCATTGAAGAGGTCAAGAGTGTTTGCTACTTCCAGAGTTCTATTGAAGAGAAGCTTGATATTTCAGAAAGGTATATTTCAGAAGTGCGCACATATATGTTTATACCAGGTTCTGAAGGAAAGAGGTATGAAGGATTTAAAGGATGATGAAATGATGACATCATAGATTTTTACTCATATTTTAGTTGATTTCAATCAAGTTGAGATGATTTGACTTGAGTACAGTCAGAGATGAACCAGCAGTGTTCATAATACACTAAGTTATGAGTTGACAGTCACAGGTTCCAGGATTCAGTTCCTGATTTTGTTTAGTGTATTTACATGACACAGCAGAAGTACATTGAGAAACCTTTTTGGAAGGTAAATGCAAACATATGGATCCTAGTGTATGTTTTCAGGTTTTTGAAAACAGGAGATAGCAGGTTCAGAGACAGTTCATGCTACATTTCTTGTCAAGCAGTGATTGCTTGATGAGTTCACTATTGGATATCTAGTTTGCATATTTTCTCAGGTATTATGGTTCATATTCAGCAAGTTCAGATTTTTTGAAAGAAATTCAAATTCAGTTTTGAAGAAGACTTTTGAAGAAAAGGTTTGAAGTTCTGAAGTGTGGGAGTACAAGCTTGAAGCTTGTGATAGTTTGCAGTTTGTGACATATTGGAGATACAGTTCAGTTTATACCATAGTGACATTGTAGGGGGGATTGTTGGAAAACAATGTCCCAATAAGTTCAAACTGCTCAAGTAATATGGCATGTATAGCTTTGGTTTATAGTCTTTCTTACAGCGATCGACGTTGCCACCGTGGATAGCATAGAGCTTTTTCAAATTTCCCACCAGGGATCGAATCGCGTGAATGGCACAGCGCGGGTTCTTTTGGACAAGCCTTTGCTTTTTAGATAGCGAAAGTGGATGGCGTTATTTTTATAGATAGGAATTCTTGATAGCGATTGAGTTTGTTCTAGCGATCACAGAGCATTTCTACCGACGTAGCTTTTGGGAAGTGCTTTTCAAGATCTATACAATACTATAAAAGAAGTGCTTGGGGTCACTTGTAAGTATCCTTCACCTAGTATTCAACACAAGCTTGGAGCTTGGACCTCAATAGAGGTGGTGTTTCGTCTAGCACATGAGGCAGCCATGGTGCTAACTTGAAGCATGTTGAGGAGCAGCTATGGAGTTCTTCTTAATTATTATTCTTGGAGAAGATGAAGGGTGTGCTCACACTCTAGCTCATGGAGAGGAGGTTATCTCTTGTTCATGGCAAGAAGACTTGGACATTAGCAGCTTGATGGTGAGGATCGGCCATCTACATGATGTATTTGGAGATTGTCTTCTACATGAAGATTTCGGGCTACTTCAAAGACATTGGATGGTGTTTAACATAAGATTTACATCTTATGTTAAGTATTCAGGTACATATTCTCTTTATGCACACAGGTACTACTTGAAGTTTATGGAGGCTGTGGCGTTCATATCAGAAGGAGTCCTATTCGGCATAGGTACAAGAGAATCAGTACATATATGCTTTATGCATGTTTTAATGAGGTGTTTGAGAAGGTGTGTTCACATGAGTTTGAGGATTTCTGGCAGCAAACTTGTTAGCATTCTTTGCTACTTTTTAAGTATGTGATCTTTTCACAAACGTATCTGACTTAGGGTCTTCCATAGCCTAAGGTTAGATGAGGGTTTGTTGATTATCAGTTTCAGACTGATCCTTCCTCTTTCAGTCACTCATATTCACTCTTCTATAACCTATTATGTCACACATCTCATGTATATTCAGATTTCTGCCCATACATCTGAATATGTCTGAATATGTTTGTTACATTTGTACATTTATTCATCCATCTATTTCTCATGACATAGAGTGGTTGAGAGCTTTGCTCCCACATTGTACATTGAACATTGGTATATATGATACTATGAGTAAGCGATGGCTTATGTAACACGTTACACATGTCGTCTATTCTTTCTCTATCTTTATCTCATCATCTGTATGATTAAGTTGTGGTATGTTCATGTTTTGTCAATATTGAAGAATGCTGGAATTAATGTGGTATATACTGGAACTATGGAACCATGGACGTGTGACATGAGCGAAGGCCCTACCTCACTTCCAACAGTGTCTTCATGCAAGGCATTGTGGTGTTGCCCTAATCATGCATACTTGAAGTGCAATTTTATACACACATGGTGCAAAAAGAAAGATACTTGGAAATTCCAAGTGGCACATCCATGAAGAGGCATAGTCTTGTCATTTCAATACTTCAATGGATGGAAATCATTTGAACATACCCTCACATTCACTCATGTGAGAGTGAATGATTGTGCATAGGTTGAACCTTATGGTCTGTATGCAAGCCACTTATATGGATCTATGTAATGAAACTTTAGATGCATGAGAAAAAAGTACAATGGTGCATATACAAGATTCAAGGATTTTGATGAAGATGCATTTCCATTCATTTGAAGTAAGCTTTCTTCTTCAAAAGACATGAGATGAGCTTTCTTCCTATCAAATCACAAGATCATACTCTCAAGATTAGATAATGCACAATTATCATGATGAATAATGCTAAAATTTTAAAGCATGTTTTCATCATCATTTTTAAAGGAAAGAATAGACTGTTGGAGGTCCCTCTTTTCTTTATGGTTTTTCCTGAAACAAAACATAGAACATCTTTGAGATGTTTTTAACAAAAAATAATTAAGATGAAAAAATATTTTGATTTCAAAAAAGAAACTCAATAAAAAATGAATGATTTTTAAAATTTTTGTAATATTTTTGTTATTTTAGAATTTTTTATTTTGCAAACAAAAAATGAGTTAAATTCTTATGTGAGGATAAAACTTCGTTGAAGCTATTGTTTCTCAATACCATCATGAAGGTTTTTGTTATCCATAACTATGAAATCGCAATAGAACACACATTTCTATTGTCCTCCACATCGTGAGGTGATTCTTGATTATCATATGAAATCCTACTGCTCCATCCTCAAAACTCCACTTATTTTCAAGATTTCTTCACAAACTACTGCATGATACATAGCTCCAAATGTATTTTCAAACGAAAACTACAAAAGTTGAAAAAGTGCTTTGAGTTTCAGGATTATATAAAGTTAAGGATGATGCATATGGAGAGCTCAAAATCTAGTACTGTTGTTGATGTAAAGTAGAGAGAGAAAGAGAAGAAGGAAAGAGAGAGAAGAGAGAATAGAAAAGAGAGAAGCGAGAATGAGAGAAGAGAAAAAAAAGAAGTGAGAGGAAGAGGAGAGATATTATAGAGAGAAAAAGCAAAGAAAGAAATGAAGAGAGAGAAAATAGAAGAGAGATAAGAAAGTAAAAGAGTGAGAAAGAGAGAAAGAGAGAAAGAGAAGAAAGAAAGAGAGAGAACGATAGAAGAGAAGAGAGAAGAGAGAAGAGAGAAGAGAGAAGAGAGAAGAGAGAAGAGAGAAGAGAGAAGAGAGAAGAGAGAAGAGAGAAGAGAGAAGAGAGAAGAGAGAAGAGAGAAGAGAGAAGAGAGAAGAGAGAAGAGAGAAGAGAGAAGAGAGAAGAGAGAAGAGAGAAGAGAGAAGAGAGAAGAGAGAAGAGAGAAGAGAGAAGAGAGAAGAGAGAGAGAGAGAGAGAGAGAGAGAGAGGAGAGAGAGAGAGAGAGAGAGAGAGAGAGAGAGAGAGAGAGAGAGAGAGAGAGAGAGAGAGAGAGAGAGAGAGAGAGAGAGAGAGAGAGAGAGAGAGAGAGAGAGAGAGAGAGAGAGAGAGAGAGAGAGAGAGAGAGAGAGAGAGAGAGAGAGAGAGAGAGAGAGAGAGAGAGAGAGAGAGAGAGAGAGAGAGAGAGAGAGAGAGAGAGAGAGAGAGAGAGAGAGAGAGAGAGAGAGAGAGAGAGAGAGAGAAGAGAATAAAGAAGAGAGAAGAGAGAAGAGAGAAAAGAGAAGAGAGAAGAAAGAAGAGAGAAGAGAAAAAAGAGAGGAGAGAAGAAAGAACAGAGAAGAGAGAATAGAGAGCAGAGAGAGAGAAAGAGAGAGAGAAATATAGAGAAAGAGAGATAAGAGAGAAATGAAGTGAAAGAATATAGAAAGATAAAGAAGTGAGAGAGTATAAAAGAGAGAAAAGTAGAGAGAAAAAAGTGAGAAAGAGAAAAGAGAGAGTGAAGAGAGAGAACAATGAGAGTAAATTAGAGAGATATAAAGAGAAAGAGAATCGTCTTATGTATTGAACAGGTTTTGAACATGAACTTACGTTCCATCTTAAAAACCTCTTGGACTAGGGAATTTTATAACAATCCAAAGGAGGGAATGGAGATTTTATTGCCATACTATTTTGCTCAAATTATGGCTTCTCAAAGTAAAAATAACCACATACTTTTGATGCTTGAGTTAATTGTTAAACAAAAAGGTGAGTTTTTTGCTAAGAACATAACAAGGTTTCTTGAATATTATAAAAACAAAGCTCAATTCTATTATATTACAAAAGAAGATTGTATTTTTTTCAAGGATAGTGAAAGATTCTTTGAGAAACACCATCCAACAATATGAACATCAAAATTGGAATGACTTTATCACCTCATTCAAAAATGAATGTTTCTCAAATGATCTAACAAAAATGAATTGGTCCTCTTTTATCACATGGATAGAAACACCAAAAAAGGGATTAGGAATAGTAGACTTTCTAAGACAATTTGAGGAGAATTTTCTCAATTATCCTTATTAGATAAAGATATTCTTCATGATAAAAAAGTGGATTTATTCTTTCAATGTGTGAATTCTAAACAAAAAATTGAAATACTTGATTTGCTTGAAGATGTTACAACAAATGATTGGGATGAGCTAAAAGTGGTCATGAATAAGTTGATTAAACGTGATTTCAAATTATCTCAAATTTTCCCAAGCCGCTTGGTTGGGTTGGGCCTTTCGCCTCTTGACGTGGGGGTGAGGGTTCAAACCCCACAAGAAACATGTAAGGGACATGTTATCATGGAAAACTTGTATCTTGTGGCTGATGTGCCATCGTTTGTCCTACTTCACGGTAGTTGTGACCACAGTCTAACCCAACTATGTAAACCCTTGTTCTTGTGAGATAAGGGGGGTCCCATGGGTAATATGCCCTTCCTTGTACAGTTGCAATTTCAAAGTTAAAGCCTGGAGGAGTAGGCCTCGGCTGAACCTCCATTTTAAAAAAATGATCTCAAATGAATCCTAATTTTGAACTTTCATTTGAGCACTCCAAAAAGAAGTTTCATCCTTGTAATTCAACAATAGAAAATGAAAATGTCACTATTCCTAAATCAAAACTTGATGACATAATTAATTAACCCCATTAAGTTAAAGTGAAATTGGCTCCATAAAAAGGGATATGTACATGAACAAATCATCTAGCCAAAATAATGAGTATAGTGAGTCTTCTTCTAATTTTTCATGTAGGCGAGAAGATGAGGATGAATGTGAAAACTTGAGGACATATGATTTCCAAAATCCTTTCATAAATGGACTTTCAAAGAGTGTTTTGTTTGAACCTATTAAAACTAATGTTGAAACTTCTTTTTTTAGGGATTCACACAAACTATTATTGCAACCACATTGATTGAGGAGTCCAAGTGTGATCATCATAATGATCAATGTATGGAAAGTTCAATGATTTCTTGCATTGAAAATGATTTTGAGAAAACTAATAAGAATGATTGCTTTTTCTTTGATTCTATGAACACTAGGAAAGAAAAGATGATGATTTAGATGATTATGGCTTGAGCATATTTGAGTCTCTTGATGAGTATGATTCTACCATTATCCAAGAAGAAGGTGGTGGAAATTAGGATCTTTCCACTAACTACATGGAGGAGGAAATTGGTAGAGATAATTTCAGTAAATTTAGTCATAAATCTCTTAGAAAGCTCTGATACCAAATGTTGGAAGTGGGTTGGGCCTCAATAACAATCAATCATAGGTTTAGAGGATCTTGCAACACATGAACCTTAGCATACACACATTAAGACTAAAAAAATAGATGAGTGATTGACAAAGAGAGAATAGAGAAGTTTGTCCAAATTGTACGGTGAGCTAGGATGCTCACCTACACTATCTTATATTCCAATGTCAAATTACAATGTGTAAATATGATACAAACTAAAAATATATGAATCTAGGAAAAAATAGGAACTAGATACAAGAAATTGTGTTTATTGTCCCCAAGAGGTATGTAAGTGTGTGTGTGTGTGTGTGAATACAAGGAATATGAGGAACTTAGAATTGTTGTATAGCAAACCCTTATTCTGAATGTAGGATTTAAAAAACCTAATATGAAACTAGTGAATGAATAAGTGAGGAACAAAAATAGACCTGTTACTCATAGTAACCTAGCAAGTATGTTAATGGCTGGCTAACACGAGCTCCTTCAATATAATCCAAGAGTATAGAACTCTTCCTCCAAGTAGAGCACCTCCTCCTTGATCACCTTCAAGAGTGTGTAGCACTTGAACTGATAATACACAATCAGCTTAGGCCTCTTCTTATATATTTTATGGTTCTATGTGAAAATCAAACTTGAAAAGCAATCAAGCATGTGATCATCACCAAAATTAGCAATCTTCAAAAAGAAAATTGTAGCATAGTTTCACAAAAAAAATGTACTCACCGAATCATGAAATAACTCCATGCCAAAAAACCGTGTTGATGTCCCCAATGAGATTTGAACCCATGCCATTTACTTGTGCAGCATTTTGCTTATACCAAGATTGCCCACATTTTTTATTATGGGATATTCTAAAGAAGACAACTAATATTGCTACTTGTTTGAAGGGTGGACTATTTTGACATTATTTCCAACAATTCCACCTTTAATATCATAATAATACAAAGTTCAATAATTTCCAAGAACCTTGAAACTCTCTCCAACTTCATAAGTCAAAACTTCAAGAGGTATTGATGATGGAATAGGTACTTGACATGTAGGTAATGTAACTATGTCCTCACCTTCATCAAGTGCATCTTTTAGGGTTTGAGAAGTTTCATCAACCCCCTTGTATGGATGAATGTAAGAATCCAAATTTCTTCTAAAAATGAACACTCATTTGCTTTTATGAATTTTGGAATCTCTTCCTTCTTATCATAAACCTAATTTTCTGCAATATATGCATTGCATGAGAGTAGGATATCATTTATATCTGGAACATAGAATCTATATCCTTTGTTTTGAATTGTGTAACCAATAAAGATAGCTTTGCGGATTTTACATCAAGCTTACCATGATCCTTCTTCTCAATGTTAACATATGCTAGGGAACCAAATACTTTAAAGTAACTCACATTGGGTTTCTTCCCATAATAAGCTTCATAAGGTGTGATAAACTTTAAAGTTTTTATAAAAGACCTATTCAAAACGTGATTAGTTGTATGTATTGCCTCAAACAAAAACTTGGAAGAAAGCTTTTTGAATGACATCCTACTATGCATCATTTCAACAAGCATCCTATTCTTTCTCTCTACAACACCATTCTATACTGATGTGTAAGCAATGGTGAGTTGATGAGAGATACCTTTGTCTTCAAGAAAATACTTCAACTCTTTAAGCATATACTCTCCTTGTCTATGTTAAAAGATATGCATTTCTAGGGCAAGCTCGAGCATTTTTTTACTAAATAACTTCATTTGAAGGGTTTTGAACCTTAAGAAAGTCGAAGAACAAGTTTGAAGGTGCAACCTTATTTAAAAGGAGGCATGGGGCCACCAAAAGCCACTCTGATGAAGAGATAATGGCTATATAAAGATGATCCAAGCTCATTCTAGGTGTGTGTGCATGCTAGGAAGTTGAGAAGCTCCTTATATGTGTGCCATTGAGCCATAGTCTCTCATAGATGCTCATATTCTCTTGTATATCTCTCCTACCCTTTCCAAAGGGTGCTTCATTTCTATAGCAGCTTGTTAGGACTTCATTTTCTCTTCGTAGGAAGCAACTTCTTGTACTTATTAAAAAGCTTATAAGGCAAGGATTTTATATCAAGAATGGTTTTTGGAAAAATCCTCTTGTACTCTGAGATATAGAAACTTCTTGTACTTCTTTGTTCTACAACTTCTTGTACTTATTAGAAAGCTTATAAGGCAAGGATTTTATATCAAAAATAGTTTTTGGGAAAATCCTCTTGTATTGTGAGATATAGCAATTTCTTTATCTGTTGTTCTATATTGAAACCTTCTAGGAAAATTGGGTTGTCTTGTGTGACTAATTTGGTCTACAGGTGCCTAAATCTAGTGATTCATAGCAGATTGGAAAGCCCTAGTGTCTAGTTTATGTGTCTGAAAGGGTGTCTTGATTGGATATGGGAATTGTGAGTTATACCGGGTTTAGTGAGTACTAGTCTAAGGGTAGATAGGCCTTGGGTAGGGTCCAAGCTTCTTGTTGTGCATTTGGACGTGAAATCTTCCAACAATGGTATCAGAGCTCCTTGTGGACATCAAGGAGGGTACAAAGAAGGAGGCCAAGCTAAGGAATCAACCATTGAATCCTTTTCAAAGCTTGGAGGAGGTTGCAAACTTGATACCAAGGGGGAGCTTCATCGACGAAGTGCTTCATCATGCAAAGGGACTTCACTTTCAACAAAGGAGGTAATCCCACACCATATTTCAGTTTTAGGTGATTCAAGAAGATGGGAGAGATATCCAACCAGATTGAGAAGTTGGATAAAGACAACTTCCAACCTTGGAAGTGTAGGATGACAAACTTCATCATGAGCAAGGACCTAGGAGGCATAATCAATGGAGAAGATGTCAAGCCAATTGCTACGGATCCAACTAACCCTACTGACCAAGAAAGGAGAGCAAATCAGAGAACCGGAGGTAATAAATAGAAGGGTTATGTTTATCATATCTCAACATGTAAGCAACATAATGATAGGTCACATTCAAAGCATGGAGACAACCAAGGAGATGTGGGAATATTTGGAGAATATGATCACCACAAACACAAAGGAAAAGAAGGTACAACTCAAAAATGAGCTCAACAACTTGAAGAAAGTAGGTAACCAATCCATACATGACTAAATAATTAAAGCCAAAGGCATTAGAGACTCATTAGCAGCCATAGGACATTCAATTGCTGATGATGATAGGGTTGCATCTGTACTTAATGGTCTTAAAGTTGATGAAAAGTGGAGGAACTTCATATGCTCATTGTATGCTAGGGAAAAATGATTTTGATCAATTGAACACTTTGATGGTTAATGAAGAAATATTGCAAGGTGGAAGCAAGGGCAAAGATGCCCAAGGTCAGATGCTATATGTAGGTAGAGGAAGAGGAAAAGCATCAAGAGGTAGAGGAAGAGGAAGGCAAAGCCAAAGCAAGCAAAGTGACAACCAAGAAGACTCAAATGAAGGCTCATCTTCAAATGAAAGAGGTAGAGGCAGGAACAATAGAGGAAGAGGTAGAGGATCCTGAGGCAATGGATGCTTCATTTGTGGGAAGCTAGGACATTGGTCAAATGAATGATACCAAAGGAGGAACAATGCTCAAGGTAACTATGATTCAAAGGAGTCTAGTGATCAATTCCTTGCCATGAGTCATGCATATAGAGATAGTAAATATCAGAAGGATGATACTGGGTACATAGATAGAAGTTGTAGAAATCATATTTCTTGTAAGGAGGACATGTTCTGCAATTTACAGGCTCCAAAACAAAAAGGATGTGTAGATACAGGTGAAAACACCGAGCATGAGATCAAACATATTGGTGATGTCAAATTTCAGGATGGCAAGAAGAGCAAGACACTATCTAAGGTATTATATGTCCCTAGTATTACAAAGAATCTCATTTCTGTTGGTCGAATGGTAGATAAAGGATACCAAGTGAAGTTCAATAGAAAAGGTTGCTTCATAGCAGACCCAAAGAATGGATTTCAGCTTGTGGCAAAAGGAGAGAAGCATGGGAGTATGTTTGCTCTCAATATCAAGAAAAACCCCAACAAGGTAATGTTCATCACTTTAGAAAATAGAAGAATTGCAGATTTAGATTTGTGGCATAAAAGGATAGGACATGTAACGTTGAAAAGCTAAAGAACATGGAGAAAAGTGCATTGGTAAAAGGGCTTTTAACATTCTCAACATCACATCTTCATGAGTTATGTGAAGCTTGTCAATTTTGGAAGCAAACTAGGTTGCCTTTCAAGTCAAGAAAGTATGTTTCTCCAAGGGTTTTGGATTTAGTTCATACAAATGTATGGCGACCTTCAAGAGAAGCCACACATGCAGGTAATAGCTACTTTTTTACCTTTATTGATGATTGTTCAAGGAAAATGTGGTTGTATATAATCAAGCAAAAATCAGATGTGTTTGAAGTATTCAAAAAGTACAAAGCACTTGTTAAAAATGCATTTTTGTTGGCTACTCAAATGAGCAAAAGGGGTACATGTGTTATAATCCAATCACTAAAAATCTTATAGTGTTAAGGGATGTTGTGTTTGATGAGTTAAAACGTTGGTATGGAGGTGTGAATGATTTGCAGGAAGAAGACTTTTTACATGCAGATCAAGTACATGAAGAGAAAGTGCAGGTTAGCACTACATTGAGTGGATCAAGTATGCCAAGTCCTTTACAAAGCTCATCATCATGGAAGGGCGAGCAAAAAGAGTTAGAGCATACATCAAAATGTAGCCAAAATAGAGGTAATGGAGGTAACTTGGTAAGATATTTTCATTCAAGTGAAGATGAAAATGAATTTGAAGAATTTGTAACTCTTTAAGTGCAAAAGAAATGGACATGGAAGAAATTTCCAATCATAGCTAGTGAAAGGAGGTCAGAAAGGGTAAAACATCCTATTCAAAATCTCACATATGATAGCTTTATTGCAAAGCATTATGCTTATATGACACAGGTTATCAAAGATAAGGAACCATCAAGCTATGAGGAAGCTAGCCAAGACAAAGAATGGAGAGATGCTATGGATGAGGAGATTCAAGCTCTCAAGGAAAACCAAACTTGGGAATTGGTACCTAGAGAAGAAGGCCTGATGGTGGTCACAAACAAATGGGTGTACAAAGTCAAAAGGAATTCAGATGGATCTTTAGCAAGGTTAGCAGCTAAGGGCTACACACAAACATATGGGCTTGATTATGAAGAAACTTTTAGTCCTATTGCAAATAAGAGTACAATTAGGACTTTGATTTCAGTGGAAGCTTCTAAAAGATAGACAATGTATCAATTAGACATTAAAAATGCTTTTCTTAATGGAAATTTGGAAGAAGTGGTTTATGTGTATCAACCCATAGGTTATGAAGATGAAAAGAAGCATGATTTTGTATGTAGACTAAAGAAGGCTTTGTATGGACTCAAGCAAGCACCTAGAGCATGGAATGAAAGATTGGTTGAGTACCTAATGAAGTGTGGTTATGTTGCAAGTGATTCTAATCCTTCACTCTACATCAAAAGGGTTGATGGAAAATCTATATACATATGCATATATGTTGATGATCTTATCATAACAGGTGATAATGATGTAGGTATCAAAGAAATTAAGGAAAATCTTAAAAAGGAATTCGAGATATCACATCTTGGAATCCTCAAATACTTCTTGGGCATTGATTTTATGTATGAAAATGATGGTCTCTACTTGATGCAAAGAAAATATTTGTTGGATGTATTGTACAGGTTTGGAATGAGTGGATGCAAACCACTAAAGCAACCAATAGATGTAAACGCCAAACTTATCTCTACCCAAGGCGAAGAACTTGAGGACATTCATACCTATATGATCCTAATAAGTTGTCACTCTAGCACAATGGCAAGTACCAAAGTGAGGAGATCCACCTTCTAATTATCAATCCGTGGAGATGTGAGGACTAGTATGAAGACTATGAGTGAGTGATGGCGCAAGTGCATGAGTGAGAAGCACACTAGCATGCACACACATACACACACACACACGGTAAGAACAAAAAGAGGAACAAAGGAGTAACTTCCATTACAGAAGAGTTCTCATACTCTAATCTACAACAAGCTAACCTCAAAAATGAGCTCTCTAGCTCTTTTTATAGTTTTTGACTAGCTTTGTCCCTGTCCAGACCTAGTGTTCGGCCTAATTAAAAATTAGGTTCTAGGGCTTATTTGAGGGCTCAAACGAAGTCTACAAATTATGAAAATTGGTATCTCGCTACTTCCAATACTTCTGAAGCTTGAGGACTCCTCAGCTTGAACAAAATGGAGTCTAATCTACCGAAAACAATATTTACAATGTTCATGTAGTGATGAAAATCACTATTAAAATGGAGATATCTTGGAAAAATTGTATGGCCTAATTGCTGGATCTTCTTTGACTGCTTTGCCTGCTTGGCCCTTCTCTCTTCTCTGATTCTTTACGTTGGCTCCCTTGTCGTGTGATGCCCTAACTGCTTCCAACACCCCCGCTCTCTTGCATCTGTCATCCTTAACAGACCCTTGTTGGTGGGATTGCTTGATGTAATACTCATATCTGTGGCTAGGTGATGTTCTTGAATGCGTAATCCTCGAGCCAAATTTGTCATGAGATTATTCCAATCGATTGGAATTGGAACGTCCAAATGTGGCACACGTAGCTGATTGGTATGAATGGCTTGTTCTACCGCAAAGAGATGCAGCAACTGTGTTGGTCTGGGAATGAAAATTTCAAAATGATATTCCTAGAACCCAGTAGAGAACATTTCCTCAAAGGTTTGCTTGTAGCAAGCACGTAAATACTTGATGCACGCATGCTATGCAAAGCTTATGTTCACCGAGGGGGCTTGGCTCATGTTGTATACTAAATCTTTGTTTCCTGCAAAAAATCCGGTGGGGGGAGATGTATGGAGCCTGGACCTTTGAAAGGTTTTCAAGACGACTATCATGAGCTCAAATATTTTCATACACATCTTCACTATGATTTCTAGCACATTCTTTAAGCATATAGACCAGTGTCGTATGGCGGATATCATGTATGCTACAGTTGGCAGCCCTCAAGGTGGAGCAAAATATGGATAGTTTTCATGAGAACATCTATAATGTTGATGGGAAGCTCAACCTCGCCCATGCAAGGGGTTTCCACACCTCCCAATCCTATGAGATATGCCTTTATAGGATTGACGCTTAATTGCAATTCTTGATGGTAAGAAAGTCTAACTGCACTAGTGGCTGCGCCTGAGTCAATCAATGCTTTCATAGTCCTTGTGCTTTCTCCTTGTCTTATCTCTAGGGTCACAAAAGGACGTCCGTCAATTCTTCTATTGGAATGTACTCTTAATGCTTTGCACATGGCCATGTGATATCTCGGAGCCTCATGAGCATCTATCCTAGGCTGATTTATACCTTGTCTATTCAATTTCATTCTTCGAATGCATTCCAAGGCTTCTGCCTGTGCTTCTTCTCGAATTCATTTTTCTTCCTCTTTGCATTTCTTGGCCTTATTCAATCGATTTCGCATTTCCTCTGTGAGGGGTCTTGATATAATTTCACTCTGCATCCACTGATGTAATTAGGTAGGATATCACCTTCTAGGGTGGCTAATTGGACTGCTCCACTTGTTGAAATCCTATTGATGATCATAGGTCCATAGCCTCTCTTCTCCAATTTTCTTGCATGTTGCTTTAAGGTGTACACTAGGACTAAATCTCCCGCTTTGAAGCCCTTATCCTTCACATGGGCATCAAAGTATGCCTTTTGTCTTTTCTTAGCTGCATAAATCCCTACTTCTGCTCTCAATCTTGTTTCACCTAAGCATTCTAGATCAAAGATTCTAGATGAGAGCTCATGGCCGGTCCATTGATGCTCTTGTGCCACTTTCAGTGTGGGTATCAAAAAGTCCAATGGTAGCACTGCATTTTGGCCAAATACCATCTGAAAGGGTGTGGCTTGGAGTAGTGTTTTATAGGCAACTCTATATGCCCAAACAACATGGTGTAACTATTTATCCCAATCAGAGCGTTTATTATTCACTAATTTGGTCAGCACATTGCATAGAATCTTATTGGTGCTTTCAACTTGCCCATTAGCTTGTGGATGATAGGGAGCAGATTTCTTGTGTATCACTAAGAACTCTTGGAGAAGGTTTTCAATAACTTCGTTCAAGAAGTGAGTGCCTCTATCACTTACTAACTCTATCGGTAACCCATATCTAGTGAGCACGTTCTCAAATAAAAACTTAGCTATCATTTGAGCATCATTCTTCGTTGTGGCTTTCACTTCTACCCACTTGGTTAGATAGTCTATGGCCGCAACGATGTATTCAACATGTGAACTCTTAGTTGGGGGTTAATAGGACCTACAAAGTCTATTCCCCACTTAGAGAATGCACGTCCACCCATCATAGGTTTCAATTGTTGAAGAAACACTCACGAATTTGACAAGCAAACAGGCGTAGAAAGAAAAAAAAAAAGGAGAAGCAGAATCAGAGAAAATCAAAAGCCTTAGTGGAAGGACAAATCCACGACAGTTATGTACAGTACAGAATCTCCCAGGATCAGAGTACGTTACACCGAATCAAATTATACAAAGAGAGAATGTGCAAAGGAATAATAGAAGGGAAGTGCGAACAAGAACGTGCTTAAGAGGAGCGTGCAGTATAAATAAGAGCACATATAGAAGAAGAATAGAGAAGAGAGAGAGGAGAATAGAGATAGAGAGAGAGAGACAAAATATAGTAGATGCGCAGAGTTATAGAGAGAAGACGCCATAGATCGCGTATGTAGAAGAAGACGCCAGAGATCACGTATGTATAGATGAATAACAGAAGCCTGAGATATCGGGTATTCATCTGAGAGATAGATGGTAATAAGAAACTACTCAGTATAGGAGAGTTTCTGTAGCTTGAGCAAGAAGAGGCCAAGCTCACTTGTACACATCTTCTCTAATAGAAAATACATGTTCATATGGATGTTTGTGCGTACTGTTTGTATGCCGAAGAATCAGAGTATGTTTTAAAGTTAGTTAACAGTTAACAATTTCTCAGTAACCGCATTTTCGGTCAGTTGCAGTTCTTACTGTAAAAGTATTTTTTCCGGTAGAAGAACGAAGTAATCTCACAGAGTAATGCGAAGTTTTGTGTGAGAGATAGCTCATTTTGTAGCTAGACATCTCTACTTTTAGTTGATTAAGGTTTCCGGTGAAAAAGATATCTATACACAGTACAAAGTGTGACCGGAAAGAGGCTATCTGAACTAGTGGAGTTTTTCTTTAAACTTCAGAAAGTGTTCAGTAAGTTAAGGAAGCTTTTGTGTCACTTCCTTACTTCATGTATGTTTACTTGAAGTAATTATAAATAGATTTGAAGTTCATTCCGGTACAATTCCGGTACGATTACGGTGTCAGTCCAGTGACAGTCCGGTGAAGTTTCGGTGAAATTTCTTCCAGCGAATTTAGAGCGCAGTCTTATATGTTGAGTGCTAGACTTCGCTAAGCTATTGGTTGATTACAAAAGTGTTCTGAATCACTCTAGCTTAGTTCTTCTTGGGCGCGGCGATTTCCGCAGGCTTACTAAGGTTCAACCTTCGTCGCATCGACATGGAGTGGTATCAGAGTAAAGAAAGTATACCACATTTCCGCAACAGTGGTATCAGAGCCAGAGCTAGGCATATCTAATCAGAGCCCAGAATATTCACCATCATTGGAAACAAGCTGGTAGAGCCAGAACGAGAAAGATTCTGAAGAACAGAAAGATTCTCAAGAGCTCACCCGAAGTAACAGAAACAAGAAGATCATGACAGACCACGTTACTATTGATAAGTTGGACAGAGATAATTATCCCGCATGGGTAATGCGCATGGAAGCCTTACTTATGAGTAAGGACTTAATGATGTACGTGACCGGAGAAGAAAAGAAGCCGAGTTTCAAAGATGATAGTCAACCGGAAAAAGAAGAATTAGAAGCTTTGAAGCTGTGGCAGAAGAAAGATGCAACGGCAAGAGCCTACATCTATAATACCATAACAGACCATCTACTACCGCATATTAGAGGTCTGGAGAAAGCAGAGGACATATGGAGTGCGTTGGAAGATCATTTCCAAAATACTACGAAAGCCAGGAAGGCTAGCTTATGGTCTGAATTTACGACATTCAAAAAGAAGTCGAGTCAAAGCATAAGTGACTACGTCACTAGAATGAAGGATCTAGCAGATAGTCTTGGATCCATAAATGAAGAAGTCGAAGATCATAGATTGATAGCGCAAGTGCTCACAGGTTTGAGAGGAGATGAAAGGTGGAAACCTTTCGTACTATCAACTGAACTTTCTTTAAATCATTTTGTGCCAGATTTAAATCAGTTGCTTGGTTTGATGCTCACATATGAGCAAGACCTGAAAGGAGATGTAGATAAAGGACAAAGCTCTGCAATGTACATGAAAAACAAAAAGAAAGACAAAGGTAAGACAAAAGACGAAGAAGAGTCGAGTTCTCAGGCCTATTACGCAAGAGGTAAAGGCACTGGTAGAGGAAGAGCAAGAGGCTTTGGAAGAGGAAGAAGTAGCCAGAATACTAACAAGAAAGCTTGCTGGGTTTGTGGACTAAGTAATCATCTGGCTCATGACTGTTGGCACAATCAACAAGGATCAAATCAAAATCAAAACAGTAATAGCAGAGGCAGAAGCGGAAGATATCAAAGAGGAAGACAAAATCAAAGAGGAGGCTATGGTAGAGGTGGAGTGAGAAGTTGGGGACAAAATCAATCCTACAACACCACCTACAACAACTACGCAAACGACACGCAGAATGAAAGTCATACATCGTTGATGATGAACTCTATCAACACATCAGAAAATAAAGATCTAAAGGTATTCTACATTGACTGTGGATGTTCTAATCACTTGTCAAGAAATATAGAACTAATGTCAGAACTAGAAAAAGGTAGTTCTAGTCACACTGTTCAAACAGGTGACAATACGAGACATAGCGTACACTCAATTGGAAAAGTGAAAAGCAAGAATGGAGCAGATTTGCTAACCAATGTTTTGTATGTTCCAACAATACCGAAAAATTTGATTAGCGTGGGATAGATAGTTGAGAAAGGTCTCCAAGTCAGATTTACAAATAAAGGTGTATTTGTAGAAGATCTCGAGAACGGATATAACCAGATCGTTTCTGGAAAGAAAGAAGGAAGACTCTTTACTTTAAGAGTACAAGGGAACATTGGCCAAGCGTTGCTCACACATGGAGAAAAGGTAATTACAGAACTTGATTTATGGCATAAGAGATTGGGTCATTTCAATGAAAAAGGAATTAAAGCTATGATAACGAATCAGTCAGTATTGGGATTACCAAATATACAGAATCAACATATGATTCACAAGTGTGAAGCATGTCAGTTGGGAAAAGCCTACATGTTACCTTTCCAGAAGAAAGGATCCAAACATGATGAAGTACTCGAGCTTATTCATACAGATGTATGGGGGCCAACGAAAGAAGGATCAATCAGCGGATCAAGGTACTATGTTTTATTCATTGATGATGCAACAAGGTGGATAACTCTTTATGTTTTGAAAGAGAAATCAGAAGTATTTGGAGCTTTCAGGCATTTTCATGCATATGCTGAAAGACTTACCGGACGAAAACTTAAAAGACTGAGGTCTGATGGAGGGGGAGAATACTTCTCTCGAGAATTCAATGACTATCTTTGGAATGCAGGTATTAAGAGAGAAATAACCTGCAGATATACACCACAACAAAATGGAGTAGCAGAAAGAAGGAACCGAGTTCTAGTTGAATTTGCACGAGCCATGCTAAACGAAAAGGATTGTCCAAATTATCTTTGGGCTGAAGCTGTAAACACAGCTACATACTTGGTAAACAGATTACCATGTACAACATTGAAAGGAATGACCCCTTATGAAGCATGGTGGGGAAAGAAGCCAACACTTGATCACTGCAAAGTGTTTGGATCAGTAGCGTATGCTTATGTACCGTCTCAACTCAGACATAAGCTTGAATCGAAAGCAGAAAAATATGTGTTCGTTGGATATGATGAAAAACAGATGGGTTATAGATTATGGAGTCCTCTAACGAAACAGTTTATTGTTTCTAGAGATGTTACATTTGATGAACAGAAAAGTTGGTATGCAGATCAAAGTCATATGACTGAAGAATTTGAAGAAGAAATAAGGAAAAGAGAGAAAGGGAAATCAATTGTTCAGGTAAACAGAGATGAAAATCATATGCAGGCAAGTACGTCCAAGAACGGATCAGGTATGAGAAATGAAGATAATGAAGAAGTGCATTCAGATACATATGAAGAGTTTGAACCAAAAAGGTCAAACAGGAATAGAAGACAACCAGAAAGGTACTCGTATGATACGTCATACATAACTCAGAAAGACTATGCATATATGGTCAAAGATGATGAAGAACCACAGAGCTATGATGAAGCTAAAGACAAAAAGCAATGGAAAGAAGCAATGAAAGAAGAAATTAGCGCACTGGAGGAGAACAAGACATGGGAACTTGTTCCGAAACCAAATGGTAAGAAAGTAATCGGAAATAAATGGGTTTTCAAAATAAAGAAATTTGCAGATGGAAGGATAGCCAGATACAAAGCGAGGCTGGTGGTCAAAGGCTATGCCTAGACGCATGGCATAGATTATGACGAGACGTTTAGTCCGGTGGCAAGGATGTCAACCATAAGGACAGTGATTGCTGTAGCAGCATCGAAAGGATGGAAGCTAAGTCAGCTAGATATAAAGAACGCATTTTTGAATGGATACATTTATGATCAAGTGTACATGGAACAACCTAAAGGATTTGAAAATTCTAGAAACCCAAACTTTGTTTGCAGGTTAAGAAAAGCACTTTATGGACTGAAGCAAGCTCCAAGAGCTTGGAATTACAGACTTGTGAAATATCTAAATGAACTTGGATACCAAAGTTCGAAGGCAGACGCAAGTCTACTTATAAAAATAACAGAAGAAGGAATGATCTACATTTGTATTTATGTAGACGACTTAATAATCACACGAACATCAGATGAAGGGATTACAGAAGTAAAGAAAGTACTCGAAAGAGAGTTCAAGATCAGTGACCTAGGAAAGTTGTCATACTTTCTAGGAGTGGAAATCACATACACAGATCATGGTGTATATGTGACATAAGAAAGGTATCTCCTAAACTTACTGAAGAAGTTTAATATGGAGAATTGCAGAGAAGCTTCAACACCGCTTGAAGTAAATCATAAACTCAGTAGATACAGTGGAGCAAAGTTTAAAGATATGAAGAAATATCAGTCAATTGTAGGAAGTCTAATTTATGCTACGCTAACAAGACCGGATCTTAGTTATGCAGTAGGAGTTCTCTCACAATTTATGCATTGTCCGACAGATCAACATTGGGTTGCAGGACAAAGAGTTCTTAGATATATTAAAAGAACTGTAAAAGAAGGATTATATTATCCTTTTACGTCCGACATAAAGCTCAGAGCATACAATGACTCAGACTGGGCTGGAAGTCAAGATGACAGAAGATCAACACACGGGTATATGATATACCTAGGAGATAAGCTGGTTAGCTGGTGCTCGAAGAAGCAACACACAATGGCTTTATCGTCAGCAGGAGCAGAGTATAAAGGACTTGTAGAAGCAGCTAAAGAAATAATATGGATGCAGACCTTGTTCAAAAGCATGGGTATTGATCAAGGTATACCTATCATACAGGGAGATAATATGAGCTCTCTATATCTTGCAGCAAACCCAGTATTTCATGCAAGAACAAAGCACATAGAAATTCAATATCATTTCCTGAGGGAAAAGGTAATGGAGAAGGAGTTAGAAATTGTATACACTCCGACAAAGGATCAGATTGTAGATATGCTCACAAAGAGTTTGGATGGAACGAAGACAAACAGATTCAAAGAAATGGCAGGTATAAAAGAAAGAAAGATATATGAAAGACCGGAAGATGTCAAATTAGTGATTGAGGGGGAGCTGTTGAAGAAACACTCATGAATTTGACAAGCAAACAGGCGTAGAAAGAAAAAAAAAAAAGGAGAAGCAGAATCAGAGAAAATCAAAAGCCTTAGTGGAAGGATAAATCCACGACCGTTATGTATAGTACAGAATCTCCCAGGATCAGAGTACATTACGCCGAATCAAATTATACAAAGAGAGAACATGCAAAGGAATAATAGAAGGGAAGTGCGAACAAGAACGTGCTTAAGAGGAGCATGCAGTATAAATAAGAGCACATATAGAAGAAGAATAGAGAAGAGAGAGAGGAGAATAGAGATAGAGAGAGAGATGAAATATAGTAGATGCGCAGAGTTATAGACAGAAGACGCCATAGATCGCGTATGTAGAAGAAGACGCCAGAGATCGCGTATGTATAGATGAATAACAGAAGCCTGAGATATCGGGTATTCATCTGAGAGATAGATGGTAATAAGAAACTACTCAGTATAGGAGAGTTTCTGTAGCTTTAGCAAGAAGAGGCCAAGCTCACTTGTACACATCTTCTCTAATAGAAAATACATGTTCATATGGATGTTTGTGCGTACTGTTTGTATGCCGAAGAAACAGAGTATGTTTTAAAGTTAGTTAACAGTTAACGTTTTCTCAGTAACCGCATTTTCGGTCAATTGCAGTTCTTACTGTAAAAGTATTTTTTCCGGTAGAAGAACGAAGTAATCTCACAGAGTAATGCGAAGTTTTGTGTGAGATAGCTCATTCTGTAGCTAGACATCTCTACTTTTAGTTGATTAAGGTTTCCGGTGAAAAAGATATCTATACACAGTACAAAGTCTGACCGGAAAGAGGCTATCTGAACTAGTGGAGTTTTTCTTTAAACTTCAAAAAGTGTTCAGTAAGTTAAGGAAGCTTTTGTGTCACTTCCTTACTTCATGTATGTTTACTTGAAGTAATTATAAATAGATTTGAAGTTCATTCCGGTACAATTCCGGTACGATTACGGTGTCAATCCAGTGACAGTCCGGTGAAGTTTCGGTGAAATTTCTTCCAGCGAATTTAGAGCGCAGTCTTATATGTTGAGCGCTAGACTTCGCTAAGCTATTGGTTGATTACAGAAGTGTTCTGAATCACTCTAGCTTAGTTCTTCTTGGGCGTGGCGATTTTCGCAAGCTTACTAAGGTTCAGCCTTCGTCGCGTCGACAAGGAGTGGTATCAGAGTAAAGAAAGTATACCACATTTCCGCAACATCAATGGCATCTCATCTTTATGTATAGGATATTGAGTTTGCTGACAAATGTCACACCGCTTCACATAGGTATGTGTGCCCATGTGAAGGGTTGGCCACCACAAGCCTGCAAATAGGATTACCTCAATCACCCGGTCTAGTCCAAAGTGTCCGCGTGCTACAGCTTGGTGAGCAGTTTTCAAAATCTTAAGATATTCACTCATGGACACATAGTCTTAGATATCCATCTTTTCCATGCTTGTATAGATTATCACCAATGAGTGCATATCTAGGGCTTCTTGTTCTAAACTTCTTTGCCTAGCTAGGGTCATATCTTGAGGGATTGTTTTAGTCCTCAAGAAGGTTACCAATGGCTCACTCCAATCTGGAATTAGAGACACTTGGTATAGAGTAGTGTTGCTCTAGAGTAGTGTTTCTCTAATGCACCCACATATGCTAATTGCAACCACTTCCCGTACTCCTGCTCTTCCACACAAGAAGCTAATATTCCTTGATCTGTATGCTTGTACATACTCCCTACCATGATATTGTACTTTTGGGATTTTACTAGCTCCTTATCTTGAGTGTTTATCACTGGGTGTTTAGGCCCATATGTCAATACTAGCACTAATGTCTTGGCCCACTATGGTACGACTTCCAAATTAAACAAGTAAACATCAGAAAGATTATATGATACTCCTTGTGGGTCCTCTCTGGATCGGAGCCTTGAGACATGATCTGCTCTCAAGTGAGTCTTGCATTTCCTCACCACTACCTCAAAGTCATATTCCATTAGTAAGAGGAACCATCTTACTAATCTGTCTGTATTGCAAGGCTTGTTTACTAAGTACAGTAGAACTTGATGATCAGTAAAAAATTTTAATTTATTTGCAAGCAAATAGTGTTTAAACTTTTTTACTACATACACCATGCCTAATCCTTCTCATTTGGTGGTGCTATAATTTCATTCAGCTACAATCAAATATCTACTAGCATAGGCAAATGGAAGATCCATATTACCTTTACCCATACTTTGTGAAAGTACACACCCAATTGTATAATTGGATGCATCCACGTGAACATGAAAGGGCTTGTTCCAATCTGGTGTGGTCAAGATTGGTGCAAAACACAATCTTCTCTTGAGCTCGTTAAAGGAATCCTCACATTCTTTTGCCCACTCAAAGTTATTCAAAAGGGAGTACAGAGGCTTTGCAATGATTGCATACATATGAATGAAGCGGCGATAATAGCCACAATGCCCCATGAAAGCTTGTACCTCCTTGACATTCTTTGGCCAAGTAGCTCTGCAATTGCTCTAACTTTTTCCTCGTCCGTGGATATGCCATTCTTTGACACTATGTGTCACTGAATCTTGCCTTTCCTGACCATAAAAACACATTTTTCTAGGTTCAAACAGACTTGATATTCTCTACATTTGTCAAAGATAGCTCTCAACTCAGGATATGTGTTTGCCTTATGTTAGAATGAGCACAAAGATCATCAACATAGACTTCCAAATTCTTCCTCAAGAATTCTTTAAACACGTGGCACATTAGCCTTTGAAAGGTGGCTAGCGCATTGGTAAGACCAAATGGCATTACTCGAAAGGCAAATATGCCCCACTTTGTGGAAAAATATGTCTTATGTTGATCTTCTGGTGTAATGGCTTCTTGATTGTAACCAAAGAACCCATCGAGGAAGTTGTACACTTCCTTGCTTGCTACCCTTTCTAAAAGATGCTTAATGATAGGAAGCAGATAAGTATCTTTGATAGTGGTTGCATTAACCTTCTTCAAGTTAATGCATACACATAACTTTCCATTCTTCTTGGGCACCACTACGATGGGGGATACCCACTCAATGTGCTCAATTTCATAAATGAATCTAGCTTCAACCAAGCGATCTATCTCTTCCTTGATTCTAGCCGCATAGTTATCGTTGTATGTGTATGGCTTCTGCTTAGAGGGTTTGGCCTCCGAGGTCATAGGGATCGTATGTGAGCATATGTCAGGGTTTACACCTTTTAAGTCTTTTTAGCTCTAAGCAAAAACATCTCTATATTCTCTTAGCAAGGCTACCAACTCTTGCTCCTCTTCGTCTGTCAGGTCATGTCCTATGTATGTGCACTTTTCTTCTTCTTCTTCTATGGTTACAACAATTTTATTGGTGGTTTCTTTGTTATCATAGGCCTTTCCAACTTGTGCATCACGTTTAGGCATTCTTACCATGACTCTCCTATCTTCTATCTCATACTTCTTGAAATTTTCAAGGACCTCAAACAAGGATTCTTTCTCCTCTGGTGTGACTTCTCTCTTCTTCCTCTTCTTGCCTTCATTCTTCGTGGTTATTTGTGTGGCTAATCTCACATCATTTGTAATTTCTTCATGTCTTTGTGGGTGAACTTCCACTTCATAGAAATATTCCTCATCTGATGCAAAAGGTGGGTCCATAATAATTGACTCTAGATCGGAGTCACTTGCACCCTCGAATGCATCAGTGCTAGGTTCAAATTCTTCAATACCCGAATCACACATGATTGGCTCTATTGTGAAGACTGAAATGTCATAGCCATCCTCGTCACAGTGAGGTGTCCATTGTTCTTCATTGATGGCTACATCCATTGTTGCTAAAATTTTTGCCCAACCATGAGGTTCAAATTCTTTGTCATGAAATACTAAAGGTGCATAGGCTGGGTCTTGAATTGATCTATGAGTCTCGTTCGCACCTACCTCTCTTGCTTTTTCTCTCTTCTCTTCTTCTACTACTACTTTGCACATCCATAAGTGGGTGTCTTCATGCATCCATGAGGATCTTGATCCTATGGAATGCACTGACTCTGTATCATCTTAAGCTCTATGGATGGGATTCCATTGAATAGGGGGTACATCTCTATGAGGGTAATCCTTGAGATTGACTTTGGTTGTAACACCTAAGTGTTGCAAATACAAAGAATTGGTTCCCCAATCTTGTACCACTTGCAACTGCCTCATAAATGGTCTTCCCAAAATCATCTCATAGGCTTGATTTTTGCTAAAGTCACATCTAGCAAAAGTATGCTCAAACTCTACACCACACGTGGTGAGAGTTATCCCTTCTAGTAGTCCTAAGGGTCTTTCTATGTGATCATCGGCCATCTGCAATTTCATTCTCGTTGGCCTGAGTGTTGGCTTGCCCCAACGCCTCCATAGGGAAGTGGTGGCAATTGCAACTCCTGCACCTAAGTCCAAAATTGCCTTGGTGGTGTAACCTTGATGGGCAACTGGAAGATAGGTGTTTCCTTCTTCTCCTTCGCTCATGTCTCCTATCTTATCCAAGGGTATTTCTGCTGGTGTTCTATGAGATCCTACCTGAGAACGAGGTTTAGCTATTTCAAGCACTTGGTTGGCTACATGTTTCCATAGCTCTGGCTTAACTTTGAGTAGCTCTTTGAAAGTGAGATTTCACTCCACTTTAGTGTTTTTCACTACCTCTGTGTTCCTAGGTATGATTGAGTCTTCGTTTCTTATCATGACCATGGGTGCTCTCATGCAAGTAGACTTAGCTTCCCATGGGCCTGTGAAATGGGGTAGTTCCTGCAAGGAATTATACTCAAAGTCTAATCTCTTATGGGATTGGGCACTCTCTTGCTCTCCATAAATGGAAGGAATGTCTTGTGGGAATTGATCATGCGTGTCATCCACAAGTTCAATGGGAGGAGGAACTTCACTTTCTTTAGCCCATTTCTCTTCTTGAATCTCTCATAGCAATTCTGGTGAATATCGATTCATAGAAGAAGCTTTGTCTAGTTCTGTGGAACTAGGCACATAAGCTTCCTGGGGAGGAATGCTTTTCTTTTCACTTGCCTTGTCCTTTCCCTTGGAGATGGCTTCCTTCCAGATTTTGCAATTAGGCTCTCCAATCTTTGTAATAATCCATCAAAATGAAATTGTGTCTTAGCTGAACTAGAGTAGTTGAAAAGACAACTCGCTTCAAACATGGTTTGAGCCAGTTCTACTATCTTAGCACAAAGCTTTGTTCTCTCTATCTCTAGATTAGCTCTTGGGTAAAATTTTTCATGATCTATCACATTTGGCCCTTCTTGGATTCTGGCTTGATATGCTTTAAGCATCATGTCTAGGTCCTCGGGAGTGGGATCTGCTAAGATTGATCCAACTCTAGGTGGTGGGTGGGTTATATGTGGTGGATTAGAAGGTGATAGGGATGGTGATGGTGGTGGTGTGTGAGAGTGCATTTGAGAGGCAATTTTGACTATCTTGGCTTTTGTTTCTCTTAAGCTTTCCTCAAGTTCACTCATTTTCTTAGACCATTGCCTTCTCATTCTCTCTCGGCTATCTTTCCAAGCTCTCGTCCTTTTCTTTGTTATACTCTCAGTCTCACTAACCTCTAAGTTTTTTTCTTGGCCTAAGCCTTGGTTTTGTTGCAATGCGTGAGCTATCATGACCACTTGCACTAGGGCAGTGGGAGTTACACTTCCTCTAGATTCTACTATTAACCCAATGATATTAATGGGAGTGATCTTCGTCGCATTGTGTGGGTTCTTTGGGCAGTCTCGTAAGAGGTGCTGTTTCCCACAATCATGACAAAACCCTTGAATTATCACTAATTGGAGTTGCATCAGAGCAAATAAAGGACAATCACGAATGAAGTGATCTCCCTGGGATCTCTAACATGGCCCTCTAGGTGCTTGGGGTCACATCTGTCTAGGTTGAGGCCTAGAATTAGGATTTGCATACATGACATTGGCATATTCAGACTCTCCACTAGACTCACTAGGGTCTTCATAATATTAAATTTCATTTTTCTCTGGTGACTACATAAAGTAAGGCTATGGGCTATCTATATGAGTAGAGTCAAAATTATGATCATTTGGGTCACACTCTGAAAGCAACGTTGTTACTGGCACTAATGCTCTATTTACATTTTCTTCAGCAGCTGCATACTTCACTAGGATTACATTGGTTGGAGTTGGAGGTTGTTGAGCTACATAGGTTTAGGTCTTTGTTGGGCTTGGTAGGGTTGTTGATAGGGCTCTTGTGGCCTACCATATTGCTGTGGGTACTAATTTTGATATCTCCCTTGTTGTGGATAATTTTTTCTAATAGCTTGCTTGTTATAAGGGCAGTCTTGTGTAGTGTGGTTAGTGTACCTCCTTTCTATGGTGCAGTATTGGTTGTTCCGGTTCGCTTGGGGTAGATCCATAATTGGACACATGCTAGCCATATGGTCTCCTCCACAGGTGTAGCATCTTTTCACTAGGGCAAATCTAGGTATCTATTTGCTAGAGACTCCTAGTTTCTGAGCTATTTTCTCTGCAAGTTCCTTAATAGATGTGGATTGTTTGGAGGTGAGGCTAGTAGAGCTATCTCAATCTTTATAGATTTTGGAAAGCTCTAATTCCTCCCCTAGATTATCCTCAATATCTATGCACATGCATACACACTCTTCTATGGTTCTAGGGTCCTTCACGTACACATAAGATCTCAATTTGGTACTTAACAATCCATCTAAGAATAAAGGCACTTGTTTGGCTAGAGTGGGTAACTCGGGAACAGGGCATCTCTCTAGATATTGCCTAAATCTTTGTCCTGCAAGTCTCATTGTTTCTTGAGATGTTTGTTTGAAGCTATGGATCAGTGAGGAGGTGTTGTATTTGATGCCACTCTTAGAAAATCCTGTAATGAAGGCTTCTAGTAACTGGTTTATATCCCTGAATTGCCTCTCATGTAGTGGTTGAAACAAAGTCAAGGCAGTATTCTAGAGTGTTAGACCAAAAGCATTGTATTGTGTAAATAGGTCATCAACTTGCTCAGCCTTCAATACTTGCCTAAATTCTGCTACATGATCATAAAGGTCTCCTATACCATCGAAATAATTCTTCATAGATTTGAACAATTGTGTAGGCCTTAAGGTCCTCATGTGTTCTCTATGCCTTGGTAAAGGGAATTCTTCTGCATTTCTTTGATTCCTTGGATCTCTAGATCTCTCGTTTTCCATTCTATCCTTCTCAACTTTTGTTCGTTCTCTTCCTATTGGGTTAGCAAAGCTTATCTCGGGTCTATTTCTACTCCTGTCCCTTTGAGTTCCATGAGCTTGAGATGTTCCAGCTCCTTGATGACCATAAGAGACATTGGATCTTGGTTAGGGAAAAATAAATTCACCCTTCCAAGTGTAGGCATGCCTGCCATGCTCTGAGACCACAAAGACTCTCTCTGAAGTATTATCTAAATAGGTCACTTTGCCTGGCTATCAGGATCTTTAAATTCATAGATGGTGAGTGCTTCCACTTCATTAGGCTGGTCAAGTTTATACCTCCAAAAAGCCTCATCCATCTCTCGGTTTAGGAGTAGATCTATGCTCTTGTTGTCCTAGGGAATCCACTCTAGAGTGATTATTCTAGTCATGATGGATTTGCCTTGGGGACTTCTAGGATCTCTTCCTAAGTTTCCTTGCTCTATGTCACATATGTCTATTTCTGGAATCACATTGCCAAATTCATTTGTTCTATCCGCTTGGTTGGTGACTACGTACATTGTTCCTTCCTTATCTAGGTATGCACCATTTTCGAGCTTGACCACTGGATGTTCTAGTCCAAGGGGCTGATCTAGGTTTTAAATCTAGACAACAGATCTTCTTAGACCATCCTCATAGATGTAAGGACCTAATCGGTTGGTCCTGATATATTCCAATTACGTTTTGTAAGGACCTTCAGGTTTCTCTAAGTAAGCCACACCTGAACTTCCTGTGGGTCTCTCCATACCATAAGACATCTCT
Organism: Ceratopteris richardii; assembly: GCA_020310875.1. NCBI lineage: Eukaryota > Viridiplantae > Streptophyta > Polypodiopsida > Polypodiales > Pteridaceae > Ceratopteris > Ceratopteris richardii. Next base: position 78,162,721 of record CM035406.1, on the reverse strand, counting down.
GATTCACTAGTTTCAGAGCTAGGGTAGTGTGAATAAGCGCTCAATTGCTCGGCCCAAGACCTAACAGTGTGATTGACACTAGCTTTTGAAGACCTAAGGCTTTGTCTATCTCGTCCTAAATATCTTACTGACCTAAGGTTCATAAGCCTTGGCTGATATCCCAATTTTTCCTAGTACAACCTCATTGGAGAGTTATTTTGTATTAGTTCCTTGTTCTTTTTAATTTTCTTAGGATGTCACTTCTTTTCCATCCAATTTTCGTCGCAAGGGATACTTGCGTTTTATCATATTTGAGTTTGATTGCTTAATTTAAGTTCTTTTACTTTAGGGTTTTTCACAAATGTAGCCTATTTATGCTTGCACTTGAGTAATTAGGGTTTCTTGAACTTGATCATGCTTAAGGTCACCCTAATTAATCGAAACCTCTATCTGTACTTAGCCTAAGCTATGAATTGATAGAGGGGGTTGAGAACGATCCAACCTTACATTGCTTATCCCTTGCTCTTGAGTGCTCAAGAAGAATCTTCTCAAGCTTGCAGTATGTTTGTGCACTGGATGCCCTTTAGTGCTCTCAATGAACCTGTAAAAGTCCCAAAGTTAGCTCAAGGTTTCAATTTAATTGACTTAACAAAGCATGTCCATTCATGTAATACAAAGACCCAATTTTGATTTGCTTTTATGAAAATTCTCTTAGAGATCCCTCAACTTCTCACCCCTGTGGAAGGTCAACTTCAAAATACCCTTTCTGTAACTTGAAACAAGCCCAAGATGACTAGAAATGGAGTTTGTATGAAGAAGTTATTGTGAAGAGAGATGGTGGATGTAATCCAAAGATGAGTAGGTGCTGATACAACCAGCTTCACACCAGCCAACTGAGACTTCAAGGTTGATTAGTAGACCCTTTGACCTTCCTAAATCCACCAAAATATCAGCCAAGTACTTTGGAACATGTATCCCAAAAGTTTAAGTCAAGACAGACTAGTTGCAAAATGACTAGCTCCCAAAACTTGCTATTTTTGGACATACACCTGCTTGAAAAAATGAACAGTGCTCTCAACTTGGTAGGAATTAGATAAATTCCTTCTGGGCATAGCAAATAGACATAGCAAGTTTCCAAATCCAGGTTAGAACACTTCAAATGATTGAATGAGCACTGAGAAGAAGATTCATCAATTTCTGGAACATGCCCACCATTCTCGGGGCTCTACAGAGATAGAACAATGAGTAGTAAAATGCAGATATCTCCAAAACTAGTAATCCAATGACCTTGAAAATGTATATACAGAAAGTCGACAGTAAGAGCTATCCAATGCACATTAAAACACTAAAAAATGTTGCGTATAACTCGAGATATGACCTTCTGAAGTTACTGCTCTAAGTGAGTATAGCAGAGAACAAAACAGAGAAGTAGATAATGACAAATGTATAGATTCACATATGATTACAACCACATTGGCAATGAATATTTGCACAATGGGAGTAGAATGATAGAGCTATGGAGTAAGCTCTTCAATCTCTACAAAATGACATGAAGTGGTCACGTACAAGGCTTGCTAATCGCCTCTTCCTTCTTGCTCTTTTTATAGCTATTCTTGGAGGGAATTTTGAATTCGAATTCGAATGGCTCCACCTAAAAGTGATCCCCAAAGTTAGGAGATATTCCCTCAGCTCAAAATTTCGTGGTTTTAGGTAGTTAGAGCCACGACTTTGCTTTTACATCATGGATGAGGTAAGCCATCCTTTTCCTTTTTCCTTTCTTCAATTACAAGAGATAAAATGTACTCTTTTTACAAGAGGTGTTCACATGACTACACATGTGACTTACAAATGATCATAATATCAAGCATGTAGGCTTGGGTAAAATGCACCAACAGTTATGATAGTTCAGGGTTCTGGGGTTAAAATAGGATAACAAGCAAACAAGATCTTTCAAATTACCTGTATATAGGCCTCACAATGCTCTAATGGCTTGAATTTTATGTTCCAAATTGGCCAAAAATTGAAAAATCAAAAACCTTGAAATTTGGCCAAAATTGGCTGTCAATCACGATCGACAAGGCTGTCAATCATGATGGACAGAGCTGTCCATCATGGCTTGTCAATCGCGATGGACGGGGGTGTCCGTCACGATCGATACTATCAATCATGATGGACATAGTATCTCAGGTTTCTCAATTTATAATGTGTCACTCGTGGCCCATAAGTCGGGATGTATAGCTTTTTCATTGTGGGGGTGTCAATCGTGATTTTCCTATCGGTCGCGATTTTTCAGTCAATCGTGATGGACAGAGGTTTGCATCGTGATGGATGTTGTCAATCACGATGGACAGAGAAAACAAATTTTTTTTTGAAATTTTTGTGTGGATGTGATGTGTAAGGCCTAGATCATGAATATGCACTTAGTTTTACCAAATACTCACGTTTTTTGTCAATCGGGATTGATAGAGCTCAACACCTCAGGACATGTGCAAATGTTTTTTGTACCTACACAACATGTTGGAGATGATGATACAACTGGAACTTGCAAGAAACACTCAAAAACGCACAAAAATAGCAAGCACAATAGCTCTCTCTTGCTCTCTCTCACAAGTGAAATAAGGAGAATGAGAAGGGGAAGGTGATATGACCAAAAAACTAAAAAATTTGCAAAGGTGGGGATGGAGGTGGAAGATGGTGAGGATGATAATGGTGATGATGATGGTGAAGTAAAAAAGAGAAAATAAGAGAAAGTAAAGAAATTACCTACAACTCCAACATCACAACTCTACGTCTTAGCATCACACGCTCATTCTTGAAGCTCTCTCCCCGGCAACGATAGCATGCACACACATACACACACATGCACACACGGTAAGAACAAAGAAAGGAACAAAGGAGTAACTTCCATTACAAAAGAGTTCTCATAAAAAGCTCAAATCTACAACAAGCTAACCTAAAAAATGAGCTCTCTAGCTCTTTTTATAGTTTTTGACTAGCTTTGTCCTTGTCCAGACCTAGTGTCCAACCTACATAAAAATTAGGTTCCAAGGCTTATTTAAGGGCTCAATGAATTCTAAAAATTACGAAAATTGGTATCTTGCTACTTCCAATACTCCTCAAGCTCGAGGACTCCTTGGCTTGAACAAAATGGAGTCTAATCTACCAGAAACAATATTTAGAATGTTCATGTAGTGATGAAAATCACTATTAAAAGGGAGATATCTTGGAAAAATTGTATGGCCTAATTGTCGGATCTTCTTTGATTGCTTTGCCTGCTTGGCCCTTCTCTTTGCTCTGATTCTTTACGTTGGCTTCCTTGTCTTGTTATGCCCTGATTGCTGCCAACATAGGCTGACTTATATATGAAACCATAACTAGACTTGTATTGGCATTTAGTGTAGGAGTACTTTCTCATTACATGCATGCTCCTACTAATGATCATTTGATTGCAGCAAGGAGGATACTTAGGTACATCAAAGGTACAATAAATCAAGGAATTTTTTATGCTTATGGAGGATCATTAGAGCTCAAGGGATATGAAGATGCTGATTGGATTGGCTCTAAAGATGATAGAAGGAGCACCATAGGTTATGTAATCATGCTAGGAAACAATTGTGTGTCATGGAGTTCAAAGAAGCAACCCACAGTTGCTTTATCTTCAACCGAAGCTAAATATAGAGCCTTGGCCCAAGCTACTTGTGAGATAATATGCATGAAAAGGCTAATGAAAGACTTGAATGTGCAAGTTGGATCAATTACTTTGTTTGGAGATAATATATCAAGCATCTTTCTTGCAAACAATCCTATGTTTCATGCAAGGAGCAAACACATCGAAGTTCACTATCACTTTATAAGGGAGAAGGTGCTTGAAACGAAAGTGGATATTCATCATGTAAGTACAAAGGACCAGGTAGGTGATCTACTAAGAAAGTTCTTGGATGTTGCAAAGCTTTCTAAGCTGAAGCAAGCCATACAACTCAAGGAACCAACTTCAAAATCGAAAGGAACTTGAGCTTGAGGGGGAGTGTTAAAAGATACACATTTCTAGGGCAAGCTCAAGCATTTTTTTTTTACTAAATGACTTCATTTGAAGGGCTTTTGGACCTTAGGAAAGTCAAATAACGAGCTTGAAGGTGCAACCTTATCCAAAAGGATGCACTAGACCACCAAAAGCCACTCCAATGAAGAGACAAAGTCACAAGGAAAGTGAAGAGACAAGGAGGGTATGTGAAGAGACATGGAGGGCATATGAAGAGTCATAGAAGGCTCTCATGGCTATATAAAGACCATCCAAGCTCATTATAGATGTCTGTGGATGCTAGGAAGTTAGGGTGCTACTTATATATGTGCCATTGATCCATAGTCTCTCATAGATGCTCATATTCTCTTGTATATCTGTCCTACCCTTTCCAAAGGGTGCTTCATTTCTATAGCAGCCTGTTAGGACTTCATTTTCTCTTTGTAGGAAGCTTCATTTTGGAACTTTCTATATGTATTGGAAAGATTATAAGGAAGGATTGTATATCAAAAATAAATTTTGGAAAAATCTTCTTGTATTGTGAGATATAGCAATTTCTTTATCTCCTGTTCTCTCTCAAAACTTGCTAGGAAAACTAGGCTATCTTGTGTGACTGAGTGGATAGGTCTATGGGTGTCAACATCTAGTGATTAATAGCTCATTGGAAAGCGCTTAGTATCTAGTTTTTGTGGTTAAAAGGGTTTGTTGATTGGAGCTGAGAATCGGGAGGTATACTAGTTTTAGTGAGTACTGGTCTGAGGGTAAATAGGTCTTGGGTAGGGTCCAAGTATCTTGTTGTGCATTTGGAGGAGAAATCTTCCAACACTCTATCACTTCTCAGAATCTAGATCTTTGAATAACTTTCATTTTCAACCATATCTAAGAATTTCTTAAAAGTAGGAAAAACCCTTTACTTTAGTTTAAGATCATAAATCCACGAATATTTTGATAAATCATCAATAAAGGTAACAAAGTACCTGAAACCTTGAATATAATCTGTTCTCATTGGACCATTCCCATATGGATGTATGATCTACAAATTTGTCGTGTTCATGATGTATCCATGCTTCTTAAAAGGTGGTTTGTGAAGTTTTCCTTCAAGAGATCCTTCACATGACTCTGCATCATCTGATAAAGCAAATGTAGGCAAACTCTCCACCATACCTTGATCCTTGATATGCTTGAGAGCTGTGTAACTAATATGACCAATCTCGCATGCCATAACTTCATATTCTTTGTAGGTGTAGTAGAATTACCAATATTAGCATGAGTAATTTTGGATAATGCAAACATGCCACTTCTATTTTCAACTTGAAGTAGACAATGCTCCTCATTAGGTGAGAGGATTTGACACGAATCTTTCTTAAAAACAACTTGAAAACCATCTGACCAGAATTCAGGTATAGAGAGAAAATTCTTCTTCATGATTGGAACATAGAGAACATTAGAAATTATGAAATTTCCACCTGCTATGGACTTAAGGTTTACTTCTCCAACACCTACAACATCCAAATATTAACATATAGAGTTAGAAAGGGAAGAAAATACCTTTTTGCAACCTATCGTATGCTTAGTAGCTCTAGAATGGAAAAATACAAGTCTTGTCTAAGATTGCATTTAATGCTACCTGAAAAAAAGCTATCTTTTCAATAGTAACATCATGAACCTACCTTTGAAGATTTACATTTTGGATCATCTTCAACACTATTACCTAAAGATTTCTTCGTCTCATAAAAAATCCTTTTTTGTTTGCATTTCTGCTATGAAATGACTCGGTTTCTTACAGTAATGGCTTATTCCTTTCTTTGACTCAGATGTAATCAAAGACTCTTCTTTGGATGTAAAGTAAGCATTAGGAAAAGGAGTAGAAGACTTAGGATTAGAAGAATTACTTTCCTTCTTGAATTGCTGAGTCTTCTTCTCCTTCTCTGTCTCCTTCTTCTTCTTTCTCTTCCACAATGATAACATGTCTTCATCATTCTCTTCCATACCCTTTTGTTGATCTTCATATTGAAGTAATAGGAACTGTAGCTCTTCAAATGAAAGTTCTCTATCTCATATAGAGAGAGATAAAGAAGTAACAAAAGCATGACATGATGATGGAAGTGAGTTTAGAGGTGTGTTTACCATCTCTTCATCTAAAATATTATTACTCCAACATTGAGTAATTGATCTCATAAATCTTTGAGCTTCAAAACATGTGTCTGAACTGAGTCATAAACTTTCATCATTGTGTTCACTAGATGTCCTCTTAGATGAGCTTTCCTAGCAAGGTCTCGACTCTGATAGAGATTCTCTAACTCCAACCAAGCCTGAAGAGAGGCTGTGCATGACCTGATTTGAGGTATAATATGCCTTTTGACTCCCATAGAAATATATGAAAGTGCTTGTGCATCCCTTCAATCCCATCTAGATTGCTCTTCTATAGGAAGTAATCTGGTAGTAGTACAGACTCTTCATGATGTAGTTCTTTCTTTTTCTTAAATATCCTTCTCTTGAGAAGAAATAGGAACAATATTGATGGGGGATGATTCTAGCACCTCAATGCACCAATGGAAGATGGATGCCCTTCACTATTTCCACAAGTAGTGATATATGCTAACTGTTCTGCACTTTTCTCTACACCTATATAGAGAATTAAAATGAAACTATGCAAACTTATAGTAGACTATAAGAGCTACCCAACAAGCTTTAAATCCTCCCCAATGGATATTCCAATTGGGAGAACCATCCTCTACAAAAGAGGTTATGTGTTTGCAACACTCTTTGCCTATGTGTATAGATATACCTTCACAAAGTTGGCAATTTCTCACAAGTCACTTAGTCAAAGAACTTGAAAATTTGGAAAAGTTTAGGAAACTATATAAGAGACCAAATTAAGCTTGAAATCAATGAAAATGAGTAGAATGAGAGAGCGAAAAATGCTCTGCAATTAGGTACAATCAGATTTGGAAAAGCATAACTACACCTCTAGAAAGAGAGGAGAAAAATCAAGAGAAAATGAGGTAAGCAAGCAAGGGGCCTGCTTGCTGGGGTTTATGACTTCACTAAACTAAGTGGGAAACTCTTGGAATGCATACAAATGAAGAAACAAAGGTGGGATGGTGCTTATATAGAGTTTTAATTTTCCTACAATTTAGCTTACCACCCACAAATCAATGTAGGTGCACTTTTTGGTGGCTAATTGACCTTTCGCATGATTGAGACTTGATTTTCAACACTCCCCCTCAAGTCTCAATGCCTAGGTCCTTCACTCCAATGCATGTTGTTATACCTTTAGTCCATCCAAAGCTTTGGTAAACATATCTGCATATTGGGTTGACATGCTTCACCTTGACACACAAGATTTTGAGCCAAGCATATGCTACTTATGTTGTCATAAAAAATAGGTACTTGCTTAACCTCCAAATCACTTTGACACCCATGAGATGGTCTTCTTCCCTAGCATGATAACATATCCACTAGTTCTCCTCATATCATCTTTGGAACCTACCCAATCACCATCACAATAAGCTTGTACATTTAATCCATCATCAAATGGATAATATAGACCTTCATTCATTGATCCTTTGAGGTACCTAAGTACCCTTTTGGATACAACAAGATGAGGTACTCTCGGTGCTTGCAAAAATTGAGATAACACTCCAACTACATGTGTAGTATCTGGTCTTGTCATAGAATCATACAAGAGAGAGCCAATTATTGACCTATACATGGTGACATCCTTCACTTGTTCACCTTCATGAGCACTAAGTGTAACATTTACTTTTAATGGATTTGAAATGGGCTTGCAATCACACAAGTTAGACTTCTTCAAATGATCTAGAATGTATTTCCTTTGCATCAAGTATATACCTTCCTTTTTATTTAGTACTTCACTCCCTGGGAAGTACCTTAAAATACCTAAATCAAAGTTTTTAAACTCACATCCAAGCTTCCTCTTTATGTCTTTGATGTTGGCTTCATCATCCCTTGTAATGATCAAATCATCAACTTATATACAAATGAAAACACATTTTACCAAGTACTCCACAAGTCTTTGGTTCCAAGCCCTTGGGGATTGCTTGAGTCCATAAAGAGCCTTCTCAAGCTTGCATACATGATGTGGAAACCTCTCATCTTCAAATCCTTGGGGCTACTCCATGAAGACTACCCCTTCAAGCTCTCCAATAAGGAAAGCATCCTTCACATGCAACTGGTACATCTTCCAACCTTTTGAGGCTGAAATTGAAAGCAAACTTCTCACATACATATATGATTAGCATATTTCTAATGGAGCCTTATATGATCAATCCCTTGTAAAATCAATTACATTTTCCTTTGTAAAAGAATCCTACATCCATGAGGAAGTTAGGAAGCATCATATCTCTTAATTGATTGATGAGAGAATATATCCTATAGTTTAGGATTTACTTTTAGGTGGACTTTTGAATTTGAATCCAAAAGATTGGCTCAAAATGCAACTATAAAAAGAGGATCAAATGACCTGCATGATATCACCACTTGAGGAGATCATTTTGAAGGGGATACATTGTGAATTGAGAGCTCACTCTTCTCACATTTTGCAATAGATTATTGTCAATGACATTGTATTTGTATATGATTTAATACATACATTTTCATTACATCTTCACTTCACTTCTTTGCCATGACTACATTAGTACAATGATCTTCTCAGAGCTTATTCTCACTGTATGATTGATCATTTGTCATGATTTAAAGCATCATAGATTTAGTATAATATCTACGTGATAGCTACAAAATGTCATTGTCATTGCTTCTCTCAATTGTGAGATATTATCATTTCATTACTCTCTAGTATGTTGACTGATGCACCCCAAAAATGTTCGGACACTCCTATGATTTGCTAGCATCATACTCAGCATGTAGTTCATCTTTTTTTTTTGGAATCACTCATGATTGATAGCTATCTAAGTTAATTAGACATCATCAAAAGGAATTAGACTAATTGCTATCATGGTCAGAGCACTGTTCAAAATATTGAACAGGTGTAGAGGCTAAAATAGCAAGTCTATGAACTTGGATCGAATTCCTAACTATCTATTTTGATCCAATGATTAGTGGATCATGTTCTAAACAACATAGGTGATTATTTATGATGATTGGCAAGCTAAAGAGGCCCGCTACACTCTCCAGCAATTGTTCTTGGCTGGTGTGAAGCAAGTTTAAGCAACACCACTTCATCTCTGAAGACTATCCACCATCTCCTCCAACAGTGATATCAAAACAACAATAAGCAAGATGGAAGATGGATTTCCATCATTCATTGAAAAATTTAATAGAAGCAACTACCCAACATGGTCGTTAAGGATGCAAGCCTACCTTCAAGGAAGAAGTCTATATGGATACATCTCAGGAGATGAAGAGATGCCACCATTTAGGAGCAAACATCAACCCACAAGGGAAGAGCAAGAAAGGTTGACCACATGGTGTGCAAAGGATGCTCTTGTCAGGTCCTATCTACTAAACTCATTATCTGATTTCTTATTGCCTCACATTAGCAATTGCAAGACCTCCCAAGAGACTTGGGAAGTGTTCTCATCATATTTCTCATCAAATACAAGAGCTACGAAGAACCATCTATGGGGTGTTTACAACCCTAAAAAAGCAAACTAAATCAAAGTGTGGCTGATTATGTGACCAAGATGAAGGATGTGGCTGACCAACTTGCAAGCATTGGAGAGGAGATAGAAGATGAAAACATCATAAGATAGGTCATCAATGGCATCAAAGCTAATGATAAGTTGGAGTCCTTCACCATAGCAATGGAGCTTTATATGGATATGCCAATACCTAATCTCAACACCTTGATGGGGCAGCTCTTCACCCATGAGACAAAGCTCAACAAGAATGGTGATTACTCTAGAGGTAACCAATCTTCTGCCCTTTATATAGATAGAAATAAAAGTAAGGATAAGGGTAAAATAAAAAAGAATGAAGAAGAGGCTAGTACCTCTCAAGTTAAGTACACAGGTAGAGGAAGATGTACAAGAGGAAGGGGAAGAGGAGGAAAGCAAGGCGGTGGGAGATCCTACAACACTCCACCTTGCAACATCTATGGCCTTACCAACCACACCATTGAAGAATGCTTCAAGAACACAAGGAATCAAAGGGGAAGAGGCTTCCCTAGAGGAAGCTATGGACAATCCAGATGGAGATTTAACATTGGAGGAAGCAACTACAATCACAACTATAACTAAGGCTACAACAACAACAACTATCAAGGAGGTCTCAAAGGAAGAAGATAGTATAAAAACTACACAGAAGACCAAGAAGAATCTCTACTCATCATGAACATGACATCCAAGCAAGGTAAAGATGATGAGCATTCTTTCTATATTGGTTGACGTTGTTCCAATCTTGTGGCTGGAAATGTAGCATTGTTATCTCATCTTGAAGAACCCAAAGGGAAGAATGAAGTGCAGAAACATGATGACATTAGAAACTCTCTCAAGAAAATTGGAAATATCAAAGCTTCTGATGGTAACATGAACCTCTTACTTAAGGTTTTTATGTGCCAATTATAACCAAAAACCTAATTAGTGTTGGATAAATTGCTGACAAAGGCATACAGGCCAGATTAACAAGGCATGGAGAATATGTGGAAGACCCTCAACAAGGCTTCAAGAGGATTGCAAAAGGTGAGAAACCTAGTAGACTATTTACATTTGAGATTGAAGACACCAGAAACATAGCACTCTTCATTTACAAAGATCAAACACTATCTGAACTAGAGATATGGCACAAAAGGCTAGGCCATATAGGAGAAACAACACTAAAGAAAATATGCAGGGATCAAATTGTGCTTGGCATTCCAAATGTATCCAAGCAACACATGATATACAAGTGTGCAGCATGCCAATTTGGCAAGGCTTATAGGAAAACATTCAACAGAAAGGGATACATGTATGAAGACTACTTGGAGCTTCTACACACTGATGTGTGGGGTCCTAGCAAAGATCCATCAATCTCAGGTTCAAGGTACTATGTCTCATTTATAGATGATCATAGTAAATGGACAATTCTCTACTTCATGAAACATAAGGATGAAGTATTTACATGTTTCAAAAGGTATTTAGCATTGGTTGAGGACCAAACATGTAGAAGCTTGAAGAGGATCAGATCTGATGGAGGTGGTGAGTATTTCTCACATGAATTTGAATCATTCTTATAGGATAGAGGTATAAAAAGAGAAGTCACAATATGAGAAGAAACTACCCAACTACCTATGGGCAGAGGCTGTTTCCATAACCACATACTTGGTTAACATGCCCCCATCCAAATCCTTAGATGGAATGACACGCTATGAAGCATGGAATGGAAGGAGACCCTCATTGGATCATTGCAAAATATTTGGGTGCATTGCTTATGCACATATACCCTCACAAATTAGGGGGAAGCTTGATCCTAAAGTTGAAAAGTGTATATTCATGGGGTATGGCCAAAACCAGAAGGATTATAGGTTATATAATCCCACTAACAAAGGATTCATAGTTAGTAGGGATGTAGTGTTTGATGAAAATAATTCATGGTTTGAAGATGATTGCACGAAGGTCAAGTTACCTTATGATTTGGAAAATGACTTTCCAACTCTCACTCAAGAAGATCAAGAACTACCTGAAGATATCAATTCAGAGGATGAAGAGCACATTGATGTCAAGGCTTGGAAGTAAAGAGGCAAGACCAATTCCAAGAAATTTGAAGACATTACAAAGTCCTCCAATCAAGCACTTAGGAGATCTCAAAGGGAGAGGAAAAAGCCCATAAGGTATGGCTATGACACAACATTAGTCACCAAACATTCTATGTATATCACTAAAGACTCTATGACAAAAGAACCTTTGTCATTTGAAGAGGCCAATAAGAAGAAAGAATGGAGGGAAGCCATGTAGAAAGAAGTTGAAGCACTTCAGGAGAACAATAGTTGGGACTTGGTTCCCAAGAAGCCAAGCATGAAGGTAATAGGATCCAGGTGGATATATAAAATAAAAAAGAATTCAAATGGTTCTATAAATAGGTACAAGGCAAGGTTAGTGGCAAAATGGTTTTCTCAAACCCATGGAGTGGACTATGAAGAAACGTTTTCACTTGTGGCTAAGATGCCAACAATTAGGGTTTTGGTAAGTGTTGCTGCTTCCAAGAATTGGAACCTATATCAGTTAGATGTCAAAAAATGCACTCCTAAATGGTTGGATCTCAGAAGAAGTGTATATGACACAACCACCAGGGTATGAAGATGAGGATAAACTAGGTTTTGTATGCAAGATAAAGAAGGCACTCTATGGCCTAAAGCAAGCTCCTAGAGCTTGGAACCATAGGCTTGTTACTTATTTGCAGGGTCAAAGTTTTGTGGCTAGCAAAGCAGATTCTTCTTTATTGATAAAGAAGACCAACTTAGAAGTTATCTACTTATGTGTCTATGTGGATGACATCATCATTATAGGGAATGATGCTAATGGCATCAAGCAAGCTAAAGCTCAATTAATGGAAGAATTTAAAATCAGTGATCTTGGTTTGTTAACATACTTTCTTGGTCTAGAACTTGTATAGACCGATTTTGGTGTGTTTATTACTTAGAGAAAGTATATCCATGATATGTTGGTAAAATTCAGTGTTGTGCAATGAAAGAATCATAACTTAACCTTTGAATAGGGTATTTAACCCTATTGGATGACTGTAACTCACCATTAGGTGGTAGGAATCTCCTCCTCCTTGCTTTAGATGCTTTAAATGTTGGAGTTTCTAATTTTTCCATATCTTCATCACTTGCAGATTCCATGTCTACCCATTGATGGTCTTCTTCATTTGCCTTTTCCTTTCCTTTGCTACTTCCTTCACTTGAATGAGATTCATTCCTTGTCCTTCCATGCCAAGCTGATGTAGTAATCTCCTTTGATGGTGTGCTTGAAGTGGTTGGACCACTTATCTCCATGCTTTGTTGTTGCTCTTTGAGCTTCTTCTCGGCTTGATATGCATCGTCAACCTATAAAACATCTTTGCTACCATACCAAGGCAACAACTCATCAACTATTACATCCCTAGATAGCTTAAGCTCTTTGGTGCAAGGATTATAGCATCTAAAACCCTTTTGCTCTGAAGAATATCCAAGAAATATTCACGTATCTGCCTTTGGGTCTATCTTGTGTCTCAATTCTTGAGGTATGTGAACATAACACACACAACCAAATACTTTGAGATGTGAAAGGTTGCGCTTCTTACCACACCAAGCTTCATAATGTGTAACTCCATGTATTCCTGAGGTTGGACACCTATTCATAATGTTTATGTCTATATTTGTTACATCAACCCAATAAGAGTTAGGGACATTCATTTCATTTAACAAAGTTCTAGCCACTTTTGCTATGTATCTATTCTTCCTCTCCGCCACCCCATTTTGTTGAGTTGTGTACCTACATGTCAATTTCCTTTTGATGCCATGTTATGTAAAAAATTTGAAATTTTTTTTGAAAAATACTCTCCCCCTCCATCCGATCTCAGAGTCTTTATATACTTCCCTTTTTCCTTCTCCACTAGGTTTTTGAACCTCTTGAAGTGGTAAAACACCTCTAACTTTGACTTCATGCAATACATCCAAACAAACCTTTAATGATCATCTATAAATGTGATAAAATATCTATTACCTCCATTGGATGGCTCCCTTGTAGGTCCTCATACATCTATGTGTATGAGAGTCAACACTTCATTGCTCACATGTGCTCCCTTCTTGAATGGCAATCTACTTTGTTTCCCTAATTGACAAACATGGCAAAAATGTTGCATATTCTGAGATGTAAGATCAGGTAGACCACTCCCCAAGCCCTTCCTTTGCATTTCCTTCATCCTTTGTAAGTTTATGTGTCCAATTCTTTTATGCCATAAGTCGATTTTTGCAATCTGATTATTTCCAATGGACAAGCATGTTGGTGCAAATGTTCAACCCTACACATTTGGCTTAGCATGGAAGACATTGTGTGGAATTAGCACTTGATGATTCATGTGAACTATATCTTGTAACTATTTGATCATTTACCATTGTAAAATATTAATCCCTTCGAGAATCTTGTAAAAGCTTATATCTCATGGAGTTCGGAAGAATATTAGCAAGGACTCCAGATTGAAGGAATATCTCCTAAATCAGAGGATTTAATTTTTTATTGGAGCCAAGATTGAATTGAAAATTCAAACTTAGAAGAAATACTTATAAAAGACCTTGTAAAATCTTGTGGGGTAGTGTGCCTCATTCAAAGCTCATTCCTTGATCATTTGTAGAGCTTGAGTAGCGTACACCATAGCTCACTCATTCCATCAACATTGAGCATCATTAAAATGCCAATGACTTTGTATAATCATGCTCTGTAATACATATAGCTCAATGAACATCTCTGTTTACTTCTCTGTTATGACTACTCAGAATAGGCAACTTCTTCTCATCATATCTCAATTAATACACAACGATTTTACATATCCTTTGGCTTATTGGAATAAGCTTGAAGTCTACTTTATACTTTCAAATTTTCAAGCCATTTTGTTCAAGAATCTAGGAGAAATCCTCTTTTAAGTGCTCGGTGGTCATCTACTAGTTGCTCCCTAAAAAGTCCGGGGTAAGATCTAATTTTCTAAAGTTATTTCTCAAATCATAGTTGACCGTTTTAAATTATTCCACTTGTAATCATTAGATATCTAAGCTAATTGAACTCCCACAAAAGGAATTTAGTCAATTGTTACTATACTGTGAGCTCTGAGTAAAAAAGCCAACAAGTGTATGGACTAAAATAACAAGTTTTTCAACACCAGCTATCTTTGAACTTGTCTGTTTTGGATTAATTGTTTCAAGCATCAACTCCAAAAGTACATAGGTACTTTCTTGGTGTCATTTGCAAGATATACGGGCCTAGTTTATAAATCTAAAGTGCATCAAGGCTGGTACAAAGGAGGTTTTAGCAGTAACATCTCATTTCCTTGAGGTATCCATCCATCTCTTCCAACAATGGTATCAGAGCAACTTGAGGTAAAATGGGATATGGTTTTCCTTCTTTTACTAACAAATTGGACAAGAACAATTATCCAGCATGGTATTTGAGGATGAAGACCTATCTACAAGGAAGAAGTCTCTATGGATACATATCAAGAGATGAGGAGTTGCCAACATTTAGAAGCAAAGATCAACCTACAAGAGAGGAGCAACAAAGACTCAACTCATGGTGTGCCAAAGATGCTTTATCCAGGTCATATCTATTTAAATCTATCTTTGAATTCCTTCTTCCTCATATTAGGAATTGCAAAACTTCCCAAGAGACTTGGGATACTCTATCTTCATACTTTTCTTCCTATACAAGAGCTAGGAAAAATCAATTGTGGATGGAGTTTACTACTCAAAAGAAACAACCTAATTCCCTGAGTTTGTGCAAAGTCGTTTGCTACAAGCCTTGCCTTATGCCTGTTTATGGAACCATCAGAATTCTTCTTGAGCTTATAGACCCATCTTGAGCCTATTACCTTCAAAGATGAACTCTTGGACACCAAATCCTAGGTGTTGTTTTCCTCAAGTGCTTCAATCTCTTCCTTCATTGCATGCTTCCATTCTGGTTTTGCTTTGGCCTCTTAAAAGGATGATGGATCCTCTTGATTTATGTCCTGTGTTATGTAAATAGAATGTTTAGTTACTAATGAGGTGTCAAACCCATACCTTTCTGGTTTTTTTCTTTCCCTTATAGATCTTCTTAAGCCATGTTGTGATGATTCTGCCTCATGTCCTAGCTCTTGCAATTTTTCTTTACCTTTAGACTTCCATGCTTTGATTTTTTCCATCTGAGTTTCTTCATCATCTTCTCAAGTATCTTGTTCTTCAATCTTTGGTTGATGTTCTCTGCCAAGCTTTGGAAAATCTTCTTCAAGATCATATGGTAATTTGACCTTCCTGCATGAATCTTCATACCACGAATTGTTCTCACCAAAAATGACATGTCTGCTTACCAAGAATCCTTTGTTGGTAGGGTTGTATAACTTGCAACCCTTTTGATTGTTGTCATATCCAATAAATACACACCTTTCTGCCTTTGGATCCATCTTGCCTCTAACTTGTGAAGGAACATGAGCAAAAGCAATACATCAAAAAATTTTACAATGATCTAAGCTAGGTCTTCTTCCATTCCAAGCCTCATATGGAGTCATCCCATCAAGGGATTTTGAAGGCAACCTGTTAATCAAGTAAGTGGCTGTAGATACAACCTCAGCCCATAGATAATTAGGCAAATGCTTTTCATTTAACATGGACATTGCAGCTTCAACAATTGTCCTATTCCTCCTTTCTTCCACTCCATTTTGCTCAGGAGTGTATCTTGTAGTTACCTCTCTTTTGATTCCTCTTTCTCGAAGAAAAGAATCAAAATCATAGGAGAAGTATTCTCCCCCTCCATCTGACCTTAGCCTTTTTAGTGATTTACCTGTTTGATTCTCCACAAGAGCCAAATATCTTTTGAAGCATGAAAAAACTTCATCTTTGTGTTTCATAAAGAATAGGATAGTCCATCTACTGCAATCATCAATAAGGAGACATAATACATTGATCCAGATATTGGAGCATCCTTGTTAGGTCCCCATACATCTATATGAACCAACTCCAAGAGGTCTCCATGCATATAACCTTTCTTCATGAATGGTAACCTGTGAGACTTTCCAAATTGACATTCACTAAATTTATAAATCATGTGTTGTTATGACAAGTTAGGGATTCCAAGTACACTTTGGTCCCTACAAATTTGTTTTAATGATCTTTCACCAATATGTGCCAATCTCTTGTGCCATACCTCTAGTTTTGTGAGTGTCTGATTACCATAGTTGAAGAGAGCTATGTTCCTTGTGTGTTGCAACTCAAAGGTGAATTATCTACCTATTTTTTCTCCCTTTGCTATTCTTTTGAACCCTTGGCTAGGGTCTTCCACGTATGCTCCTCCTCTTGTGAACCAGACTTGCAATCCTTTTTCTACTATCTGTCCAACACTTATCAAATTCTTTGTAATGGTAGAGACATAGAGTACCTTACTGAGTAAGTTGATGTTTCCATCAGGTGCTTTGACATTTCCTATTTTCTCCACAAGATGTCTTGTATCATCTCCTCTTTGTACCTCATGCTTGTTCCTTGGATCTTCTAAATCTGATAGGAGAGCCACATTTCCTACCACATGATTTGAACAACTTGAATCTATGTAGAAAACATGCTCATCAGATTTACCTTGTGGCATGGCCATATTCATGATTAATAATGAATCCTCTTTGTTTGAGTCTTCTGTGTAGTTATTGAAGTTTCTCCTTCCTTTGTAGCCTCCTTGATAGTTTGAATGATTGTAGTTGTTGTAGTTGCCATGATAATTGTTGAACCTTCCTCTTGAGTAGCCATAACTTCCTCTATATTATCCTCTGCCTCTTTGATTCCTGGAATTCCTAAAGCATTTTTAGTTGTATGATTAGTTATTCGACAAATAGAACATGAGTTGGAGTCTTGGGATCTCCCCCTACCTTGTCTACCGCCTCTTCCTCTACCTCTGCCATGTCTTCCTCTACCTACATAGTTAGCTTGATATGTTCCTGCTTCATCATCCACTTTCTTTGACTTTCCTTTGTTTTCTTTGGACTTGCCTTTATCAGTATATAAGGCTGAAGACCTTTAGAGCTTTCTCCATTCTTGATAAGTTTTGCCTCTTGAGTGAGTAATTGTCCAATGAGTGTATTGAAATCAGGTACATGCATGTCCATGTACAAATCCATAGCTGTGGTGAATGCTTCCCACTTGTCATCTGCTTTCAATCCATTGATGACCTACCTTACAATTTGCTCTTCATCTATTACCTCTTCAATACTTCCCAACTGATCAGCTATGTCCTTGAACTTTGTGACAAAATCAATCACATTTGTTTGGGAGCCTTCTTGAGGGTTGTGAAATCCAACCATAGTTGATTCTTCCTAGCTTTGGTATTTGAAGAGAAGAAGGCTTCAAGTGCATCCCACACTTCTTGAGATGTCTTACAACTTCTAATGTGAGGCAACAAAAAATCTAAGATAGAGTTAAGGAGGTAAGACCTTGCAAGTGCATCCTTGAAGCACCATTCTTGCTCTTCTTCTGTTGGTTGACTTTTGTTCCTGAAACTTGGCATAACTTCATCTCCAACCACATAACCATATAAACTTCTACCTTGGAGATAAGCTTCCATCCTTATGACCAAGTTGAGTAATTACCTTTATCCAATTTGTCAATTGATGAAGGAAATCCATCTACCATCTTGCTCTGATACCACTGTGAAGAGATGGATGTGTTTGAAGATAAAGTGGTGCTGCAAAATCCTTGATCTACACCAGCCAAATGAACTCCAGGATTATGTGGTGGGCCCTTTTAGCTTGCCAATGGATGTGTTAGACACCCTATGTACCTTGGAAGATCAATCTCAAAAAGATAGATCAAAACAGATGAGCTGGAATTAATTTAGAGGTGAAAAACTTGCTTTTTTTATTCATACACCTATCCAATGTTTTGAATAATTCTCTGAGCACAACAACAATTAGCTTAATTCATTTTGGGGAACTCTTTCAAGAGTAATCTCATAAAAAATAGTGATTCACACAATGAGAATGAAGTTTAACAAGTTATGACATCATCTCAATTTTCACGGGTTGCAACACTACTTAGACCAGTGAGCAGAAAAATGATCATAACTCATGATTCAAATATTCAATGATTATAACATTCTGTATGCTGATACTATACATTACGCGGAAAATACGCTTTGAATAAGCTAATTTGATGAAGTACACATGGAGAACCAGCTCTGACAAGTTGACTGAAAAAAATCGACAATCTACATAGAAGTGAATATGGACAGACAAGGTTGACTTCAACTGAACATAACTCAAGATTGAAAAACCAAATAGTAATGCAATTTTGTGAGCATATAGTAGACTCTAAAAGAAAACTTTATAAAGTTAAATCATTGAAAATGATGCACCACACAGAGAGAAATGATCTCTGCAATCTGGCTAAAAAATTGGAGAGGCATAACAGTGAACAATAGACTCACAAAACCATGAAGATAAGCCAGGGCACTCATGACTCCCAAGAGAATGTGCAGATAGATGAACAAGGATAGCAAACCAACACCCAGGGTGACACAAGCACGCACGAAGATGAGACATTTGAAGCAGCGGCCTACAACTTGGCAATCAAGAAGTTATATCGCACCATGGAAAAAGTTTGGGCACGTAAGAAGTTATCTGAGGAAGCCAAGCGCTTATAGAACAAGAACTCGTCACAGGAGGCTTTGAAGAAGCATATATCAAAGGCTTCAGAGAACTAGTGAAGTGTGTGGGCACAAATGAAGCATTAAGATATTTGCAGAGGAAGCCGCTACCGCAATTTGACCCCCGATGAATACGATTATTATCAAAGCCAGGTCAATACATTCGCGTACCCACAGGTGGCCAATCTTCAGAATAGGCCAGGGAAGCCCGTCTCATCCCCGAAGGCTCCTTAGCAGAAGACACCATTGTCATCGACTCCTCACCTGACACTACTACTGTACATACCACTACGGTGACCGAAGTACCCACCACTCCAACCACTCCTCTTTCACCTCCCATCCCTCAAATCTCCCCTAAACACCCTGCCTCTCCTAGACCATCCACGTCGGGTAGTGCAGCAGCAGAAGCCTTTGTTGCTTCGATTCCTCTAACCCTTTCTGCACCTACGCAACCTAGCTGACCTCCTAGGACTTCCAGCCTCCCATCCAGTCCATTTCTCCATCCATCCTTCCCTTCTTTCCCCACCCCTCCAAGAAACCTTTTTCCATTTCCACCCCCGTTGATTTCTCCCT
Source organism: Ceratopteris richardii (assembly GCA_020310875.1). Classification (NCBI taxonomy): domain Eukaryota; kingdom Viridiplantae; phylum Streptophyta; class Polypodiopsida; order Polypodiales; family Pteridaceae; genus Ceratopteris; species Ceratopteris richardii. The sequence continues at coordinate 78,142,843 of CM035406.1, read as the reverse complement.
TGTATCACCTCCCTGACCTACCGTATTTCTCCTTTCCCCTTTCCACCAAGGAGTACATGAAACCCCATCTGTAAATTACTATGCCACTTTTGTAAATCCCGTATTTACACCCACACACGCACCCACTATCACTCCACTATTCACAATCGTGGCACTTGACACCACATCTAGTGACATGGATATATCACCTCCCACTGCACCACCACTCACATCTCCTATTGCACCACCATATTGTTGGGAAAGACCGATGGATGCTCCAAGAGACTGAGTAGGTACTGCTAAACCTGCTTTGTACCAGCCCTCTTTTGCTTCAGAGTTGATAACTAGACCTCCTTAGATTTCCAATGACATCATAAAATGTCCTATGTACTTTGGAAATGATGTGTGTAATGATTGAATCAAAATAGATAACCTTGGAAGTCACAAACTCAAGAAAACCTTCTACTTATGTCTTGATACCTGTTGGGTATTTTGCTCAGTATGACCAGCACAATAGGAATTGGAAAAATTCCTTTTAAGGGTATCTAATTAGCTTAGTACGCTACCTATTCCAAGTGGAATGATGTAAAATAATAAACTATGCTAAGAGAAATCAATTTAGCATGTTAAGCTATACCCCCGACTTTTTAGGACTGTAGCAAAAAATGATAAGAGATCACCTCGACATAGATTTCTCAAAAATGGCTGAATAGAATATCTTCAAACTTTGATAGATTGTAGATTACGTCAAGCTGAATCCAACAAGCTTTGAATAACTGAATTTGGTGTAGAGTTGACCGAGATATGCCTTTGACAAGTTGAAAGACTTTTGAGCAGCAGAGAACTCAAAGATGGACAATGTGAATGTATGTATTAATGAACATTTGTATACAACTCCATTGGCATGAATATCATTCCCAAATGGTGTAGAGAGGTGTGGGCTAGAGTGTAGGCCTCACACACACTCAAAAATCAGTAATGCTAGGCTCGAGAGTGCTCTCTCTTACCCGCGACTTTTCATGTCCATTTTTATAAGGAATGAGTAAAAAATTGAATTCAAATTCAAACTTTTGGCTCCCTATGATCAAGCTCCTAAATGCTTGGAGATATTATTTCAATCAAACAACTAATTTTTCCACGAATCCTTTTGGTATGTGATTACAAGATATTCCAAGTCAATTTGAATTTTACAATGAGGTAAAGTGGTAATTAACCATTAGCAATGATTCCTATGCTTCTTCACATATGTAAGATCTTCAAGATATCTTTCAAGCCAAATGTGTAGGCTTGTGATTTACACCAACACATATATGGGCACAACACTTTTTTCCACCATCACCACTGCATCCACATTCCCATCCCCATTTCCCCTTCCCCTTGCACCCACACCCATAGCATCTGCATTCACCACACCATTTATCTTATCACCCACCATCGACACCGCACTTCGCCAGATGTTCACATGCATGACTCAAGTGAGAGATGAATTTGCATCTCTTGGAACTAATTACCAGATGCTGCAGAAGACCACGAATGATTCACAATCGCAGCTAAATTCATTGTCGATCGAGAATGCTTCACTAAACACCCGATACCAAGAGCTCCGCAAGGCCTATCAGAAACTGGAACTAGAAAGTGAAGAAAAGACCGAAGAGGCCATCACTGACATAGACAACTTGTTGGGGGCTCAGACTATTCGCAATGCAACACTTACGAAAAACATGGGCTTACTCAGACGACACTTAGCAGCAGCGAAAGAAGAAAACCAATGTCTACAGGAACAGAACAGAGAGAACTTGGAAGCTACTCTAGATCGACCAGATGAGCCCCTCAGCCCCAGTCACTTCAAAGTTGTCCCCTCTGAATCTATGAAGATGTTATTGGAAGATCATGTCAGATTATTAGAGGAATATGAAAGTATGCATGAAGAATTCCAGAGACTCAAAGAAGACCACAAAGTGCTCCAATTGAGAGCACCTATACAGCAAGGACCACTAGCTCCTGTGGACCCTTGTTGAAGATGTTGAAGCTGAGGGTCAAGGACAAAGCACAGGAGTACATTAAAGAGGTGGACACACAAGTAGAAGGAGCAAGTAGGGAGCTCCAAGAAGTGTATGTCAAATTTTCAGAAGAAATCCCTACAAAAATAGTGATTTTCATCACTAAAAACCATTGTAAATATCATTTTCTATTTTTATAACTCCATTTTGTTCAAGCTGAGGAGTCCTCGAGCTTGAGGAGTATTAGAAGTACCACCGTACCAATTTTCATAATTTTTAGACTTTGTTTGAGCCCTCAAATAAGCCCTGGAACATAATTTTTAACCACGCCGGACACTAGGTCTGGACAGGGCCAAAACTACTCAAAAAACTATAAAAAGAGCTAGAGAGCTCATTTTTGAGGTTAGCTTGTTAGAGAATAGAGCTTTTGTAAGAGAACGCTTTTGCAATCAAAGCTTTCCATTGTTCCTCTCTTTGATCTTACCTTGTGCGTGTGTGTGTGTGTATGTGTGTGCATGTCTATGTGCTTTCACTCATGCATTAGTGCCTTCACTTGCTCATGATCTTCATACCGGTCCTCACGTCTCCGCGGATTGACAAGTAAAGGAGGTGGTGCTTACGCTTGAGCTACACCAAATTTTGGCGCCGTTGTCGGGGAGAGAGCTTCGAGGACGAGCATTGTGATGGTAAGATTGTAGATTTGCGACGTTGGAAGGTAAAAAAAACTGTCATTTTTGTTCATTTTCAGATTTTTCTTCTTCATCTTCATCATCATCACCATCTCCATCTTCTTCCATCTTCTTCTTCATAGAAATTTCTCGTTTTTTAGTGCATTTTCACCATTTTCATACCATTTTTTATGCATTATTGTGTGAGAAGGAGTTAGGAGGTGCAAGGGAGAGCAAGCGCTGTGTTTTTTCATGATTTTTTGCACCTATGGAGCTCGTCATTGCTTGGTGCACAGAAATTTGAATTTCCCGCCAAAAAACACGATTCTGTGAAGAAAATTGCGATTCTGTGAAAAATTCAAATTTTTTTGAAAAATCACAATTTTCTATTTCCCACCTAAAAACCCTCTGAAGGAAACACGATTCTGAAGTCATTCTCAAGATTGCGATTCTGTGCTTGTGCTCAAAATCGCGATTCTCACAAATCACGATTTTCAGCCAAAAAAACACGATTTTGAGAAAACACGATTCTGTGCTTGTGCTCAAAATCGCGATTCTCTAAATTTTGTAAACCACGATTCCCTGAGACAAAATCGCGATTCTCTAGAACACAATTCTCTAAAACACGATTTTGTGAAAACACGATTCTCTGTTGACAATCGCGATTTTTATGTCAAAAACACGATTCTATGAACCGCGATTTTCAAAAACACGATCCTCTGCTCAAAATCGTGATTTAAAAAAAAAAACACACCATCCTCTGCTCAAAATTGCGATTTTCAAAAACATGATTCTCTGTTGGCAATCGCAATTTTCATGTCAAAAACATGATTCTAAGAAAGCACGATTCTGTGCTTGTGCTCAAAATTGCGATTCTCTAAATTTTTGAAAACCACGATTCTCTGAGACAAAATCGCGATTCTCAAAGACACGATTCTCTACTGGCAATCAAGATTCTCAAAAACACGATTCTCTGATCAAAATCACGATTCTCAAAAACTAGATTCTCTGCTCAAAATTGCGATTCTCAAAAACCACGATTCGCTGCTCAAAATCGCGATTCTCATAAATCACAATTTTCAGCCAAAAACACGATTTTGTGAAATCACGATTCTCAAGGTACAAAATCGCGATTCTTTGATTTCACACAATCGTGATTCTCTGACTTCATAGCATCGCTATTCTCTGATTTCACACAATCACGATTCTCTGATTTCACACAATCGCGATTCTCTTGAAGTTCACAAAATCGTGATTTTTTTCAAAAGGTCTTGTTTGCCTGTTTTGACTCCCAAGAGCCTGATTTGACATAACTTTTCATCGAAAGTCCATTTTTTGAGCTCTATAGCTCATTGGAAAGCTCGTTTCGAATCCTACACCGCCTCATCTGTTTTTTATAAGAATAATGCGCTGATTTTTAGATAAGATAATTTGAAGTTGACCTTCAGGCGGGACCTGGAACCCAAGGGGACTTCAAAGAATTTTTAACCATACCAAGGGAAAATTTAGGACTCTTAACCAAAGCTTATGAACCTGAGATATGGTAGACCCTAGGCAAGGATAGAAAAAGCATTAGATCTTCTCAGTCTAGTGTCAACCATACAACTAAGTCTTGGGCACAACAACTAAGTGGTTGTTCTTACGTACTAAGCTCTGACACAAGTGACTCTGAAATGTCTTTTAGCATGGGCAAACCAGCAGGTGGCTCAGGAACTGCCCATCTACAAACACTAGAAGGTCCCTATAAGACACAATTGGAATATATTCGGACCAACCGACTAAGTGCTCGCATCTATGAGGATGGCCTGAGGCGATCAGTGGTCCAACTCAAAAATCCAGATCAACCCTTTGGACTTGAACACCCGGTGGTCAAGCTCCAAGAGGGTTCATACATTGATAAGGAAGGAACCATGTATGTGGTCACCAACCTACCAGATAGGACTAATGAGTTTGGAAATGTCATTCCTGAGAATGAGATAGAAGACCTAGAACAAGGAAATGTAGGACAAGGACCCCAGACTCCTAGAGGTAAGTTAGTTTTGACCAGAGTGATCACTCCAGACTGGATTCCTCAAGACAACAAAAGCATAGAACTATTCTTGAATAGAGAAACAGAGGAAGCCTTTTGGAGATTCAAGCCAGATCAACCTAGCCAATTGGGCATAGACATCATCTACGAGTTCAAGGATCCAGAGATACGGGACAAAGTTGTCTACCTGGACAACACATCAGAGAAGATGTTTTCGGTAACAGAACATGATAGACACGCATATACTTGGAAGAGTGAATTGATTTTCCCTCCACCAAGATCCAATGTTTCCCACGGCCTCCAAGGAGTAGGTTCATCTCAAGCTCATGAAGCCTAGAGAGAAAGAACTAGAGAGAGACCTGAGGTAAGTTTTGCACACACCGTGGGCAGGAATAGATCAGGATTTGAAAATGAAAGACCTGAAAGAGAGAGACATCAAGCACATAGGCAACAAAGAGATGAACATGATTTTCTATTGCCTAGACCCCGAGAGCACACAAGAACCCTTAGACCCACTCAAGTGATCAAGGCAATGAAGAATTATTTTGACGGGACACGAGATCCTTATGATCATGTGGCCGAGTTCAAACAGGTGTTAAGAGCTGAACAAGTTGAGGATTTGTTCACCTAGTATGAGGCATTTGGTTTGACTCTTAAGGGCACTGCCTTAGCTTGGTTTCAACCATTGAGTAGTCGCAACTATCCCGATATAGGTCAACTGCTAGACGAATTCATAGTAGAATTTTCCAAGAGTGGTATCAGGCATAACACATCATCTTTGATCCACAGCTTCAAGCAGATAACCCAAGAAACAGTGCGACTAGCAGGTAGAAGGTTCAGATAGTACCTAGAAAGATGCCCTGCTCCAGAGTTACCCACACCAACCAAACAAGTGGCTTTGTTCTTAGATGGCTTAGTGAGCACAAAGTTAAGATCATATGTGTACTTGAAAGAGCCTAGATCCATAGAAGAGTGTGTGCGGACATGCATTGACATAGAAGACAACTAGGGTGAGGAGTTAGGACTATCCAAACTCTATCAAGATTCTGATAGTTCTACTAGTCATACTTCGAGAATCTCCACGGAAGTAGATGAGATAGCTGAGCAAGTTGCCAAGAAGCTGGGAGTCCAAAATAGACAAACACAGAGAGTCACCTAATTGAACCGATGTTATACCTGCGGAGGGGACCACATGGCTAACGTATGCCCAATGCAAATCCAAAACATTAGAGAAAGGAATGTTCCGTATTGCACTATTGAGAGAAAATACACAAACCACATTGCTTAAGATTGTCCCTACAATAGGCAGGCTGTTAGACAAACTTATCAGCAACCTTATCAACAAGGTAGGTATCAGAACCAATACCAACAGCCATATTATCGACCACAACAGCAATATCAGGCACAATATAGACCACAACCCGTCCTAGGAAACCAACACCAGCTCCTTCCAATGTGATCCCAGTTAAGTATGCAGTGGCAGAAGAAAACCTTAATAGAGCATTGGTTCCACTGACCCCACTAATCTCAGATAATGACTCCCATGCTCACAGTTCAGACTACACCCATGAAGGTAGTCCACATGCTTATTACACTGAGTCACCTGAGCATAGTGAGATTTACTCGTATCAATATGAGGCACCACCTATGGAGCGAAATTGGGAGCTGGAATACTCCAATGTCTTGTACGCAAATGCTAACCCTAAGCCCCAACTGAGACAAGTAAGACCACAAGCTCCTAGAGGACCATGTTTTAGATGTCAGGGCGACCATTTCCTTCGTGATTGTCCCCACCCACCATCTCCGAGTCAAGGACAGGCTATCACAATACAAGCTTTTTGTCCTGATTGTGGCAAAGACCATCTCCCTAGAGATTGTCCAAGAAACCCCTCCAGTGCACCCAAGATTACACCCATTAATGTGGTAGGCTTAGTGGTGGATTCAAGTTCAAGTAGCAGTAATGTGGCTCCTATACAAGTTGTCACTAGAGCACAAGCCTTAAAACAGGATAAACCAGCAGAGCAATCAGAGTCAAGAGAATCGGGAGAACCTAGCAAGCAAAAAACAAGAACATGGAAGGATACCAGAGAGAAGGCCAATCGCAAGTGGAATAAAAAGTTATCGGAACTAGAAGAAAGCTTGAAAGACACATAAACAAAAATAGAAGACATTGCATCTCAAAACCCCTCGCATGCCGAAACTCCATCTACTCCACCTCATCCCACCCCACCACCCATTGTAAATAGACCGCAGTGAAGGTTTGTTCTTGCAGATCCAACCCCAGAAGGCTTAGACATGATGTTCAAGGCCTACCAGGCTCGACTTCAAGAAGGGCCAACAGCTGCAAACCTAGACAAGAGTTACCCTAGAGCAGATTTAGAGATTGAACGAATGAAAATGTGCATGAAAATGGTAGAACAAGCTCAAGCTATACTTGAGACTAGTCAAAAGTTCAATCAGACAAACTCTGTCAAAACAGATTTGCATTTCCAAGGCTTACTAGAAAGATTAGAGCAATTGGTAAACAAACCACAAGTTTCTTTACCTCCACAAGCTCAACCAGTTATTGAAAGAGGAAGCTCACCACCAATGGGAGCTTATGTTCCTAATTCCACAGATGCTTGAATACCTCCTTCAATTCAATAGTACTCTCAAGAGTTCTTGCGGGAAATACAAGAAGAGAAATGGGCCAAGGAGAAGGGTAATTCCCCTCCTATTCCCGAGATTGATGATCTTCATGATCAATTTCCCCAAGACATTCCATCCATTTACGGAGATCAAGTCGAACAACAAGAAGATGAAAGATTAGATTTTGAATCTAATACCCTAGAATAACTTCCTCAATTTCTAGGTCCATGGGAATCTGAATCTCTTCAGATCAGAGCTCCCACAATATTGGTAAGGAATGAAGACTCAGTGGTTCCAAGGAACACCGATATCGTGAAGAACACTAAGGTTCAGTGTCATCTCACTGTAGAAGAGTTGCTAAAAGCAAAACCCGAGCTTTGGAATCATGTGAAGGATCAAGTCCCAGAACTTGATTCCAAAATGCCAAAAGCAGGCTCTAAGCAAAAAGTACCAGAGATACCTCTAGACAAAATAGGGGACATGTGTGAGGGTGAAGAAGGTAATACTTACCTTCCAATCACCTACCAAGGTTACACAACCAAAGCAATCATAGATTCAGGTGCTGGTGTTGCTATTGCGACCACCTCCTTGTGGAAGCAATGGGGCAAACCCACATTAAGACCAACTAAAATGAAGCTTCAAATGGCCGACGGTCATTTTGAAAGACCTCTAGGATTGCTCGAAGGGATAACTCTAACCACTTGTGGTGTAGAGTTTGAGCACACATTTGCTATATGTGACTTTGGGAAAAATAATGTCTATGAGATGATCCTAGGAAGACCCTTCCTACGACAATTGCAAATAGTACAGGATTGGGGAACCAACTCCTTGTACTTGCAACACTTAGGGGTCACCATCAAGGTAAATTTGAAGGATTACACCTTCAGAGATGTACCACCCGTATAGTGGAATTCTATCCACAAAGCGAAAGAAGATTCTATCTCTATGCATTCTGAAAGTTCACCTGATCCATCATGGCTGCATGAAGATACTCATTTGTGGATGTGCAAGGTCGCAGAGGAAGAGGAAAAATGTTTAAAGGCAAGAGAAGAAGGAACTTCGCCAGGAGATAGACAATTTAAAGACCCAGCCTATACACCAATGATCTTTCCAAAAGAGGAATTTGAGCCTCATGGCTGGCCAGAAATCTTAGCTACCATGGACATTGCTATCAATGAGGAACAGTGGACACCTCATTGTGATGAGGAGGGTTACGATATCTCAGTGTTCATGTGTGAGCCCTTGCTAGAAGAATGTGACCCTAGTGATGTCATAGAAGAAGAAGAGAATGACGATGATATAGAGTCCATTGTGATGGATAGTAGCTTTAACTCAGAGCAGCACTATCTAGAAGATATAGGAGTGTTCACCCAGAAAGAAGAAGAACCTCTCACAAGTATTAAAACAGTAAATTCAAAGGATGGAAGTGAGAGCAGTCAAAAGAAAAAGAAAAAGCAGTGAAACAAGAAGAGGAGGAATCATTGTTTGAAGTACCAGAAAACTTCAAGAAATATGAAGTTGACAACCACAAAATTTTGGTACGAATGCCTAAGAGAGAGGCCATCATAGGAGAATCATATGATAATAAAGAAAAGACCAAGAAAATTGTAGTGACCATTGAAGAGAACGAAGACAGATGCACATATATAGGAGATGACCTAAGTGCAAGAGAAGAAATGGAGCTCGTAGCTCTATAAAGGGAATATAGGGATGTGTTTGCGTGGCATTATAGAGACTTGAAAAGGGTAGATCCAAGAATTTTCTCTCATACTATCCCCATGACTGCTGATGCCAAGCCCACCAAACAGAATCCCTACACATATAATGATACATATGCAGCCAAAATAAAAGAAGAAATTGATAGGCTGATTGAAGCTGGATTCATCTATGAGATTGAGCATATTGAATGGGTGTCCCCCATTGTAGTGGTGCCCAACAAAAACGGGAAGTTTCGAGTGTGTATTAACCTTAAAAAAGTTAATGCTGCTACAATCAGAGATAGTTATCCGCTTCCAATCACGGAACACCTATTGGAGCATGTTTCAGGCAAGGAAGTTTATAGCTTCCTTGATGGATTTTCAGGTTACAATCAAGTAGCCATTGCCCCAAAAGATCAACACAAAACAGCTTTTTCCACGGAGTGGGGGATCTTTGCATTTTGTGTGATGCCATTTGGGCTCACCAATGCACCTGCAACATTCCAAAGGCTCATGTGTCATGTCTTCAAAGAGTTCTTGTGAAAGAGCTTAGAAGTATATGTGGACGATTTATGTGCCCATTCCCAAGAAAGAAGATACCACATCCTTGAGCTCAGACAAATCTTCAACAAGTGTAGAGAATATCGAGTGTGTCTGAACCCAAAAAAGTGTGTGTTCATGGTGCGTCAAGGTAAAATCTTAGGTCATATTGTTTCTAAGAATGGAATCTCAACAGATGAAGATAAGGTACGAGCCATAGCGGAGCTGCCAAGGCCAAGGAATGTTAGAGAGGTACAAGCCTTTATGGGCCATTCTGGATATTACCGTAGGTTCATCCACATGTATGCGATCATAGCTAGACCCCTTTATGCCTTGTTGTCTAATTTTGAGTGGAACGACGAATGCGAGAATTCTTTCAATGAACTGAAGAAATGTTTGTGCACAACACCAATACTGACCACTCCTGATTGGAATAAACCATTCCATGTCCATGTGGATGCATCCAATCATGCCATAGGATGTGTGCTAGCACAACCCACCGGTGAAGGAAATTTAGATTTACCCATAGCTTATGCTTGCAGATAGCTAACTGCAGCTCAACAAAACTATACCACAAGTGAGCGAGAGGGCTTAGGCATGGTATATGCTGTAAAGAAGTTTAGACACTATTTGTTGGCCAACAAGTTCAAGTTTTTTACTGATCATCAAGCTTTGTTATATTTTGTCAATAAACCTTGCAATACTGGATGCTTAGTAAGATGGTTCCTCTTACTAATGGAATATGACTTTGAAGTTGTTATCAAGAAAGGTAGAACCCACCTTCGGGCAGATCACCTTTCTCGCATTACTTTTGGAGAGTCACCTCAAGGAGTGTCTGATGACCTACCCGATGCTTATCTGTTCAATTTGGAAGTTGTTCCCAAATGGGCAAATAAGTTGGTATCAGTCCTAACCTTCGGCCCTGCAAATAAAAATGTGAAAACATCACAAGAGGAAATTGTAAAATCACAAAAATATCACATATTGGTAGGAAGCATGTACAAACAAGATATTGAGGGTGTATTAGCTTGTTGTGTCGAGGATGATGAGCATAGTAGGTGGTTGCAGCAAGCTCATGAAGGATTTCTAGGAAATCACTATTCTAAACAACGAACATTGTAGAATCTGAAGCGTTTAGGAGTGTATTGGCCTAGCATGGACAAAGAAATACATGAGTGGATTAAGAATTGTCCAATGTGCAGAGAGAGACCCCCAGTGGAGCATGCGACCATTTATCAAGTGTCATTGGAGTGCTCCATTGGTAGAGTTTATGAGGTCGGGAAGATTACCCAAAGAGGCTAGTCTAGCAAGAAGACGAAGCATGGAGCAAGAGGCTCAAGGCTATGCCTTAGTAGGAGAAAACCTATACCGAACAGGAAAAGATGGTTACTTAAGACTGTGCATTTGTGAATCAGACTATTTAAAGGTATTAGAGACTATTCCAAATTGGAGTGCTCCATTGGTAGAGTTTATGAGGTCAGGAAGATTACCCAAAGAGGCTAGTCTAGCAAGTAGACGAAGCATGGAGCAAGAGGCTCAAGGCTATGCCTTAGTAGGAGAAAACCTATACCGAAGAGGAAAAGATGGTTACTTAAGACTGTGCATTTGTGAATCAGACTATTTAAAGGTCTTAGAGACTGCACATAGTGGTGTTGCAGGTGGGCATTTTGGTCCTGACCGAGTGATCAAGACCATTCTATTCTCAGGACTTTGGTGGCCCACTCTCCATATGGATGCACATACCTATGTGAAGAAATATGACACATGCCAACATGCACAATATCCAGTTAGAAAAGATGAGATGCCGTTGAGGCCAATGATGGGAGGACGTGCATTCTCGAAATGGGGTATACACTTTGTAGGTCCTATTAACCCCCCAGCTAGAAACTCCCATGCTGAGTACATTATTGTAGCCACAGATTACCTTACCAAGTGGGTAGAAGTGAAAGCCACAACAAAGAATGATGCTCAGACAACGGCTAAGTTCTTATTTGAGAATGTGTTCACGAGATATGGGCTACCAATAGAGTTAGTGAGCGATAGAGGCACACACTTCCTAAATGAAGTCATTGAAAATCTTCTCCAAGAATTCTTGGTGATACATAAGAAGTCTGCCCCTTATCACCCACAAGCTAACGAACAAGCCAAGAGCACCAATAAGATCCTCTGTAACGTATTGACAAAATTGGTCAATAATAAAGGCTCTGATTGGGACAAACAACTTCATCATGTTGTTTGGGCTTATCGAGTTGCCTACAAAACGATACTCAATGCCACCCCATTTCAGATGGTCTTTGGAGAGAATGTTGTTGTTCAAGACATTCAAGCATTATCATGCTTATGCAGAAAGGATTACAGGACAAAAACTCAAGAGGTTCAGATCAGATGGAGGGGGAGAGTATTTCTCTAAAGAGTTTGATGATTATTTGTGGAATGCAGGTATAAAAAGAGAAGTAACTTGCAGGTACTCTCCTCAACAAAATGGAGTTGCAGAAAGAAGAAATAGAACTCTTGTAGAGTTTGCAAGAGCAATGATGAAAGGAAAGAATTGTCCAAATTACTTATGGGTAGAAGCTATCAACACTGCAACATACCTTGTGAATAGGTTACCTTGTAAAGCTTTAAATGGAAGAACACCTTATGAAGCATGGTGGGGTAAGAGACCTACTCTTGATCATTGTAAGGTATTTGGATGTTTAGCATATGCTTATGTTCCTTCACAATTAAGACATAAGCTAGAACCCAAAGCAGAAAAGTATGTGTTTATTGGGTATGATGATAGACAGATGGGTTACAGATTGTGAAGTCCATCCACAAAGCAATTTCTTGTTACCAAAGATGTTACATTCGATGAGCAAAGTACATGGTATATAGGGTCAACAAATGATTATGCAGATATTAAGGAAATACAAAGGAAAGGGAAGACAAAAATAAGTGTGTATGAAGAAGATATTGATGATGTTGATTATAAAAGTAAATTGCAGGAAAATGTTGAAGATAGGCCAAGATTTGATCCAGAATCAAATGTGGTTGAGACTTCAAGAAGTGCAGAGGTCAGAAGATCCTTGAGAGAAAGAAAAGAACCTACCAGGTATAGCTATGATACATCTTTCCTAACAACAAAAGATTATGCTTATATTGTGAAGACAAAAGAGGATCCAATCACATATGAAGAAGCTAAAGGTAAACAGAATTGGGAGAAGGCAATGCAAGAAGAGTATGATGCTCTACTTGAAAATGAAACATGGGAGTTGGTGCCAAGACCAAAGAATCAGAAGGTCATTGGATGTAAGTGGGTATATAAAACAAAAAGGTTTGCAGATGGGAAAGTGTCTAGATACAAGGCTAGACTTGTGGTTAAAGGTTATGCCCAAACTTATGGGGTAGATTATGATGAAACCTTTAGTCATGTTGCTAAGATGTCTACAATTAGATCATTGATTGCTATTGCTACTTGTAAAGGATGTAAGTTATCACAATTAGCTGTGAAGGATGCATTCTTGAATGGATACATTGCAGATGAAGTATACATGGAGCAACCAGAAGGCTTCATGGATTCAATTGGATTAGATTATGTGTGTAAGCTCAAGAGAGCTTTGTATGGTTTGAAGCAGTTCCCAAGAGCATGGAATTACAGGCTTGTTAAGTTCTTGAATGAATGTGGATTTCAAGCATCAAAGGCAGATAGTAGCTTGCTAGTGAAGACAAGTGAAAATGGACACGTATACATGTGTATTTATGTTGATGATATTATTGTCACAGGTACAGATGCTCATGGAATCAAGGAGCTTAAGAAACAAATAGAGAAGGAGTTTAAGATAAGTGATTTGGGAAACTTATCTTATTTCTTAGGAATGCAGATTGTGTATACTCAACATGGAGTATATGTTACACAAGAGAGATACTTGAAGAATCTTCTGGTCAAGGTCAACATGGATGATTGCAAGCCTTCAACCACACCATTGGAGGTAAATCATAAGCTAAGCAGATATGGAGGTGAAGAATTCAATGATATGAAGAAATATCAGAGTTTGGTAGGCAGTCTAATCTATGCTACCTTGACAAGACCATATTTATCATATGCAGTAGGTGTGTTATCACAATTTATGCATTGTCCAAAGAAGACTCATTGGATTGCAGTTCAAAGGGTACTGAGATATATCAAAGGAACCCTAAGTGAAGGTTTGTATTATGGATTTACTTTTGATACACGAATCAAACTGTTTAGTGATGCAGATTGGGCAGGTGATTCAGATGATAGAAGGTCCACTCATGGGTATCTCTGTTATATTGGAGATAAATTAGTTTCTTGGTGCTCAAAGAAGCAACATTTAGTTGCTTTGTCATCTACAGAAGCTGAGTATAAAGGAATGGTAGAGGCTACAAAAGAAGTGATATGGTTAAAGAATTTGTTGAAAAGTTTTGGAACTAATCAGAGTACTCCAATTATTTTTTGAGATAATATGAGTTCATTATATTTGGCAGCTAACCCAGTTTTTCATGCCAGAACTAAGCATATAGAGATTCAGTATCATTTCTTGAGGGAAAAGGTCCTTGATAAAGAGATTGAAGTGTTGTATACTCCAACAAAAGAGCAAGTTGCAGATATGTTGATAAAAAGCTTGGATGGACCTAAGCTACAAAGATTCAAAGAGATGGCAGGAGTAAAGAAGAATGGAATAATCACAGTTAGTGATTGAAGGGGAGCTATTGGAACAAAGCAATCACAAATTGATGATTACAAAGAGCTTGAAGCAAGTCAATGATCAGGTTGAAGTTCAAGAAGTTATTTGAGAAAGTGAAGAGTTTTTAGAAATGAAGCTTGTATACATATGTACATTACAAATAGGAATTCTTGTATTATGAGTATAGGTAATCCTTAGGATGATAAGGAGTTTTGTAATAGACACGGGATAAGTCTAGAATCATATGTATATAAGTCAATGATGTAAAGAAATACATGAGAGAGTCATTAGAAGCCAAGTGTCGTTAAGGTAGATGTGTAGAGAGTCATCTTCACGAGTTAACATCGGGTCTTTCTCTGATTTCTCTCAGTCTAATCATGTGGATAAGAAATCCTTTTGTACACATCTAATCTAGAAGCTAATGAAGCTATGTTCAAATGGCTCCTACCTCAGGGATCCATGGCTTGACACCATATCAAGCCTATTATGGTAAGAAACCTGATCTTTCCCACTTGAAGATATTTGGATGTACTTGTTATGTACATGTGCCAAGTGAATTGAGGCACAAGCTACAACCAAAGGCAGAAAAGTGTGTGTTTCTAGGATATTCAAATGATCATAAAGGTTACAGGTGCTTCAACCCAAACACAAAGGACTTGAGGATATCAAGGGATGTAGCATTTGATGAGCTACTCCCTTGGTATAAGAAGTATGATTGTATGCAGGACTATGAAGAAGAAAAGCATGGACATGATGAAGAACAAATCGACCTAGAGCTAAGCGTCCCAAGGTGTTCCATCAATGAAGATAGTTCAAGCATGAACTCACCATGGAGGGGGAGATCTTCATCAAGCTATGAAGCACAATCAATCAACAAAGGCAAAGCAACATTGGTGGAGTTGGATGAAGAAGGTAATGAAGTTGAAGATGATGAAGGACACATGATGGAGAAAGAAGCCACGTCAAAGAAAGAGATCAAGTTCCCAAGGCAAAGGAGGTTTATTCCTCCAAAAGGTGAAGAAAGGAAGTCTTCTAGAGTTAAGTATCCAACTCAAAGGTTTACTTATGATTTATACATGGCAATGCATTATGCATATATGAACAAAGTAGTAGAAGATCATGAGCCCGACTGCTATGAAGATGCAAGCAGATACACCGAATGGAAAGAGGCAATGCAAGAAGAGATCGACACACTTGAGGAGAATCAAACATGGACTCTAGTGCCCAAGAAGGATAACATGAAGGTAATAGGTAATAAGTGGGTGTATAAAGTAAAGAGGAATTCAGATGGATCTATTTCTAGGTTCAAAGCAAGATTGGTGGCCAAGGGTTTTGCACAAACCTATGGAGTGGACTTTGAAGAGACATTCAGCCCCGTGGCAAAGATGAGCACCATTAGGACACTCATTGCAATGGCTGCTAGCAAAGGATGGAAGCTTTTCCAATTGGATATCAAGAATGCCTTTCTCAATGGAGACTTGGAAGAAGAGGTATACATGGAGCAACCACTAGGTTTTGTTCATAAAGAGTTTCCACATCATGTTTGTAGGTTGAAGAAGGCACTTTATGGCCTAAAGCAAGCTCCAAGGGCTTGGAACCAAAGATTGGTGGACTATTTGATCAAATGTGGTTACAATCAATGCAAGGCGGATCCATCTCTCTTCATCAAACAAAGAGGAGAACTTGTAGTCTACATGTGCGTGTATGTAGATGATCTTATCATTACAGGTAATGATACAAAGGGCATTGAGGAGATCAAGGCAAAGCTTGGAAAGGAGTTTAGGATCTCTGATCTTGGAGATCTTAGGTATTTTCTTGGCATTGAAGTTATATACAAAGAAGAAGGTATTATGCTCATACAAAGGAAGTATATTCTAGACCTACTTGAGAGGTTTGGGATGCTACATTGCAAGCCTATTTCAAATCCCATGGAAGTTAATGTAAAGCTAAGCTCCATTGATGGAGAGACATTAGAGGATTTAACCTTGTATCGATCTATTGTAGGATCTTTCAATTATGCCACAATAACTAGGCCCGACATAGCATATGGAGTTGGAGTGTTATCACAATTTATGCATAGTCCAAGGACTACACACTTGCAAGCTGCAAGAAGAATGTTACGATATCTCAAGGCCACTATAAATGAAGGATTGTTCTATTCATTTGATGATGATATGCAGGTCAAAGCTTATTCTGATGCCGATTGGGCCGGTTCGAAGGAGGATAGAAGAAGTACAAGTGGTTACCTAGTCATGCTAGGTAGCAAGATCATCTCATGGATTTCAAAGAAGCAACCCACGGTGGCATTATCTTCCACGGAGGCTGAGTATAGAGCTTTGGCTCAAGTCACATGTGAGCTAATGTGGATTAAGAAGTTATTTATGGAGCTTAATTTGCAGGTTGACACATATCCAATTTTTTGTGACAATATGAGTAGCATTCATGTAGCATCGAATCCTGTCTATCATGCTAGAACCAAGCATATTGAAGTGCACTATCACTTCATAAGGGAAAAGGTGATATCCAAGGAAGTTTCAGTACATCATATTGGTACCAAAGGCCAAGTTGCTGACATGTTTACAAAGGCTTTGGATGGAATGAAGATTTCAAAATTCAAGCAAAGCATCAACATGAAGGAGCTTGGATGAGGATGAAGAATTGAAGCTTGAGGGGGAGTGTTAAAAGTCAAGCTTCAAGCTACAAATTCGTGGGGAATCTTTTATGGAAATGTGGAGAAATCAAAGGAAGCCAAAAGCCACGAGATTCCATAAAAACAAATCACTCAACCACTCCCCAATTCATCTCAACTAAATCCTCCAAGTTAGGAGGCTGATTTGGGAAGGTAGTTCCTAGATTTTAGGGGCACACTTCTCACTATAAAAGGAGCATGTATCCCGACTTCTTTTGGCCCATCTTCTTGGAGTTTTAGCTCATGTAAAGTGAGCACTAAGTGCTGGAGTTGTGATAAGCAAGCCCCTTGCTTAAGCTAGCCCCTTGCTTGCTTGTTTGTTTTCTTTTAGTAGGCATATCTATGTGTGTGCGCAGGCAGTGTTGCAACTCTCTACCCCTGAGTTGTTAGCATTGGTTCTCCCTCATATTGTATCCATTTGATGTAATTCTTGTCTCATTGGATAGCTATTAGAGTCTATTTTATGCTCACAAAGTCTCTGGAGCATTCTCTGAGTAATCTGGGAGCAACATTCATTTTAGTGAAGTTGTGTGATTGATATCTCTCTTGGTGTGTAGGCTCTGTTGGGAATATTTTGCTCTCTGTTGTAAGGGCTGGTTCTCCTTCTCTATGTATCCATTTGCTATGATTTTGGTGTCATTAGGTAGATATTAGAGTCCTCTAAAGTTGACCTAAGTTTGAGATTCATTCTCTGTATAATCTCTGAGAAAAGCTTTCTGGAATGAAGTAAGGTATCTGCTTGACTGGCAGTTGTGAGCATTCAAGTAGCTCATGTTGTAGACATTGTTTCTCCTTGTGTAAGCATCCATTTGAAGTGAAATTTGTTTTGTTGGAAAGCTCTTGGTGTCTACTACAGGTCTATAAAATCTCACTGGAGTTCTCTGCATATGCTCTGAGTAAGAGCATTTTTGGTGTGCAGAGGTCAAAGAAGGATACCTGTGGAGGTCATTCACGCTTAGTCGTTGCTTAGGGGTTGAGATACTTCCCCCATCAATCATCCTTCCTTATCTTTCACTCTTTGTTTCTTTCTGGATATCCACCTTTTTCCAGGGCACGACCAATCATGATTTCCTAGACATGCACTCTTAGAATCTGCGTGCTCCAAAATAGTGTCTTTGTGCATGTCTCATGCAAGACTTCCAGACCACCCATGTATCTTCTTTCCATGTCCACCTCAAGAATAGTACCTGCAAAAATAGAGGTGATCCCTGCAACACACTGACACACACGTCAATCACCTGCAATAACCCATATACCCATGTGCGTTTTCTAAATCCATGAACATGAATAAGATGAATGAAGGCTTCTCTTTTTTTTTTTAAGTGTTGGAAAACGGCACTTTCCCCAAAGCTCTATAACTAAAAAATGGTGAGGAATTAGCGTAAGCTTGTGAGACACAAAAATATTCAGTTCTCAAATCTGTACAATTGTGTTAGAGACGTCCCATCTCCAAATCTGCTTCCATATATCAATTTTGGGCCCTGCAAAATCAGAAATTCTAGAGAGATGAAAAAAACGTGAAAACTATCTTTGTTAACCTATTTTCATGGGGCCAAATGATACATAAGACAAAGGAACTACACAAAATTCAATAAGGTAAAGTTTTTCTACTAAGAGGGCTCTAGCTTTCTCTCATACAACACTTTTTCAAATTCCTTCATCTTCATGCTCAAATTTAACACACAAATTTCATGCGACAACTCTCTAGAGAGAGAATGAAAAAACTTATTTGCTCCAAAATTTTGCTATCATGATCAGAATATCATTATAAAAAAATCCATTATTACCTACACATCTTTTTTTTGTGGAAAATCAATATGGCATCTTACAATTCTCCCCTCTTTTGAGAACTCTGTCCTTACTTAGAGTTGGAAGGAAGGATAATGTTCCATAAACTCATCTAAACCAACCCATGTTGAATCTTCAATAGGATATGCAAACCACCTAACTAAAATTTCCACTATTTCATGATTCCTAGGATGTTAAATTCTCCTATCCATTATAACTTCTCGTTCAAGCTCAAAAGTGGCATCTTCCTTCAACTTAGACTTGTCCTGCAAAACATGATTAGCATTAGGAACATACTTTTTAAGTAATCCAACATGGAAAACTGGATGAGTTTTCAAAGTGCTAGGGAGGTCAAGTAAATATGCAACATAACCAACTTTCTTTAAAATTTTAAAAGGACGAGCATAACGTGAAGACAATGAACGATCTTTGCCTAAAACCACATTTGATTTAGAAGGATTCACTTTCAAAAAATTAGATCATTTGTTCTAAATTCCAAGGGTCTCTTTTTGAGATCATGATATAATTTCTGATGTTTTTGTGCATCTTTCATGTTTTCCTTACATTATTTATCTCCAAATCCATGTTTTCAAGCATCTGTTTGGATATCTCAACCTGATTTTGTGAATTAAAAAGTGAATGTAGTAGCAAACAATTATAGCCATACATTGCTTCAAAAGGTGTAATCTTAATAGAGGAATACCATGTACTATTATATGCATCCTCAACCAAAGGAAAATATTCATTCCAATTGTTTTTCTTATCATTCACATACATATGTAACATATCCTCAAGCACCCTGTTAACCCTCTCGGTCTCACCATCAATTGGAGGATGAGATCTAGTACTCATGCGTAATTCTATTCCTATGGATTGAAAGGTTGCTTTCCAAAAATTATATGTAAACCTTGCATCCCTATCAGAAATTATACTTTTAGGTATACCATATAACCTAAAAGTCTCTTTTATGAAAAGTTTAGCAACATGCAAAGCTATATCAGTTTTCCTCATGGGAAGAAAATGTGCCATCTTTGTAAGATGGTCCACGACAACAAAGATGGTATCATGCCCACTTCTGGTCACATGCAACTTTGTTATGAAATCCATAGAGATCGATTCTCAGTTTTGATCAGGCACATCTAATGGTTGTAACAT
Source organism: Ceratopteris richardii (assembly GCA_020310875.1). Taxonomy (NCBI): domain Eukaryota; kingdom Viridiplantae; phylum Streptophyta; class Polypodiopsida; order Polypodiales; family Pteridaceae; genus Ceratopteris; species Ceratopteris richardii. Next base: position 78,122,985 of record CM035406.1, on the reverse strand, counting down.
GCCAAGACTCCTTTTAAATTCAGCTTTAAACTATTCACATTTCAAACATTCTTTCACATACCTCTTAATATCATATTTCATACGTGGCCAGTAATATGAAGCTTTGACTTTTGCATAAGTCCTAGAAAAGCTAGGGTGTGCACATAAAGGTGCAGCCTAATAGTCATGTAGAATATCTTCTTTCAAAACAAATTATGAAGAAATACATAAATGAGAATAACAATACAAATCATTATTTTTCAAACGAAATTTTCTCTAAAACATAGAACCTGGATTCGTGCCTAAAAATTTCAAGATTGTTGCATAAAATGAATCTTCTTTTAATTCTTTTCCAATATCAAAATCATATTCACGTAGCAATTCGATCCATTGTTTTTGTCTACTATTAAGTAAAGGTTGAGTAAATATATATCTAAGGCTCTGATGATCTATTGTTAATTCATACTTTACTCGAAGCAATAAGTTTCTCCAATGTTTAAGTGCATGAACAATTGCAATCATTTCCAAGTCATGTGTTGTATAATTTAATTCAAGTTTCATTAGTTTCTTTGACTCATAAGCCACTACCCTCCTCTCTTGTGAAAGTACGCATCGGATTTGACTTCCATTAGGATCACATGCTCAGGTATCTTTAACACACAATTTTCAATAATTTTTTGTTTTAACTCTTCAACTACATTTTGACACTCATCGTTCCATGTGAACGATCTATTTTTCTTTGTCAATTCTATAAGAGGATTTTCAAATCGAGAAAACTCCCTAATGTGTGCCCTCTCATATTGTGCCAAACCAAGGAAGCTTCTCACACCTCACACATTTCGGTGTAGGCCAATCAACTATGCTTTTAACTTTCTCAAGATCTATGTGAATCCATTCGTTAGAAACAACTCCTCCCAATAAGTCACTTCCCTTTTTGCAAAAAAACATTTACTCATTTTACCATATAGTTTATGATCTCTTAGTTTCTGTAAAGTCTTCCTGAGATGCAATGCATGTTCATCATCATCCTAAGAATACACAAAAATATCGTCAAGAAAGACTAATATAAATTCATGGAGATATTCATGAAACACAGTATTCATCAAACACATAAATGTTGCAGGAGCATTTGTCAATCCAAAAGGTAAAACTGTGAATTCATAATGACCATATCCTGTTCTCAAAGAGGTTTTGGGTATGTCCTCAAACTTTACTCTAATTTGATGATATCCCCATCTTAAGTCAATTTTAGTGAATACAATGGCACCACTCAATTGACTCGGCAATTCATCTATGTGTGGAAGTGGATACTTGTTCTTAATGGTTTTCTTTTTCAATCCCCTATAGTTGATACAAAGTTTGTATGAGTCATCTTTCTTTTTCTGAAACAAAGCAGGTGCTCCCCAAGGTGAAACACTAGGTCTTATCAACCCCTTCTTCAATAGATCATCCAGTTGGACTTTCAACTCTTTCAATTCCTCAATATTGAACCTATCCACTGGCAGATCATTAGGAAATACATCTGCATACTCATCTAAAAGTTTTCTAACATATTCAGGTATTTCTTCTTCTTTCTTCTTCTCCTGAAGATCATGCACATAAACCAAATATGTCTCACAACCCTCTTTAATACCCCTAATCAACTTTATAGCAGAAATAGGAAAGAAACTTGAATTACACTTGCCTACTTGATGATGTTCCATTCCTTCTATTTTCAAAGTAAGGATCCCATTTTCACAATCAATCACGACACTGTTATGAACTAATCAGTCCATACTGGTGATCACATCACATTCTCTCATTTCAATTACATGGAAGGTACCCGAAAACGTATGTTCTCCTAACATAAAATCAAGATTCTCAATCTAACCTTGAGTATAGTGTCTTCTACCATCAACCATATGTACATGTCTTTTGGTCTGCATCTCAATATGCATTCCTAAAGCCTCTACCAACTTAAGTGAAAGGAATAATTTGTACTACCCGAATCAATCAAGAAACTAACCTTACGTGAGGATATGTCCCCTATAATCCTAATCACCAATGCCCTTGAATAAGAAGAAGTTGTCATGCATTGAAGTCTAGGGTTAGAACACTTACCATGATCATCCGCTTCCTCAATTGTTATGTTTTCTTCTTGTAGATGAGCCATCTTCACCTCCATAGAATGGTTGATGGCCTTGTTTGGACATTCAAAAGTGCCATGTCCTTGTTCTCCACATCAAAAACAAAGTCGCAATCTTTTAGCCCACTCCAAGAAATTAGAATCACATTGCCAGTGCACAACTTCTTGCTTCTTAGGCTATCCGTCTGCTTCAACTTAGGTTTTTAGTTAGTCGATTTCTCTCCATTCTGATTTATTGAAATAGGTCTTGGGGATCGATGTCCCTTTTAGATAAACCTTGATTTGGATGCCTTTTTCATAGTAAACTTCTCCATCTTCTCAAAGTTTTCTGCTTTTGCAATCACATCAAGAAAATATACACATCCGAACCCCTTTACTTGATAGCGGAGCTCTTCTCGCAAACTCTCAATAAATTTGCTCTTTAGGGAATCTCTAGAAACTTCTAGTGCATACTTATGTAAACACAAAAAATTATCCTTATATTCTTCAATAGACAAGTTATATCTATCATCCTCATATTGCTTGAAAGAATAGAATTCCATTTTCTTTTCCATTCGATAATGTGGAGAACAGTAAAGATTCTCTGGATGCTCTCCAAGCTCTTTCTGGAGGATCGTACCTTCATGTGTTCTTGTCTTCATATATGATTTCCACCATAGTTCCATGACTCCTCGCAGATGCGAAATTGCCACCTTTGCTTTGATTCCTCACTAAATACGTGTAGGTCAAAGAAATCTTCAAGTTCCTCAATCGATGCTTCAAGATCCTCTCCAGTTTTCTTCTCACCATCAAATTCTTTTAATTTTGCTCTTTTAGACTCTTTCTTAAGAGCAAATTTACTTGCATCATCATGGTCTTTAAGTTCACGTTGTCTTCTAGCTCTATGTCTGTTCGATGTGCCCGCACTACCATCTAAATCATTGAGGTCCATGAAAGCATTTGTAGTTTCCCTTTTTGTTTGTTGGATCTTTCTTTATGTAATTCTGCATTCAATCTACGGATATGCTCCTCTTGTTCTTCTATCTTCTTCTTCAAAGCCTCCATCTTGTCCTGAAATCCAACTTTGCTCTGATACCACTTGTAACAAGTCTCCTAATCTTGAATCACAATCCCACACAGAATAATAGAATTCGGCACGACAAGATATAAAGAAGAAAAACCACAGTATATGCAGAACAAGAAGAAAGAGAATTTTCATATCTATACAGATTTTAGACTAGTTCTAATCTGCATTACAAAATCTATCAAATAGCTTCAATGTGAAGCCTCATCCACCCTACAAACCCCGAGCTGATCTCAATCCCAATCTCAATCAAAATCACAATCTCAATCCCAATCTCAATCATAATCACAATCGCAATCCCAATCTCAGTCTCAATTGCAATCCCAGAAGCCAAAAACGATCGTGATCAATGTACCACCATCATTCTTCCTTATCTTTCAATCTTCGTCATTTTAGATCTCCACCTTTCCCCAGTGCATGACCAATCATGCCTTCCTAGACATGCACTCTTAGAATCTGCATGCTCCAAAATAGCGTCTTTTCACAGGTCTCATGCAAGACTTCCAATCCACCCATGTATCTACTTTTCATGTCCACCTCAAGAATCGTATCTACAAATATAGAGGCAATCCGTGCAACACACACACACACACACATGTCAATCACCCGAAATAACCCATATCCCCATGTGCGTTTTCCAAATCTGCAAACATGAATAAGATGAATGAAGGCTTCTCTTTTTTTTCTTTTAAGTGTTGGAAAATAGTACTTTTCCAAGCCCACTAACTCAAAAACGGTGAGGAATTAGCTTAATCTTGTGATTTAGTTCTCAAATTTGTACAATAGTGTTAGAGATGCCCCAACTCCAAATTTGCTTCCAGATATCACTTTTGGGCCTGGCAAAATCTGAAATTCTAGAGAGAGATGAAAAACATGAAAAATCTCTTTGTTAACCTACCTTCATGGGACCAAATGAAACATAAAACATAGGAACTACAAAAAATTCAATTAGGTAAAGTTTTTCTACTAAGAGTACTCTACCTTTCTCTCATACAACACATTTTTAGGTTCCTTCATCTTCATGCTCAAATTTAACACACAAATTTCATGCGACAACTTTCTAGAGAGAGAATGTAAAAACATATTGGTACAAAATTTTGCTGACATGATCAAAATATCCTAAACAAAAAATTTAATTATTACCTACACATCTTTTTTTTTTGTGGGAAAATCAATATGACATCTTACAACTGTCCCCCTCTTTTAAGAACCGTGTCCTCAGAGTAGGAAGGAAGGATAATGTTCCATACACTCATCTAAACCAACCCATGTTGAATCTTCAATAGGATATGCAAACCACTTAACTAAAATTTCCACTATTTCACGATTCCTAAGATGTCTAATTCTTCTATCCATTATAACTTCTGGTTCAAGCTCAAAAGTGGCATCTTCCTTCAAATTAGACTTGTCTTGCAAAACATGATCAGCATTAGGAACATACTTTTTAAGTAATCCAACATGGAAAACTGGATGAATTTTCAAAGTGTTAGATAGGTCAAGTAAATATGCAACAAAACCAACTTTCTTTAAAATTTTAAAAGGACCAGCATAATGTGGAGACAATCAAGGATCTTTGCCAGAGCCAGATTTGATTTAGAAGGATTCACATTCATAAAAACCAGATCATTTGTTCTAAATTCCAATGGTCTCTTTTTGAGATCCTAATATAATTTCTGACATTTCTGTGTGTGTTTCATGTTTTTCCTTACCTTATTTAGCTCCAAATCTATGTTTTCAAGCATCTCTTTGGATATCTCAGCCTGATTTTGTGAATTAAAAAGTAAATGCAGTAGCAAACAATTATAGCCATACATTGCTTCAAAAGGTGTCATCTTAATAGAGGAATGCCATGCACTATTATATGCATACTCAACCAAAGGCAAATATTCAGTCCAATTATTGTGCTTATCATTCACATACATATGTAACATATCCTCAAGCACCCTGTTAACCCTCTCGGTCTCACCATCAGTTCCAGGATGAAATGCAGTACTCATGCATAATTCTATTCCTATGGATTGAAAGGTTGCTTTCCTAAAATTAGATGTAAACCTTGCATCCATATCAGAAATTATACTTTTAACCTAAAAATTTCTTTTCTGAAAAGTTTAGCAACATGCAAAGATGTATTAGTTTTCCTCATGGGAAGAAAAATGTGCCATCTTTGTAAGACGATCCACAACAACAAAGATGGTATCATGCCCACTTCTGGGCACAGACAACTTTGTTATGAAATCCATAGAGATGGATTGCCATTTTTTATCAGGCACATCTAATGGTTGTAACATGCCAGGTCTTCTTTTAAATTCAACCTTAACCTGTTGACATTTCAAACATTCTCGCACATACCTCTTAATATCATATTTCATACGTGGCCACTAATATGAAGCTTTCACTTTTGCATAAGTCGTAGAAAGCCAGGGTGTGGAGAGAAAGGTGCATCATGACAGTTATGCAGAGGCTTTTCTTTTAAAACAGATTCTGAAGAAATACATAAACGAGAATTAAATTACAAATCATTATTTTTCAAATGAAATTTTCCCTGAAACATAGAACCTAGATTCGTGACCAAAAATTTCAAGTTTGCTGCATAAAATAAATCTTCTTTTAATTCTTTTCCAATATCAAAATCAGAGGATAGAATAGAAATTGAACTACATAAAGGTTTATGACTCAAAGCATGGGCCACTATGTTTTCTTTTCTTGTTAAGTATTTAATATCAAAATCATATTCACTTAGCAATTCGATCCATTGTTTTTATCTATTGTTAAGTAAAGGTTGAGTAAATATATATTTAAGGCTCTAATGATTTGTTCTTAGTTCATACTTTACTCCAAGCAATAAGTGTCTCCAATGTTTAAGTGCATGAACAACTGCAAGCATTTCCAAGTCATGTGTTGTATAATTTAATTCATGTTTCCTTAGTTTCCTTGACTCATAAGCCACTACCCTCCCCTCTTGTAAAAGTACGCATCCGATTTGACTTCCACTAGCATCACATGCAACAATAAATGGCTTCCCTAACTCAGGTATCTTTAGCACACAATTTTTGATAATTTTCTGTTTTAACTTTTCAAATGCATTTTGAGACTTATCATTCCATGTGAACTCTCTATTTTTCTTTGTCAATTATGTAAGATGATTTACAATTCAAGAAAACTCCCTAATGTGTACCCTCTCATATTATGCCAAACCAAGGAAGCTTCTCACATCTCTCACACATTTGGGTGTAGGCCAATCAACTATGCTTTTAACTATCTCTGGATCTATGTGAATCCCTTCCTTTGAAACAACTCTCCCCAAGTAAGTCACTTCCCCTTTTGCAAAAAAACATTTACTCATCTTACCATATAGTTTATGGTCTCTTAGTTTGTGTAAAGTCTTCCTGAGATGCAATGCATGTTCATCATCATCCTTAGAGTACACAAAAATATCAACAAGAAAGAGTAATATAAATTCATTGAGATATTCATGAAATACATTATTCATCAAACACATAAATGTTGCAGGAGTAGTTGTCAATCCAAAAGGCAAAACTGTGAACTCATAATGACCATATCGTGTTCTAAAATCGGTTTTGGGGATGTCCTCAGACTTTAATGTGATGATATCCCCATATTAAGTCAATTTTAGTGAATACTGTGGCACCACTCAATTGACTCAGCAATTCATCTATGTGTGGAAGTGCATACTTTTTCTTAATGGTTTTCTTGTTCAATCCCCTATAGTCGATACAAAGTCTGTATAAGCCATCTTTCTTTTTGTGAAACAAAATAGGTGCTCCCCAAGGTGAAACACTAGGCCTTATCAACCCCTTCTTCAATAGATCATCTAGTTAGTGTTTCAACTCTTTCAATTCATCAATATTAAACCTACAAGGTCCTCTAGAATAAGGCTCACTTCCTAGATAGAGGTCTATAACATGGTTAATTTTACCTAGGAGGAGGCATACTCAGTAGATCATTAGGAAATACATATGCATACTCATCTAAAACTTTTCTAACATATTCAGGTATTTTTTCTTCTTTCTTCTTCTCTTGAAGATCATGCACATAAACCAAATATGTCTCACAACCCTGTCGAATACCCCTAATCAACTTTATCGCAAAAATAGGAGAAAAATTTGAATTACACTTACCTACAAGATGATGTTACTTCCCTTCTATTTTCAAAGTAAGGATCCCACTTTCAGAATCAATCACGACACTCTTATGAACTAACCAGTCCATTCCAATGATTAAATCACATTCTCTCATTTTAATTAAATGGAAGGTACCCAAAACCTTATGTTCTCCTAACATAAAATCAAGATTCTCAATACAGCCTCGAGTATAGTGTATCCTACCATTAGCCATCTGTACAGGACTTTTGGTTTGCATGTCAATATGCAATGCTAAAGCCTCTACCAACTTAAGTGAAAGGAAACAATTTGTACTACCTGAATCAATCAAGAAACTAACCTTGCATGAGGATATGTCCCCTATAATCCTAATCACCGATGCCCTTGAATGAGAAGAAGTTTTCATGTATTGAAGTCTAGGGTTAGAACACTTACCTTGATCATCCGCTTCCTCAATTGTTATGTTTTCATCTTGTAGATGAGCCATCTTCACCTCCATAGAATGGTTGATGGAGTGTGATGTGCTTGTTCTCCACATCGAAAGCAAAGTCCCAATCTTTTAGCCTCTTCCAAGGAATCAGAAACACGTTGTGAGTGCACAACTTCTTGTTTCTTAGGCATATCCGTCTACTTCGGCTTAGTTTTTCCTCCTTGGCCATTAATAGAGTTAGTCGATTTTTGTCCATTCTAATTTATTGAAATAGGTCTAGGAGGTCGATGTCCTCTTGAGATAAACCTTGATTTGGATGCCTTTTTCATAGTAAAATTCACATCAAGAAATCTTCACTCCAAACCCCTTTACTTGATAGCAGGGCTCTTCTCCCAAACCCTCAATAAATTTTGTCTTCAGGGCATCTCCAGAAACTTCTAGTGCATACTTATGTAAATGCAAAAATTTATCCTTATATTCTTCAATAGACAAGCTATATCTATCATCCTCATATTGATTGAAAGAATTGAATTCCATTTTATTTTCCATCCAATAATGTGGAGAACAATAACGATTCTTTGCTTGCTCTCGAAACTCTTTCCAGAGGATCGGACCTTCTCGTGTTCTTTTCTGCATGTATGATATCCACCATAGTTTCACGACTCCTCGCACATGCAGAATTTGCCACCTTTGCTTTTGATTCCTCACTAAATACCTGCAAGCCAAAGAAATCTTCAAGTTCCTCAATCCATGCTTCAAGATCCTCTCCAGTTTTCTTCTCACCATCAAACTCATTTAATTTTTCTCTTTTAAACACTTGCTTAAGTGCAGATTCACCTACATCATCATCGTCTTCAAGTTCATGTTGTCATCTAGATCTACATGCATTCGATGTGCGTGCACCATTACCACCTTCATCATTGAGGTCCATGAAAGCATTTGCAGTACCCTCTTTTTGTTTGTTGGATCTTTCTTTATGTAATAATTAATTCTGCATTCAATCTTCGGATATACTCCTCTTGTTCTTCTATCTTCTTCTTCAAAGCGTGCATCTTGTCCTGGAATCCAACTATGCTCTGATACCACTTGTAACAAGTCTCCTAGTCTTGAATCACAATCCCACAGTGAATAATAGACATTGGCACAACAAGATATAAAGAAGAAAAAACAGAGTATATGCAAAACAAAAAGAGAGAAAATTTTATTATCTGTGTAGATTTTAAACTAGTTGTGATCTGCGTTACAAAATCTATCAAATAGCTTCAATGTGAAGCCTCATCCACATGACCACCCCCGAGCTGATCTCAATCCCAATCTCAATCACAATCACAATCTCATTCCCAATCTCAATCTCAATCGCAATCCTAGAAGCTCAAAAGGATCATGATCAATGTACCACCATCATCCTTCCTTATCTTTCAATCTTCGTCATTTTGGATCTCCACCTTTCGCTAGTGCATGACCAATCATGCCTTCCCATACATGCACTCTTAGAATCTGCATGCTCGAAAATAGGATCTTTTTGCATGTCTCATGCAAGACTTCGAGACCACCCATGTATCTACCACCTCAAGAATTGTACCTGCAAAAGTAGAGGCGATCCCCGCAACACACTCACACACACGTCAATCACCCGAAATAACCCATATACCCATGTGCGTTTTCTAAACCCGCGAACATGAATAAGATGAATGAAGGCTTTTTTTTTAAGTGTTGGAAAACGGCACTTTTCCAAACCCTATAACTCAAAAATGGTGAGGAATTAGCTTAAGCTTGTTAGACATAAAAATATTCAGTTCTCAAATCTGTACAATAGTGTTATAGATGCCCCAGCTCCCTGTAAAATTAGAAATTCTAGAGAGATGAAAAAACATAAAAAATCTCTTTGTTAACCTATTTTCATGGGACCAAATGAGACATAAAACATAGGAACTACAAAAAGTTCAATCAGGTAAAGTCTTTCTACTAAGAGTACTCTACCTTTCTCTCATACAACACTTTTTCAGATTCCTTCATCTTCATGCTCAAATTTAACACACAAATTTCATGCGACACTTTTCTAGAGAGAGAATATAAAAATTTATTGCTACAAAATTTTGGTGATATGATCTTAATATCCTAAACAAGAAATTTCATTATTACCTACACATCTCTTTTTTCGTGGGAAAATCAATATGGCATCTTACAATTCTCCCCCTCTTTTAAGAACTCAGTCCTCAGAGTTGGAAGGATAATGTTCCATAAACTCATCTAAACCAACCCATGTTGAATGCTCACTAGGATATGCAAACCACTTAACTATAATTTCCACTATTTCACGATTCCTAAGATGTCTAATTATCCTATCCATTATAACTTCAGGTTCAAGCTCAAAAGTGGCATCTTCCTTCAACTTAGACTTGTCCTACAAAACATGATCAGCATTAGGAACATACTTTTAAGTAATCCAACATGGAAAACTTGATGAATTTTCAAAGTGTTAGGTAGTTCAAGTAAATATGCAACAGAACCAACTTTGTTTAAATTTTTAAAGGCATAACATTGCGACAATCAACGATCTTTGCCTAAAACCAGATTTGATTTAGAAGGATTCACTTTCAAAAAAACCAGATCATTTGTTCTAAATTCCAAGGGTCTCTTTTTGGGATCATGAAATAATTTCTAACGTTTCTATGCATCTTTCATGTTTTTCCTTATCTTTTTTAGCTCCAAATCCATATTTTCAAGCATCTATTTGGATATATCAACCTGATTTTATGAATTAAAAAGTGAATGTGGTAGCAAACAATTATAGCCGTACATTGCTTCAAAATGTGTCATCTTAATAGAGGAATGCCATGCACTATTATATGCATACTCAACCAAAGGAAAATATTTAGTCCAATTGTTTTGCTTATCATTCACATACATATGTAACATATCCTCAAGCACCCTATTAACCCCCTCACTCTCATCATCAGTTTGAGGATGAAATGTAGTACTCATGCATAATTCTCTTTCATTGGATTGAAAGGTTGCTTTCCAAAAATTAGATGTAAACCTTGCATCCCTATCAAAAATTATACTTTTAGGTATACCATGCAACATGAAAAGTTGTATCAGTTTTCCTCATGGGAAGAAAATGTGCCACCTTCGTTGATGGTCCACAACAACAAAGATGGTATCATGCCCACTTCTAGTCACAGGCAACTTTTTTATGAAATCCATAGAGATGGATTCTTTTATCAGGCTCATCTAATGGTTGTAACATGCCAGTACTCCTTTTAAATTCAACCTTAACGTTTTGACATTTCAAACATTCTTTCACATACCTCTTAATATCATATTTTATGTGGCCAGTAATATGAAGCTTTCACTTTTGAATAAGTCCTAGAAAAGCCAGAGTGTGCAGAGAAAGGTGCATCATGACAGTCATGCAAAATCTTTTCTTTCAAAACAGATTTGGAAGAAATACATCAACAAGAATTACAATACAAATCATTATTTTTCAAATGAAATTTTCCCTAAAACATAGAACCTGGATTTGTGCCCAAAAATTTTCAAGATTGCTGCATAGAATAAATCTTCTTTTAATTGTTTTCCAATATCAAAATAAAAGGATAAAATAGAAATTGAAATGCATAAAGGTTTATGACTCAAAGCATCGACCACTATGTTTTCTTTTCCTGTTAAGTATTTAATATCAAATTGTTATAAATTATGGAATATGTTGAACAATGCATTGTTGGAGTGTTAATTTATTAATGCATTAATGTGTTTTGGTGTTTTTGATATAATAGCTGAAGGTTCATGAGGGTGTGAAAGTGTGAAAGGGCAGACACCAATAATCCGACTTTAGGGTGGACATCAATAAATTTGATTTATAATTTAGTTTGTAAATAAACCCGCATAGAAGGTTCTATTGTTAGAAATAGTTAGAAAAGTAGTGGTTAGAATAAGGGTCATTGTTGGATGTGTGGAGAAGTGCGAGAGACACACAAGAAGCATAGACAAGGAGCACAAACGGAGGAAGACACACGAAGAAGACGATGGCTAGAATAGCTCTCTCTATTAACAATGAACTGAACTAAGAGCTGAATAATATCCCTAAGTACAAAGGACCACCACATATGAGAGTATCAAGTATGTGGTAACATGGGGAAAAAACCTCTAGCCAGCACTAGAGTAAAAAGTGCCCATGTATAGGGAAAATGTTCACATCAAAGCTACTAGAGGAACACATAAGTGTAACAAACCCCCCTGGAGCGAATGATGTGAACACGTACAGGGAGTGAAAAATCAGCCCCCACAAGGTAATAAGCCTAAAGCTTTGCAAAAAGCTTCAAACTTTTCCCGTGGAAGAGCTGTGGTGAATATGTCTGCCACATTATCTTGTGTAGGCACATATACCAAATCAATATCTCTTGCATGAAGGTGCTCTCTCACATAGTGATAATGCACCTCAATATGTTTGGTCTGTGCATGAAACACTCGGTTTCATGCAACAACCAAAGCACTCAGACTATAGTGAGAATATGCGTAGCAGCATCAATATCTATGCAAAGATCCATCAATAGGCGTCTCATCCATATACACTCCACTGTAGCTGTGACTACCCTGTATTCAGCTTCACAACTCGATGTCACCACTGTAGGTTGCTTCTTACTCAACCAACATATGCATGAGTCTCCAAGGAAAAAGCAATTACCACTAGTGGATACGTGAGTATCATAACAAATAGCCCAATCACTATCTATAAAAGCATGCAAGCATGGCTTAATATCTTTGCAATAAAAGAGACCTAAGCTCAAAGTGCCTCGGAGATATCTAAACAAACGTTTCACCACTTGCCAATGCTTAGTGCCAGAGCTATGCATGAATTGACTCAAGTGGGAAACTGCATACCATATATCCGGCCTTGTGTTGCATGCATATATTTAAGACATCCCACAGCTTGCTGATAAAGAGAAGTGTCAAGTGCATCACTAGAATCCTCAACTGAGAACCTGAATCCTGTCTCAATTGATGTGTAAACTGGCTTGCAATTCTCAAAGGCAAAACGCTGAAGTAGTTTTTCAACATACTTTGCTTGATGCATAGCAATTCCCCCCTTAACGGATACAAACTGGATGCCAAGATAGTAGCTCAAAAGACCAAGATAAGTGACATCAAAAGTATGCTGCAAATCAGCCATAAGAATGTCAAGTTTTACATCACATGACCCAATCAAGAGTATGTCATTGACATAAAGAAAAGGCACTATAAGATCAGCCCCATTTTTGCGTACATAGAGTGTGCTTTCAATGGGACTACATGTGAAGTGAAGAGCAATCAAGTGCTTATGGATTTCTTCATACCATGCACGTTGAGCTTGCTTGAGACCATACAAGGCTTTATGCAAGCGACAAACCATATGCTCTTTCCCTTTCATAGCAAATCCAGGAGGTTGCTTCACATAAACCTCTTCTTGCAAATCACCATTAAATAAGACTATTTTTATGTCCAATTGATGCACTTTCCAACCTCAATGGGCAGCCAATGCAACCACAGTACGAATGGTAGTCATGCGTGAAGTAGATGCAAATGTTTCCTCATAATCAATGCCATATTGTTACGCATATCCATTGGCAACCAATCTAACTTTGTAGCGATCAATGCAACCATCAGATTTTCTCTTAATCTTATAATCCCACTTTGTACCAATGGCATTCTTTCCTTTTGGCAATTCACATAACTCCCAAGTACCATTCCTATGTATTGATCCATTTTTTATTGCATTGCAGTCATCCATTGTTGATCGTCACATGCATCTTCAAAAGAAAGTGGCTCTTCATTACATGTTATTATAGCAATAAGAGAATAATCCATAAAATTACTTGATGCATGGTGAGAGCTTGATCTTGTTCTACCAAGTAAAGGTGCACTCAATTTGCTATCCTGCAAAGTTTGTTTCAGCCACTTTGGCATAGTTTGTGCACTCTTGATAGACATTTGTTCATTATGTAAAACATCTTCAATATGTACATCATGTGTGGGCTGAATTTCATGCTCATTTTCAGCCATATTTTGATGCAAATGTTCAACCATATGTGGCTGGAAATTTCCACCAGTTTTGACAGGTTTTGGCTGAAAATTTTCAGCCATGTTTGGCTAGAAATTCTCTACATTTTCAGCCTCATTTGGCTGGAATTTTTCAACCCTTTGAACCTCAGTTGGCTGGTCTACATGGCCATCATCAAGCGCACCATTTCGGAACAAAGGCATGAGTGTATCGAACACATCTTGTGAGCTAATTGTTGGCTATTTTTTGCATTCAAGTAGAGGGAAAAGTGAATTTTCAGCAAGTACCACTTCTCAACTCACAATAATTGTGTTTGTCAATGGATGATACAAACAATATCCCTTACTTTTAGCACTATAACTAACAAATATACATTTCTTTGTCTTATCATCAAGTTTGTGATCTTTTTGTGATGGCACAAGAGCATATGCCAAACAACCAAACACACGCATATGACTAACCATAGGATTATGACCATTCCAAGCCTCATTAGTGATGGCTCTCAATGCTTTTGTAGGGCAACGATTCAACACATAATTTGCACACATGACCGCTTCCATCCAAAACTTATCAGGAAGATGCTTTCCTTTAACCATACATCGTGCCATTTCAAGAAGAGTTCTATTTTTACGCTCGGCAACACCATTTTGTTGAGGTGTCTATGGCACTGTACATTGGTGTGAAATACCTCTTTCACGAAGAAAATAAATAAACTCATGTGACATGTATTCACCACCACGATCTGTGCGTAGAGTCAAAAGCTTTTGTGAAGAAAACTTTTCAGCCATAGCTGAAAATGCTTTGAAGTAAGAAAATACCTCATTCTTTGCTTTCATAGGATACACCCATGTATGGCGAGTAGCATCATCAATGAAGGTAACAAAATATACATGCTTCCCAAAAGATGGAGTCTTGACGGGACCACATACATCACTATGAACAAGCTGCAATTTTCTTGTAGTATGTGTATGACTATCTTTTGGAAAATAATCACGATGCATTTTTCCAAGAATGCAACCTTCACATGCATGCTTTTCAATGGACTCAAGTGTAGGCAAACCAATAACCATGTCCTTCTGTTGAGCCCATAAAAGTCATATTGGTCAACGTCAATTGCAATCAAAGTTAACTATAGTCAAAGTCAAAGGATCAAAGTCCAAGTGATCAAAGTCAACAAGTTCAAGGTCAAAGGTCAACATAGGTGAAGTCAAAGTGTTCAAAGTTTAGGTATCAAAGTGCACAGGTAGTGCACAATTAATTGGTTCACAAAGGGTAAATTGAAGAAAGTTGGTTGCAGGTTGTAGAGGTATTTCTCTAATTTCCCTAAGGTTCAAAAGTGTTTGGGAAGGTTCAGGTGAACCCTCTCTTAGGTGCACAAGTGAAGAATTAAAAGACAAAATGTGAAGGTATGTGAAGCGGCAGCGTACCCAGAAGTGAAAGTATGACCCCCCCGATTAAAATTTTGTTTTAGTCTAAAGTCACTACAGGACAAAATAGGGATTCATTGGCTGCCACTTGTGGAGTCAATCTTGGGACATCAGAGTGAGCACCAAGATACTCTTGCAGTTTGGAGTGTACGTGAATCGACACTAAAATCAAGGCAAGGATTATTCTTGGACTAAGAAAGAGTAAGCAAGGTGAGCATAGACTAAGCTAGGCAAGAGAGAAAAGTGCAAGAGACACACAGTGTGCAATGCAGAGAAGTGAAGTGCAAAGTGTGCAATGAAGAGTGACTAAGGAAGTGTGCAGAGATTGTTAAGCTATTCACCCCAAGGATCCCAAGGTCTCCTTGAAGTTGTGCGTGTGCCGACAGAAGGTGTCCATCCCTCCCCCTTATTGGAAGCTTGGTGCAAGGTGTGCACAAGTGCAGACTTGAAGAAAGTGGAGGTCTTGTGCAGAGAAGGCCAGCAACAACAAGACCCCTGGGCATTTGGTATTTTGTGATTGAGCACTCTGTGGGCTTGTGCACAGAAGCATTGGGTTGCATTATTGGATTGAATTGTGCATCACCATTGTATTAGTCTTCTTATAATCAATGAACAGAGGCTTCTAGTGTGTATCTTTCTTCTTGTCTTTCCCTTTTCTCCTACAAACACTCAAATCCCTTCTTGTCCAAGAATCCCCCAATAAACTTTTGGCACGTCCAGTGGGACTCCAAGGAGATTTGAGCATAGGAGAAACCAAGTGCAAAGTGTAGAAGAGATCAAGTGTCGATAGTACTACAGTGCTACTTCATTGAGCTAAGAGGTAAATATTCTTATCAATTATCTCATACTAAGAGGACTATGAACAGCCCATGACTGCAACCTGATCCCAAACATTGAGGGTCACCTGCAAGCAAACAAGAAGGAAGGCTGTTCGAAGATCCTCCAGTCCACTTTCGTCAACTTCATCAGTAAAGAGCATGGCAGGTCAGGTAGACTTAGAAACCCTAGTATCAAGATTAAATATAAATTTCCTTCTTTCAAAGGCCTAGCTCAAGAAGATCCGGATGAGCATATTAGAAGGTCTTTAGCACTATGCAAAACTAGAGGCTTAATGGGAAGAGAGGATGCCTTTTTGATACTCTTCCCTGCCACATTAGAGGGGTTAGCAGATAAATGGTTCAATCAGTTTGCTGAGAACCATTTCACCACTTGGGACTTAATGAAAGATGCATTCAAAAATCAATTCCAACATGGAAATACTATAGAGATCATCATAGAGGAATTAGAAAACTTGAGACTGGGTCCATGTGAAAAATTTCGAGAGTTTGTAACTAGGGCCAAGGCACTAATGGCTAAATTGCCAGATCCACCACATGATTTTTTTGTTAAGAAATGGTTAGCTAAGCCACTTCTAGTGACCACCCAATGTAAAATCAAGGAATTAGTGTTGCCCACAACCTCGATAGAGGAGTTCATCAACACAGCTACACGGCTGGAGCAGATAAGGCAACAGTATGGAGCCATTTCTTCTCAACTACTCTATTCTACAGAAATGGAGGATCCAGTAATCCAGCTAAGGAAAGAGCTGGAGGGCTTAAAAAGGAATAAGCCCCACAAAGAGGAGGAGAATGCTTTTACTCAGTTGAGGAGGGAGATTGAGGCATTAAAGCTCCAAAAGGAGGAGGAAGCCCAAGCAGAGGAATTGGCTCAACTCTGATAGGAGTTGCTGGAACTCAAAGGGGGTGGCATCAAGAGTGGACTTTGGTGTACCATGTGCAGTATGCAAGGTCATATAGTAAGTGAATGTCCTCTATTAAGTGTGACTTGCCAACTATGCAGGAAAGCTGGTCATGAGGCCTAGGAATGCCAATCAAGAGGAATGCCTGCAATAACATATTGGACCCAAGGAGGACCCCTAACACTAGCAAACATGATGGCGGCTGCACCTAATCAA
This sequence comes from Ceratopteris richardii, assembly GCA_020310875.1. NCBI lineage: Eukaryota > Viridiplantae > Streptophyta > Polypodiopsida > Polypodiales > Pteridaceae > Ceratopteris > Ceratopteris richardii. The sequence continues at coordinate 78,105,846 of CM035406.1, read as the reverse complement.
GGTAGCAATTACAACCCTAGATAGAGGAATAACTTTGGAAATGGGCCTAGGAGGCCAATCATTTGTTTCAGATGTGGAGAATGTGGGCACTACCAAAGTAGGTGCACTCTACTAGAAAATGCCCCTCCTTGCAGGAACTGCCTAGAGGCCAAAGACCACTATACAAATTGTTGTCCTAAGAATTAAGCCTCTTCATCTCGGCCCCACATTCAAATGATTTCTGCGCACAAAGAAGAAATGTTAGATCAAATCAATGGGCCATCACCATCTACCAGGGTGGTGCAGTTAGAAGAAATTGAATCTTTTACAGTGCAGACAAGAAGCAAGGGGAAGGATCAAGTAGAAGTAGGTCAAGAATCAAGAATTAATGAATTGAATAAAGACAAAGAGACATCTGAAGACAAATCCACCACATGTGCAGAGACAAGGCCAAAAGGAAATTTCATATGTACCAGTGATGCCATTGGGCATGCATTCAACATGGCTCATGAGGAGTTTGATAAATCAATTGGAGCACATGCTCTTAAGGAATCAGAGGCTTCAAAACTACTCAAATCCATGAAAAAGGAGGTTAGTATTTTTTATTTAATAAAGAAGGATGGGAAATTCAGGTCAAAACTCTTGCAGATAATTGATGAAATGTCCACAACAAGTTTAGTGGCAAAGGCTGCTGTTATGCATAAAGATAAAAGTGTAGGGGAAGCACCCCTCACAAATTACAAGAGCCCTCGGCTAAAAGTCTCTATTAAAGGTCATGAGTTTCAAGGAGTTATTGTGGATGGTGGTTTTGGCATTAATTTGATGCCTGGATATACCATGAAAAAGATTGGACTATACCCTTCAAGACCTGCCAACTTCACTGTAACACTGGCAGACCAAAGCATAGTAAAGCCTATGGGAGTGGTGCCTGGAGTCCCGGTCAAGATGCAAGGTACCATCTTTAACTTGGATTTTGTTGTTTTGAGGCTGCCATAGGTAGAAGGAAGTTTCCCTCTTTTAATTGGGAGACCCTGTTTAAGGCATGCCAATGTATTACATGACTGGGGCAAAGACACAATGTGGGTAAAGCAAGAGGGAAAAAATTTGCAGCAGATAATTTTAGAAGAAGGACCAGACAATCAAAGACATACCAACATGATGCAGACAATTGGTATTTGTATGGAAGAAGAATTATTGGGCAACCCAGAAGCAAATCTATTTGAAGGAGAAAATTTATATGAAGATGAAAACATGTTGGCTTGGATCCATGTAGAAGACCCATCTTCCTGCTATGGAATTTTTCCAAAATCAAGTAGAGAGGAAGCATATGAAGAAAAAGAGGACATCATTCAGGTTACTAACTCGAGTGAGAAAGGCCATAGAAGAGAGAAGAAAAGAAAAGCCCTGAAGTGTAGCAGTGATGAAGCTACTTCAAATCATATGTCAATGGCCACTTTTCTATGGATATTGGTATGGATATCATCTGCTATGTCAATTTTTATGATAGTCAATGCAGGGCTTTACATGGATGTGGAAGGAATACCTGCAAGTCTTTGGAAACAGATGGTTCATTTGGATGAAGAAGCTCGAATAGTAAAAATGGAATCTTGCAGATTAAGTTATAAAGTTGTTGAAACAAAGATACAAAAGATGCAGTATGGAGGAGATAATATTCTAATGAAGGATTTAGGGTACCACTATCAGATGACTAGTGTGCCCAACAAGAAGACACAACCAATGAAGTGCAGTACAATTGGAGATTATGGAGGAGTTTTTTTGTGTCAACATATCAAGGATCAAGGCCTATCATCAACAAAAGTGAAGATTTATGGATCACCTGGAACCTGCAAAATTTGTCCAGGTTGTACATAGCCTTCTCATGTCATTTTTGCTTAAGTTTTAATATTTTTTATCTTTTTTTCATGCTTGTTCTTTGAGTTTTTAGCAAATTTAGCAATCTTTTCATAGCCTTTGCATAAGCACAATTTTTGGAAATTTTTCAAGCATTTTTAGAAAATTTCTAGCATTTTCTCATCCTTTTCAAATGTCATTTTCTTGCCATATTGGAGGAATAAAGGAAGCTCTCTGTGCCTTTGAGTGAGGAAAATTGGCCTAGACCTACAGGAAACTTTCTAAGAAATATTTCAGAATTTTTTTGGATTTTTTTTGCCTTTTGTTTGGATTTTTTCTCTATTTTTCTCTACTTTTGGATATTTAAAAAAAAAGGCCCCTTAGGGATTTTCTTCGGGAATAAAAAAAGGGTCATTAGGGATTGTTTCAAAAAACAAAACTCCCTCCCTCCCTCTCTCTCTCTCTCTCTCTCTCTCTCTCTCTCTCTCTCTCTCTCTCTCTCTCTCTCTCTCTCTCTCTCTCTCTCTCTCTCTCTCTCTCTCCCCCCCCCCCCTGCCCCCTGCCCCCCTGCCCCCCCGTGCCCCCCCCCCCCCCGTTTTTTTATTTTTTATATTTCTTTTAATTTTATATTTTGTTTATTTTGTTTTCTTATTATTTTCATCTACTTTTAATTTTTATCTTTTATTTTTTAGGCATCGTATTTAAAAAAAAGGGAGAGAAATTTTATTTTATTTTTTATATAAATAATTAAAATATATAAAAATTATATATATATTTTAATTTTTATGGGTCAACCCGTTTGGCTCTAGATCGCGCCTTGGATGGCCATTTTTTTCAAACTTAGAGTCATTTTCATGTATTTTGGCACCCCCTAGATTCATTTTTTCACTTAGTTTTTTCAAAATCCCACCTTTTCTTTGACTTTTGGTCAAAACCCACATCTTTTGAGCACATTTATCACATGTTTTTATTTTACCACATGGTCCACATGGTCTATTCTCACTTTGTTTTACCTTATGTCTCAGAATTTCCCATATGCACCCTCTGTAGCTCTACTATTTGCTCGTTTCGGCCCTCTCCAGACCACATAATCCTACTCCCACACCCTCCCTTTACCATTCTTCCTAGCCCCACACTTACCCCTCCCTACCCTATCCATCACAGCCCCCTCAGCCCTCCCCTCCCCCTCCTTTCTAACCTCCCATTGCCCTCCTTTGCTTTTCCCTGACATAAAATTCCACTTTGGGTTCTTCTCTTGTGCTTGTTCTCTCCTTCTTCTAATGGACTTGGTAGCTGCTCAGATTTCCTTTTGAAGATTTTGCAGCTCCAAAATCATGGTGTCATATTTGCTCCAAGTTTTGGCTCTAGCTCTCCGAGACGGAGAGCACATTAGGTGGTGGGCAACTGTTGAGCCCATAAAAGTCATACTTCCACCATTTTGATATTTATACCAACAATCATTTTCCAAATGATTGGTTCTGCCACAAATCCAACAAGCTTTAATATTATCTTTGTTCTTACCTCCTCTTCCTTTACCTCTGAAGTTCATCTTTCCTTTTGTAAAGTTAGCTTGACTTGAAGTTCCTTCATCATCAGTTGACTGCTTCCCTTTGCCATTCTTTTTCTTGTCCTTGGAGTACATAGCTTGACTTGCACTCCTATCATTGTCTCCTTTAATGTCCTGCCATTAGGTGGTGGGCAACTGTTGAGCCCATAAAAGTCATACTTCCACCATTTTGATATTTATACCAACAATCATTTTCCAAATGATTGGTTCTGCCACAAATCCAACAAGCTTTAATATTATCTTTGTTCTTACCTCCTCTTCCTTTACCTTTGAAGTTCATCTTTCCTTTTGTAAAATTAGCTTGACTTGAAGTTCCTTCATCATCAGTTGACTGCTTCCCTTTGCCATTCATTTTCTTGTCCTTGGAGTACATAGCTTGACTTGCACTCCTATCATTGTCTCCTTGACAATTGATTCAGATCAGGAGTAAAGTGATCTAGTGACAATTCTATGGACAATATGAAAGGCTTCCACTTCTCATCTCCTCTCAGACCTGTAATTATTTGCCTTACCAACTTATCGTCTTCAATGTCTTCATCTACTGCTCCCAAGCTATCTGCAATATCCTTCATCCTTGCCACATAATCAAAAATTGATTTTGAACTCTTCTTCTTGAAAGTTGTGAATTCTGCCCATAATGAGGACTTCCTTGACTTGGTTGTGTTTTGGAAATGCTCTTCCAAAGCATTCCACACATCTGTTGCACTTTCTAATCCTCTGATGTGAGGTAGAAGATAATCATTTACAGCCATGTAAATGATGCTCCTAGCTTGAGCATCCTTTCTCATCCAATTCTTCAAACCTGCAAGGTCCTCCCTAGTTGGAACACTAGGATCTTCAAACTCTGGCTTTTCTTCTTCTCCTCTAATGAATGCCATCAAATCTTTGCTCATGAGGTGTGCCTCCATCCTTATGGACCAAGCTGCATAGTTCTCCCTATCTAGCTTATCAATTTGCAAGCTTTCTCCCATCTTTGATCTTCTGTGTTTGTAATTACTATGGTTTATGATAATAGAGTGTACCTTTGATATGAAGCTTTAATCCTTCTTGATTCTTTGAAATCGTACTTTGTACTTCTATAGGTTATTTCCAAGAATTTGGCTTTGTCCACCTCCAATTAGAAGGAACTTCAATATCTTCCTCATTCAGCTCTCATACCACTCTTGGAGACCTCTTAATCTTCAAAGGTTTGATCTATACTGATCTAAGAACACCTCTATATCAGTTATGGATCAAACTTTACACAAATGCTATATTCATTTATCAAAACTTTCACTATCACTTCTCTGAGTGAAGAAATTCCTTCTTCATAAAGTCTTCTTCAGAAATTGACTTCATTACCTACACATATTTTCAGATTTCTTCAAACTAATGATGCACATATCTTCACACTACCTTTGTGCAATAATATCAACCATTAGTCCTTTAGAAGAATCATTAAAACTTTAATTTGATCCTTAAGATCAAAAGTATGTCAGAAACTATCTTTTTGAACAAGCAACTTTGACATAGGTAGCTTCTAAGGTTGATTTCTCATAGAACATATCCCATTTTGCTAAATACTTTTAGCCATAGCTTCCTCATCTTCTAACTTAGATTTTGAATGCTCACTCATTAAAACCTTTACACTGAGCACTGAGATCTAAGCAAAACTTTGACACGAAAAAGTGTGCGACTCTGAGAGGTCTACTTGCAGACTTTACATACACATGTTCCTATTGACCATACTCATAGCATGAAAACAATTAGACCATGAAACTTTGAACATAGCTTCATTAGATTCTAGATTAGATGTGTACAAAAGGATTTCTGATCCACATGATCAGATTAAGAGAAATCAGAGAAAGACCCGAGGCTAACTCGTGAAGATGACTCTCTCTACACATCTACCTTAATGACACTTGGCTTCTAATGACTCTCTCATGTATTTCTTTACATCATTGACTTATATACATATGATTCTAGGCTTATCCCATGTCTATTACAAAACTCCTTATCATCCTAAGGATTACCTATACTCAGAATACAAGAATTCCCATCTGTAATGTACATATGTATACAAGCTTCATTTCTAAAAACTCTTCACTTTCTCAAATAACTTCTTGAACTTCAACCTGATCATTGACTTGCTTCAAGCTCTTTGTAATCATCAATTTGTGATTGCTTTGTTCCAACAATTTTATCCTCAGAATTTGATATTGGAAAAGAATTAAAAGAAAATTTATTTTATGGAGCTTTGGGCACGAATTTAGGTTCTATGTTTCAGGGAAAAATTCATTTAAAAAATAGTGATTTATATTGTATTCTCGTTTATGTATTTCTTGAGAATCTATTTTGAAAGAAAAGATTCTGCATGACTGTCATGATGCACCTTTCTCTGCACACCCTGGCTTTTCTAGGACTTTTGCAAAAGTGAAAGCTTCATATTATTGGCCACATATGAAATATGATATAAAGAGGTATGTGAAAGAATGTTTGAAATGTCAACAAGTAAAGGCTGAATTTAAAAGGATTCTTGGCATGTTACAACTATTAGATGTGCCTGATCAAAAATGGGAATCCATCTCTATGGATTTCATAACAAAGTTGCATGTAACCAAAAGTGGGCATGATACCATCTTTGTTGCGTGGACTGTCTTACAAAGATGGCACATTTTCTTCCCATGAGAAAACTGATACAGCTTTGCATAATGCTAAACTTTTCATAAAAGAAATTTTTGGGTTACATGGTATACCTAAAAGTATAATTTCTTATAGGAACGCAAGGTTTACATCTAATTTTTGGAAAGCAACCTTTCAATCCATAAGAACAAAATTACGCATGAGTACTGCATTTCATCCTCAAACTGATGGTGAGAGGGTTAACAGGGTGCTTGAGGATATGTTACATATGTATGTGAATGATAAACAAAACAATTGGACTGAATATTTGCCTTGGGTTGAGTATGCATATAATAGTGCATGGCATTCCTCTATTAAAATTACACCTTTTGAAGCAATGTATGGCTATAATTGTTTGCTACCGCATTCACTTTCTAATTCACAAAATTAGGTTGAGATATCTAAATAGATCCTTGAAAACATGGATTTGGAGCTAAATAAGTAAGGAAAAACATGAAAGATGCACAAAAATGTCAAAATTTATATCATGATCTCAAAAAGAGACCCTTGGAATTAAAAAAAAGTGATCTGGTTTTTTTGAAAGTGAATCCTTTTAAATCAAATCTGGTTTGAGGCAAAGATTGTCGATTGTCTCCACGTTATGCTGGTCCTTTTAAAATTTTAAAGAAAGTTGGTTCTGCTGCATATTTACTTGACCTGCCTAACACTTTCAAAATTCAGCTAGTTTTCCATGTTGGATTACTTAAAAAGTATGTTCCTAATGCTGATCATGTTTTACAGGACAAGTCTAAGTTGAAGGAAGATGCCACTTTTGAGCTTGAACGAGAAGTTATAATGGATAGGAGAATTAGACATCTTAGGAATTGTGAAATAGTGGAAATTGTAGTTAAGTGGTTTGCATATCGTATTGAAGATTCAACATGGGTTGGCTTAGATGAGTTTATGGAACATTATCCTTTCTTCCAACTCTCAGGACAAAGTTCTTAAAATAGGGGGAGAATTGTAAGATGCCATATCGATTTTCCCACCAAAAAAATAGATGTGTAGGTAATAATGAAATTCTTTGTTTAGTATATTCTCGTCATGTCACCAAAATTTTGTAGCAATACATTTTTACATTCTCTCTCTAGAAAGTTGTCGCATGAAATTTGTGTGTTAAATTTGAGCATGAAGATGAACGAATATGAAAAAGTGTTGTATGAGAGAACGGTAGAGTACTCTTAGTAGAAAAACTTTACATGATTGAATTTTTTGTAGTTCCTATGTTTTATGTCTCATTTGGTTCCATGAAGATAGGTTTACAAAGAGATTTTTCACGTTTTTTCATCTCTCTCTAGAATTTCCGATTTTACAGGGCCCAAAAGTGATATCTAGAAGCAGATTTGGATCTAGGGCATCTGTAACACGATTGTACCGATTTGAGAACTGAATACTTTTGTGTCTCACAAGCTTAAGCTAATTCCTCATTGTTTTTGAGTCACAGGGCTTGGAAAAGTTCCGTTTTCCAACACTTAAAAAAAAAGAGAATCCTTGATTCATCTTATTCATATTCACAGATTTAGAAAATGCACATGGGTATATGGGTTATTTTCGGTGATTGATGTGTGTGTGAGTGTATTGCAGGGATCACCTCTATTTTTGCAGGTAGGATTCTTGAGGTGGACATGAAAAGTAGATACATGGGTGGTCTGGAAGTCTTGCATGAGACATGCAAAAAGACGCTATTTTGGAGCATGGAGATCCTAAGAGTGCATGTCTAGGAAGGCGTGATTGGTCGTGCACCGGCGAAAGCTGGAGATCCAAAAAGATGAAGACTCAAAGATAAGGAAGGACGATTGTGGTACACTGATCACAATTGTTTTCGATTTCTAGGATTGCGATTGAGAATGAGATTGGGATTGAGATTGTGATTGTGATTAAGATTGGGATTGAGATTGTGATTGTGATTGAGATTGGGATTGAGATCAGCTCTAGGGTGGTTGGGTGGATGAGGCTTCACATTGTAGCTATTTGATAGATTTTGTAACGCAGATCAGAACTACTTGAAAATCTACATAGATAATAAAATTCTCTCTCTTCTTGTTCTGCATATACTCTATTTTTTCTTCTTTATATCTTGTTGTGGTGCAATCTATTATTTTGTGTGGGATTGTAATTCAAGATTAGACGACTTGTTACAAGTGGTATCAGAGCCGAATTGGATTTCGGGACAAGATGTAGGCTTTGAAGAAGGAGGTAGAAGAACAAGAGGAGCATGTCCATAGATTGAATGTAGAATTACATAAAGAAAGATCCAACAAACAAAAAGAGGGTACTGCAAATGCTTTCATGGACCTCAATGATGAAGGTGGTAATGGTGCAGGCACATCAAACACACGTAGAGCTAGACAACAACGTGAACTTGAAGATGTTGATGTAGGTGAATCTACACTTAAGCAAGTGCTTAAGAAAGCAAAATTAAATGAATTCGACAGTGAGAAGAAAAGTGGAGAGGATCTTGAAGCATGGATTGAGGAACTTGAAGATTTCTTTGACCTGCATGTATTTAGTCAGGAATCAAAAGCAAAAGTGGCAATTCTGCATCTATGAGGAGTTGCGAAACTGTAGTGGAAATCATACATGTAGACAAGAACACGTGAAGGTCTGATCCTCTGTAAAGAGTTTCAAGAGCAAGTAGAGAATCATTATTGTTCTCCACATTATCGGATGGAAAAGAAAATGGAATTATATTCTTTCAAGCAATATGAGGATGATAGATATAACTTGTTTGTTGAAGAATATAAGGAGAAATTTTTGCATTTACATAACTATGCACTAGAAGTTTTTGGTGATGCCTTGAAGAGAAAATTTATTGAGTGTTTGCGAGAAGAGCTCCGCTATCAAGTAAAGGTGTATAGATGTGTAGATTTTCTTAATTGGGTTGCAAAAGCAGAAAAATTTTAGAAGATGGAGAAGTTTACTATGAAAAAGGCATCCAAATCAAGTTTTATCGCAACAACACATCGATCCCCAAGACCTTTTTCAATAATTGAGAATGGACAAAAATCCACTAACTATTTCAATGGTCCAATAGGAAAAACTAAGCCAAAGCAGATGGATACACCTAAGAAGCAAGAAGTTGTGCACTCGCAATGTGATTCTGATTTCTTGGAGTAGGCTAAAAGATTGGGACTTTAATTTTGATGTGAAGAACAAGTACATCACACGTTTGAATGTCCAAACAAGGCCATCCACTGTTCTATGCAGGCAAAGATGGCTCATCTACAAGAAGAAAACATAACAATTGAGGAAGCGGATGATCAACGTAAGTGTTCTAACCCTAGACTTCAATGCATGATAACTTCTTGTCATTCAATATGAGTGATTAGGATTATAGGGGACATATCCTCACGTATGGTTAGTTTGTTGATTAATTCCGGTAGTACAAATTGTTTCCTTTCACTTAAGTTGGTAGAGGCTTTAGGATTGCATATCGAGATGTTGACCAAAAGACCTGTACAGATGGCTAATGGTAGGATACACTATACTCAAGGCTGTATTGAGAATCTTGATTTTATGTTAGGAGAACATAAGTTTTTGGGTACCTTCCATGTAATTGAAATGAGAGAATGTGATGTAATCATCAGAATGGACTCGTTAGTTCATAAGAGTGTCGTGGTTGATTGTGAAAGTGAGATCCTTACTTTGAAAATAGAAGGGAAGGAACATCGTCTAGTAGGCAAGTAAAATTCAGGTTTTTCTCCTATTTTTTCTATAAAACTGATTAGGGGTATTCGACAGGGTTGTGAGACATATTTGGTTTATGTGCATGATCTTCAGGAGAAAAAGAAAGAAGATGAAATACCTGAATATGTTAGAAAACTTTTAGATGAGTTCGCAGACGTATTTCCTAATGATCTGCCGGGTATGCCTCCTCCTAGGAAAAATTGATCATGCTATAGACCTCTATCTAGGAAGTCAACCTTATTCCAGAGCACCTTATAGGTTCAATATTGATGAATTGAAAGAGTGGAAACTCCAATTGGATGATCTATTGAAGAAGGGGTTGATAAGACCTAGTGTTTCACCTTGGGGAGCACCTGTTTTGTTTCAAAAAAGGAAAGATGGCTCATACAAACTTTGTATCGACTATAGGAGATTGAACAAGAAAGCCATTAAGAACAAGTATCCACTTCCACACATAGATGAATTGCTAAGTCAATTGACTGGTACCACAGTATTCACTAAAATTGACTTAAGATCGAGATATCATCAAATTAGAGTAAAGTCTGAGGACATACCCGAAACCACTTTTAGAACACATATGGTCATTATGAGTTCATACTTTTGCCTTTTGGATTGACAAATGCTCCTGCAACATTTATGTGTTTGATGAATAATGTGTTTCATGAATACCTCAAGGAATTTATATTATTCTTTTTTTATGATATTTTTGTGTATTCTAAGGATGATGATGAACATGCATTGCATCTTAGAAAGACTTTACAAAAACTAAGAGAGCATAAACTATATAATAAGATGAGTAAATGTTTTTTTGCAAAAGGGGAAGTGACTTATTTAGGGAGAGTTGTTTCTAAGGAAGGGATTCACATAGATCCTGAGAAAGTTAAAAGCATAGTTGACTGGCCTACACCCAAATGTGCGAGAGATGTGAGAAGCTTCCTTGGTTTGGCACAATATGAGAGGGCACACATTAGGGAGTTTTCTCGAATTTCAAATCCTCTTACAGAATTTACAAAGAAAAATATAGAGTTCACATGGAATGATGAGTGTCAAAATGCATTTGAAGAGTTAAAATAGAAAATTATCGAAAATTGTGTGCTAAAGATACGTGAGTTAGGGAACCATTTATGGCTGCATGTGATGCCAGTGGAAGTCAAATCAGATGCGTAATTTCACAAGAAGCCTAAGGGTAGTGGCTTAGGAGTCAAGGAAACTAAGGAAACATGAATTAAATTATACAACACATGCCTTGGAAGTGCTTGCAGTTGTTCATGCACTTAAAGATTGGAGACACTTATTGCTTGGAGTAAAGTATGAATTAAGAACAGATCATCAGAGCCTTAAATATATATTTACTCAACCTTTACTCAACAATAGACAAAAATGATGGATCAAATTGCTAAGTGAATATGATTTTGATATTAAATACTTAGTAGGAGAAGAAAACATAGTGGCTGATGCTTTGAGTCATAAACTGTTGAAATATTTAGATAGTGATGTGTGTGAACACTCTAGGACTGTTGGGGCACTTTTTTCCCTCTTTAGGAGGTTTTTTCCCCCAGCTTGTATATATGCCTATTGCCCTAATGGGCTACTTATCTTTGTACATTCTCTAGTAATACATTCAGTATTGTGTGTTGTGCTCCAAGTTTCTTCTTCTTCCTCGTGCTATTCACGTGCTTTCGCAGACGTCTAACTCCAACAATTGGTATCAGAGGAGGTCGCCGCTTCATCTAGGGCACCGTCGACACTCCTTCGGTTGCAGTCTCACAATTGCACGAATTTTGGTGAGCACACTCAACGTGTTTTTGAGATCAAAACGGCTTCACTCTATGGTGCCAAAATCGTGATCTGAGCTCATTTCGGCCTCCGAACACACTATCACAGTGCTTGTGTAGGCTATTTCGTCTTTTTGTGCCAAAGGTATATACCAGTTTCTATTCGCTAGTAGAAGAGTCTCAAATTCTGCTACTGGTCTAGCGGAATTCTTCTAGGTAGTTTTGTTCAACTTTTTGAGATATAGTCAATTTTTTGCATCATGGTATTTTAGTCACCGGCCATGGCTGAAAGCAGTGATGTATTCCGTATGTTGGATGTTGAGGATAAGTTGGATGGTACCAACTACCCGTTATGGGCTTATATGATGTGACATGTGTTGGTTGCAAAAGGACTGTGGAACATTGTGGAGGGTGTCAAAAGACGTCCTATTACACCTGCAACTGTTACAACTACAGGTACTGAAGTTGATGCAGAAGGTGTCAAAGATGGTGATATTCTGCATATTCCTATCCATGTTGCGATTTTTGCTGCACTTACTGCAGAGCAGATTCATTGGGATGGAAGAGATGCACAGGCACATGCATTGATAGCTTTGTCTATCAAACGTGCCATTATTCCTCACATTCGTTCTTGTAGAATAGCTAAGGATGCTTGGGATACACTTACCACATTGTACCAAGCTAGGAATGAGGCTCGTGTTGCTTACCTCCGAAAACAGTTGGAGAGTGAGCACATGAATGAAGGTGATTCTATGGACAATTTCTTGACGAAGATCAAAGACTTGAAGGAACAATTGATTTCTGTTGATGAGGTTATACTAGATAGCTCACTTGTGCATAACGTTCTGAATGGTCTTCTTGATTCATATCAGAGTTTTGCTTCTACTCTTCGGTTGATGATGAAAGGCAATCCAAATGCCTTGTCATTTGAGGAGTTAGTCTCTGTTCTGTTGCAAGAAGATCAGTCCAGGTAGAACAGGTCCATTATGTGTGTTAGAGATCAAACTTTCCTGGCTAGTCAGAAGGGCAAAGGAAAATGGAGCTCTTCTACTAGTAAGCAGAAATCTGCAAATGCTGCACATTTGAAGAACCAAGACAAAGATGAGAAAAAATCAGAATAGCATAAATTGTTTTGTAAGTACTGTAAATGGAATGATCATATCATAAAGAACTGTCCAAAACTGGCTGCAAAAGAGGCAAAGAAGAAAGAGGTTGGAATGGTTGTTGTAGAGGCCTCTACACCAAAAGCAGAGTCTGCTAATCTTGTGCAGGAAGAAGAATGGGTGTTTACTACTCTCTGCAATTTTGACCCATCTTCTCATGAGCAGTGCATGTCTGTAGTAGACTCAGATGTTTGTATTTTGATAGTGGGGCAACCAAACATATTACCTCACCGCACAGTTTCTTCTCTTCACTCGAGCCTGCCCCTATATGGAATACTGTTACATACACCAACAACTCCTCTTATCCTGTTATCGGAGTTCGTAAGATCATTTTGACTACTATTGATGGTAGTTCTTTCACTTTGTCAGATGCTTTATTTGTGCTAGGGATCAAGACGAACTTGTTATCAGTTTCTGCATTAGCCAAGATTGGCTTGGTTGTGAAATTTGTTGATGACAGGTGTACAATTCATGATCTGTCAAATGGCGATGTGATTATTGCTTCTGGCATTTTATGTGGTGGGTTGTATAAGCTCATATACTATGAAAGATCTATAAATGATTTGGCATGTGCAGTAAATGATTCTCAGGCTATGTCAGATGCAAAGCTTTGGCATGCACGCTTTGGTCATCTGAATTTTGCTAGTTTGCTACGCCTGCAGAAATCTGAAATGGTGTCCTCTTTGCCCAAACTTGAGGCACCTAGAAAACATGTTTATGAAGGCTGTATTTTGGGCAAAATGCAGCATTCATCCTTTCCAAAAGATGGTTTAGTTCTGGCTACTCAGAAATTGTAGCTTGTACATAGTGATGTTTGTGGTCCTATGTAGACACCTTCTTTTGGGAATTATCTTTACTTCGTGACTTTCATCAATGATTTTTCCAGGCATGCATGGGTATATCCATTAAAGGCAAAGTCCAAAGTGTTCATGTGCTTCAAACAGTTTTTGGTTTTGGCTGAAAATATGTCAGCATGTAAAATGGGCACCCTCCATTCTGATCGGGGGGGGGGAGGGGATATATGTCTTCTGATTTTAATGCATTTTTGGCTGAACGTGGGATAAAACACTAGTGTACAGTGCCGTATACACCTCAACAGAATGGAGTTGCTGAATGAAAGAACAGGTCACTCATGGAGATGGCGAGTTGTATGGTCAAGAGTCAGGCTTTACCACATAGTTTCTGGCTTGAGGTTGTCATGTGTGGAGCATATGTACTGAATAGGTGTCCCACTAAAGTGCTGCAGTCTATCACTCCATCTGAGGCTTGGCATGATCGCAAGCCATCTGTTGCTCATCTGCATGTTTTTGGTTGTTTGGCATATGCATTAGTGCCTGAACAACATCGTAGAAAATTGAATGATAAAGCAGTAAAATGTATTTTTGTTGGGTACAGTTTTGAAAGTAAATGCTATCGTCTAAGACTAAACGCATTTTGGTTAGCCGTGATGTTGTTTTTGTGGAAGATGCTATTCAGCCATTGCTTTCATGTACTAAGGAGACATCTGTTAGCTCCAAAGACATGTATGATACTTTGCTGCCTCTTTTTACAGGTGGACAATCTAGTGCTGGTCCCAATGAGGCAACTTCTCAGCCTTTGCAAGTTTCATGTGATGATGCAGATAATTCCATTTCTGATGCAAATGTACATGATGCACTTATTGATGAGAGAGCTAATATTGAGCAGGCAAGAACTATGCCAAAATGGCTGGTGCAGAACTTGTGTGATAGTAAACTAGATGCACCTCTGTCATATCGTACTCGATCAGCTCTCATAGTGCCTCTTTTGCATCAGATTGCTATGCTATGGCTGCATCTAGTCTATGTGATGAGAATGAGGCTGTTTTGTTTGATGAAGCACAATATTCAGAAAATTGGATGGCTGCTATGCAATCTGAATATGATGCAATAATGAAAGAATGGTACTTGGTCTTTATGTGACTTTCCTCCTAGCAAGAAGGCCATTGGCACTAAGTGGGTATACAAGCTGAAGCGTAAACCTGATGGTACAGTTGACAGGTATAAGGCTAGGCTTGTTGCAAAGGGATATGCGCAAGAAAGAGGCATTGATTTTGATGGGACCTTTGCACCTACATGTCATATGACTACTGATCGGAGCATTTGTGCACTTGCAACCCATCATGGTTGGAATCTACATCAGTTGGACATTAAAACAACATTTTTGAATGGTGACTTGCATGAAGAAGTGTATGTTTTTCAGCCCCGTGGCTTTGTGCAGAAAGGGCATGAAAACTAGGTGTGCAGGTTAAAGAAGGCATTATATGGTTTAAAGCAAGCACCACATGCTTAGTATGAGAAGATACATGCCTATCTGATTGCACATGGTTTTGAAAACAATCCAACTAAAAGCACCTTATATGTTAAGCGTGCTAATGATGTGCTTCTGATCATTGTTGTCTATGTTGACGACATGCTTCTCACTGGTCCTATTGAGAAGCATATTGCTGATTTTGAGGCTGATTTGCATGCCTCATTTAAGATGTCTGATTTGGGGCATTTGCATCACTATTTGGGCATTCAGTTTATGCAAGTTGATTGTGGATTGGCTTTATGTCAAACAAAATATATTGACACATTATTGCAGCATTTTGGCCTTGAAGACTGTAAACCTATTGCCAATCATATGGAGATAGGTTTACGATTGAGTCTTCATGATGCTGGAGATGCATTTGATGTTGTCCTCTATCAGTAGCCTATTGGATGCCTGATTTACTTATGCATTACTAGGCCAGATATTCAGTTTGCTATCTCACATATGAGCATGTTTATGCATTGCTCAGGTGTCAAGCATTGGCAAGCGGTTAAGTGCACCTTTCACTACTTGAGTGGTACTCGGCTACTTGGGTTTTTTTATCCCAATGGGGGATCACTACCGCCAGATTTGCATGCTTTTTCTGACTCAAACTGGGTTGGTTGCCATGACACTCGTGTGTCCACTAGTGGCTTTTGCTTCATGCTTGGTAGCTCATGTATATCTTGGTTGAGCAAGAAGCATCTCGTTGTGAGGCTGAGTATAGGGCAACTTTCACAGCTACTATTGAGTGTGTGTGGCTCAAATGCCTTATGGCTGATTTGGGTGTTGGTCAGTCTTCTGCCACCACCATCTTCATTGATAGTCAGAGCGCATTCGCAGTTGCGAGGAACCCTATGTTCCATGCTCGCACTAAGCACATTGAGGTGCATTATCATTATGTTAGGGAGAGGTTCTCTGTTGGGGAGATCAACTTGCCATATGTGCCCACGCAGGAGAACATTACAGACATTTTCACGAAGGCTCTGCCTAGGGAGAAGTTTGAAGCTTTTCGCAAAGCTTTGGGCTTACTTCCTTTTGTGGAGTGATTTCCACATAGCTTGGCACTTCTTTATACATGAGTGCCAACTACTTGTTCACCGCATCACTCCTAGGGGGGATTTGTTGATATATTTAGGTAGTGATGTGTGTGAACACTCTAGGACTACCGGGGCACTTTTTTCCCTCTTTAGGAGGTTTTTCCCCTCGGCTTGTATATACGCCTATTGCCCTAATGGGCTACTTATCTTTGTACATTCTCTAGTAATACATTCAGTATTGTGTGTTGTGCTCCAGGCTTCTTCTTAGTCCTTGTGTTGTCCGCATGCTTGCGCAGATGTCTAACTCCAACATAAACCTTTTTGCAGTTCAATTTCTTTTTTATCCTCTGATTTTGATATTAGAAAAGAATTAAATGAAGATCTATTCTATGCAACAATCTTGAAATTTGTATTGTAATTCTCGTTTATGTATTTCTTCAGGGATATGTTTTGAAAGAAAACATTCTGCATGACTCTCATGATGCACCTTTCTCTGCACACCCTGGCTTTTCTAGGACTTATGCAAAGTGAAAGCTTCATATTACTCGCCATGTATGAAATATGATATAAAGAGGTATGTGAAAGAATGTTTGAAATGTCAATAGGTTAAGGCTGAATTTAAAAGGAGTCTTGGCATGTTACAACCATTAGATGTTCATGATAAAAATGAGAATCCATCTCTATGCATTTCATAACAAAGTTGTATGTGACCAGAAGTGGGAATGATACCATCTTTGCTGTCGTGGACTGTCTTACAAAGATGGCACATTTTCTTCCCATGAGGAAAATTGATACAACTTTGCATGTTGTTAAACTTTTCATAAAAGAAAGTTTTGGGTTACATGGTATACCTAAAAGTATAATTTCTGATAGGGATGCAAGGTTTACATCTACTTTTTGGAAATCAACCTTTCAATCCGTAGGAACAAAATTATGCATGAGTAGTGCATTTCATCCTCAAACTGATGGTGAGACTGAGAGGGTTAAAAGGGTGCTTGAGGATATGTTACGTATGTATGTGAATGATAAGCAAAACAATTGGACTGAATATTTACCTTTGGTTGAGTATGCATATAATAGTGCATGCATTCCTTTATTAAGATGACAACTTTTGAAGCAATGTATGGCTATAATTGTTTGCTACCAGATTCACTTTTTAATTCCCAAAATGGGGTTGAGATATCCAAACAGATGCTTGAAAACATGGACTTAGAGCTAAATAAGGTAAGGAAAAACATGAAAGGTGCACAGAAATGTTACAAATTATATCATGATCTCAAAAAGAGACCCTTGGAATTTACAACAAATGATCTAGTTTTTTTGAAAGTGAATCCTTCTAAATCAGATGTGGTTTTAGGCAAAGATTATCGATTGTATCCACCTTGTGCAGGTCCTTTTAAAATTTTAAAGAAAGTTGGTTTTGTTGCATATTTACTTGACCTGTCTAACACTTTGAAAATTCATCTAGTTTTCCATGTTGGATTACTTAAAAAGTATGTTCCTAATGTTGGTCATGTTTTGCAGGGCAAGTCTAAGTTGAAGGAAGATGCCACTTTTGAGCTTGAACTAGAAGTTATAATGGATTGGAGAATTAGCTATCTTAGGAATCGTATAATAGTGGAAATTTTAGTTAAGTGGTTTGCATATCCTATTGAAGATTCAACATGGGTTGTGTTAGAGGGCCGCCGAGCCAGGATGGATGAACCCGGATAGGTGCCGTAAAAAGTGGATTTGCGGAAACATTGTAGCAGATTTCTATTTAAAGCGCATAAAGGAAAGCGGTAAAGATCGGCAGTTTTTCGGAAGGAGTCTTTGTTCTATTGAGCACTGTAGCGAGTAGGGTTGATCACATCGCGAACTGAAGTATTTGGAAATTGCAAGTTTTGCATTTATTCTGTTGTCTGTTATAGTGAATCAATTTGGGAGATTGCGAGCATCATATTTTAAGACTATGTATAAGATATTGATGAGTACATTGAGTTCTGTTCCATTCTATTCGTATTTAACTATTCTGCGATTCTCTTGATTGAACCGATTTCCATTCGGTAGTCTTGTGTTGTGAGTCTATTTGATGATCAGTTATATACGATTCTGGATCTTTTCTGTCGTGAGATTGTGTGTTTGTCATCCTGCGTGAGACTGTGTAAGGTCAAAGTTAAACATCTACATTTAATATCCTTTCGGTTAAGTGACCAGATTCGAGACAATAGTCTGCGTTCACTGATAATTGGATAAGATCTGTATGTGGACAGAAGTATTGGTAAGTTTATCAATTGCGGTAGGAATTTGTGACTTGAGTCAGTATACGAAAAGTTTGGCGTAATCTCGATTATAGTTGTCTGTGTTCGGTGTATTTACCTGGCACAAGGAATCATCATATTGAGAAGTATTTAATTACTGAAAAGTGCATATTCTAGTAGTTATAAGTCACAGCAGGACCACTGCTTTATTACCATAGCAGATTTAGTCTGAACGTCCTAACACTCACCGTGCCGAAGAGTGGTCAGTATTCAGACTCACCCACTGTGTTAAGACGTGAGGGAGTATTTATGACTGTGTGAAGAATTGGGAAAATAGTACAGGGCCTCTGTCTAACAGACCCCTACCACTCCCAAGAACCCGAGGACCCGATAATACTCTTCCGAAAGTTGGATAGAAGTATTATCGTTTAACATTGGCGATCCTACTGGGGATGTGGCATTGAGATTGCCTGGTATTTTGTTCGAATTAAATTTTGTTGGATGGACAGTAGCAACAGAATCAGATTGTTGCAAGACTGTTTTGTTCGTAATACTATATGATTAGTACGGAAATGCTACATGCCGATTACTCGATCAGGAGAAAAGTATCACAAAAATCACCAGTTAGGGGTATTAAGAACAACTTTGGGAGGTACTAGTGCAATTAGACCTGACCCAGTTGTCGAAAAAGTGACGAACGATAACACTGATTCCGGTGAGATTACGGTAGAACGTAGTACATCTCTAGAATTGCCTGGTATTACTACGGTGCAAACTGTCGAAAATACAGCAATTTTGGAACCTACCAAGACGCAGTTGGAATCTAGTCTAAAAGTTGTCGGAATAGATTCAGATACGGTTAAAAACACTTTAGGGAAGGAAATTAACACAGGCGAATCTACATTGTATCCAGTCACAATTTCGAATCCTTCCGGTGGAATTTCGGTAAGAAAAACACAGTTTTTCGGCGACGGTTCAGCAGCTTCGGCTGAATCTTCAGCTCAACTACAACGTTTGGAAGCAAGTCCTCCTACTGTGGATATCAAGGAGGAAGGAAGACTATTTGAAACAGAAATTCGCAATATAGTAAGTAAGCTAATTGCACCGGAAAGCGTGCCATTTGGTGAAACAAATTCCGGTAGTTCAGAAACTCAAAACAGAAATACAGAAGGAGTGTATAATACATTTATGATGAATGAACAACCGCAATGACAGTTAGGTAAACCCAGATTGGCTCCAACGGGAGTAACATACACAAAGTTTAGTGGATTTCCAGGAGATGATCCAGATGCTCATGTGCGTACCTTTGAAATCAGTTACGCTGTCCTCAATCATCCACCGGATCCGGCATACAAAGCATTTGTTTTTCAATCTACATTTGTGAATGAAGCAGCAAGATGGCTTACTGAATATGATATTAACCATTTCGGTACTTATGAAGCAGTACGAGATGCTTTTCTGAAGCGATTCAGGCTGAAAAAGAATCCTGCAGAGATCTTTGAGTATTTACAGAACAACAGACAGAAACCAAATCAAACTGTACAAGAGTATGCTACCCTTTTCAGAACTCATTTAAGACAGTTACCCCAGGCTCATGCTAATTTACTAGACGATGTTATTACACAGTGGTTTATCAATGGCTTACTTCCTCAACTTAGACAAATCATGATTATAAGATGTGTAGGAGCCATGACCCTCGATGCAGTGATCGCAATGACCCTTCAGCTAGAAAACAAAGTTGGTGGATTTTCAGAGGATTTGGAATGGATTAAAACAAACAAATATGTGGCTGAAGATATAACTAGGCAAGTATATTGCACCACCTGCAAGAATTCAGGACATACTAGTGCCCAGTGTGCGTTAAATCAGACCTATTGCGCCATCTGTAACATTGTGGGACATACCACTGAGAATTGTGCATACAATGCCAGAAGACAAGGAATAGCAACAGTTAATGCAATTATTCAGGAACAAGGGCAGCCAGCCAATCAATATGTACCCCCACATTTGAGAAACAATCAACAACAAGGTTATCGACATTATCGAGGACAGAGGAACAACAACTATAACACACCGCGCTGGCAGAATGGACCATCACCGGAAACTCATAATTTACCACCACCTCGATGTCATTTCTGTGGACAATTGGGCCATATTAGAAGATTCTGTAGAGATGCAGCGGAATATGATCAAAGGAAAAAGGAACGTGAAAACCCAATGGCCAATGTGGTAACAATCACACCTGTAGAGACGCAGGCAGCAGCAGTTCAAACTCGTTCCGGTAAACAATTGCAACCAGCAGCAGAATTATTTGAACCAGGGATACGTGAACAACACAGAATGTATCATAAATCGAGCCAGTGGACTACCGTAGAACCACCTGTTTTTCCAGAACCTACTCCAGTAATCCAGTCCCCGGATACGACACAAGCTCGTGCTGACAATACAGAAGCAGGTACCTCATCTGCAGTAGAATTACCATCTTCAGACCACGCTTCATCTTCAACAGTTAAGGAAGATGCAAATCAATTGCAACCAGCTTGGGATATATTGTCAAAAGCATCCATTACACTGCCTTTCGGGCAATTACTGGCATTAGTACCAGGAATACGCCAACAATTTCAACAACAATCTACTACAAAATCTGCTTGCATTCCGGCTACCGCAACAGTACAACCAGAGCCAGACTCTATGGTAGACCACTCAGTTCCTCTGATTACGGTATGGTTTCATAAACATCAAATTCCACAAGTTTTAATTGATGGGGGGTCTGGCGTGAATATTGCCACTGCGTCACTTTGTAAGAAGTTAGGATGGACTAAGATAGAACCAGTTCAATTCTTTGTTAGGATGGCTGATCAATCTAGAGTTCATCCAGTAGGACTGGTCCGAGATATACCCATAACTGTGCAAGACACAACTTTCAAGATGACTTTTGTTGTTCTAGAATTGCCGGAATCCACCCTAGATTACAATCTACTTTTTGGCCGTCCTTGGTTGAAACAAGCCAAGGTAATTCAAGACTGGTCAGCCCAGGAACTTACGTTCAAAGATAAAAATCGCAAATGTGTTGTAAAGTTAGATGCGATACAACCCTGTGAGTTACATGCTCGACCATATTTTGCCGAACCAGTCCATATGTTAGATGGGTTGTCGGATGACGAAGAAGAAGAATTTCTGAAGAATAATGTTGATTTGATGACATTAGGAACTATTGATCTACAGTCTGTGGTAGATACCTGGAATGCTTCAGTATGTACAGTAATACCCATTGCCGAAGAAACTAGGGAGGAAGATACTTTTTCGATTCACGGTAATAAACTACAGCAACTTCTCGAATCATCAGTTAATACAGAGAAATATCAACAATTTTATGTTCCAGAAGACCAGTTAATTACTTATAATCTTGGAGATGAAGATCACCCTCGTCCTGTAAAGATAAAGCAAAACTTACCTGAAGCCTTTCAAGCAGATTTAATCAAGTTACTCCAAGAATTTACTGACATCTTTGCATGGGATTACAAAGACATGAAGGGCTTGGATCCTCGTATTTATCAACACAGAGTTATGCTAAAACCAGAAGCGAAACCGATAAGGCAAACCAGCTACCGGATGAATCCACATTATGCATCACAGGTAAAGGCTGAACTTGATAGGTTATTAAAAGTTGGATTCATAGTACCAATAGAACATGCGGAATGGATTTCACCGATTATAATTGTACCAAAGAAAAACAAGCAATTGAGAATTTGCGTAGACTATCGAAAATTAAATGCTGCAACAATACCGGATCCTTTTCCAATTCCTTTTTTGGATACTATGCTTGACAAAGTAGCAGGTCAGATGTATTCATTTCTAGATGGATACAGTGGATATAATCAAGTAAGAATGGCTGAAGAAGATATACCAAAAACTGCATTTATTACAAATTGGGGTGTCTTTGCTTGTACCGTAATGTGGTTTGGATTAAGGAATGCGCCAAGCACATTTCAAAGATGTATGCAGGAGATATTTTCTCCTTATCTCACCTCATTTATGCAAGTATACCTTGACGATTTTTCAATTTTTGGTAAGATGATCGCACATCTGGTACATTTACGATGTTGCTTTCAGAGATGTAGAGAATATAGATTGTGTTTAAACCCAAACAAATCTGTGTTTGCAGTTTCATGTGGTAAGTTACTTGGTCACATCATATCGGCACAGGGTATTCAAGTCGATCCTGATAAAATTTCAGCAGTATTAGAAGCTCCGGTGCCTAATACACCTAAGGAAGTAATGCGATTTATGGGTCAAGTGAGATGGCATGGAAGGCATTTACGGTGGCTTGCTCATGTGGCAATACCACTCAACAAATTAATTTCCAAGACGCCATGGCAATTCGAATGGACTCAGGAATGTCAGATAGCATTTGATCGACTGAAACAGTTATTAACACAGGTTCCCATTTTACAGCCACCAGATTGGGATCACCCATTTCACGTATTTGTTGATGCATCTGATATAGCAATAGGAAGTGTACTGATGCAACAAACAGATAAATGGTTTAGACCAGTATACTATGCTAGCAGAAGATTAGCACCTGCAGAGAAGAACTACTCGGTGACTGAGAGGGAATGCTTAGGACTAGTGTATTCGGTAAAAAAATTCAGACATTATTTGCTGGGCCGAAAATTTACATTTCATGTCGATCATGCTGCACTTGTGTACTTGGTTCGGCAGCAACATATAGGTGGCCGCCTAGCACGATGGGTTCTACTATTGCAGGAATTCGACTATGATGTCATTCATTGGCCAGGTAGTTCACATGTTTTAGCAGACTTTTTGTCACGCCTAGATTCAGGTGAACCTCCGGTTGGTATAAATGATACAACGCCAGCCATCTATACTTCAGAACCAACTACTGAGGAATTGTCAAACCAACCAGTACCAACTACGTATTATGATCAGTTATTGACCTTCCTTTCAGATGGATGTCTACCTTCTGAAGTCCCTACAGCTACACGCTGAAAAATTGCAGTTTTTAGTCGAAGATTCCGGTTAGTCGCTGGAGAACTTTATTATGCAGATCATACAGGAACCTTACTCCGGTGTGTTCCTACACACGAAGTAAATTCAGTCATCAATTTAGCTCACTCAAGTCCAACAGGAGGACATTTTGCAGCAGATCTTACTCACCGAAAAATTATGCAAAGTGGACTTTGGTGGCCAACTATGTACAGAGATGCATTGGAATTTATCAAAACTTGTGATAACTGTCAAAGAACTGGACAACCACTACAACGCCATTACTTTCCACTTCATCCAGTACTTCCTTTAGAACCATTTCAGAAATGGGGTCTTGATTTTATTGGTCCAATCACACCTCCCGCGGTATTCAGTAATAACAGGTATATATTGACTTGCACAGATTACGCAACTAGGTGGGCAGAAGCATGGCCTTTACGTTCGGCTACAGCAGTTGAAGTGGCAAAATGTCTATTATCAGATGTCTTTCCAAGATTTGGATTGCCACTAGAGCTTGTTTCAGATCAGGGCACCCATTTTATGAACAATTTGATGAAAGCATTAACACAGTCATTCCAGATCAGTCATAAATTCAGCTCACCATATTATCCTCGTGCAAATGGATTGGCAGAAAGTACCAACAAATCTTTGCTGAATATGCTTCAGAAATTGACTAGAGAAACACCGGAAAGATGGGATCAGTTGCTACCTGCAGTCTTATGGGCCTATCGCACTACATATAAGGTAACCACCGGCTTGACACCATTCAAGTTAGCCTATGGACTAGAAGCAATAGCTCTGATGGAAATTGTAATACCAAGTTTAAGAGTAGCAATTTCTCAGAAGCTTCTACCCGAAGAGTCATTGGTATTTCAGTTAGAAACACTTAGAGAATTAGATGAGCACAGATGGCTCAGTTTCTTAACTATGAAAGAAATCCAACTAAGACAGGCCAGGACACATGACCGCAATTTAAAAACCTCAGTATTTTCGGTCGGACAGCTTGTTCTTTTCTACACTGCGAAGTCCAACAGATCAGCAGGAAAATTTAAGTTACGTTGGTTCGGTCCATTCAAGATTTCAGAACAAGTTGGTCCGGCAACTTTTCGGTTGACTACGATGACTGGAAATCCACTTCCAAAGGTAATCAATGGGTCGAAGCTGCGCCCGTATTATCCAAGTACTAGTACGCATTAAATTATTCGGCGGCGAACCGCGTTTTGTATAAATATTTGTGTTTTTCTTTTCTTCCCTTTTAGTAGTTTTTGTACGAATCTTTATGTTACTAGCCGCCTCTCCCTACCGGTCACTCAAGCACACACGCCAGCATGCAAACAGTACCTTTCACGCACCGAACAATGATACCCATTCCCCTTCCCTTTCTCACCGTGTTCTCCTTATTTAACCCCCTCGGTTGCGCCTAAACACTATTGTGTTCTCGAGACTATACGTATTTTCTTGTCTTCTGTGTTATCTGTAAGAGTGCTTGTAAACACCATGGAAGCGCTAGCCAACTACACTCCTTTCCGTGATGGTATCCCGACAGACGTCGGCGAATACCTGCGTTGTAGAGGATTGTCCAACTTCGCTGAGTTGCCTTGGCACTCAGTAGAAGCCCAACCCTCCACCTCGTCTGCATCTTTATTCCACACAGGTAACAGCGTACAGAATCAGAACCAGGTAACAACGAGATCCAGAGTAGATTCTCAGGATTCAATCTGAAAGATGTCCAAACGAAGTGGAACTATCAAGGACACCTTGGCGTTGCAATACTGGAGTTTCAGAAGGATATGATCGGCTATGGTGATGCACAGGATTTTGAAAGCGTGATCTCGAAGCAGCTAACAATCATATCATTGTCTGGTCTCCTATTGTATGTATAAATAGACATGTTTTTCAGGATGGCTTAGATGTTCAAAAAGCTATTTAAGTCAAAAAAGGAAGAACTGCAACTAAAGAATACGAGTATGTAAAGCATGAGTTTTTGAGGCAACAGCATATAAGAAAGCGGGACTTCATGAAGAGGCAACTAGACCAGCTATACGAGTTTGAGGAAGAGAAGTGACACATTCGGGGTTGAAGGATATTCTGAATCACCACCAGGATATTGGCATGTTGAACATTTAGCCAGAGCCTTTGTGGATGCATGAAAAGGAAGGGAACATTGGAATAGCCCAGGCAAAAGGATATTACCAACAGTACTGCACTTGTGGGTTCGAGTCCACCGTGCGTGCTAGTGTTAGAGGGCCGCCGAACCAGGATGGATGAACCCGGATAGGTGCCGTAAAAAGTGGATTTGCGGAAACATTGTAGCAGATTTCTATTTAAAGCGCATAAAGGAAAGCGGTAAAGATCGGCAGTTTTTCGGAAGAAGTCTCTGTTCTATTGAGCACTGTAGCGAGTAGGGTTGATCACATCGCGAACTGAAGTATTTGGAAATTACAAGTTTCGCATTTATTCTGTTGTCTGTTATAGTGAATCAATTTGGGAGATTGTGAGCATCATATTTTAAGACTATGTATAAGATATTGATGAGTACATTGAGTTCTGTTCCATTCTATTCGTATTTAACTATTCTGCGATTCTCTTGATTGAACCGATTTCCATTCGGTAGTCTTGTGTTGTGAGTCTATTTGATGATCAGTTATATACGATTCTGGATCTTTTCTGTCGTGAGATTGTGTGTTTGTCATCCTACGTGAGACTGTGTAAGGTCAAAGTTAAACATCTACATTTAATATCTTTTCGGTTAAGTGACCAGATTCGAGACAATAGTCTGCGTTCACTGATAATTCGATAAGATCTGTATGTGGACAGAAGTATTGGTAAGTTTATCAATTGCGGTAGGAATTTGTGACTTGAGTCAGTATACGAAAAGTTTGGCGTAATCTCGATTATAGTTGTCTGTGTTCGGTGTATTTACCTGGCACAAGGAATCATCATATTGAGAAGTATTTAATTACTGAAAAGTGCGTATTCTAGTAGTTATAAGTCAGAGCAGGACCACTGCTTTATTACCATAGCAGATTCAGTCTGAACGTCCTAACACTCACCGTGCCGAAGAGTGGTCAGTATTCAGACTCACCCACTGTGTTAAGACGTGAGGGAGTATTTATGACTGTGTGAAGAATTGGGAAAATAGTACAGGGCCTCTGTCTAACAGACCCCTACCACTCCCAAGAACCCGAGGACCCGATAATACTCTTCCGAAAGTTGGATAGAAGTATTATCGTTTAGCAGTTGGTTTAGATGAGTTTATGGAACATTATCCTTCCTTCCAACTCTGAGGACAGAGTTCTTTAAAGAGGGGAGAATTGTAAGATGCCATATTGATTTTCCCACAAAAAAAAAGATGTGTAGGTAATAATGAAATTTTTCGTTTAGGATATTCTGATCATGTCAGCACAATTTTGTAGCAATAAGTTTTTACATTCTCTCTCTAGAAAGTTTTCGCATGAAATTTGTGTGTTAAATTTGAGCATGAAGATGAAGGAATCTGAAAAGGTGTTGTATGAGAGAAATGTAGAGCACTCTTAGCACAAAAACTTTACATGATTGAATTTTTTATAGTTCCCATGTTTTATGTCTCATTTGGTCCCATGAAGATAGGTTAACAAAGAGATTTTTCATGTTTTTCATCTCCCTCTAGAATTTCCAATTTTGCCGGGCCCAGAAGTGATGTCTAGAAGCAGATTTGGAGCTGGGGCATCTCTAACACTAGTGTAGAGATTTGAGAACTGAATATTTTTGTGTCTCACAAGCTTAAGCTAATTCCTCACCGTTTTTGAGTTAGAAGGCTTGGAAAAGTGCTATTTTCCAACACTTAAAAAAAAAGAGAAGCCTTAATTCATCTTATTCATGTTCATGGATTTAGAAAACGCACATGGATATCTGGGTTACTTGGGGTGATTGACGTGTTTGAGTGTGTTGCAAGGATGGCATCTATTTTTGCAGGTACGATTCTTGATGAAAAGTAGATGCATGGGTGGTCTTGAAGTCTTGCATGAGACATGCGAAAAGATGCTATTTTGGAGCATGCAGATTCTAAGAGTGCATGTCTAGGAAGGTTTGATTGGTCGTGTGTTGACGAAAGGTGGAGATCCAAAAAGACAAAGACTGAAACATAAGGAAGGATGATGGTGGCACATTGATCACGATTGTTTTCGACTTCTAGGATTGCGATTGAGACTGAGATTGGGATTGAGATTGTGATTATGATTGAGATTGGGATTGAGATTATGATTGTGATTGTGATTGAGATTGGGATTGAGCTCAGCTCGAGGGTGGTCGGGTGGATGAGGCTTCACATTGAAGCTATTTGATAGATTTTGTAACGCGGATCAGAACTACTTGAAAATTTGCACAGATAATAAAATTCTCTCTCTTCTTGTTCTATGTATACTATGTTTTTTCTTGTTTATATCTTGTTGTGCCGAAGTCTATTATTTTGTGTGGGATTGTGATTCAAGATTAGGAGACTTGTTACACTTTCACTCATGCACTTCTGCCATCACTTGCTCACGGTCTTCATAACAGTCCTCATGTCTCCATGGATTAATATTTATGAGGTGAATCTCCTCACGTTGGTACTTGCCATTGTGCTTGAGTGACAACCTCCCACCTGATGGGCATGTTACGCAATATACAACTAATTATGTAAGATCATGGATCAAGTAACCTTCATCAAGTGAAAAGAGTGTGAAAAGTTATTCTATGGTAGAGCTTTAGTCAAAGCATCTTCAACTTTATTTCGAGTATGAAACTTCTTAAGAATAATGCTCTCAGTGGCTAAGTTGTCTCTAATGAAGTCATACCGCAGCTCAATGTGCTTGTTCTTTGCATGATAAACTAGATTCTTAGTGAATGCAATGGAACTATGAATATCACTGAGTAAACAAGGTACATGATGAGGTAGACCTACATCACAAGCAAGATGAGAAAGCCACAATTCTTCCTTACATTCCTCACTTGCTACAACATACTCTACTTCTGAAGTGGAAACAATTGTACATTCTTGAAGATGAGATCTCCAAGAGATAGCACCTCCAATGAAATCAAAAATCTACCTTAATGTAGACTTATAGTTTTCTAAACAACTAGCATAATCAGACATGTGTAACCAATCTACCTTAATGTAGACTTATAATTTTCTAAACAACTAGCATAATCAGATTTGTGTAACCAATAATGCTCGCAATTCCCTCTAAAAGTGCAATGTCTGGTCTCATAGCTACCATAGCATACATGAGACTACCAATAGCAAATTGATAAGGAATTTTCTTCATGAATTGTGTTTCCTCATCTAATTTGGGGCAATCATCCTTGCTCAATTTCACGTATGTGGATAAAGGTGTACTCAATGCCTTTCCATCTTGCAAATTGAACCTGTCAAGTACTTTGGACATGTACTCACTTTGAGACACGTATATGCATCTTTTACTCCTATCATGAGTAATGTGCATGCCAAAAAAATGTTTTGCATCCCCCAAATCCTTCATATCAAATGTCCCACTCGAATTCTTTTAGAGAATTGACAAGTCATAAGAGGACTTTCGAGCAAAGTATGCATCTAGAGAATTACCGATCTACTAACCTATGTGTAATGTATTGGTTGCAAAAGGACTCTGGAATATTGTGGAGGGCGTTGAAAAGTGTCCTATTACACCTTCAAATACAGTTATTGAAAGTGATACAGATGGTGATAATCTTCATGTTCATGTTCGTGATGCGGTTTCTGTTGCACCCACTAAAGAGCTAATTTGTTAGGATGGTAGAGATGCTCATGCACATGCATTGATAGCCTTATCTATCAAATGTGCCATTATTCGTCACATTCCCTCTTGTAGAACAAATAAGGATGGGATATACTTACCACTTTATACCAGGCAAGGAATGAGGCTTGTGTTGCTTACCTCTGAAAATAGTTGGAGAGTGAGCACATGAATGAAGGCGATTCCATGGATAGGTATTTTACAAAGATCAAATATTTGAAGGAGCAGTTGATTTCTGTTAATGAAGTCTTACTTGATAGTTCACTTGTGCAAACTGCTCTGAATGGTCTTCCAGATTCATATCAGAGTTTTTCTTCTACTCTTTGATTGATGATGAAAGTGAATCCAAATGCCTTAACATTTGAGGGTCTAGTCTCTGTTCAGTTGCAAGACAATCAATCTAGGCAAAATAGGTCCATTATGTGTGTTATAGATCAAGCTTTCCGGGCTAGTCAAAAGGGCAAAGGTAAATGGAGCTCTTCTACTAGTAAGCTGAAATCTGCTAATTCTACATAATCAAAGATGGATGACATAGATGAGAAAAAAAAGAAAAGCAGAAATTGTTTTTGAAATACAATAAAGGAAATGATCATGTCATAATGAGTTTTCCAAAAGTGGCTGCAAAAGAGGCAAAGAAGAAAGAGGCGGGAATAGTTGTTGCAGAGGCCTCTACACCCAAAACAAAGTCTAGTAATCTTGTGTAGAATAAAAAATGGGCATTTATTGCTATTTGCAATTATGACCCATCTTCAGATGAATAGTGTATGTTTGTAGTAGACTCAGATGTTTGGTACTTTGATGGTGGGGCAACCAAACATATTACCTCGGAGCGCAGTGTCAAACTTCACTTGAGCATGCCCCTACAAGGAATACCATTACATGCACCAACAACTCATCTTATCATGTTATGGGAGTTGGTAAGATCATTCTGACTACTACTGATGGTAGTTCTTTTACATTGTTAGATGCTTTATTTGTGCTAGGGATCAAGAAAAAACTGTCATCAATTTTAGCATTAGCTAAGAGTGGCTTGGTAGTGAAATTTATTGATGATAGATGTATAATTCATGATCTGTCAAATGGCAACATCATTATCGCTTTTGGAATTTTATGTTGTGGGTTGTATAAGCTTTAGATTATGCAAAATCTATGAATGATTCAACATGTACAATTCAAGATTCTTAGGCCATGTCAAAGGTCAAGATTTGGCATGCATGCTTTGGCCATCTAAGTTTTGCTAGTTTGCTATGCCTGAAAAAATCTGAAATGGTGTCTTCTTTGCCCAAACTTGAGGCACCAAGTAAACATTTATGTGAAGGGTATATTTTTGGCAAAATGCAGTATTCCTCCTTCCTAAAAGATGGTTTAGTTTGAGCTACTCAAAAATTGAAACTTGTTCACAATGATGTACGTGGTCCCCTGCAGACATCTTCTTTTGGGAACTATCTTTACTTTGTGACTTTATCGATGATTTTTCTAGGCATGAATGGGTATATCCATTGAAATCAAAGTCCGAAGTGTTTATGTGCTTCAAAATGTTTTTGCTTTTGGCTGAAAATCTATAATGTAAAATGGGCAGCCTCCATTCTGATCAAGGGGGGGAATATATGTCTTCTGATTTTAATGTATTTCTAGTTGAATGTGGGATAAAACATTTGTGTACAGTACCATTTACACCTCAACAGAATGGAGTTATTGAAAGGAAGAACAGGCCACTCATGGAGATGGCAAGGTGTATGGTCAAGAGTCAAGCTTTACCACATAGTTTCTCGCTTGAGGTTGTTATGTGTGTAGCATATGTACTTAACAAGTGTCCCACTAAAGCATTACAATGTATCAATTCCATATGAGGCTTGGTATGGTTGTAAGCCATATGTTTCTCACCTGCATGTTTTTGGTTGTCTCACATATGCATTAATGCTTGAACAACAATGCAGGAAATTGGATGATAAAGCAGTGAAATGTATTTCTATTGGGTACAGTTTTGAAAGCAAAGGCTATCATCTGTATCATCCACAGACTAAATGCATTTTGGTTAGCCGTGATGTTGTTTTTGTGGAAGATGCTATTTATCCACTATTTCCATGTACTAAGGAGACATCTATTAGCTCCAACGACATGTGTGATACTTTGCTACCTCTTTTTATAGGTGGATAGTCTAGTGTTGGTTCTAATGAGGCAAATTCTTAGCCTTTACAAGTTTCATGTGATAATGTAGATCATACCATTTTTGATGCAGATTTACATGATGCACTTGTTGATGAGAGTTGATATTGAGGAGGCAAAAAATATGCCAAGATGGCTAGTGAAAACTTTGTGTGATAGCAAATTAGATGCACCTTTTTCATATCATACTCCTTTAGGTTCTCATAGTGCTTCTTTTACATCAAATGTCTATGCTATGCATGCCTTGAGTCTTTGTGATGAGAATGAGCCACTTTTGTTTTATGAAGCACAAAATTCTGAAAATTGGATGGCTGCTATACAATCAGAATATGATGCTATCATGAAAAATGGGTACTACATCATCTTTATGTGACTTGCCTCCTAGCAAGAAGCCATTCGCACTAAGTGGGTATACAAGGTAAAGCATAAGCCTGGTGGAATAGTTCATAAGTATAAGGCTAGGCTTGTTGCAAAGGGTTATTCTTAGGAAAAAGCCATTGACTTTGATGAGACCTTTTCTCCTACATGTTGAATGACTATTGTTCATAGCAACTATGCACTTGCAACTCATCATGGTTGGAATGTACATCAGTTGGACATTAAAACTGAATTTCTAAATGGTGACTTGCATGAAGAAGTGTATGTTTTTTAGCCCTGTGGCTTTGTGCAGAAAGGGCATGAAAACCAAGTGTGCAGGTTGAAAAAGGCACTATATTGTTTGAAGCAAGCAGTGCATGCTTGGTATGAAAAGATACATGCCTACCTTATTACACATGGTTTTGAGAACAATCCAATCGAGAACAACTTATATGTTAAGCGTGCAAATGATGTGCTTTTGATCATTGTTGTCTATGTTGATGAAATCTTGCTCATTGGTCCTCATGAGAAGCATATTTCTGATTTTAAGGCTAATTTGCATGCCTCATTTGAGATGTGAGATTTGGGATATTTTCATCATTATTTAGGCATTCAGTAGAATAGCTTTGTGTCAAACAAAATATATTGACACATTATTGTAGTGTTTTGGCCTTCAAGATTGTAAACCTATTGCCACTCCTATGGACATAGGTTATGTTTGAGTCTTCATGATGTTGGAGATGCTTTTGATGTTGTTCTCTATCAATAGGCTGTTGGATGCTTGATTTTCTTATGCATTACTCGGTGAGATATTTAGTTTGTTGTCTCACAGATGAGCAAGTTTATGCATTTCCAAGGTGTCAAGCAATTGGCAAGTAGTTATGTGCATCTTTCGCTACTTGCGTGGTACCCTGCTACTTAGATTGTTTTATCCCAAGGGGGGATGATTACCACCAGATTTACATGCTTTTTCTGACTTAATTGGGTTGGTTGTTATGACATTCATGTGTCCACTAATGGCTTTTGCTTCATGCTTGGTAGCTCATAAATATCTTGGTTGAGCAAGAAGTATCCTACTGTGGCCACTTCTAGTTGTGAGGATGAGTAGAGGGTAACTTTCACAACGATTGTTGAGTGTGTGTGGCTCAGATGCCTTATGGCTAATTTGGGTGTTGATCAGTCTTTTGCGACAACCATCTATCAGGGAGAGGTTCTCTACAGGAGAGATCAGTTTGGCATGTGTGCCCACATAGGAGAACATTGTAAACCTTTTCACAAAGGCTTTGCCTAGGGGGAAGTTTGAAGCTTTCCACAAAGCTTTGGGCTTACTTCCTTTTGTGGATTGATTCCACATGGCTTGGCACTTCCGTATACATGAGAGACATGTCCTTGGTCACGGCATCACTCCTAGGGGGATTTGTTGATATATTTAGGTAGTGATGTGTGTGAACACTCTAGGATCATTGTGGCACATTTTTCCCTCTTTAGGAGTTTTTTTTCCCTGGCTTGTATACATGCCTATTACCCTGATGGGCTACTTACCATTGCACATTCTCTTGGTAGTACATTTAGTATTGTGTGTTGTGCTCCAAACTTCCTCTTCCTTGTGTTGTTCACATGCTTGTGTAGACCTCAAACTCCAATAGATGGAGCATAGAAACTACTCTATTCTAAATCATTCTATTCATCCTTTTTGTTACACCAATATGTACTAGGGTATAAGGAGCTGTAAAATCTTTAGAAATTCATCTAGACAGACCAAAAAGGTTGAATTCATTTGAGCTATACTCACCCCTAGTTTATGAATGTAAAGCTTTGAGGTTAGTTCCTTTTTTAGTCTGAACTGAAGCATGACATTTTCTAAAGATAGGGAAAACCTCATCATTTGATTTGATAGCATATACCCAGACTTTTCTAGTAGTAGCATCTATGAAAGTGATAAAGTAAAGAGAACCACCTAATGAGCTTGTGGGCATTGGACCACTCACATCTATATGAACAAGATCTAAAGGTAGAATTGAAGAGTCAAAGTGGATTTTATGCACATTCTTAGTTTGGCTTCCATATTGACAATGCTCACAAAATAAAAAAACAAAGAAAGATAACATAGTTAAGTATCCAGAACGAGAAAGATTTTACATTCCACTATGAGATATGTGGCCTGAATGGCCATCCAAATACAAGCCATTGGCTGTTTAGTAACAACTAACAAGTGTTCTTTCTATGATGCAAATAAAGGATAAAGTGAGCTAACTCTACTTCTTTTTGCAATAACCATATTGCCTTTTGATATGAGAAAGGACTGAGCATAGAAAACCACCTTGTAACCAAGGTCATCAAGGTGCCCAACTGACATCAGACTACATGATAACTGAGGTACATGGCATTTATTATGCATAGTAAATTTTGAACCATCAATGAACTACAAAACCACATCTCAAATCGCAACAACTTCACACTTGTAAGAGTCACCAAGTCTCATAGTACCAAGAGACTTTGTTACATAAGTAGAGAACCATTCTCTATGTGGTGTCTTATGGAAACAAGCACAAAATCTAGCAGCCATATATGGGAAAGTGAACAAGCTATAAGAGCCTCAATAGGCACAATACTATCATGTTTCAACACATTAAAATTATAAGAAATAGCATTGGTTTCTTCAATCTTCATGATTGAAGCAGATGGCAGGTAATTGTTTAAAATAGCCATCAACATTCAACCCTTTACCTTTAGCGTTCTTTAATGCATACCAGTCTTTCATCATGTGTCCTTTCTTATGACAATAATGCCCTTCAATATCCATGCTTCTTGATTTACTTCTACTCTTATTGTGTTGACAATTCTTTTCCTTGTTCTTGCTCCTACCATATTGTTGATTCTTTACTTGGCAAGAATCACTAACATTATACACATCTCCACTCTAAGTGCCAACCATATATTTTCATTGAATCTCCTCACTCAAGAGTGATCCACATATGTCATCATAGACTAGTTACCACCAGGTGCACTATTTCTAATAGCTCTACAAAACGTATCCCATGATGATGGCAAGGTTCATAACAACAAGGCTACTTTCATTTCATTACCCATGTCCATTTTTTGAGCTTATAACTGGGAGAATATATCATCAAACTCACTTACATGAGCAACAACACTATTTGTGTCCTTCATGCGAAGGCCATATAACTTTCACCTCAAATACACTTTATTTGATGCTGTTTCTTTTTCACATGTATTGCGTAACTTCTTCCAAAGCTCCTCTACACTTTCACAGTCCAATATTATAAAGTAAACATTATGTGATTGGTGGAATTGAATGGTAGGCTTGGCCATTTCATCCAAATCATCCCAAGCATCTTCATCCATGTCAATACACTTCTTTGAGATTCCATTTACAAGCTTCAATCACCTCCTCTGAATCAACACATCTTTAATCTGATTCTTCCATAGAGCAAAGTTTGCGCCATCAAATTTTTGGATCTCAAAATGGTCTTTGCTGTGCAATTTATAGATCCTCCTCAGATCACTAGACTAGACCTTGATCCATGAAAACTGCTTGATTGTTGGAAACAATGTCATATAAGTACAATATCCCACGGACAAAAGGCCAAGGTATCAATATCCCATGGTCAAATAGTCCATTTTGCTCAGAATACCACAGCATGTCTCGAGTTTGATCTTACTCTCTCTACAAGTAAAAGCGTTGGGTGCCTTGGATAAAGTGATTGCCTCTCATAAGAAGCAGGTGGGTTCAATACCCGTGAGTGGCAGATGGCAGCACGAAGACATGCTTTTTTATCATGCTTTTGGGAAAACAACAGCAAAGAGCGCGAGCGCGTGAGTTTTTTCTTGCTTTTGGTGTCAATAGCGATCGTGGAGTTTTTTACTTTTGGATGGTGCTTTTGGAGGGTACTCAAAGCTATATAAGAAGAGATTTGGCTCATTCTTCAATGATCCTACACCAATTGGCAACGCCAGTTTTTGGTCCTTCAATAGAGGTGGTGCTCTAGCACACATGGGGCAGCCATGGTGCACTCTAGGAGCATGTTGAGGAGCAGCTATGGAGTACTTCTTGGAGAAGAGTGTGCTCACACTCTTGCTTATGGAGATGACTTACCCATCAGCAGCTTGGTGGTGTGGATCAGCCATCCACATGATGTATTTGAAGATTGTCTTCTACATGAAGATTTCAGTTTACTTCAAAGACATTGGATGGTGGTTAACATAAGATTTGCATCTTATGTTAAGAGTTTAGGTACATGTTCTCTTTATGCACACAGGTACTACTTGAAGTATATGGAAGTGGCATCCATATCAAGAGGAGTCCTATTTGGCATAGGTACAAGAGAATCAATACATGTATGCTTTATGCATATTTGGATGAGGTGTTCGAGAAGGTATGTTCATATGAGTTTGAGGATTTCTGGTAGAAAACTTGTTAGCATTCTTTGCTACTTTTGTAAGTATGTGCTCTTTCACACACGTATCTGATTTAGGGTCTTCCATAGCCTAGGTTCATATGAGGGTTTGTTAACTATCATTTTTAGACTGATCCTTCCTCTTTCTATCACTCATATTCACTCTTCTACAATGTATAAGGCCACACATCTCATATATATTGAGATTTCTATCCATACATCTCCATATTCTTGTTACATTTGTACAGTCACTCATCCAAATATTTTTGTTCACATAGAGTGGTTGAGAGTTTTGCTCCCACATTGTAAATTGACATTTGTATATATGATAGTGTGAGTAAGCAGTGACTTACGTAACACTTTACACATGTTTTCTAACCTTTCTCTATCTTTGTCTCATCATTTGTATGATTAAGTGTGGTATGTTCATGTTTGATCAATATTGGAAGATTGTTGAAATTTATATTGTAGATCTTGGACCTATGGAACTTGGACCTCTCATATTAGTTATGGGCCTACTTAATTTCCAACATTTGGTATCAGAGCTTTAGGGTTTTGGTATCAGAGCATCTAGGCTCTTAAATTCCCATGTTCCGAGACCTCCAGGTGTACAACATATGATTTAAGAGCATCTTTTAACATTTGACATTTGACATACACACTTAATCTAGATGAGTAGAGATTTGAGAATTACAAAAATCAGTGTAGAGTAAGAAGTTGATGATCTGTTAGTAGTCAAATACTTTTGAAGAGTAAAGATACTTTACAAAAGTATTATTTGAACACCCAGAATTGATGAAGAGAAAGCTACTTCAAATTCAAGGAAAAAAAATGGTTGAGAGAAGATGAAGGAACCAGATCAAGATCAAATCACAGGTATTAGTTTCTACTATCAGATTATCATTTGCAGGTCATATCTTAGAAGAGCAGTTATGAAGAGATTTGAAGGATTGCTTTTATATACTTTCATTTTTTGAAAGTAAAAGCATTATTTACATCAAAACTTTCAAGAACAAGGAGATTAGATGAGTTTTGATGATTTATTTCATGGCAAGAAAGCTCATCAAAGAAGACAAAATCGGAGATGAGATGAGTTTTGTTTTCAACTAATCTTGTGTTTTAAGTTGTGTGGAAGTTTTTGCTCACATTTTGTATCTAGAGAGGTAACTCTAGAAAGGTAATCCATCATTCAGACAAAAAGTTGGTGAATTTAGTCATATTAGTCATTTCAAACGGAATTTTGATTCAAGGATATGAGGAGATGATAAAACATGATTCTATGTTCACTTCTATTTGTATACCATGTTTATTTTGTCTCTTAGCACTAGAGGAAGAGAAAAAATCATTTGAAGAAGTTAAGAGTGCTTGCTACTTGTAGATGAAGAGAACAAAAGGTATGTAAGAGAAGTTTGAAGATGTTAACATCATCATCAGGTGGAAATAAGATGCAGAAGAAGAAAGTCCAACAATTCCAAAGGGAAAGTAAGACTTCCCTTTTCTCTTATATTTTCCATATACTCTTCCTATTTTATTCTCTACACCAAAGACAAGTCTACAAGAACATCTTGTGTAAAGAAGAAGCAGTTTCTTGTTTTGCACTATACTTGGTCATGTTTTAGTAGATTTTGACAAAGAATTACATGGAGAGAAAGAAAGGCAGCTTATATCTTTTGACTCATATCTGTATGAGTTATGTATAAGTTGAAGATTTTAAGCAGGCAGCTATATGTTCCTTCAAAGAATTCTTGGAGTGTCAAGTCAGAGCTACTTGGTATATGACAAGTTGCAGAGAAGTATATTTCTCTTTTACCTAACTCTTGAGGTAAAAGAGTATTTGTAGAAGATGTTGGAGACTTGGAGAGAGGTTTTATGTTTGGAAAAGTTACCTCATATTCAGTATTTTCAGAAAACTTCAGAAAATTCAGTTTTTGTTTTACGAGTTAGTTGAAGAATCTACTTTCTATGATTGTCTAGATTTTTGGATACATGCTTGTATTAAAAAAAGGTGTTCCATTAGATCCTATCACTTGATAGAGAAGTGGAGTTAGCCAAAAGAAATTCAAGCAAATACTATCACATTTCACCCAGGAAGAATATGAAGATATGAAGT
The DNA here is from genome assembly GCA_020310875.1 of Ceratopteris richardii. Lineage (NCBI taxonomy): Eukaryota > Viridiplantae > Streptophyta > Polypodiopsida > Polypodiales > Pteridaceae > Ceratopteris > Ceratopteris richardii. The sequence continues at coordinate 78,067,744 of CM035406.1, read as the reverse complement.
ATCAACTTGCAGCTTTTGGAGTTCTCAAGGTGAGAATTTGTCCACTTGTGTTTTAGTAGATGTTACAGATTCTTGAGAAGGATTTGGTTGAAGAAAAGTTTTACAACTTTATGTAAGAAGCACGGATACTTAGAGACATTCAGGCTGCAAATCAAACATTCAATCATGAAGGTTTGATGAGAGCAGATTCTACACAGGTATTTTGTTGGAGAGATCTTGATAGAACTTGAATGATCTTGAAGATCTTGAGTGTTTTTGAGTCACTTTTCTATCCTTTGTTTGAAAAATTCTTATCATTGGAGGACGTAAGTTAAAGGTTCAGATTCTATCAGATCTGTGTTGCAGAGAAATAGAAGAAGATACTTGTTATGTTGTAGAAGATTATGAATCATAAAATGATTTTAGCAATGTTTTTATGATAGATCAGCTAACCTTATTCTAGATTTTTGGGAAGCTAAAGAATGACAAGGAAAGCTATTGGCATGTGCACAATGCTAATAAAAAGGGTTCAGAAGTTTTGTTTCAGATACATGTATTAATGTGATGAAAAATTAGACTAATGAAGGACGACGTTCCAGATTTCATAAAGTCTAATATATTTGAAGAATTCTCGATACTAGTGTTAAATCATCCAAGGGGTGATGAAACATGAAGAATTATTTTCAGTGATATGTGAAAGAATGCAGAATCATACCTATAAGTATTCCAGGTATTCCTATATCACGCATTCCTATATTTCCTTTGTCAAGTTCTCTTTATGTTCCAGCTTTGAAAGAACAAGGAAGAAGGAGAATGTCTGGAGAAAGTTCCTGTTAGGTGTTCCTGTTCAGGAGAAGGTTCCAGAGTTCTGTTGAAGAGAGATTTGATATTTCATAAAGGTATGTTTTCAGAAGTGCACACATATATGTTTATACCAGATTCTGAAGGAAAGAGGTATGAAGGATTTACAGATTGAACAAGGATGAAGACATGATGACATCATAGATTTTTTTATGAGACTCATGAGTTGAGTTGAGTTGAGATGAATTGAGTACAGTCAGAGATGAACCAGCAGTGTTCATAATACACTAAGTTGTGAGTTGTTAGTCACAAGTCCTAGGATTCAGTTCTTGATTATGTTTAGTGTATTTACATGATGCAGCAGAAGTATGTTGAGAAACCTTTTTGTAAGGTAAATGCAAATATGTGGATCCTAGTGTATGTTTACAGGTTTGAGAACACATGAGATAGCAGGTTCAGAGTTAGTACATGCTATATTTGTTGTCAAGCAATGATTGCTTGATGAGTACACTATTGGATATCTAGTTTGCATATTTTCTCAGGTATTATGGTTCATATTCAGCAAGTTCAGGTTTCTAAAGTTTGAAGAAAGTAAAAACTAGTTTTAAAGAAGACTTTTGAAGAAAACATTTGAAGGTCAATTTGGGGAGTACAAGTTTGAAGCTTGTGACATTTTGCAGATAAATGAAGTTACATGTTTAGTTCATTTTGTACCAATATGACATTGCAGGGGGGATTGTTGGAAAGAATGTCATATAAGTACAATATCCCATGGTCGAAAGGTCAAGGTATCAATATTCCATGGTCAAATAGTCCATTTTTCTGAGAATACCACAACATGTGTAGAATTTGATCTTACTCTCTCTACAAGCAAAAGCGATGGGCGCCTTGGATAGAAGGATTGCCTCTCATAAGAAGTGGGTGGGTTTAATACTTGTGCATGGCAGAAGACAGCATGAAGACATGCTTTTTTATCATGCTTTTGGGAAAACAACGGCAAAGAGCGCGAGCGCATGAGTTTTTTCTTGCTTTTGCCGTCAATAGTGATCTTAAGGCTTTTTAATTTTGGATGGTGATTTTGGAGGGTACTCAAAGCTATATAAGAAGAGATTTGACTCATTCTTCAATGATCCTACACCAATTGGCAACGCCAGTTTTTGGTCCCTCAGTAGAGGTGGTGCTCTAGCACACATGGGGCAGCCATGGTGCACTCTAGGAGCATGTTGAGGAGCAGCTATGGAGTACTTCTTGGAGAAGAGTGTGCTCACACTCTTGCTTATGGAGAGGACTTACCCATCATCAGCTTGGTGGTGTGGATCAGCCATCCACATGATGTATTTGAAGATTGTCTTCTACATGAAGATTTCGGTTTACTTCAAAGACATTGGATGGTGTTTTACATAAGATTTGCATCTTATGTTAAGAATTCAGGTACATGTTCTCTTTATGCACGCATGTACTACTTGAAGTACATGGAAGTGGCATCCATATCAAGAGGAGTCCTATTTGGCATAGGTACAAGAGAATCAGTACATTTATGCTTTATGCATATTTGGATGAGGTGTTCGAGAAGGTATGTTCATATGAGTTTGAGGATTTCTGGTAGCAAACTTGTTAGCATTCTTTGCTACTTTTGTAAGTATGTGCTCTTTCACACACGTATCTGATTTAGGGTCTTCCATAGCCTAAGTTCAGATGAGGGTTTGCCAAGTATCAGTTTTAGATTGATCCTTCCTCTTTCTGTCACTCATATTCCGTCTTCTACAATGTATTAGGCAACACATCTCATATATATCCAAATTTCTATCCATACATCTGAATATTCTTGTTACATTTGTACATTCACTCATCCAAATATTTCTGTTCACATAGAGTGGTTGAGAGTTTTGCTCCAACATTGTAAATTGACATTTGTATATATGATAGTGTGAGTAAGCAGTGACTTATGTAACACTTTACACATGTTGTCTAACCTTTCTCTATCTTTGTCTCATCAATTGTATGATTAAGTGTGGTATGTTCATGTTTTGTCAATATTAGAAGATTGTTGACATTTATGTTGTAGATCGTGGACCTATGGAACTTGGACCTGTGATATTAGTTATGGGCCTACTTAATTTCCAACATTTGGTATCAGAGCTTTAGGGTTTTGGTATCAGAGCACCTAGGCTCTTAAATTCCCAGGTTCCTAGACTTCCAGGTTTACAACATATGATTTAAGAGCATGTTTTAACATTTGACATTTGACATACATACTTAATCTAGATGAGTAGAGATTTGAGGATTAGACAATTCAGTGTAGAGTATGAAGTTGATGATATGTTAGTAGTCAAACACTTTTGAAGAGTAAAGATACTTTACAGAAGTATTATTTGAAGACCCAGAATTGATGAAGAGAAGGCTACTTCAAATTCAAGGAAAAACAATGGTTGAGAGAAGATGAAGGAATCAGATCAAGATCAAATCACAGGTATTAGTTGTTGGAGCAAGTCTATGAAAAGCCTAAGTATTGGCTTGAGTCTCACAAAGTCTTAGAAGAAGTTTTAAAAAGAAGACTATGTAAAGTTCACTTGTGAACTACCTCTTGTAACTTTTGAAGAGTTTACTTAATGTAAAAGTAAGAGAATCTTAAGTGGTTTAGTCCACTTGATCAAGAATGGAAAGAGGAGCCACGAATTCGGGATTTGTGGTAGGTAGAGAATCAAATCAATCATTGATTGATTGGAGAGTGATTGAGGGAAGTTAGCCTCCCAAACTCAACTATAAATAGATGGCAGTTTTAGTCGTGGTTAGAGAGACCTATGTGAAGACCTCCAAGAGCTGAGCTTTATGCCATATCAAGGTGTGATTACAAGGCACACATATGTATCAGTAAATCATTGTATTGTACAAGCAATATACTTTCATTTTCATGATTATTTGAGTTCATCTTTCCATGTTCTTGTGAGGTGTACTACTCACTGCCGTTACTCTCAGTTTTCTCAGTCAGCTTGCAGAGATGTTTTCTCTGAGCTTGGTGCATCATTTTCAGTGATTTAACTTGGTAAAGATAGCTCTATAAGTCTACTATATGCTCACAAATTTTCATGTCGTTTGGATGTTGCAATCTTCAGTTATGTTCATTTGAAGTCAACAGGGTCTGTTCATCTTCACTTCTCTGTAAGGTACCCGACTTTTTCACTCATCTTGTCAGAGGTGTTTCTCAGTGGTTACTTACTCAAATTCCGTGATTTAACGCTTGTTGGATTCAGCGTACTGTCTAGTATAACCATACAAATTTTCATAATCATTGAATTTCTACATTTTGAGTTATGGTGATTTTTCTGCTCACTGGTCTATTTCTGTAGCAGCCCGTGAAAATCGGGATGATGTCATCACTTGTTAAAACTCATTCTCAGTGTGTGCTTTGTTATTTTTGATGCGATTACTCTTGAAAGTTAGCTCTTTAAGCTAACTAGACTTCCCCAAGAGGAATTAAGCTAATTGCTGCTGTGCTTAGAGAATTATGTAAAACACTGGACAGGTGTATGAACCAAGAATAGCAAGTTTTCACCTCTGAGCTAACTCCAACTTATCTGTTTTGATCTTTTTGAGAGTGATCTTCCAAGGTACATAGGGTGTCTAATACATCCATTGGCAAGCTAAAAGGGCCCACCATCTACTCCTGGAGTTCATTTGGCTGGTGTAGATCAAGGATTTTGCAACACCTCTTCATCTTCAAACACATACTTATCCATCTCTTCACAGTGGTATCAGAGCAAGGTTGGACAACATGGCAGATGGATTTCCTTCATCAATTGAAAAATTAGACAGAGGTAACTACTCAGCTTGGTCATTAAGAATGGAAGCTTATCTCCAAGGTAGAAGTTTATATGGTTATGTGGCTGGAGATGAAGTTATGCCAAGTTTCAGGAACAAAAGTCAACCAACACAAGAAGAGCAAGAAAGATTGAGCACATGGTGTTCCAAGGATGCACTTGCAAGGTCTTATCTCCTCAACTCTATCTCAGATTTTTTGTTGCCTCACATTAGAAGTTGTAAGACATCTAAGGAAGTGTGGGATGCACTTGAAGCTTTCTTTTCTTCAAGTACCAAAGCTAGGAAGCATCAACTATGGCTGGAGTTCACAACTCTCAAGAAGGCTCCCAAACAAAATGTGACTGATTTTGTCACAAAGCTCAAGGACATAGCGGATCAGTTGGGAAGCATTGGAGAGGTAATAGATGAAGAGCAAATTGTAAGGCAGGTCATCAATGGCTTGAAGGCAGATGATAAGTGGGAAGCATTCACCACAGCTATGGATTTGTACATGGACATGCATGTACCTGATTTCAACACACTCATTGGACAACTACTTACTCAAGAGGCAAAGCTTATCAAAAATGGAGAAAGCTCTAAAGGTAATCAATCTTCAGCTTTATACACGGATAAAAGCAAGTCTAAAGATAACAAAGGAAAGGCAAAGAAAGTGGATGATGAAGCAGGTATATATCAAGCTAACTATGCAGGTAGAGGAAGACATGGCAGAGGTAGAGGAAGAGGAGGTAGACAAGGCAGGGGGAGATCCCAAGTCTCCAACTCATGTTCTATTTGTGGATTAACTAATCATACAACTGAAAATTGCTTTAGGAATTCCAGGAATCAAAGAGGCTGAGGATACAATAGAGGAAGTTATGGCTACTCAAGAGGAAGGTTCAACAACTACCATGGCAACTACAACAACTACAATCATTCAAACTATCAAGGAGGCTACAAAGGAAGGAGAGACTACAATAACTACACAGAAGACTCAAACAAAGAGGATTCATTATTGATCATGAACATGGCTATGCCACAAGGTAAATCTGATGAGCATATTTTCTACATAGATTCAGGTTGTTCAAATCATGTGGCAGGAAATGTGGCACTCCTATCAGATTTAGAAGATCCAAGGAATAAGCATGAGGTACAAACAGGAGATGATACAAAACATCCTGTGGAGAAAATAGGCAATGTCAAAGCACCTGATGGAAACATCAACCTACTTAGTAAGGTACTCTATGTCCCTACCATTACAAAGAATTTGATAAGTGTTGGGCAGATAGTAGAGAAAGGGTTGCAAGTCAGGTTCACAAAAGCAGGAGCATTTGTTGAAGATCCAAGTCAAGGATTCAGAAGAATTGCAAAAGGTGAAAAGACAGGTAGATTGTTCACATTTGAATTACAGGACACTAGAAACATTGCTCTCTTTAATTATGGTAGTCAGACACTCACAGAATTGGAAGTATGGCACAAAAGGTTAGCACATATTGGTGAAAGGTCATTAAAGCAAATCTGCAGGGACCAAAGTGTACTTGGACTCCCTAATTTGTCAAAACAACATATGATTTATAAGTGTAGTGCATGTCAATTTGGAAAGTCTCACAGGTTACCATTCATGAAGAAAGGTTATATGCATGGAGATCTCTTGGAGTTGGTTCATACAGATGTATGGGGACCTAGCAAGGAAGCTTCAATATCTGGATCAAGGTATTATGTTTCCTTTATTGATGATTGCAGCAGATGGACTATCCTATTCTTTATGAAACACAAAGATGAAGTTTTTTCATGTTTCAAAAGATATTTGGCTCTTGTGGAGAATCAAACAGGTAAATCACTAAAAAGGCTAAGGTCAGATGGAGGGGGAGAATATTTCTCCCATGAGCTTGATTCTTTTCTTCAAGAAAGAGGAATCAAAAGAGAGGTAACTACAAGGTACACTCCTGAGCAAAATGGAGTGGCAAAAAGGAGGAATAGGACAATTGTTGAAGCTGCAAGGTCTATGTTAAATGAAAAGCATTTACCTAATTACTTATGGGCTGAGGCTGTATCTACAGCCACTTACTTGATTAACAGGTTGCCTTCAAAATCCCTTGATGGGATGACTCCATATGAGGCTTGGAATGGAAGAAGACCAAGCTTAGATCATTGTAAAATTTTTGGATGTATTGCTTTTGCTCATGTTCCTTCACAAGTTAGAGGCAAGATGTATCCAAAGGCAGAAAGGTGTGTATTTATTGGATATGACAACAATCAAAAGGGCTACAGGTTATACAACCCTACCAACAAAGGATTCTTGGTAAGCAGAGATGTAGTTTTTGATGAGAACAATTCATGGTATGAAGATTCATGCAAGAAGGTCAATTTACCATATAATCTTGAAGAAGATTTTCCAAAGCTTGGTAGAGAACAATCAAAGATTGAAGAGCAAGACACCTCAGAGGATGATGAAGAATCTCACATGGAAAAGATCAAAGCATGGAAGTCTAAAGGTAAAGCAAAATTGCAGGAACTTGGACATGAAGCAAAATCATCACATCATGGCCTAAGAAGATCTATGAGGGAAAAGAAAAAACCAGAAAGGTATGGGTTTGACACCTCATTAGTAACTAAACATTCTATCTACATAGCACAGGACATAAACCAAGAGGAGCCATCATCATTTGAAGAGGCCAAAGCAAAAACAGAATGGAAGCATGCAATGAAGGAAGAGATTGAAGCACTTGAGGAAAACAACACTTGGGATTTGGTGCCCAAGACTTCATCCATGAAGGTAATAGGCTCAAGATGGGTCTATAAACTCAAGAAGAACTCTGATGGTTCCATTAACAGGTATAAGGCAAGGCTTGTGGCAAAAGGCTTTGCACAAACTCAGGGAATTGATTATGAGGAGACTTTCTCTCCTGTGGCAAAGATGCCTACTATTAGGGTTTTGCTTAGTATTGCCTCTTCCAAGAATTGGAAGATACTTCAACTAGATGTAAAGAATGCATTCTTGAATGGTTGGATAACAGAAGAGGTATATATGGCACAACCACCTGGTTTTGAGAATCAAGTTTATTCTGATTATGTGTGTAAACTTAACAAAGCATTGTATGGTCTCAAGCAAGCTCCAAGAGCTTGGAATTTCAGGCTTGTTTCATTCTTGCAGGACAAAGGCTTTCAACCAAGCAAGGCAGATCCTTCACTCTTTATTAAAAAGAGTAATTCCGAGGTCATCTATCTATGTGTATATGTAGATGATATTATATTGACAGGAAATGATGCAGATGGTATGAAGAAGATCAAAGATCAGATGAGAGAAGAGTTCAAGATAAGTGATTTGGGTTCACTTACCTACTTCCTAGGTTTGGAAGTTGTCTACAAAGATCATGGTTTGTTTCTCACTCAAAGGAAGTACATTAAGGACATGTTGGCAAAATTCAAGATGCAAGATTGTAAGATTGCAGGTACTCCAATGGAGGTCAATCACAAATTGAGCTCACATGAAGGTGAACTCATAGAGGACATCACATCATATCAAAGTCTAGTGGGTAGTCTCAACTATGCCACATTGACAAGAGTAGATATATGTTACAGTGTGAGTGTGCTAAGTCAATTTATGCACACACCAAGGAAACCACATATGGATGCTGCCAAAAGGATTCTCAAGTATCTCAAAGGAACCATAAATGAAGGACTTTATTATCCTTATGTATCTGATTTAGGTTTGAAGCTATTTTCTGATGCAAATTGGGCTGGCTCCAAGGAAGATAGAAGGAGCACTTCAGGTTATCTTACCTTTGCAGGTTCAAAGCTTATTTCATGGTCATCCAAGAAGCAACCCACAGTTGCTCTCTCTTCTACTGAAGCTGAATACAGAGGTCTTGCCATAGCTACTCAAGAAGCTATGTGGATGAAGACATTGTTCAAAGTTCTTGGATTGGAGTTTGGAACTCCAACTATTTTTGGTGACAATATGAGTTCTATTCATTTGGCTGCTAATCCTATTTTTCATGCAAGGACTAAACATATTGAAGTTCATTATCACTATGTACGAGAAAAGGTTCTAAGCAAAGAGATTCAAATATCATATGTGTCCACTCATCAACAATGTGCAGATATTCTAACCAAAGCATTGGATGGTACAAAGCTTTGCAAATTCAAGGCTATGATTGGTTTGCAGGTAATCTTGGAAGATTGAAGACCTCAAGCATACTTGGCTTGAGGGGGAGCTGTTGGTGCAAGTCTATGACAAGCCTAAGTATTGGCTTGAGTCTCACAAAGTCTTAGAAGAAGTTTTAAAAAGAAGACTATGTAAAGTTCACTTGTGAACTACCTCTTGTAACTTTTGAAGAGTTTACTTAATGTAAAAGTAAGAGAATCTTAAGTGGTTGAGTCCACTTGATCAAGAATGGAAAGAGGAGCCACGAATTCGTGATTTGTGGTAGGTAGAGAATCAAATCAATCATTGATTGATTGGAGAGTGATTGAGGGAAGTTAGCCTCCCAAACTCAACTATAAATAGATGGCAGTTTTAGTCGTGGTTAGAGAGACCTATGTGAAGACCTCCAAGAGCTGAGCTTTATGCCATATCAAGGTGTGATTACAAGGCACACATATATATCAGTAAGTCATTGTATTGTACAAGCAATATACTTTCATTTTCATGATTATTTGAGTTCATCTTTCCATGTTCTTGTGAGGTGTACTACTCACTGCCATTACTCTCAGTTTTCTCAGTCAGCTTGCAGAGATGTTTTCTCTGAGCTTGGTGCATGATTTTCAGTGATTTAACTTGGTAAAGTTATCTCTATAAGTCTAATATATGCTCACAAATTTTCATGTCATTTGGATGTTGCAATCTTCAGTTATGTTCATTTGAAGTCAACAGGGTCTGTTCATCTTCACTTCTCTGTCAGGTACCCGACTTTTTCACTCATCTTGTCAGAGGTGTGTCTCAGTGGTTACTTATCCAAAGTCAGTGATTTAAAGCTTGTTGGATTCAGCTTACTGTCTAGTATAACCATACAAATTTGCATAATCATTGGATTTCTACATTTCGAGTTATGGTGATTTTTCTGCTCACTGGTCTATTTCTGTAGCAGCCCGTGAAAATCGGGATGATGTCATCACTTGTTAAAACTCATTCTCAGTGTGTGCTTTGTTATTTTTGATGAGATTACTCTTGAAAGTTAGCTCTTTAAGCTAACTAGTCTTCCCCAAGAGGAATTAAGCTAATTGCTGCTGTGCTTAAAGAATTATGTAAAACACTGGACAGATGTATGAACCAAGAATAGCAAGTTTTCACCTCTGAGCTAACTCCAACTTATCTGTTTTGATCTATCTTTTTGAGATTGATCTTCCAACGTACATAGGGTGTCTAATACATCCATTGGCAAGCTAAAAGGGCCCACCATCTACTCCTGGAGTTCATTTGGCTGGTGTAGATCAAGGATTTTGCAACACCTCTTCATCTTCAAACACATACTTATCCATCTCTTCACATTAGTTTCTACTATCAGATTGTCATTTGCAGGTCATATCTTAGAAGAGCAATTATGAAGAGATTTGAAGGATTTCTTTTATACACTTTCATTTTTTGAAAGTAAAAGCATTAGTTACATCAAAACTGTCAAGAACAAGGAGATTAGATGAGTTTTGATGATTTCTTTCATGGCAAGAAAGCTCATCTAAGAAGACAAAATTGGAGATGAGATGAGTTTTGTTTTCAACCAATCTTGTGTTTTAAGTTGTGTGGAAGTTTTTGCTCACATTTTGTATCTAGAGAGGTAAATCCAGAAAGGTAATCCATCATTCAAACAAAAAGTTGGTGAATTTATTCAATTAGTCATTTCAAGTGGAATTTTGATTCAAGGATATGAGGAGATGATAAAACATGATTCTATGTTCACTTTCATTTGTATACCATGTTTATTTTGTCTCTTAGCACTAGAGGAAGAGAAAAATTCATTTGGAGAAGTTAAGAGTGCTTGATACTTCAAGATGAAGAGAACAAAAGGTATGGAAGAGAGGTTTCAAGATGTTAACATCATCATCAGGTGGAAATAAGATGTAGAAGAAGAAAGTCCAACAATTCCAAAGGGAAAGTAAGAGTTCCTTTTTCTCTTTTATTTTCCATAAACTTTTCCTATTTTATCCTCTACATCCAAAGACAAGTCTACAAGAACATCTTGTGTAAAGAAGAAGCAGTTTCTTGTTTTGCACTATACTTGCTCATGTTTTAGTAGATTTTGACAAAGAATTACATTGAGAGAAAGAAAGGCAGCTTATATGTTTTGACTCATATCTATATGAGTTATGTATAAGTTGAAGATTTTAAGCAGGCAGCTATATGTTCCCTCAAAGAATTCTTGGAGTGTCAAGTCAAAGCTACTTGGTATATGACAAGTTGCAGAGAAGTATATTTCTTTTTTACCTAACTCTTGAGGTAAAAGAGTATTTGTAGAAGATGTTGGAGACTTGGAGAGAGGTTTTATGTTTGGAAAAGTTACCTCATATTCAGTATTTTCAGAAAACTTCAAAAAATTCAGATTTTCTTTATACGAGTTAGTTGAAGAATCTACTTTCTATGATTGTCTATATTTTTTGATACATTCTTGTATTAAAGAAAAGGTGTTCCATTAGATCCAATCACTTGATTGAGAAGTGGAGTTAGCCAAAAGAAAGTCAAGCAGATACTATGACATTTCACCCGGGAAGAATATGAAGATATGAAGTATCAACTTGCAGCTTTTGGAGTTCTCAAGGTGAGAATTTGTCCACTTGTGTTTTAGTAGATGTTACAGATTCTTGAGAAGGATTTGGTTGAAGAAAAGCTTTACAACTTTATGTAAGAAGCATGGATACTTAGAGACATTCAAGCTGCAAATCAAACATTCAATCATGAAGGTTTGATGAGAGAAGATTCTACACAGGTATTTTGTTGGAGAGATCTTGATAGAACTTGAATGATCTTGAAGATCTTGAGTATTTTTGAGTTAGTTGGCTATCCTTTATTTGAAAAATTCTTATCATTGGAGGAAGTAAGTTAAAGGTTCAGATTGTATCAGATTTGTGTTGCAGAGAAATAGAAGAAGATACTTGTTATGTTGTAGAAGATTATGAATCATAAAATGCTTTCAACAATGTTTTTATGATAGATCAGCTAACCTTATTCTAAATTTTTGGGAAGCTGAAGAATGATAGTGCAAGAGAACAAGGATTACGACCACCACATGCTAGAGAGATGACTCTCCTCCCAACCAAATGCCTCTGTATATAGCTCTCTCTAGGGGACTGCCTTCTTGGGTAGGTGAATACTAGCGAGCCAAGTGTCAGCCATGTAGCTACATGTGCGCCAAGTGTCCCAGTTAACTCGAGTGGATGCTTCTAGAAGGCTCTAGATCTCTTTGGGCAAAATACTCTCCCCATGTTTCCCATGGGGATTGAACCCAAGACCTCCTCCTGCACATCCTTGAGACTTAACCACTAAGCTAAGTGGGTCACTTGTTCACAAGAGCACAAGACCTCCTAGTAAGTCTAAACTCGAGATCTTTAGTCATACACACGGATGACCAAACGGTGTCCGATTTCAGATCTGTCTGAACCGACCACACCCTTGGATCATAGAATTACTTTATTACATTCTTCCCCCCTTGGAAAATATTTTCGTCCTCGAAAATAGAGCTATATACATACTGTAGGCAACCCTCGAGCCTCATGTTCTAAAACTGGAAGAACATGATTATGTTCTAGAACTAGAAGAACATGTCTCATCTCTGTGGTGGCATCCCTGCCCCAAATGATTCAAAACACTATCTGGTTTTGGACTTTGAAGAACGTGACAAAGTACAAACTAGTGAAAGAATAATGAGGGTGGATCTAAACACATCCCTGGCTAATTCACAATTTCTGGATGTGCGATCTAGGCACAAACATGTGAACTAGGTGGATTCAAATTACTAGTCCATTTCTAGGCATAACTGATGAATGAACTTAGTAATGAAGGTGGGATTCTTATCCCTTGCAAGACTTTAAGAATTCTTGATTCACTTGAATTTTTTTTGGAGAACTTGAAGTTTGGTTGTCCCATACATCTAACTTTAGATGTTTGTACCATGGTTTACTTTGATCCATCAGTTACTTGATTTTTTCACTCGACTAGAGGACTACTTTGTCCTAAGGAGTTTAAAAATCCTTTGTAAATTGTAGGAGAAAGTTACCATTTTCTTTGAGTCAACCATACTATAACTTGCCCAATACAAATCCATAATGAAATTTGTCCAACTTAGGACACTTTTCTCAAAGAATTTAACTGAAAGTTATCGGGAATTGTCAATCTACTGAGCAATTCCTAACTTCAAGAGAACAAGGATTACGACCACCACATGCTAGAGAGATGACTCTCCTCCCAACCAAATGCCTCTATATATAGCTCTCTCTAGGGGACTGCCTTCTTGGGCAGGTGGATACTAGCCAGCCAAGTGTCATCCATGTAACTACATGTGCGCCAAGTGTGCCAGTTAACTCGAGTTAACTCAAGTGGATGCTTCTAGAAGGCTCTAGATCTCTTTGGGAAAAATACTCTCCCCAGGTTCCCCATGGGGATTGAACCCAAGACCTCCTCCTTCACATCCTTGAGACTTAACCACTAAGCTAAGTGGGTCACTTGTTCACAAGAGCACAAGACCTCCTAGTAATTCTAAACTCGAGATCTTTGGTCATACACACGGATGACCAAACCGTGTCTAATTTCAGATCTGTTTGAACCGGCCAGACCCTTGGATCATAGACTTACTTTATTACAGACAGGGAAAGCTATTGGCATGTGCACAATGCTAATAAAAAGAGTTTAGAAGTTTTGTTTCAGACACAGGTATTAATGTTATGAAAAATCAGATTTATGAAGGAAGACGTTCCAGATTTCATAAAGTCTGATATGTTTGAAGAATTTTGGATACTAGTGTTAAATCATCCAGGGGGTGATGACACATGAAGACTTGTTTTCAGCAATATGTGAAAGAATGCAGAATCATACCTATAAATATTCCAGGTATTCCTATATCAGGCATTCCTATATTTCCTTTGTCAGGTTTTGTTTATGTTCTAGCTTTGAAAGAACAAGGAAGAAGGAGAATGTGTGGAGAGATTTCCTGTTAGGTGTTCCTATTCAGGAGAAGGTTCCAGAGTTCTGTTAAAGAGAAATTTGATATTTCATAAAGAGCTATGAAGGATTTACAAATTGAACAAGGATGAAGAAATGATGACATCATAGATTTTTTTATGAGACTCATGAGTTGAGTTGAGTTGAGTTGAATTGAGTACAGTCAGAGATGAACCAGCAGTGTTCATAATACACTAAGTTGTGAGTTGTTAGTCACAAGTCCTAGGATTCAGTTCTTGATTATGTTTAGTGTATTTACATGATGCAGCAGAAGTACGTTTGAGAAACCTTTTTGTAAGGTAAATGCAAATATGTGGATCCTAGTGTATGTTTACAGGTTTGAGAACACATGAGATAGCAGGTTCAGAGTCAGTACATGCTATATTTATTGTCAAGCAATGATTGTATTATGGTTCATATTCAGTAAGTTCAAGTTTTTGAAGTTTGAAGAAAGTAAAAATTAGTTTTAAAGAAGACTTTTGAAGAAAACATTTGAAGGTCAATTTGGGGAGTACAAGTTTGAAGCTTGTGACATTTTGCAGATAAATGAAGTTACATGTTCAGTTCATTTTGTACCAATATGACATTGCAAGGGGGATTGTTGGAAACAATGTCATATAAGTACAATATCCCATGGTCAAAAGGTCAAGGTATCAATATCCCATGGTCAAATAGTCCATTTTTCTCAAAATGCCACGGCATGTGTAGACTTTGATCTTACTCTCTCTACAAGCAAAAGTGTTGAGCGCCTTGGATAGAGCGATTGCCTCTCATAAGAAGTGCCTCAGTTCGATACATGTGAGCGCGACTCTTGAGTGTGTGGCTCAAAAGCCTTTTGCTTGATTTTTTTGTTGATCAACCTTCTACCACCACCATCTTCACTAAGAGCGAGAGCACTTTGGGAGTTGCAAGGAACCCTCTATTCCATGCTCGCACAAAGAACATTCAGGTGCATTATCATTATGTCAGGGAGAGATTCTTTGGTGGAGAGATTCTTTGGTGGAGAGATCAGTTTTGCATATGTTCCCACAAAGGATAGCATTGAAGATCCTTTCACAAAGACTCTGCCTCGGGAGAAGTTTGAATCTTTGGGCTTACTTCCTTTTGTGGATTGATCTCTTTCCACATAGCTTGGCACTTTGTTATACATGATTGCTAGCTCCTTATTCATCACACCACTTTGAGGGGGGATTTCTTGATTTATTTTGGTAGTGATGTGTCTCAACACACTTAGGAATGCTAGGGCACTTTTCTCCCTCTTTAGGAGGTTTTTCCCCTAGCTCGTATATATGCCTATAACCCTAATGGGTAACATATCTTTGTACATTCACTTGGTAGTTTATTTAGTGTTGTGATTTACTCCAAGATTCTTCTTCGTCCTTTTGTCGTTCATGTGCTTACACATACCTCGAACTTCAATAAACATGTCTACAATATATCTACCCAAAAATCCCGTGTACCATGCAAGAAGCAATGTATAGAGGTACATTATCATTATGTGAGGGAAAATTTTGTAAGCAAAGATGTACAATGGACCATTTTGCTAGTATTTTCACCAAATGATTAGATGCTACAAAGTTAAACAAGTTCAAGAAATCAATGAGTCTCTTGGAGAGGGACACTACCACCATGATCTTCAGGGAGATTGTTGAAGTAATGGATTGGTCAAGCTCATCAACCTTAGAGAAAAGGGAAGGGTATTTCCAAAGCCAAAGGAGGCTCCAATGGACAAAAAAACATGAATCCTTATCCATTCATGTCAAATGAAAAGGAAAAATACAATTCATGGCTAGATGAAGAGCCAAGGGTCACTCAATAATAGGTCAAAGGTAACAATAAAATCCATATATTCATATTCTCATGGGGAAGGTGCAAAAAAGGCCATTCAAGCATGTGGAGTGAAGGGGATACCTGTGACTTAAGCTGAAGGAGTGACAAGACCTATCCAAGTAGAGAGGAGGTCATACCAAGAGCCACAAACCTCATACCGATATCTTGTTGGAATTTTATCTCTTGTACATTCTCTATTTTGAATATCTCTACTAAATTCATCTCCAATTGTTACTAGGAGAAAATCTAGTGAACCTCTATTTCTATCATAAGCTAGTTGCCTACATAGTCTATTTTGTACACTCTGATTTTTTTACCTAAATCGATACATATAGAGTAGTTGATAGCTCCTTTTGAAGCTACACAAGTATAGTGTGTGTTGAAAAAGCTTAGATGATTTGGATACGAGGTGCAGGTTCAAATAGGTACAAATAGATTGACTAGCTATAGAACGGGGTATATATACCTATAACCCTGATAGGTTACTTATCTTTGTACATTCACTTGGTAATTTATTCAGTGTTGTAATTTGCTCCAAGATTCTTCTTCTTCCTTGTGTTGTTCATGTGCTTGCATATCTCAAACTCCAACAAACATATCTACTACAATATATCTACCCAAAAATCCCATGTATCATGTGAGAAGAAAACAGATAGAGGTACATTATCATTATGTGATGGAAAAATTTGTAAGCAAAGATGTACAAATGACCATGTTGCTGATATTTTCACCAAATGATCAGAAGCTACAAAATTAAACAAGTTCAAGGAATCAATGAGTCTCTTGGAGAGGGACACTACTACCATGAGGTTGAGGGAGAGTGTTGAAGTTATGAATTGGGAAAGCTCCTCAACCTCTGAGCAAAAGGAAAGGTATTTTCAAAGCTTAAGGAGAACAAGTGGACAAAAAAAAGCATGATTAATCATTACCCATTCATGTCAAATGAAAAGCCAAAATACAAGCCATGGCTAGATGAAGAGCCAAGGGTCACTCAAGGGTAGGTGAAAGGTAACAAGAATGTCTATATAGTCATATTCTCATGGAGAAGGTGCAAAAAAGGCCATTCAAGCATGTGGAGTAAAGGGGAGTCCTGTGACGTAAGCCCAAGGAGTGACAAGACATATCCAAGCAGAGAGGATGTCATAACAAGAGCCACAAAGCGCATATCGATATCTTGTTGGAATTTTTATCTTTTATACATTCTCTATTCCAAATATCTTGCTAAATTCATCTCCAATTGTTATTGGGAGAAAATCTAGTGAGCCTCTATTTCTATCATAAGCTAGCTGCCTACATAATATGTTTAGTATTGTCTGGTTTCTTGACCTAAACTGGTACATATAGAGTACTTGATAGCTCATTTTGAAGCTATACAAGTCTAGTGTGTGTTGAAAGACCTTAGGTCATTTGGATATGAGATACGGGGTCAAATAGGTACAAATATGTTGACTAGCTATAGAACAGGGTAAACTAGAGGCGGGGTCCTATGAAGGTGTACTCATGTTTCTTGTAAAAATGAAAGAGTAAAATCTTACATCCGGGTCAAGGATTAGCACTCGAGGGAGCCTGAGCTCTACACAAGCCTTCAAGGTTACTCCTCCTCAGAGTGGCCATATGAGGGGTGTTTGGATGTTAGAGAAGAATCTAGATATGCCAAGGGAAAGGGCTATTAAAGGTTGGGCAGAGAGTGGCAAGTAGCTAATTGGGATCTTTAAGTTTTTTGAAGCTCTTCTCTCTCTTCTTCTTGAGAGGGAGGAAGAGAATCTACTTTCCCCATCATCAAACATAGGCATGTATGTTAATAAAAAATGTTTTTTTCAAGTCTCATTTTCATTATGTGTTTACTTAAAAGGGCCCATTTTTAATATATGTGTTAGATGTAAACTTTTTTTCAATTTTTCTTTGAATTTTCATTTCAAAAGGGTTACTTTTAGAATCTCTCCAAAAGGAAAGTGCCATATCATCAAATCTGTAACTATGCTTTCCCAAAAAAGGCTATTCAAATTTTACCATTTTTATCCATACTCAATGGCAAAACAAACTTGACCCATCCTCATCAAAGAAAGCATTTTTTTCCCTCGAAACACATGCTCTAGAGTTCCTATCAACCAAATTTGCAATTTATTTTTCCTATTCTTCTAGTTGTTGGCAAAGATGGTATCGACACCTATTATGAACCTCACACTAGGATGTCCTCATGTGCCTACATCAATATCCATGTTCATGTGGAAAGAAAGTTTTCTCAAAATACATAATGCAACAATGATGTGAGCTCTCAAAATGAAGGTTGTGCGATCGGAGAAAAGAGTATTGACCTTTGGAATCATGGTTCACTATATCCTCGGGACCCAATATCTTCTTACTATCCAACATTCCATAACATTTCAAATTCAGTTCAATTCATTGGTCCGGGTGAAGCTAGATTTTTTGGTTGTTGCAAGTGATTATGTGCACTTTCAAGTGCTGCTACTAAGTATTGGATCCAACAATATAAAGTCATTCATATGAGGGTCAACTTGCAGATCTTGGAAAGGATATGGAACAAAAGGAGAGTACAATAGAGAAGTTAAAGTTGAGTGTCCAATAGTTGAAAGATGCTCTAACTGGTATACAATATACAAAATGATCATAAGCATCATTTGATGCTCTCTCAATTGGTGGTGGAGCACACAAATCATGTACTTTTGTGATCATGTTTGTCTTTCACTTGTTTTTACTTGTTTATTTTGTTATGAGACTTTCATATTCATTTTCATATTGTGTAGGTCATTCATTTAAGATGTCAATGCTTCATCAACAACAGCGGATCGATTCATTTCCTAATGTCTCCAAAAGACTTCAATATTCAATCTAACGATTATAGAACTTCACATACATGCATTTGATGCTTTTACTTAATAAAGTGGCCCTTGAAGATCCCAACATTTCCTAATGTCTCCAAAACACTTCAATCTTCAATCTACCAACTCGAAAGCTTGAGGTATATTAATTTGATGCTTCTAATTTTCTCACGATTCACTCATATTCATATAATCACACTTAGTTTCAAGCGTCAAGTAAACTATATAAGATTAGTAAACTTTATTTAAATCGAGCGAAGACAGAGAGAAACAACTCTGCTAAGATCTAGTAGCAATATGTGGTTGTCTGTGTGTAGGAAAAGACATTTTATCACTAAACTTAGAAGTAAGCAAGTAGGGGAGGCAACGACTTGAAGAGAAACCAATTAGATTAAGTAATACTAATAGGAGTACCCACTTAGAACTTGATCAATTTGTAC
This sequence comes from Ceratopteris richardii, assembly GCA_020310875.1. Taxonomy (NCBI): domain Eukaryota; kingdom Viridiplantae; phylum Streptophyta; class Polypodiopsida; order Polypodiales; family Pteridaceae; genus Ceratopteris; species Ceratopteris richardii. The sequence goes on along the minus strand of CM035406.1, from coordinate 78,048,911 downwards.
AATGGCGTTCATTGATCAGCAACCAGTGTTCGCTTGATTGTCCGATGAAGTCACACCTAAAAAGTGGTTATGATTTCAATTGATTTGCGTGATCTTATTTGAAGGGATTCGGCTGTTGAAACTTGTGTCTTTATTTTTTTATTCTACTGTTCAAAACAAAGCCTTGGATCATTCAAGCTTTACTTTGATCTTCTTAACAGTTGAACGATGTTTATGAATTTCTGAGTTTTGACGCGATAAAGATGAACTTGGATTTGGTTCATGCTTATGTGATTATGGTTATCTTCTTTCAAGTTTTGTATATATTTCTCATCATGGTTATCATTTTGCAAGACCATGGTTATGATGATTATCATGGTCAAAAGTGTTTTTTGTGGTTGATGAGTGCCGAAAAAATATTGTTTTCTGCTGCATAATTCTACACTGGATTGCATGCAGAAGCATACAGATCTAAAGCGTGAACTTTTGCGGCTTCGTTCTGCTGTGTTGTACAGGATTGGATGCAAAAGCACGAAGAGCGCGAATTCTTTTCTCAATTACGAACACACATAGCGATGCGCATATCGATGCAAATAGCAACGGCTACGATGATAGTTTTTTTTTTTACCCAGTCTCACTTGCAAACAATGCAAGGACCGGCACCCAATGTGCATATGACTGGACATATCAACTATTTTATCTACAGGTGTCTCGACAGTTTTTGCAAATGGGCTTTGCAATGTCTTCGGGATACCTCCATACCAACATGCATCCGGACGGTTAAGGTGCCGCGCATCATCACAATTCCAGTCGGTATAGCGCGATTTGTACTAGCGATTGACATGCAGAATAGGAGGCTACAAGAACGATTCGATATTCACCTCCTTGTCTTGTAAGGCATGCAGACGGACACATGTCAGAATTAAATTGATCATATGATACGCACTAGGAACAACATTAACGACGAGACATTCTACGGCAGCTTGTCCGGAATCCGTGGAATAAAGGTAAACTGACTCTGAAGTCCAGGCTTCAAACCTTGAGTGCGGCTAATGTATTAACCTCTGTGCGTGTGCTGCTCATTTCAATCTTTCAAACATAAACATATAATAGGAAGAGTAGTTGGATGAGTGAAAAAATCTACTTCAGTTCTTTAGTTAAAAGCTTTGTATGAGAAAATCAATGCCTTTAAGATTTTCATGACACATGAGTGAAGTAAAAAAAAAATGAAGCAACTGCAGAAACTAGCTGAAAATCAGACTTGCGAACAGAAAAGTCTTCCTCAGGCTCTAGATTCAATGAGATTTTTTTTAAAACTTAGTAAACCTTTCTGATTGAATTCTGTTGCCTAAGCTTATGATTAGAAACAAGATAGAATTCTTCCCCTTGACGGCTTTCAATAGCAAAGCAACAGAAACTTGCTGAAAAACACACTTTGAGCAAAGAATCTACCTTAGGCTTGAATTTAATTAGATTTTTGAAGCTTAATGATTATGTAATGGAGGCCTTTGACGAATGCAATCTGTGAAGTGCAAGCCCCACAGAAACTATTGGGAAGTACGACAAAATGCTTCCTCTTGATGGCTTCCAAGAGGAATCAAGCAGCAAAAACTATTTGAAAGTCGGACTTCGAGCAGAAGAGTCTTCAACAGATTTGAACGAAATGAGATTCTAGAAACTCAATAATTTCTTTTGATGGAGATCCTCTGATGAATGTGCGACCAAGCATTAGTTGGAAATAGGATAGGATGCTTCCATTTGATGCCTTTCGGCATTTCAAACACTTCATAAGTAATTCTCGGTGGAAGCATGTATAATGGATTTGCTCCATGCACATTTCTTCATATAGCTAAACCCTTGATGATTGGGGGAAAAGGCAAGACTTGTTCGTTATAGTCTGCCTCGCCATTCCCCCTCCTCGGAGAGAAGAAGAAAAAATGAAAGTTTAATGAAGAATCAAGATCAACAAATTTGTCAAATTTAAATAAGAATGATTCTGTATATCTCTGTAGTTAGGCAAGGGCGTCCTAAATGATCAATGAATTTCGAAGGCGTCAGACCAACTTCTGGTCAGACTGGGAAGGTGCCTTCGACATCTGTATGAAACTATACATACTTTCCCATGGGTTTAAGGTGGTCGAACTCCAAATTGTTTTAAGGAGCTCCTGATGAGAAGTTGGGGTCGACAGTGGTTGAAGATGATCTTCAACATCTTGATTTTCTTCTTCTAAATGATGCTCAATACCTGCGTCCAAATCCCACATATCGGGTATACCCAAAGAAATAGGCGTAGACGGGAGCATGATTCCCTCGTCCGTGTTGTTGACGACGTCGTCCATCGTGACTACTGTTTGATCTCCATCTCCCTCATACTTCATGGTTAAAAGATTCTCTAAGTTAACGGCGCTCATGTCCATGAATGGCATTGGCTTCATCACGTCAGTTTTGTAGCTTATGTCAGGAAGTTTCCATCTTTTGTTTGCAGCAGTAGGCCTCGGGTAGCAGGTAGCCTCCTGATTTGACGGAATCACTTCATTCGCCATGGAATCTGATTTGCAAGCACCTGCGATAGCGGACGAGCAAGCCTTGTCGCTCGCTCTCTGAAGGGCGTTATCTGCAACTAGCACGTTTTTACGAATGCTCATAGATGGAATCGCAGTTGAATTGTTCATAAAGAGATGGCCATCAGAAGAAAGTGAGGACGATCTCTCGGGACATACATCTATGTCAAGTGCTGAATCAAGCAGAAGCGGCTTTGGCAGAGAAAATAAGTTTGATGCTGGAGCTTGAACCGAAGTTGAATCATGGTTAAGATGATTCCAAGACCTGGCAGAAGGTGTGCTTGTATGCGCTTGAATCAACAGTTCGTTTCGTGAAGAATCTCCGACGCGATTTGAGTCTAGTGTGTAAACTGTACTGTCGTGATTTGGAGGAGCATAAATGAAACGACGACATTGCGCTAACGTTGATGAATTCTGTGGATTGCCCGAGCTGACGAGCGAAGAGAATGCGCATGTCGAGCTAGAAGATGATACGTTACTGCAACAAGCGTTGCTGCTAGGAGAGGGTGCCGCTATTATAGGATGAGGAAGAGAAGCCTCCGTAATATTGGACGCAGCATCATGCTGTATGTTTCGGCTGGAGCGGAGATGTACACCAGACGCAGAGCAAGAGAGGCGCCGCGCTACCGCAGCCGAGCTATGATCTTCCAGCGGACGGCCACCAGATGCAGCGCCATTGCATTCCAGCTTGAACATAGGTTTAGCTTTGTAATCAGAGCGAGCAACATGGCAACTCTTGGCACCAAGAGCATTCCTGACGTTGCTTGGTTTGGGAGCGACGTAAGGTGCAGAAACGACGCCGGAGCCTAGAAAGCGGTCAATTTCGTACTTGTTGATGTTGCTGCTGAACTTCTTCAGTGCTCCGGTAGGGCAACTGTTTTCATCAACCAGGTGTTGCGTGACACTAGGGAAACACTCATAATCAGGACTTCTAAGTCCACCATCTCCAAGAAGCGGTGTACTGTAATACGGTAGGAAGCTGAGCGGTGCTGAAGGTATGCAGTTCTTAATGTCCAGGAACCGGCTCCTTTTAAGCGGCATAACTGGGGATTTTTCGTTATGGTTAACTGAAGAGATGCTCGGAGGCTTTGCTGTTGATTTCGTAGGTTGATGATCTACTTCCATCAGAGCTTGATGCGTATTGGGATCGATTCCCATCCCTTTGAGCTTCTTCTTTAAGTGCGTGTTCCAGTAATTCTTAATCTCATTGTCTGTTCTTCCTGGTAGTCTTCCTGCTATCAAGGACCACCTGCACGCGCACATTGAATCAGCTGATAATATTGAACGCACTTCGGATCATTTTGCTAATGGTGTTTCAGATATTAATTTTCTGATTACTGTTCGATCTTAATATTGAATACACCTCGGATTATTTTGCTAATGGCGTTTCCGATATTAATCTTCTGATTAGTGTTCGATCTTAATATTGAATACACATCGGATTATTTTGCTAATGGTGTCTCAGATGTTAATCTTCTGATTAGTGTTCGTTAATTAGAAGATTAGTGGCATCTCGCTGCGCACACGCCGTCGATTAATTATAGTTTAGACAATCATGCTCCTAACATACGTATAAGATATGCGCTAGGATCCGAACGAGACTAGCCTTATTTTAGACATCGTCAGATATATAGACAATCAGAGGCGTCACGTATTCACCTGTTTCCGAGGATGGAATGCAGCTTGATGATCAGATTATCTTCCTCCTCGGTTATGTTGCCTCTCTTCAAGTCTGGTCTCAGATAATTGATCCATCGCAGCCTACAGCTCTTGCCGCATCTCAACAAACCTGCACTCAAAGCCTCTCCCATTGTCAATTACTGATAAGTTTAAAATGACATCAAGTAAACAGCGTCGGACTTTACCTGCTGCTTTGGGCAAAGTCCTCCAATTTCCCTCGCCATGAGCAGCTATATACTCAATGAGCTTCGTGTCCTCTTCTCTCGTCCAGGCCCCTCTGTTGAGCCCAATCTTCTCGCAGCAAGGCGCTCTGCCCATCGCGAAGTCTCTGCTAGCGGCCTTACAACACCGGATTATAGATGCACCTTCAGAAGCTGTATCATGACATGCGCCAGAGCGCAATGGGCTAATCAGAACACTAAGATTGAAACCAGGAGAATTAATCCATCTTCAGATTGATTCATGAAAGCAGAGCTGAAGCGCGGGATTAGATCATTCCAAGCTAGATGTTGAAGCTGCGGCCGCTGGTTTGGCTGCTCTGGATTTCAGATTTCAGATGATGCGTACAAGACAGATTAGCAATCAAGGATATAAAGACTGCCTAAATCCGCAGATGATGGAGGAGATGAGAGATGAACACGAAAACGGTGCACGTGGAACTTTTGAAAAACAAAAGAAGGCGGGGAGTGGAGCGTGAGCACAATGGGAGATGGCGCTCCGCTAACTTCCTGCATGGGAGGCTACGATTGAGGCGAAGCTCCATGAAACATCTCGTGGATCAACCCGTTCTTGTTCATTGCTTAGCAGAAATTCCGCGGAACTAGCAAATCAAATATCTCTTCGATAATATCTTTCTAATCTTTTCACTAGAATTACCAGGTGAGAGACATCTTTACGAAGCAAGATAATGAAAAAAATTTAGCTGATACATTGGAATATATCTTGATGAAAAAAAAATTACAGCTGCAGATTCGAATGATGGGCTAGTAGATAGGATAACTATTAGCTACTTGAAATTGAAGATGTATAATTATTGCATGGATAATTTGCTGGAATTGACAATAGTATGACGTTGACTCGAGGTAATATTTTATTTGAGAAGTTCGAAATTCGGTAGTCAGATTCATTTTTCCATTATCAAGTTATTTTTCCATATAAACGATGCTCTGAAATAAATAAATAAATAAATAAATAAATAAATATATATATATATATATATATATATATATATAAAGTGATGATTGACCCATCGCTTAAGCAACATTTATATGGGGTGGTACTCAAAGCATCATTGTTTAACGATGTCTATAGTGATGTTTGCAAATTAGCATCTAATAAAGAAAAACAACAGCTTCAAATTCTCTTGATAGCCAACTTCAACTTCTCTTGATAGCCAAGAGATAGAGCAAGTACTAGTGCAAACATGAGGTGAGAGAGAGAGAGAGAGAGAGAGAGAGAGAGAGTCGTATGACCCCAATGCATCCCCACTTTTTTGCCAAACGAGGTTCGTTTTTCGATTAAAGAGTTGAAGGTTATGCTAGCTACAATCTTGGACCGCATACGGAGATATCCATTCCATAATAATCCTCCCAACTGCATACGCACTCTAGATATGTCTCTCTTACTCTCCATGTCCCATCTTCATGGTTTTAGATTCAAACGAAACTCTAAGATAGACTTGCTCTCATATCTCAAAGTCGATTCTCTGCTTTTAGGGCGAGAATAGGCTCTAGCTCCATCCCTAGCTCCACTAATGATGTCCTTAGCAAGCCTAATTAGCATATCATTCATCTCTTCACAAAAGTCCTTTGCGGGTTGGACTTTCTCATGTTGCAATCGTATTGCATAAGAAGCTCATGGTTGAAACACATACATAAGCATAAAGGGACTATACCCACTAGAAGAGTGCTTGGCACTATTATATACAACAAACTCTACTACAGGTAAGTACTCTTCCCAATTAGTTTTCTTTTCATTCACATATGCTTGAAGCATATATTCTAAGATATGGCTCCTTGTTTTTCCATCCGTTTGTGGATGCTCAGTTGTGCTCATGCTAAGTTTCATATTCAAACTCTTGAAGATTGCTCTCCAAAAGTGGCTAGTAGTCTTCTTGTCTCCATGTTATACAATGTCTAATGGAAAGACATACAATCCATATAGGTTCTCAACAAATAACCTAGCCAACTCATGTGCTTTCTTTCTACTACATGTTGGAATAAACCTAGCCATTTTGGTTAACCTAGCCATGATTACCGAGACTAAGTTGTGCCCTCTTTGTGTCTTAGTTAGTCCTACTATAAAGTCCATGGAGCCTTACTCTCCTACTTTCCATTGGGAATATCCAATTGTTGGAGTGGACATCTAATCCTCAGTGTCTAAACTTTATTGAACTAGCACTTAAGCACATACTCTACAAGGACCTTATGAATTCCAGGCCAGTAAAATTGCCGCTCAGCAAGATCATAAGTATTGTAAACTCTTGGGTGTCGTGCACTAGGTGTGTCATGAAACTCATACAATATATGCTGTATTATCTCAAAGTCTCTAGGGACACACACCTTACCTTTGTATAACAAATATTCATGATGTATTACATAAATACAATCTCTAAAGTTGATTTTTAGGCCTCTTAGTTACTAAAACTATGATGTGGAGGTGCACACATGTTTAAATTTAGAGAAACAATAGATAAAATTAGGAAGGAAAGGACAAGTGTCTATTTTTTAGAAAAGCTAGGTCTTTCTATTGACAGACTCTCAATAAAAATAGTGGTCCGCTTAGTGTAGGTGTCCAAATTGAGTGATTTGTGTTGTGTTATGAAGCTTGCAACTTGTACTATATATATGGATCAAGTGTTTTACATTTAGAAAACTCATGAAAATAGGTGTTTTATGAGATCTAGTCTCTTTTGTGTATTTGGTGTCTCATAAGAGACATAGCTCTCCTCAAACTTTCATATCTCAACCAATATGAGCTCTTTTTGAGTGTTTTAACTTGGAGGTTTTTCCTTATCTCTCATAAGTTCACTTTAAATCCGTTTTGGAGTTTTCGTTAGTTTTGGAGTTTTTTATTTGTTGTACTTCAATCTTCAATCCATGGAGTTATGCATATGTTGTTGTAGCAGGTCTTGACAAGGTTTTGATACCTTGTTTTCAAACTAGTAGTTTGTGGGCTATGTTTGATATGCTCAATACTCCATCCTCAAGTGGCCAAAAATGATCCATGGTGCTCTACGTTGTAAGGCCCCCATTATGAGGAGAAGCAATTGTGAGAGATCGAACATTTATGGAAACCTAACTTGTAATTTAGATGAGGTCTATGTGTGACAATTGATGGTTATAGATGATCTTTGTGAGCCTAGCCGTTAGGTTAGGTAGGGCATAAATGTTTGGGCCATTTGATTGCCGTTCAAGGTGAAAATAAAGGCCTTGTGGCATCGTGCAGCTTCCCCATAGAACCTTAATGGGGGGAGTGCAGAGGGGGTCTTGCTTATGGGACGTGTCCCGCTTAAAAATTAAAAATTCAAAAGCACCAGTGTCGCTTATGCGACGCTAGCGTCACATAAGCGACGGTCCTCGTTTTTTTTCCGATTCGGGGGCGTCGCTACGCCCCCCCTATTTCTTGTAGTGATAATAGGAATTTTGGCCATGGAGACATTGTCAAATTGTATATTTTTTGACTATTTTGTATCTCTCAACTACGTTAATCTATACTGACTCCCCTTGTAAAAGCTATATAAGCATGGCCTAGGTTGAGCTTTACATAGCATTGCACACTAGTAAGCCCTTGATCTAGAGTCTTTCTAGATCGCCATCTAAGCTCCACATTGGCAGTGCACGGGTGTACAACTCCATCATTGTAACTGCATTATGCTTGGCAATCTGAGAATTTGAGTTCTTTATCTCTTAGTTTGCATCTATCTTTGTCTACGTTTTTCTCTCATATCTATATACTGGTCCATTCTATTGTGCTCTTATTTTATTACAAGCTATACTCCAATATTTTTCATAATTTTTGTTTCTAAATTATTCTACATCAAGTCTGATTTCATGTTATATAATTCTCTCTTAACCATTTGTACTCATAGAGTTGCTGGTGACTATTCTTCTATAGTCAACCATCTTTGTTTTCTTGATAGTTTGGAGGAAAACTAGATCTTTGAATTTTGACAACATATGTTAGATGAAGAGTTCTTTTTGTTATATCACAAATAGTTTTGAATACTATGCTTGGACAAATAATTAAATGCTAGTAGAGAAGTTTGGGATTGTCTAGAAAGGTTACTTGCAACTATCAATAGAGTGAGGCAAACAAAACATACTCGTGAGTTCACAAGATTCTAGTGAGGATATAAAGTTTACTAGCACTTTAAATGGATTGAGCAAAGATGAAAGTTGGAAGCCTTTCATGACATCTATCATGACTCAAGGGAATCTATCATCGAGGATTTACAAACGCTCATAATGATTGAAGAAATCAATATAGAAGGTGGAAATTCTTATCATTTTCAAAGAGGTATTCAGGGAAAAGCTCTTTATACTTCATCTAATAGAGCACGAGATAGAGGTAATTGGAGAGGAGGATGAAGATTGAACTTTATGGATGTTGTAGTTCTTCCACTTGAATCCTTCTTTAGTACTGGTTGATACTCCATTCTCATTGGAAACCCGTATGTCAATATCCCCTTTCTCTATGGCTTCCCGAATCTTGGAATATACAGGATCAAGCTACATTTTCCTCTAATGGACTCAAGTAGCTCACAAATCATCTTAGTAAAATTCAGTCCATCGAGCATAGGCATATGGCTAAGCTAGTTAGCCACCACATTATACTTTCCCTTCTTATACCTAAGCTCAATGTCAAGTCCTAAAGGGTAACAAAAGTAACATAAAACTTGCAACCACCCATAGATGTGGTCTTTGCAATACCCTGAACATCTACGTATACTATTTCTAGCTCATTCTCACTAGCTTGCTTTTCAAGCAAAAATCATGCTCTTGACTATTTAGTGAATTGACATGTTGCACATACCTTTTGCATCTCTGCAACCTTGAAATTTGGTATTGACAACCTTCTTTGACCGCATCAATTCCAGCCTCTGCAAATTTGCATGTCTGATTTGTTTGTGCCACCTGATCTCTATATCAACAATAACTACACCCACCTTTTGCAGACATGGATGCATTCATTTTAGGAATTTTCACATTTAAGGTGAACATCCTACCCACCTTATTTCCTTTTGCAATCAATCATCCATCTGTTTGTACTCTTCTACATATAACCCATCAGCTTTGAACCTAACTTGTAATCCTTGGTCAACCATTTGTCCAATAGAAACCAAATTCATTATTATATTCGAAACATGCAGCACATCAGCAAGATGTTTTACCTTTGCGTCCTTCATAGATAGTTCTATATTTCTTGTGTGCTCAATATGATGTGATGGGTCGTCACCTGTTTCAACATATCCAGTAACAAGCAACTTTTGCAAACTACTAAACCATTCTACATGATGGGTCATGTGATTTGAAGCACCTGAATCAATATACCAGACATCACCATTCAATTTTCAAACATCAATAGACATCATACTCATAATATGATGTTGAACGATGAATGGTTTCTCAAAATCATCTACACTTGTGGATGCATAGTTGTTTTGTTGCCTTTTGTTATTTTGATTCTTCAACCTACAATCACGATCAAAGTGTTCAAGTTTACCAAAATTTCCACATCCTTTATTGTCATTACCTGAATCATTTCTTTGGAGATTGATGTGGACTCTTTGGCTCCCCTTGCCTTGAAATTTCCCTCTACCTCTTGGATGATTGTGATGTTGATCTTGGTCTTGGTTACTATTTTCTCTTCCACTTCAAAAACATCTAGCTCTCCCTCTTCCTCTGCCAAAGTAGAATAATTGCTCAGAACTAGGTTTTCCTATCGTCGACCTTCACCACAAGATCTTTACAGCCACACTGGCTCGGATACCATGTCATGAGGACGTAGATAAGGGATCTGAATTTCGTTAGTTTTCTATGCTTGCAAAAAATAAAACGGTGCCTTCTCTACCCACACTTGAGCCACCTAGTAAACATATTTGTGAATTTTATATTTTGGGAAAAATCTAGCATTCGTCCTTCCCAAAAGATTTGTTGAGTTCGAGCTACATAGAAATTGCAACCTCTTCATAGTGATGTCTATGGTCCTATGCACACACCTTCTTTTGGGAACTACGTTTACTTCATGTCTTTTATTGATGATTTTTCGAGGCATGCATGAGTGTTTCCATTGAAAGCAAATTCAGAAGTGTTTATGTGCTTAGAAAAGTTTTTGGATTTGGCTAAAAACTTTTTAGCATGTAAAATGGGCACCCTACATTTTGATCAAGTGGGGGAATACATGTCTTCTGATTTTAATGCATTTCTTGTTGAACGTGGGATAAAACATCAGTGTTCAGTGTCATGTACACCTCAAAAAAATGAAGTTGTTGAAAGAAATAATAGTTCTCTCATGGAGATGGTGAGATGTATGGTCAAAAGTCAAGCTTTACCACGCAGTTTTTGGCTTGAGGCTATTATGTGTGCAGCATATGTACCTAACAAGTGTCCCACCAAAGCACTGCAATCTATCACTCCATATGAGGTTTGGCATGGTTGCAAGCCATTTGTTGCTCATTTACATGCCTTTGGTTGTTTAGAATATGCATTAGTGTATGAAGAACAACGTAGGAAATTGGATAATAAAGTAGTGAAATGTATTTTTTTTTGGGCATAGTTTTGAAAGCAAAGGCTATCATTTGTATCAAACATATACCAAAATCATTTTGGTTGTTCATGATGTTCTTTTTGTGGAAGATAATTTAGCCATTAATTTCATGTACTAAGGAGACATCAATTAGCTCCAAAGATGTGTGTGACACTTTGCTACATCTTTTTACAGTTGGATAGTCAAGTGTTGGTCCAAATGAGGCAATTTCTCAACCTTTAGAGGTTCCATATGATATTGCAAATCATTCCATTTCTAATGCATATTTACATGATGCACTTGTTGATGAGATGGATAATAGAGAGGAGGCAAAAACTATGCCTAAATGGTTGGTGCATACTTTGCAAGATAGCAAATTAGATGCACCTCTATCATATTGTATGCATTGAGGTTCTCATAGTGTTTCTTTTGCGTCATATTGCTATGCAATGGCTGCCTCCAGTCTTTGCGATGAGAATGATCCTACTTCTTTTGATGAAGCACGAAATTCACAAAGTTGGATGACTGCTATGCAATCAGAATATGATGTTATTATGAAGAATGGTACTTGGTTTTTATGTGATTTGCCTCCTTGCAGAAATGACATTGGCACTAAATGGGTATACAAGCTAAAGCAACACCATATGGAACAGTTGACATGTTAAAGGCCAGGCTTGTTGCAAAAGGTTATGCTCAAGAGAGAGGCATTGATTTTGATGATGCCTTTTCTCTCACATGCCAAATGGCCACCATTAACAGGATTTGTGCACTTCTAGCTCATCATGGTTGGAACGTACATTAGTTGGAAATTAAAACTACATTTTTGAATGGGGGCTTGAAGTGTATGAAAACAAATTATGCAGGTTGAAAAAGGCATTAAATGGTTTGAAACAAGCACCACATGCTTGGTATGAAAAGTTAAATGCCTACTTGATTGCACATGGTTTTAATGTTGCTATATTTAGGTAGTGATGTATATGAACACACTAGGACCGCCAAGGCACTTTTTTCCTCTTTAGGAGTTTATTTTTCCTCGGCTTGTATATACGCCTATTGCCCTAATGGGCTACTTATCTTTGTACATTCTCTAGTAATACATTCAGTATTGTGTGTTGTGCTCCAAGCTTCTTCTTCTTCCTTGTGTTGTTCATGTGCTTCCCCAGATATCTAACTCCAACAATTGGTATCACAGCAGGTCGTCGCTTCATCTAGGGCACCGTCGACACTCCTCCGTTTGCAGTCTCAAAATTGCATGAATTTTGGTGAGCATACACAACATGTTTTTGAGATCAACACAGCTTCACTGTATGGTGCCAAAATCGCGATCTGAGCTCGTTTCGGCCTCCGAATGCACTGTTGATGATGTGGCAAAGACTCCAACCTTGTCAAGCCTGTGGAATTCGCCGCGCCATTGAAGGTGGCTAAGCTAGAGTGATATTAGAACACCTCTATAATCAGCAGTAGCTTAGCAAAGTTTCTGTCACTCAAATATATAAGACTGTGTTTGGAATTCACTAAAAATTCAATCGAAACTTCACCCGACTGTCATCGTAATTATACCGGAATCTTACTGGAATCAACTGCTATTCTGTTTGTAATTACTTCAAGTGTATATAGATGAAGTAAGGAAGTGATGCGTGAACTTCCTTCACTGAATGAACTCTTTCTGAAGTTTAAAGAAAAAACTTCACCAGTTCAGAATGCCTCTTTCCGGTCAGACTTTGTACTGTGTGTACATGTTCATTTCACCGAAATCTTTGATGAATTGATAGTAGAGATGTCTAGCTAAAAGAAAAGCTATCTCTCATACAAAACTTTACATTATTCTGCGAGATCTACTTCATTGTTCTACCGGAAAACACGTTTACACAGAGAAAACTGTAACTGACCGAAAAATGTGTTTACTGAGAAAATTGTAACTGTTAAGTAACTTTATACCGTAACATGAAAATACTCAGATTTCTTCACATACGAAGAATGCGCGCAAACTTCCACATGAACATGTGTTTTCTATTAGAGAAGATGTGTACAAAACTAGCTTGGCCTCTTCCGGCTCAAGCTATAGAAACTCTCCTACACTGAGTAGTTTCTTCGTACCATCTCTCTCAGATGAATACCTGACATTTCAGGTTTCTGTTATTCATCTTTACATACGCAATCTCTGGCGTCTTCTAGACCTATTCTTGATTTCTATATGCGCTCTATTTGCACTACGCACTCTTCTCACGCACACTCATGCTCTTATTCTTTCTCTCTTCCTATCTCAATTATATACAGTTTTTGATCCGGTGTAACAAACTCTAATTCTGGAAGTTTCTACGTTGTACATTACAGTCGTGAATTTGTCCCTTCACTAAGGCTTTGATTTTCTGAATACTTTGATTCTGCTTCTCTTTATCTTTCTTTATCTTTATGTCTGTCTGTATGTCAAATTCGTGAGTGATTCTTCAACAGCTCCCCCTCAATCACTAATTTGACTCTTCCTGTCTTTCATATATTTTTGTTTCTTTTATACCTTCCATTTCTTTGAATCTGCTTGTCTTTGTTCCATCCAAGCTCTTTGTCAAAATATCTGCAATCTTATCTTTTGTCAGAGTGTATACTATTTCTAGCTCCTTCTCCATCACCTTTTCCCTCAGGAAATGATACTGAATCTCTATGTGCTTTTTTCTTGCATGAAATACTGGATTTGCTGCAAGATACAATGAGCTCATATTATCTCCATGTATGATAGTTATACCTTGATCAATACCCATGCTTTTGAACTAGGTTTGCATCCATATCACTTCTTTACCTGCTTCTACAAGTCCTTTATATTCGGCTTATGTTGACGATAAAGCCATTGTGTGTTGTTTCTTCGAACACCAGCTTACTAGCTTATCTCCTAGGTATATCATATACCCATGTGTTGATCTTCTGTCATCTTGACTTCCTGCCCAGTGTGAGTCACTGAATGCTCTCAACTTTATATCAGACGTAAAAGGATAATATAATCCTTCCTTTATAGTTCTTTTGATATATCTAAGAACTCTCTGTCCTCCAACCCAATGTTGATCCTTCGGACAATGCATGAACCGTGAGAGAACTCCCACTGCATAACTAAGATCCGGTCCTGTTAGTGTAGCATAAATTAGACTTCCAACAAACGACTGATACTTTCTCATATCTTTAAACTCTGCTCCATCATATTTATTGAGTTTATGATTTACTTCAAGTGGTGTTAAAGCTTCTCTTCAATTGTCCATATTAAACTTCTTTAGTAAGTTTAAAAGATATCTTTCTTCCGAAACATATACACTATGATCTTTGTATGTGATTTCCACTCCAAGAAAGTATGATAACTTTCCTAGATCACTAATCTTAAACTCCTTTTCAAGCAATCTCTTTACTTCTTTAATTCCTTCATCTGAGGTACCTGTGATTATAATGTCATCTACATAAATACAAATGTAGATCATACCTTCTTCTGTTCTCTTGATGAGTAGACTTGCATCTACCTTCAAAATTTGGTATCCAAGTTCATTGAGATATTTCACAAGTCTGTAATTCCAAGCTCTTGGAGCTTGATTCAGTCCATAAAGTGCTTTTCTTAATCTGCAAACAAAATTTGTGTATTTGGAACTTACAAAACCTTCATGTTGTTCCATATAGACTTCATCTGATATATATCCATTCAGAAATGCATTCTTTATATCTAGCTGACTTAGCTTCCATCCTTTTGATGCTGCTATAGCAATCACTATCCTTATGGTTGACATCCTTGCCACCAGACTAAACGTCTCATCATAATCTATGCCATGCGTCTGAGCATATCCCTTCACAACCAGTCTAGCTTTGTATCTGGCTATCCTTCCATCTGCAAGTTTCTTAACTTTGAAAACCCATTTATTTCCAATCACTTTCTTACCATTTGGTTTAGGAACAAGTTCCCATGTCTTGTTCTCTTCTAGTGCGCTAAACTCTTCTTCCATTGCTTCTTCCCATCGCCTCTTACCTTTAGCTTCATCATAGTTCTGAGGTTCTTCATCCTCTTTGACCATATATGCATAATTTTTCTGAGTTATATATGAAGTATCATATGAATACCTTTCTGGTTGTCTTCTAGTCCTGCTTGACCTTCTTGGTTCACATTCTTCATAAGTGTCTAAATACACTTCTTCATCAAATATAGGAATTTCTTCGTTTCTTCTTGTTAATCCATTTCTGGACGTACTTGCTTGCATATAGTCTTCATCTCTATTCATCTGCACAATTGATTTCCCTTTCTCTTTTCTTCTTGCCTCTTCTTTAAAATTTTCAATTGTCTGACGTTGTCATTAAAATGACCTAATTTCTTATGCCAGAGATCAAGTTCTGTAATCGCCTTTTTTACCATGTGTGAGCAACGCTTGACCAATGTTCCCTTGTACTCTTAAAGTAAAGAGTCTACCTTCTTTCTTACCAGAGACGATCTGATGATATCCATTCTCGGGATCTTCTACAAATACTCCTTCATTTGTAAATCTGACCTGAAAACCTTTCTCAACTATCTGTCCCACACTAATCAAATTTTTAGGTATCGTCGGAACATACAAAACATTGGTTAGCAAATCTGCTCCACTCTTACATTTCACTTTTCCAATTGAATGTACATTATGTCTCGTATTGTCACATGTTTGAACAGAATGACTGGAACTACCTTTTTCCAATTCTGACATCAGTTCTATATTTCCTGACAAATGATTAGAACATCCAGAATCAATGTAAAATACCTTTAGATCTTCATTATCTGATGTGTCGATTGAGTTCATCATCAATGATGTATGACTTTC
The DNA here is from genome assembly GCA_020310875.1 of Ceratopteris richardii. Taxonomy (NCBI): domain Eukaryota; kingdom Viridiplantae; phylum Streptophyta; class Polypodiopsida; order Polypodiales; family Pteridaceae; genus Ceratopteris; species Ceratopteris richardii. The sequence continues at coordinate 78,033,133 of CM035406.1, read as the reverse complement.
ATTCTGTGTGTCATTTGCGTAGTTGTTGTAGGTGGTGTTATAGGATTGATTCTGTCCCCAACTTCTTGCTCCACCTCTACCATAGCCTCCTCTTTGATTCTGTCTACCTCTTTGATATCTTTCGCTTTTGCCTCTGCTATTGTTATTCTGATTCTGACTTGATCCTTGGGAATTGTGCCAGCAATCATGAGCCAGATGATTACTTAATCCACAAATCCAGCAAGCCTTCTTGTTGATATTCTGACTACCTCTTCCTCTTCCAAAACCTCTTGCTCTTCCTCTGCCAGTTCCTTTACCTCTTGCATAATAAGCATGAGAACTCAACTCTTCTTCATCTTTTGACTTACCTTTATCTCCTTTCTTCTTGTTCTTCATGTACATTGCAGAACTTTGTCCTTTATCTCCATCTCCTTTCAGGTCTTGCTCATATGTGAGCATCAAACCAAGCAACTGATTTAAATCTGGTACAAAATGATTTAAAGACAATTCAATTGAGAGTACGAAAGGTTTCCAGCTTTCATCTCCTCTCAAACCTGTGAGCACTTGCGCTATCAATCTGTGATCTTTGATATCTTCATTTATGGATCCAAGACTATCTGATAGATCCTTCATCTTAGTAACATAGTCACTAATGCTTTGATTCGACTTCTTTTTGAACGTTGTGAATTCGGACCATAAGCTAGCCTTCCTAGCTTTCGTAGTATTTTGGAAATGATCTTCCAACGCACTCCATATGTCCTCCGCTTTCTCCAGACCTCTAATGTGCAGTAGTAGATGATCTGTAACGGTATTATAAATGTAAGCTCTTACCGTTGCATCTTTCTTCTGCCACAACTTCAAGGCTTCTAATTCTTCTTCCTTTGGTTGTCTACTGTCTTCAAAAGTCGGCTTCTTTTCTTCTCCGGTCACATACATCATTAAGTCCTTACTCATAAGTAAGGCTTTCATGCGCATTACCCATGCAGGATAATTATCTCTGTTCAATTTGTCAATTGAAACATGATCTGCCATAATCTTCTTGTTTCTGTTTCTTCTGGTGAGTGTATCGTTAAAGAATTTTACCTTTTGTAAACCTTTACCTTGAAAATGACTTCAGAATACTTCTTGATACCATTTGCTGTTGATCTCTTCTTGATCTCTTCAGCATTCACCTATCCTTATGAAATTTCTTCGAATTCTCTTGTATCTTCACTTCCGTTTTCTCTTTGAGAATCTTTCTGCTCTTTAGAATCTTTTTGCTCTGATACCACTTGTTGATGACGCGGCAAAGGCTCGAACCTTGTCAAGCCTGCGAAATTCATCGTGCCATTGAAGGTGGCTAAGCTAGAGTGATATTAGAACACCTCTATAATCAGCTGTAGCTTAGCAAAGTTTCTGTCACTCAAATATATAAAACTGTGTTTGGAATTCACTGAAAATTCAACCGGAACTTCACCGGACTGTCACCGTAATTATACCGGAATCTTACCAGAATCAACTGCTATTCTATTTGTAATTACTTCAAGTGTATATAGATGAAGTAAGGAAGTGATGCTTGAACTTCCTTCACTGAATGCACTCTTTCTGTAGTTTAAAGAAAAGACTTCACCAGTTTAGAATGCCTCTTTTCGGTCAGACTTTGTACTGTGTGTACATGTTCATTTCACCGAAATCTTTGATGAACTGATAGTAGAGATGTCTAGCTACAAGATAAGCTATCTCTCATACAAAACTTTACATTATTCTGCGAGATCTACTTCATTGTTCTACCGGAAAACACGTTTACTGAGAAAACTGTAACTGACCGAAAAATGCGTTTACTGAGAAAACTGTAACTGACCGAAAAATGCGTTTACTGAGAAAACTGTAACTATTAACTAACTTTATACCGTAACATGAAAATACTCAGATTTCTTCACATACAAAGAATGCGCGCAAACTTCCACATGAATATGTGTTTTCTATTAGAGAAGATGTGTACAAAACTAGCTTGGCCTCTTCCGGCTCAAGCTATAGAAACTCTCCTACACTGAGTAGTTTCTTCGTACCATCTCTCTCAGATGAATACCTGACATTTTAGGTTTCTGTTATTCATCTTTACATACGCAATCTCTGGCGTCTTCTAGAACTATTCTTGATTTCTATATGCGCTCTATTCGCACTACGCGCTCTTCTCAGGCACACTCATGCTCTTATTCTTTCTCTCTTCCTATCTCATTTATATACAGTTTTTGATCCGGTGTAACAAACTCTAATTCTGGAAGTTTCTACGCTGTACATTATAGTCGTGAATTTGTCCCTTCACTAAGGCTTTGATTTTTTGAATACTTTGATTCTGCTTCTCTTTATCTTTCTTTATCTTTATGTCTGTCTGTATGTCAAATTCGTGAGTGATTCTTCAACATGCACTATCGCAGTGCTTGTGCAGGCTATTTGTCTTTTTGTGCCAAAGGTATATACTAGTTTTTGTTCACCAGTATGAGCGTCTCAAAGTTTGCTACAGGTCTAGCAGAATTTGTCTCGGCAGTTTTGTTCAACTTTTTGAGATACAGTCAATTTTCTGCATCAAGGTATTTTAGTCACCAGCCATGGCTGAAAGTAGTGATGTATTCCGTATGTTGGTTGTTGAGGATAAGTTGGATGGTACCCGTTATGGGCTTATATGATGCGACATGTGTTGGTTGCAAAAGGACTGTGGAACATTGTGTAGGGTGTCGAAAAACATCCTATCACACCTGCAACTGTTACAACTGCACGTAGTGAAGTTGATGTAGAAGGTGTCGAAGATGATGATATTCTGCAAATTCCTGTTCGTGCTTCGGTTTCTACTACACCTATTGTAGAGCAGATTCGCTGGGATGGCAGAGATGCCCAGGCACATGCATTGATAGCTTTTTTTGTCAAACATTCCATTATTCCTCACATTCACTCTTGCAAAACAGCTAAGGATGCTTGGGATACACTTACCACATTGTACGAAGCTAGGAATGAGGCTCGTGTTGCTTACCTCCGAAAACAGTTGGAGAGTGAGCACATGAATGAAGGTGATTCTATGGACAATTTCTTGACGAAGATCAAAGACTTGAAGGAACAATTGATTTCTGTTGATGAGGTTATACTAGATAGCTCACTTGTGCATAACGTTCTGAATGGTCTTCTTGATTCATATCAGAGTTTTGCTTCTACTCTTCGGTTGATGATGAAAGGCAATCCAAATGCCTTGTCATTTGAGGAGTTAGTCTCTGTTCTGTTGCAAGAAGATCAGTCCAGGTAGAACAGGTCCATTATGCGAGTTGCAAATCAAGCTTTATGGGCTAGTTAGAAGTGCAAAGGAAAATGGAGCTCTTCAATTAGTAAGCAAAAATTTGTGAATTCTGCATATTCGAAGAAGGAACATAAAAATGAGAAGAAATCAAAAAAGCAGAAATTGTTTTGTAAGTACTGTAAAGGGAATGATCATATCATAAAGAACTATCCAAAACTAGCTGCTAAAGAAGCAAAGAAGAAAGAGGCTGGAATGGTTGTTGCAGAGGCCTCTACATCAAAAATAGAGTCTACTAATCTTGTGTAGGAAGAAGAATGGCGTTTACTACTGTCTGCAGTTTTGACCCATCTTCTCATGAGCAGTGCATGTCTGCAGTAGACTCAGATGTTTGATATTTTGACAGTGGGGCGACCAAACATATTACCTTGAAGGGAAGTTTCTTCTCTTCACTCGAGCCTGCCCCTACAGGAAATACTATTACATGCGCCAACAACTCCTCTTATCCTGTTATGGGAGTTGGTAAGATCATTTTAACTACCGCTGATGGTAGTTCTTTCACTTTGTTAGATGCCTTATTTGTGCTAGGGATCAAGAAGAACATGCTATCAGTTTCTGCATTAGCCAAGATTGGCTTGGTTGTAAAATTTGTTGATGACAGGTGTACAGTTCATGATCTATCAAATGGCGATGTGATTATTACTTCTGGCATTTTATGTCGTGGGATGTATAAGCTCATAGACTATGAAAGATCTGTAAATGATTTGGCATGTGGAGTAAATGATTCTCAGGCTATGTTAGATACAAAGCTTTGGCATGCATGCTTTGGTCATCTGAATTTTGTTAGTTTGCTATGCTTGTAGAAATCTGAAATGGTGTCCTCTTTGCCCAAACTTGAGGCACTTGGAAAACATGTTTGTGAAGGCTGTATTTTGGGCAAAATGTAGCGTTCTTCCTTTCCAAAAGATGGTTCAGTTCGGACTACTCATAAATTGCAGCTTGTACATAGTGATATTTATGGTCCTATGCAGACATATTCTTTTGGGAATTATCTTTACTTCGTGACTTTCATCGATGATTTTTCCAGGCATGCATGGGTATATCCGTTGAAGGCAAAGTCCGAAGTGTTCATGTGCTTCAAACAGTTTTTGGTTTTGGTTGAAAATCTGTCAGCATGTAAAATGTGCACCCTCCATTCTGATCGAGGAGGGAATATATGTCTTCTGATTTTAATGCATTTCTGGCTGAACGTGGGATAAAACACCAATTTATAGTGCCGTATACACCTCAACATAATGGAGTTGCTGAACAAAAGAACAGGTCACTCATGGAGATGGTGAGGTGTATGGTCAAGAGTTAGGCTTTACCACATAGTTTCTTGCTTGAGGCTGTCATGTGTGCAACATATGTACTGAACATGTGTCCCACTAAAGCACTGCAGTCTATCACTCCATATGAGGCTTGGCATGATCGCAAGCCATCTGTTGCTCATCGGCATGTTTTTGGTTGTTTGGCATATGCATTAGTGCCTGAACAACATCGTAGAAAGTTGTATAATAAAGTAGTAAAATGTATTTTTGTTGGGTACAATTCTAAAAGTAAAGGCTATCGTCTGTATCATCCATAGACTAAACGCATTCTGGTTGGCAATGATGTTGTTTTTGTGAAAGATGTTATTCAGCCATTGCTTTCATGTACTAAGGAGACATATGTTAGCTCCAAAGACATGTTTGATGCTTTGTTGCCTCTTTTTACAGGTGGACAGTCTAGTGTTGGTCCCAATGAGGCAACTTTGCAACCTTTGTAGGTTCCATGTGATGATGCAGATCATTCCATTTCTCATGCAGATTTACATGATGCACTAGTTGATGAGAGAGCTGATATTGAGTAAGAAAAAACTATGCCAAAATGGCTGGTGCAGACTTTGCGTGATAGCAAATTAGATGCACCTCTCTCATATCGTACTCGTTGAGGCTCTCATAGTGCCTCTTTTGCATCAGATTGCTATGTTATGGCTGCATCTAGTCTCTATGATGAGAATGAGCCTGTTTTGTTTGATGAAGCACAAAATTCAGAAAATTCGATGGCTGCTATGCAATCTGAATATGATGCTATAATGAAGAATGGTACTTGGTCTTCATGTGACTTGCCTCCAGGCAAGAAGGCCATTGGCACTAAGTGGGTATACAAGCTGAAGCGTAAACCGGATGGTACAATTGACAGGTATAAGGCTAGGCTTGTTGCAAAGGGTTATGCACAGGAAAGAGGCATTGATTTTGATGAGATCTTTGCACCTACATGCCGTATGACTATTGTTCGGAGCATCTGTGCACTTGCACCTCATCATGGTTGGAATGTACATCAGTTGGACATTAAAACAACATTTTTGAATGGTGACTTGCATGAAGAAGTGTATGTTTTTCAACCCCGTGGCTTTGTGCAAAAAGGGCATGAAAAACAAGTGTGCAGGTTAAAGAAGGCATTATATGGTTTAAAGCAAGCACCACGTGCTTGATATGAGAAGATACATGCCTATCTTATTCCACATGGTTTTGAGAACAGTCCAACTGAAAGCACCTTATATGTTAAGCGTGCTAATGATGTGCTTCTGATCATTGTTGTCTATGTTGATGACATGCTGCTTACTGTTCTTATTGAGAAGCATATTGCTGATTTTAAGGCTGATTAGCATGCCTCATTTGAGATGTCTGATTTGGGGCATTTGCATCACTATTTGGGTATTCAGTTTATGCAAGTTGATGGTGGAATGGCTTTGTGTCAAATGAAATATATTGAAACATTATTGCAGCATTTTGGCCTTGAAGACTGTAAGCCTATTGCCACTCCTATGGAGACAGGTTTACGATTGAGTCTTCATGATGCTGGAGATGCATTAATGCTGTTCTCTATCAGCAAGCTATTGGATGCCTGATTTACTTATGCATTACTCGACCATATATTTATTTTGTTGTCTCACATATGAGCAGGTTTATGAATGCATGAATAATGATGCAAATACCCCAAATCAAACATATCAAATGGGGCATGAAAATCAACTTTAAAATCAGCAATATGCTTCTCATGAGGACAAGTGAGTGGCATGCCATCAACATAGAAAACAATGATAAGAAGCACATCATTTGCATGCTTAGCATATAAGGTGCTCTCACTTGGACTATTATGAAAATCATGTGCAATCACGTAGGTATGTATCTTTTCATACCAAACATGTGGTGCTTGTTTCAAACCATCTAATGCCTTTTTCAACCTGCACACTTTGTTTTCATGCCATTTTGGGCTAAAAATATACACTTCCTCATGCAAGTCACCATTCAAAAATGCAGCTTTAATGTCCAACTCATGTACATTCAACCATGATGAGTTGCAAGTGCACAGATGCTATGAACATTAGTCATTCGACAAGTAGGAGCAAAGGTCTCATTAAAATCAATGCCTCTCTCCTGAGCATAACTGTTTGCAACAAGGCTAGAATTATACTTGTCAACTCTTCCATCAGGCTTACGCTTCAACTTGTATACCCACTTAGTGCCGATGGCCTTCTTGACAGGAGGCAAGTCATATATAGACCAGGTACAATTCTTCATTATAACATCATATTCAGATAGCATAGCAGCCATCCAAGTTTCTGAATTTTGTGCTTCATCAAAGGAAAGAGGCTCATTCTCATCATAGAGACAAGAGGCAGCCATAGCATAGCAATCTGATGCAAAAGAAGCACTATGTGTTGGAAATTGCTTGAATGATGTGTGTGTGACTCGCCTCCCATCCATATATACCCTCTTGTACTCTAAAAATAGCAATGATCTAGAATAGTGTAGTGTGAACATGTGGCCATCATGCAACACTTATTCCCATTACTACCCAAGTAATTCCCATTACTACCAAAGTACCTTAGGGTATCCCTTGAGCTTGGGACCTTGGCTAGCTGGCCCTTGTCCCTCACACACATGAACTGATCCCTATGGATCATATTGATTGATACCTGTGGATATGTGTCAGACACTCTCCCCCCTTCTAAATATCATTGTCCTCAATGATCAATGAGGGAAAGTACTTGTGCACCAGAGCTTTTGATTCCCAAGTAGAGTCAGTAAATGGTAATCCTCTCTAGGATACTAGATACTCCTAGATGACACGATTTCTCAATCGCTTCTGTCTTTGATCTAATATCCTATCTAGAGAATGATCCATGCTATTACTTTCCTGCAAAGAACCTTCTATTAGATTATCCTCCCTTGAAATATACTTCTGAAGTTTACTGACATGAAACACTGGATGCATTCTACAATCTGGAGGAAGCTCTAATCGGTATGTAAATTCACTTAGCTTTTTAACTATCTTCCAAGGTCCACAAAACCTTGGTGATAGCTTAGTACACTTCCCTATGGAGAGTGAAGTAGATCTGGATGGTACCTGAAGAAAGACTTTGTCTCCCTCCTCGAAGGATCTAGGAGATCTCTTCCTATCAACGTACTCTTTAGCCCTATTAGCTACTTGCTGCATCTTGGCTTTAGCTATTTCTAAGTTTTCTTGGGCATTCGCTAAGAACTCCGAAGCACTCGGATATTTATTTGGCATGCCTATGGTACTGGAAACATTAAGATTCATGCCATAGTTCAAACTCAACTAGTGGCAAATAACTATCCCAATCTCTCTGTCTCAACTTCCAAACCTAAGAAGTTCTTAGATGATTGTTCTTTTACTATTTCTAACTATGGAACTCTAATCAAACTTGATTTGCCCTTTTTTTAATTCCACAAATCTGAAGTCTATAATTCTTGTGAAATAAATTTCTTTGTTCTACACACATAGAAATGTGAACTAGAACTCATAACTATATAATTATAGGAACTCCTTATGAAATAGATACTTAATTTATAAGCATCCTAAACTTGTAGGTGTACTTAGAGTTCTCTTCTAAGGTCTCAAATTACCTTGAGACCTCTTACCTCTAACTTTCTAACTCATGAGACCTTGGTAAAACTAGTCCTTGTCTCAATTTCTTTTTCTTTCTGCAAAAAGGACAATTGTATTCACTTGAAGAAATTCTCGTGTATTGATTTAAATCTTTTCCTTTTAAAGTCTGACTTTATTCCTTTGGATCATAATGGTAATTGCATTCTTTCTTGATCATGGAATCTTTGAGGATAAACTATCCCCTATTCTAGATTCTAACTAGAAATCCTAGAATTCTTAGCTGTGAAACTATTAAATTGCTCATTCTAATGACCGCCTTGATAACATTTGCCCTTTTCTTAAAACTACCCTAGGGCTCATCCTTGTGATATCTACTAGATATCCACAACCTTCTATGATTCTTTGATCGAACTGCTAGTAATCATTCATCTTGATCATTATCTAGTTTGAATACTATATGTATACTCAAAACAAGTAAGTGGAAGCAAAGAAGAAACAATTACAAGCCTTTGCTCAATGAAACATAAAGAAATAAGAAACTTTTAGTATGTTCTATATGCCTGAATGCATATGCATACTAATTTTTTGAAAATTTCGGTAGCATAACAACGCAATTTTGAAAATCGGAAAAATTACAAAAAACAATTTTCGTGATAATGATGCCGGCAAGCATAATCTATCTACAAATAGACCGAAAGGGGATTACATACCCTGACAAATTTTGCAATGTCGATAGGCATATTATATCTACAAGTAGACCAAAAGGGGATTACACACCCTGACAAATTTATTTTCTTCACCTGATTAACGTGCAAGAAAAATACTTACATGTCCCTGCAAAAAAGAGTGCATGCATCGTACAATACAAATCCATGTCTTAACTACGCGTATAGTCTAAGTGCTATGCAAAATTGCATGTCCTATATGCAATATGATGCAAAAAGAGAGCAACCATGCGTATAAATTGACAATAGAATTATTTGGAGGTCCAAAAAGTAATTTGCAGGCATGTGTAGGTACTAAAGATGTCCACCCTTTGTCGAAATAGCATGCCAATACTCCTCCAAGAGTCGATGCTTCAAAACAATGCTCGAAAAAGGATCATTGAAGGCAAACTTCAAGCTCTAAATATGGTGGGAATTGAAGCCCAAAAGATATATTCTAGCCACTCTATGGAAAGAGCTCTGAGAGAGCTTTCTAGAGCAAGAAAAAACATGGAATTCAGAGATCGTATGCCAAAGTTATTGCAAAAATAGTGAGAAAAAGTAGGTGATGGGGTTCAAAAGTTAAGCTTCAATGTTTATGACTTAGAAATTCTCTAGGCCGACATACAGTGTGTAGGATGTCTTCACGTGCATGAAAGACATAAGTCTTAAGTAGAAAGATGCCAGAGAGGGGTCTTTGAAAGCGGGGGAACCGTAGGGGCATTCCCATGGGTTGCGCTTCCTACAAGACCTTTTACTCCACATAAGCTCTGCAAACAACTCCTCCACGACGACAGTGGTCTCCGACTCTCCCCATGGATGATGAGCAAGATCATCCTCAAAAGAAAATGCAACAATGCGGTGAAAATGAACGGGAACAGAATCCCAAAACACCAAATGCTCTGATACCAATTGTTAGACAAAAGGCTTGAATGATGTGTATGTAAGACAATAGTTATGCAATATAAACAGGAGCAATAGCAGAGAAGATAACAGATATAGGAGAATCTCAACAATTTTCTACTAGCAGCAACTACAAAGATGATGGCGTTGTCCACCCCTGCACTCTCAAGGTAGAGCTTAAATGGTGATCTAAACAACTCTAGATAGGGAGATACAAGGTAGAGGTATGATGGCTCAACTCGATGTCTCAGGTAGTGCAGAAGTCATGTATATATAGGATCATGGGTGGCCTTCCGTGGACGGCTATACATGGGCGGTAGAGCATGGGCGGCCACCGCCCGCGTAATTGCCATACACGGCTTAGACCGGTTGATTGACCTAACAAATATAAATGATTTCTGACTCTGATAGGGAATATTCTATGGAATATTCCCTTTACCGTCGCGCCGGGGGCGCTACCCTCGAACCCCCACCAGGGGGTCCGCTGGCCCCCTTGGACCCCAGAGCAGGGGCTGCTCCTCGCTGCCCCGGACCCCCCAATTGGGGACCTTGGTAACTCCCTTTCCTTACAATACCTTACATGATCCAATATGACCTTCATCCAACATGCAAGTTGGGATTCCCATCAATTGGGTAATGCACGCTTGGCTTCTCCTCATAACGGGGGCCTTTCAAAATGTGCATACAATCATGAGGGGTAGACATTGATCATATACTAACACCCCCCCTCAATATTTACCAATGAAAAATCAAGTACATTTCGGTCCTATGCCCATCTGTTGAAGATGTTTGTTGAGCTGCTCTCTTCCAAGTGTTTTAGTGAATATGTCAGCACAATTTGCCTCTGTTGGGCAATATTCTAGCTCCACAATTTCATCTTCAATTAGCTCACGAATGTAATGGTACTGTACTTCTATGTGCTTGGTGCGAGCATGAAATACTGGGTTCTTTGTAATAGCCATACAACTTTGATTATCACACTTGAGTACAGTCGCCATATTTGATGGAAAGCCCAGATCTGCAAGAATTCTCCTTAACCAAACTGCCTCACAAGAAGCAAAACAAGCTGCTTTGTACTATGCTTCAGTGGAGGAGAGTGCGAGAGTTGGTTGCTTTCTACTTACCTAAGAAAATATTCCTGAACCAAGTGAGAAAGAATATCCAAAACTGATTTTCTAGAATCACAATCTTCAGCCCAATCTGAATCACAATATCCTTGGAGTGTATCACCTGTGGTATAAAAAATACCAAAATCCAAGGTTCCTACAATGTACCTTAGAATTTGCATTCCATCATTCCAGTGACTCTCCTTAGGTTTGTTAGAAAACCTGCTTAATACTCCAACAGCATAGCAAATGTCTGGTCTAGTGTTGCACAGAAAAATAAGACTTCCAACGAGCTTCCTATACTTCTTAGCATCTACATGAGGCATGTTATCATCCATAGATAGCTTATGATTTACCTCCATAGGTGTGCTAGTTGGCTTGCAGTCCATCATTCCAAATGCCTTGAGAATCTCTTTGGCATATTTTTGTTGTGAGATGAAAATGCAATCCTTCCTTTGCCATACTTCTATTCCCAGACAAAAATGGAGTAGACCTAAGTCTGTCATTTCAAACTCAGTTCCTATGATGATCCGAGTTTGATTGATGAGTTCTTGATGATCTCCTGTAATGATCAAATCATCTACATATACAATGACAACAACTAGCTTTCTATCCCTTTTTGTTACATACAAGTTAGCATCAGAAGTACTTCTTTCAAAACCCATATTTTTTAAAAAATAATCTATTCATTGGTACCAAGCTTGTGGAGCTTGCTTAAGTCCATACAAAGCTTTCTTCAACCTGCAAACTTTATTTTTTGAATTGGGCACCTCAAAACCTGGTGGTTGAGATACATATACCTCCTCCTTGAGGTGACCATTCAAAAATGCAGATTTGACATCCATCTGGAAAATAGGCCAGGCCTTTTGTGCAGCTACTGCAAGTACCGTCCGAATAGTTGTCATGCGTGTTGTTGGTGCAAAAGTTTCTTGAACATCAAATCCTTCGATCTGTGAAAAACCCTGTGCAACTAATCTTGCCTTATACTTTTCTAATGTTCCATCTTCTTTATACTTAGCTTTCCAAATCCATTTAGTACCTATTACCTTCTTCTTTGGCGGCAAGTCAACTAGATCCCATGTATCATTTTTGAGTATACTATCATACTCTGACTGCATTGCCGCTCTCCAACCTGGATCATCAAGGGCTTCTTCAATGGTGGTAGGTTCCTTTATCGAGCCCATGATACATGTGGATTGTGATCATCAAAGAGCTGTTGTGCCCACTTCGGTAGTGGCTTACGCTGTGCAGCTTCAACTGGTTGGCTTTTTATTGAGGAAATTTCTTCATCAGATGTTTCCTCCTCAACTTTAACCTGTCTTTTGATAGGCACAAGGTGAGATATTTCTCCGTTTGATGAGATAGTAGATTTACCTTTATCTTCTAATAAGTGTGGTCATTCATCAAACACCACATCTCGGCTGACAAAAATCTTCCTTGCCTCAGGATCCCACAACCTATATGCTTTAGACTCTTCACTATATCCTAGGAAGACACACTTTTTGCTTTTTGAATCCAACTTTGATCTTGTTGAATCAAGAATATGTGCATAACAGAAACAACCAAAAATTCTGAAATGCAAAACTGAAGCCTTTTTACCAGAATATGCTTCTTGAGGAGTCATCCCCTTCAGAGCTTTTGTGTAGCTTCGATTGAGGATGTAGACTGCTGTATTGACTTCTTCTGCCCAGAATGAATCAATCATGTCTTGAGCCTTTAACATACAATGAGCCATTTCAACTACTGTCCTGTTCCTGCGCTCAACAATGCCATTTTGTTGAGGTGTATGAGCTGTGGTAAGTTGCCTTTTCACACCATGCTCCTTATAGTAATTGTTGAATTCTATTGACAAGAATTCACCTCCTCTATCTGTTCTAAATTTCTTTAGTTTCCTTCCTGATTCATGTTCTACATACTTATGCCACGCTTTAAATTTTTCAAAAGCATCAGCCTTCTCTCGAATGAAATAAACCCACATCTTTCTACTATAATCGTCGACTAACAGGAAGAAGTAGAAAGATCCTCCTAAAGCAGGTGTAGACATTTTACCCTAGAGATCAACATGTACCAACTCTAGAGGAGCTTGAGATCGATTGCTGGTCTCTCTTGGAAATGCCTTTCGTTGTTGCTTGCCCATCATACAAGCTTCACAAGGTTCCTGCAACTCTGAAAATGCAGGCTAATGAGCAACCATCCCTATTCTTTGCATCTCCTTCAAAACTGCAAATCTGAGATGCCCAAATCGTTGGTGCCATAACTTGCTTACATCTTTATCTTATGTAGCAGTTACAGCACTTAACTCATACAAGTTATCCCGTCGTATGCCTTTACCTACAATATTACCTCATGAATCCATGATTTTCGCACCACTCTTATTGAAGTGAAATTCGAGTCCATGATTTGTTATTGCAGAAACTGACAACAAATTCCCTCAGAAGAGCCTTTACCTTTTGCATTTGCTGAGAATGAAGCATCAGTTGTACTTTGCCGATTCTTCAACGCATCTCTTCTTCTAAAAGCATTGCACAAAACTCTTCAAATGTAAGAGGAGTTGGCCTTACCTGAGTGTTAAGGGCTGTTACTAATCCATCATACTTTGCTGGAAGAACACGTACAGATCTTCGAGCCAGATCTTCTGGTGTTATAACAACACCAACTGCAGCCAATTGATCTTGAAGATGCTTTATCCGTTTGATAAAATCTTCAGCCTTTTCAGAATCAGAATGCTTTTCATTTGCCATCTAATTTTCTAAATTCTGTATCCTAGTGTGGTTCTTGGTCTCATATTTTCAAGCCAATATGCCCCAAGCCTCATGTGCTTTAGTAGTATGTTGAACTAAAGTAAGCACAGAATCACTTACACTAGTGACAATCACACATAATGCATCAACATTCTGCCTCTTCCAAGTTCGTAGAAGATCTGGATCTGGCTGAATCATCAATCTTGAATTTGCTGGATCTTCAACTGGTATAGGCTCTGGATCCAATCCCATCGGTCCCGTGACAGTGTCAAGTAATTCATAGGAGTCCAAAATTGCAAAAATTTTGAACTTCCACAGTGTATAGTTGGTTCCATCCAGCTTCCCGTTAGTGAATGCAGGTGGGTGAATTCGAATAGGTGCAGCATTAACATTAGCTGAAGCACCAAGACTAGTGTTCGATGATGAAGCCATCATGTAATCACTCGAATAATCTACTGATATTCTAGTCTGCTAGTAGGCTAAAATAGTGATACTTCTCAAGCTATTCGAACCTTACAGCTCTAATACCATGTAAGACAATAGTTACTCAATATACACAGGAGCAATAGCAGAGAAGATAAGAGATATAGAAGAATCTCAACAATTTTCTACTAGCAGCAAGTACAAAGATGATGGCATTGTCCACCCGTGCGCTCTCAAGGTAGAGCTTAAATGGTGATCTAGACAACTCTAGATAGGGAGATATAAGGTAGAGGTATGCTAGTTCAACTCGATGTCTCAGGTAGTGCAGAAGTCATGTATATATAGGATCATGGGTGGCCTTCCGTGGACGGCTATACATGGGTGGTAGAGCGTGGGCGGCCACCGCCCGCGTAATTGCCATAGACGGCTTAGACTGGTTGACCGACCTAACAAATATAAATGATTTGTGACTCCGACAAGGAATATTCTATGGAATATTCCCTTTACCGTCGCGTTAGGGGCGCTGCCCCCGGACCCCCACCAGGGGGCCTGTCGGCCCGCTGGCCCCCTTGGACCCCCCAGCCGGGGCTGCTCCCCGCTGCCCTGGACCCCCCAATTGGGGACTGTGGTACCTCCGTTTCCTTACAATACCTTACATGATCCAATATGACCTTCATCCAACATGAAAGTTGGGATTCCCATCAATTGGGTAATGCACGCTTGGCTTCTCCTCATAATGGGGGCCTTACAAAATGTGAATACAATCATGAGGGTAAGAGATTGATCATATACTAACAGTGTGTGTGACTCACCTCCCATCCATATATACCCTCTTGTACTCTAAAAATAGCAATGGTATACTCTAAAAATATTAATGATCTAGCATAGTCTAGTGTGAACATGTGGCCATCATGCAACACTTATTCCCATTACTACCCAAGTAATTCCCATTACTATCAAAGTACCTTAGGGTATCCCCCAAGCTTAGGAACTTGGCTAGCTGGCCCTTGTCCCTCATGAAAGAACTTGGAGAAGCTTGTAGGAGGTAGAAAAGTGAGTTTCCAAGCAATGAAGTTTGGTACAGCCAACCCGCACAAGACCAGTCCTTGAGCTTATGGAGACTCAAAGAGATCTTATAGGAATTTGATAAGTGCAATAAAATGCACTATGTACTTTGGAGCATCAAGGAGAAAGAGTTGATACAAAACAGATAGGTTCATGAATCCACTAGCTCAAAAAACTTACTATCTTTGAAAGAGACAATGAACTTCAAATGCTCATAGCGATCAATGTGATTACAATAGCCTTTTTTAACTATTTGGCCTACACTTATTAGGTTTTTGGTGATAGTGGGTACATAGAAAACCTTACTTAGAATGTTTTTCTTGCCATTGGAAGCTTTGAAATTACAAATTTTCTCCACATTGTGTCTTTCTTTCATCCCCTGTTTGTACTTCATGTCTATGCTTTGGACTTTCCAAATGAGATAGAAGAGCAATGTTGCCTGTAATATGATTTAAACATCGAGAATCTATGTAGAACAAATGATCATCTTCTTTACCTTCTTTGTGGCTTAGACTCATAAGAAGCAATGCGTCTTCATGTGGTTGATCTTTTGAATAATTGTTGAAGTCCCTCCTATTATAGCCTCTATTATTATTGTTGAATTTATGTCCACCTCTGCCTCTATCTGCCTCTATTGCTACCATATCCACCTCTTCCACTTCCTTTTTGGGTCTTCCCTTTGAACCAGTAATGCTGAGTGGTGTGGTTGGTCTTATCGTAGATGGCACAAGATTGACCATTCTGACCTTTTTCTTTTTCATGCTTTGGTCATTTCTTCTTCCCTTTCCACTTGCTCTTGCTTGCAAAGTTGGCTTGGGAAGTCTCTTCTTCATCTTCTTCCTTCTTCTTGCCTTTCAAATTATTATCCTTCTTACCTGCATATAGAGAACTAGTTGAATTACCATGATAGGAGTTACCTTCCTTTATTCTATTGTTGGCCTCTTGATTGAAGAGTTGTCCAAGAAAGATGTTGAAGTCTAGAGTTTGCACATCCATGACGAGATCATAAGCCATTGTGAAGGATTGCCATTGCTTATCACTTCAAATCCCATTGAGAATCTACTTCATGATAGTGTCTTCTTCAATGAGCTCTCCACTGGATGCTAATTGATCAACAAACTCCTTGACCTTGGTAACAAACTCTATGATGGCTTGTTTAGGTGTCTTCTTCATTTGGTTGAACTCATTCCAAAGATGATTCTTTCTTGCTTTGGTATTAGTAGAAAAGAAACTCTCGAGAGCATCCCAAGCCTCTTGAGATGTCTTGCATCCTCTAATATGTGGTGATAGAAAGTTAGAGATGGATTTTATTATGTACGACCTTGATTGAGCATCCCTTCTGCACCAAAGTGTGAGCTTATCTGTCTCCTCTTGTGTAGGTCCTCCTTTGGATCTTGGAATAGGCATAGCTTCATCACCTGCTATAATTCCATAAATATTTCTACCTTGCGAATACGCCTCCATTCTGATTTGCCAAACTTCATAGTTTTGTCGATCAAGCTTCTAGATCATTGAGGTAAAGCCATCACCCATGTTGATCTCGCTCTGATACCACCGAAAGAACTTGGAGAACCTTGTAGGACGTAGGAAATTGAGTTTCCAAGCGACAAAGTTTGGTCCACCCGACCCGCACAAGAACAGTCCTTAAGGTTATGAAGACTCAAATAGACCTTATAGGCTTGTGATAAGTGCAATAAAATGCACTATGTACTTTGGAGCATCAAGGAGAAATAGTCAATACAAAACAGATAGGTTCGTGCATCGACTAGCTCAAAAAGTTACTATCTTTGGAAGAGACAATGAACTCCAAATGCTCATAGTGACCAACATGATTACAATTAGAAAAAATCCTTTTATGGAAGTGATACAAATAGGGTTGAGTGTGTATAATGCACAAGAGTTAAAGGAATAAGCAAAATATGCTATAGGAATGAATCAGACACTCAACGATGGTACCTCCTATTTTTCAAGAACACATAGAGATTGA
Source organism: Ceratopteris richardii (assembly GCA_020310875.1). Taxonomy (NCBI): domain Eukaryota; kingdom Viridiplantae; phylum Streptophyta; class Polypodiopsida; order Polypodiales; family Pteridaceae; genus Ceratopteris; species Ceratopteris richardii. Next base: position 78,016,025 of record CM035406.1, on the reverse strand, counting down.
GCTTGAGAAAGAAAAACCAAGATTTCTCCCAATATACTAAAACAAATGCTATGAAAATTTACAGGCATAAATTAGACACTAATACCTTTCTAATGAGCTATCTCACCTCCAATTTAGAGCTCTTTAGAGAGAGCATCGGCCTCTGCAATCTTACTATTGGTGAAGACGATGATTCAAAGAAATGAAGGAGCAAGACAATGATGGTGACAAGTGTATGTATATTGCTTCCATGTATTGTACAAGTGTTTTGAAGTCTTTATCTAGACTCTAGAAGTGATCCACGACTTCTACAAGTGGATTTTGAATTCAAATGAAGGTGGGAATGGTTGTTGGAGGGAATCAATTCACTATCCTAAAAGCTAGGAAAAGTGAAGATCTAGTTTGATCTACTTTTAGGTGATTGTTTGATTGATTAAATGCAACTCAAACACCACAAATTTGTTGAACTTGGGCTCTCTCTTTCTAATTTTATATGTGTAAAGCTGAAGGATTTTACAATGGTAAAAGATCCATGAAAAATCTTTTAAAAGAATACAAGAAGTGAGCATAAGTAAAAGAGCTCTCCAATGGATATTCCTCATAATCCAAGCCATAGTTTTTGACGTAGATCAAATCTACCTCAAGCATAATGTGAGATTGATGTTCCAACATTTCCCCTCAAGCTAAACTATGCTTGAGTCTTCATTCTTGAATAGGTTGAATACCTGCCATAGCTTTGAATCTACAAAGGTTCATTCCATCAAGTGCCTTCATCATCATATCTGCTACTTGATTATCCCCAAGTATGTGAGGTTTGGAACTCACAAGTCCCAAATCTATATACAAAACTTTTAACCACGTTGCCTCTTGAGTTGCTATGGTCAAACATGTGTACTCTGATTCAATTGAGGATAAAGCAACTGTTGGTTGCTTCTTGGAACTCCATGACACTAGCGTTGAACCTGCAAATGCTAAGTAACTAGAAGTAATTCCTCTATCATCCTTAGCTCCTGCCCAATCTACATCTGAATAGATTTTGATATCCAAATCTAAAGAGTAAGGATAGAATATACCTTCATTGGCTGTACCTTTGAGATACTTAAGTACTCTCTTAGCTGCATCCATGTGTGGTCTTCTCGGTGAGTGCATGAATTGACTAAGCACTCCGAAACTATATAAGATGTCTTCCTTTGTATGAGTAGCATATATCAAGCTACCTACCAAGCTTTGATATTCTTTCATGTCTTCAATTTTCTCACCCTCATAAAAACTAAGTTTATGATTCATCTCCAAAGGTGTACTTGCAGGTTTTGTGTTCTCCATTTTGAACTTGAGAAGTACATCCTGAATGTATCTCCTCTAAGTCAAATACATTCCTTGATCTGTGTGTATCACTCGCAGACTTAGGAAATATGTGAGCTCACTTAAGTCAGTCATTTTGAACTCTTGCATGTGTCTCTTGATCCTTTGAATTCCATTCAAATCATCACCTATCACAATAATATCATCTACATATACACATGGATAGATAACCCTTGATCTTGAAGATATGTAAAAAACTTGTAATTCCAAGCTCTTGGAGCTTTTTTCAATCCATACAATGCTTTCTTAAGTCTGCAAACATAAGATGCATGATTAGGGTCTTCAAAACCTGGAGGTTGTGACATGTACACCTCTTCACTTATCCAACCATTTAAGAATGCATTTTTTACATCAAGTTGGAGGATTCTCCAATTCCTTGTAGCAGTTACACTTATCAATGTCCCAATTGTAGTCATCTTTGCAACTGGTGAGAATGTTTCCTCATAGTCTATACCATGAGTTAATGAGCATCCTTTGGCAACTAATCTTGTCTTGTACATGCAAATTGATCCATCTGAGTTTCTTTTAACTTTATATACTTATCTGCAACCAATTACCTTTTGATTGAATGACATTGGAACCAAATCCCAAGTGTCCATCTCCTTCAATGCATCTATTTCTTCTTCCATGGCCTTCTCCCAATTAGGGTTTCCCTTTGCCTCTTCGTAGGTTGAGGGTTCCTCTGAAATTGAATCTTTTTCCAAGTAGATTTGATGATTTGTAACAAATGTGAATCATATCCATACGCTTTTGGATGTTTCTCCTCTCTTGCTGATCTTCTAGGTGCTTGTTTGGAGCATTCTCCAACCTCTTGCATCTTTGCTTTGCCTCTTGACTTCCATAGTTTGTAATCCTTTTCTCTTTCATCTTGGTCATAATTTGTCTCACTTTTTTGATCCTGGACATGTGTATCATGCTTGCTTCCTAATTGATGAGAATCAGAATCAACATCATATGGTAGAGTTACCTTTTGTTTTTCTTCATCATACCAAGACCTGTGTTCTTCAAACAAAATATCTCTACTTGTAGTTAATTGCTTGGTTGAAGGATTATAGAACACGTAACCCATCTGAGTTGATTCATAGCCAATAAACACTGCCTTTGTTGCCCTTTCATCTAACTTACCTTTTTTTTGTGATGGTACATGATCATAAGCTAAACAACCAAACACCTTGCAATGTCCTATGAGGAGATGGTTGAATACACTCCAGAAATGAGTTGGTGCTGCACAAATCCTGCTCTACACCTTCCAATGTTATTTCAAATTACTTTAGAAAACACCTTTAGCTTCCCAAATATGCATTTGCAACCATAATGTGCTTTGGAGCATCATCTTCAAATAGCTGCATCAAAATAGACTACCTCCAAGTTTGAGGAGTTGTAAAAACTTGCTATTTATGGACTCTAACCTGCTCAGTGTTTCATTCAGTGCTCACTCACTGATTACAATTGACCCGAGAGCTTTTAGCCATATCTAATTGGAAACCTAAGATTTTTATAGGAAGTTATTTCACTAATTTAGGATGAGTACATGCTGAGAAGTAATCTTAAGAAGTTAGGGGTGTAATCCCGACATTTTAGGGAGATGACAGACAACAGACATAGGCAGATTGTAATGAACATATCTCGCAGATCTCTGAACCAAATGACTTGAAACTTGATATCATTGAACTAGAAGGTCTGAGCTACATGTACCAAGTTGAATCATAGTAAAAGAATACATATACGCAGAGAACTCCTCAAAATAAACTCACTGAAATTGAGAGTCTATCAGCAGGTAATAGTGAACATGAGATAGTTGCATAATCTGAAACAAATTTGTAATATATTGAATGTATGATACAAAGGAGATGTTGTAGGCTTACTCATACATGTGTGGGCTAAGTGTGCCCACAATCTTGAAGCTCAATGTGTCCTTTTACTGCTCTCTTTTTTGCGACTAAAAGTCATGAGCTTTTATAGATGAGTTCAAATTTGAATTTTGAATCTGCCACCTAAAAGTGATCCTATCTTTTAGGTTTCTAATCAATTTGATTCCAACCACTTGGTTGTTGTGAATTACAATTTGTAAGATATGAGATTCTCTCTTGCTTTGCCTTTTACATTTATCTTGAGTTAAACTCAAGATATTTACAAGAGGTGTTCACATATGACTTATGAATGTTCATGCTCAAGCTATGAAGTAAATCTTTGATCTTTTGGTCAAGCATCAAGGCTTGCCATATGTACCAATAGATCCCCCTCAAGCCTAAGATGCTTGAGTCTTCAATCCATAGGTATCTCTTGCATTCCAATCATTGATTTGAACTTGTTGAGTTTGCTTCCATCAAGTGCTTTGGTCATTATATCTGCACATTGCATCTGTGTAGACACATAAGACAATTGTATTTCTTTGCTTGCTATTTTTTCTCTAACATAGTGATAATGGAATTCTATATGCTTAGTTGTGGCATGAAAGATAGGATTAACAGCTAAATGCAAGGAACTCATATTGTCTCCAAATATGTATGGAGTGCCAAAATCTAACCCGAAATCTGTATATAGGGTCTTAATCCACATTGCTTCCTGAGTTGCATTTGCCAATCCTCTGTATTCAGCTTCAATTGAAGAGAGTGCTAGAGTGGGTTGTTTCTTGGAAGACCAAAAAATGAGCTTTGTACCTGCAAAGGATAAATATCCATATGTGGTTCTTCTATTATCTTTTGATCCTGGCCAGTTTGGATCAGTGAACAGATTTACACTTAAATCATATGTATAAGGATAATACAATCCTTCATTCATAGTTCCCTTGAGATATTTCAATATCCTTTTTTCTGCACCCATGTGGGGTTTTCTAGAAGTGTGCATAAATTGGCTAAGCACACTTACACCATAGTAGATATCTACCCTAGTTAGGTTGCATAATTCAAGCTTCCAACTAAGCTTTGGTAGCTTGTAATGTCTTCAATATGTTCCCCTTCATGAGCACTTAACTTGTGATTGACCTCCATGGGAGTACCTGCAACCTTAGCATCCTGCATCTTGAACTTTGCAATTACATCTTTAACATACTTCCTTTGGGTAAGGAAGATACCCTTTGGATAAGTTCCAATCCAAGAAAATAAGTGAGCAATCCTAGGTCACTTATCTTGAATTCTTCCTTCATTTGGGCTTTGATCTTCTTGATTCCATCTACATGATTACCTATAAGAATAATATCATCTATATACACACATAGATATATAACTTCAGAGTTACTCTTCTTAGTGAAGAGTGAAGAATCAGCCTTGCTCATCTTCAATCTTTTGTCCTGCAAAAATGTAACCAATCTATGATTCCAACCTCTAGGAGCTTGTTTGAGACCATAAAGAGCTTTCCTGAGTTTTCACACATACCCAAGATGTACATCATCAAAAAATCCAAGAGGTTGTGCCATGTACACCTTGTCTGAAATCCAACCATTTAAAAATGCATTTTTTACATCTAATTAATAAATGTTCCAATTTTCTTGAAGCAGCTATGCTTATGAGAACTCTGATTGTTGGCATCTTTGCCACAAGAAAGAAAGTCTCCTCATAATCAATCCCTTGGGTATGAGCAAACCCTTTAGCCACAAGTCTTGCTTTATACTTGTTTATTGATCCATCAGAATTCTTTTTTACCTTATAGATCCATCTAGATCCAATGATCTTTATGGATTGGTTCTTGGGAACTAGGTCCCAAGTCTGATTTTCTTGAAGTGCTTGTATCTCTTCCTCCATTGCTTCCTTCCATTCAGATTTCTTGTTTGCTTCTTCAAAGGTTGATGGTTCTTCTGAGTTGATATCTTGAGAAACATAGATTGAGTGTTTAGTGACTAGCGAGGTTTCATATACATACCTTTCTAGCTTCTTCTTTTCCATAGTTGATCTCCTTATTGTTTGTTGAGAGGATTTTGCAATATCCCTCATATCTTGCATCTTTTCTTTTCCTTTGTTGGTCCATACCTTGAAGTTCCTCCTTGGTGTTTTTTGATCATCATTAGAATCACTTGAATCATCACATTGTTGATTATTTACCTTCTGAATTATAGGAAAGTCTTCTTCTAGGTCATAAGGTAGCTTGATTTTTTTGCAATCGTTATCAAACCACGAGTTGTTTTCATCATTGACAACATCTTTGCTAACAATAAAACCTTTAGTACTTGGATTATATAACTTGTACCCTTTTTTATTAAGATCATAACCTATGAATACACATTTCTCTACCTTGTGATCCATTTTACCTCTGATCTATGATGGAACATGTGCATAAGCTATGCACCCAAAAATTCTGCAATGATCTAGGCTAGGTCTTCTTCCATTCCAAGCTTCATATGGTGTCATTCCATGCAATGCTTTAGATGGGAGTCTATTGATAAGATAGGTGGGTATGGATACAGCCTCTACCCATAGGTAGTTGGGCAATTTCTTCTCATTGATCATGGACCTTGCTGCCTCTACAATGGTCCTATTCCTCCTTTCTACTACTCCATTTTGTTGTGGAGTATATTTGGTGGTGGTTTCTCTTTTGGCGCCTCTATCTTGGAGATATGCATCAAACTCATGGGAGAAGTATTCTCCCCCTCCATCTGAGCTTAGCCTCTTTAAAGTTTTCCCTGTTTGGTTTTCAACAAGAGCGAGATATTTTTTGAGACACTTGAATACTTCATCTTTTTGTTTCATAAAATAAAGTATGGTTCATCTGCTACAATAATCAATGAATGATACATAATACGTGGACCCTGAAATTGAAGTGTCTTTGCTAGGTCCCTAAACATCTGTGTGGACTAGCTCCAATAGATCACCATGAATGTAACCTTTCTTCATAAATGGTTGTCTATGAGACTTCCCAAACTGACATGAACTGCATTTTTATATCATATGTGGCTTGGATATATTTGGCAATCCAAGCACACTCTGATCCCTGCATATTTGCTTTAAACTTCTTTCTCTTATGTGAGCTAATCTTTTGTGCCACATTTCTAATTCTGATAAGGTTTTTCCTCCATAATTGAAAAGTGCAATATTTCTAGTATCTTGTACTTCAAATGTAAAGAGTCTACCTATCTTTTCTCCTTTGACTATCTTCTTGAATCCTTGTTGAGGATCTTCAAAAAATGCTCCATTTCTTGTAAACCTTACCTGCAAGCGTTTTTCTACAAATTGTCCAACACTTCTCAAGTTGTTGGTTATGGTAGGTACATACAATACCTTACTCAGTAGATTCATGTTTCCATGTGAGGTTTTCACATTCCCAATCTTTTCAACTGAGTGCCTTATATAATCTCCTGTCTGAACCTCATGCTTGTTCCTTGGATCCTTCAAGTCAGATAGCAATGCCACATTTCCTGCTACATGATTTGAACAACCAGAATCTATATAAAACACATGCTCATCTGCTTTACCTTGTCTCATGGTCATGTTCATTAACAAGAGTGATTCTTCTTGTGATTGCTCTTCAGTATAATTGATGGATTCTCTTCTTCCTCTATAGCCTCCTTGGTTATTGTAGTTGTTGTAGTTGTTGTAGTTGTTGTTATAGTTGTTGAAGTTGTTTAATCTTCCTCTTCCATAGCTTCCTCTATTGAAGCCTCTTCCTCTCTGATTTCTAGGGTTCCTGAAACAATTCTCATTTGTCTGGTTAGTCAATCCACATATGGCACATGGAGAGGTGCTTTGGGATCTCCCGCTGCCTTGTCTACCTCCTCTGCCTCTTCCTACAAAGTTAGCTTGGGAGGTACTAGCTTCATCATTAGATTTCTTGCCTTTACCTTTGCCATCCTTACTCTTGTTCTTATCTGTGTATAGGGTAGAGGATTTATTACCTTTTGAGTTGTCATTGTTCTTCATAAGCTTGGCTTCATGAGTAAATAGTTGTCCCATTAGAGTATTGAAGTCAGGTACCTGCATGTCCATGTATAGATCCATTGCAGTAGTGAATGCTTCCCACTTGTTTCCTGGTTTGATTCCATTGATCACTTGTCTCACAATGTTCTCCTCATCAATGCATTCTTCAATGCTTCCGAGTTGATTAGGTAAGTCCTTCATTTTAGTCACATAATCAATCACATTCTATTTGGGCATCTTTTTGAGTGTTGTGAACTCCATCCACAGTTGATTCTTCCTTGCTCTAGTGCTTCAACTGAGTTGAGAAGATATCACCTGACCAATGCATCCTTTGAGCATCATGTTGATAACCTTTCTTGTTCTTCTTGAGTGGGTTGATGTTTGCTTTTAAGTATTGGCATTGACTCATGTCTAGATATATATCCATAAAGATTTCTACCTTCTAGATATGCTTCCATTCTAATAGACCAAGCAGAGTAATTACCTCGATCCAATTTGTCAATTGATGATGGGAATCCATCTCCCATGTTGAGTTGATGATTGCTCGGATACCACTGTGAGGAGATGGTTGAATACACTCCAAAAATGAGCTGGTGGTGCACAAATCTTGCTCTACACCTGCCAATGTTACTTCAGATTACTTTAGTAGACACCTTCAGCTTCCCAAATATGCATTTGGAACCATAATGTGCTTTAGAGCATCATCTTCAAATAGTTGCATCAAAACAAACTACCTCCAAGTTTGAATAGTTGTAAAAACTTGTTATTTATGGACTGTAACTTGCTCAGTGTTTCATTTAGTGCTCACTCACTGATTTCAATTGAGTTGAGAGCTTTTAGCCATATCTAATTGGACCCCTAAGCTTGTTATAGGAAGTTATTTCACTAATTTAGGATGAGTACATGCTAAGAAATAATCTTAAGAAGTTAGGGGTGTAATCCCTACATTTTGGGGAGATGACAGAGAACAGACATAGGCAGATTGTAATGAACCTATCTCACATATCTCTAAACCAAATGATGTGAAACTTGATAGCATAAAACTAGAAGGTCTAAGATACATGTACTAAGTTGAATCATAGTAAAATAATAAATATACGTAGAGAAATCCTCAAAATAAACTCATTGAAATTGAGAGTCTATCAGGAGGTAATAGTGAACATGAGATAGTTGCATAATCTGAAACAAATTTGTAATATATTGAATGTATGATACAAAGGAGATGATGTAGGCTTACTCATGCATGTGTGGGCTAAGCGTGCCCACAATCTTGAAGCTCAATGTGTCCTTGTACTAGTGTCTTTTTTGTGACTAAAAGTCATGAGCTTTTATAGATGAGTTCAAATTTGAATTTTGAATCTGCCACCTAAAAGTGATCCTATGTTGAAGCTCAAGGACAAGGACAAAGCAGGGAAGCACAACAAATAAGTGGACACACAAGAAGGAGGAGCAAGTAGGGAGCTCCAAGAAGCACCTGTCAATTTTTCAGAAGAAATCCCTATAAAAATAGTGATTTTCATCACTAAAAACCATTGTTAATACCATTTTCCATTTTTGCAATTCCATTTTGTCCAAGCCAAGGAGTCCTTGAGCTTGAGGAGTATTAGAACTATCTTCCTAACAATTGGTAATTTGTAGACTCCGTTTGAGCCCCCAAATAAGCCCTAGAACCTATTTTTTTACTAGGCTGGACACTAGGTCTCGACAGGGCCAAAATCACTCAAAAAACTATAAAAAGGGGTGGAGAGCTCATTTTTGGGGGTTAGCTTGTTGTAGATTTCAGCTTTGTAAGAGAACCCTTTGGCAATCGAAGTCCTTCCATTGTTCCACTCTTTGCTCTTACTTTGTGCACGTGTGTGTGTATGTGTGTGCATGCTTGTTTGCTTTCACTCACGCACTTGTGCCATCACTTGCTCATGGTCTTCATACTGGTCCTCATGTCTCCACGGATTGACATTTATGAGGTGAAGATCCTCACGTTGGTACATGCCATTGTGCTAGAGTGACACCAAATTTGCCGCCGTTGCCAAGGAGAGAGCTTGGAGGACGAGCGTGTGATGCTAAGATGTAGAGTAGCGATGTTGGAAGGTAAAAAAATCACCATTTTCAGTTCAGCTTTTGATTTCTTCTTCTCCTTCATCTTCATCATCATCACCATCTCCACCCACCTTCATATTCTCATTTGTTTCCATTTTTTAGAGTCCATTCACCTCGCTTTTTACTTGTGGTTGTGAGAAAGAGTCTTAGAGGGGGTGCAGAACTGAAACGCTGAAGAAATAGTACCAAAATAGTCAAAAATCAGAGTGAACAACCCCAGACGTGACATAACCTGCACCAAGTATCATGAGTGCAATCTCGCAGGTTTGAGGGAAGATTTGGCATCTACAGACACATAGGAGTGAGAAGGAGGACCCAAGGTACTCATATTTGCAAAAAATTTTGAATTTGGACTCCAAAAAATCCAAGTATCGTGTTCTCCCGCGGTTGAGTATCGTGAACTCCTGTGGTCGAGTATCGTGATACTTAGGCTTGTGAGATATCAAGTATTGTTGAGTATTCTCTCGCGATACTGGTCACATATCGTATATCATGAAAGTTTTTTCCGCGATACCTGGGAGATATCATGTATCGTTGAATTTTTCTTGCAATACTTGGGGCATATCGTGTATCGTGGAGATCTAAAAGCGATATTTGGTGAGTATCGAATATCGCGGGATTTTTCTTGGTTGAATATCGAGTATCGTCAACATTTTTTGCGACATTTGTTGAATATCGTGTATCGTGAATTTCTTTTCTCGATACTTGTTCCATATCGTGTATTGTTGAACTTTTCACGATACCTCACATATATCAAGTATCGTTGATTTGGCTCTGGCGATACTTGTGCAATATTGTGTATCGTTGAATTTTACTCGCGACACCTAGCGCATATCGTGTATCATGAGATTCTTCTCGTGACATCTATCGGATATCGAGTATCGTGGACCTACTCCTGTGTCAAGTGTCGCGTATTGTTTGGTTGAGATATCGTGTATCATGGCAAAGCAAGTATCATGTATCATCCGCCTGTTTTGTAGTAATCCTAGAGAGGTCTTGTTTCCCTGTTTTAACCCCCAGAACCCTGAACTGGCATAACTTTCTCATACGAAATCCGTTTGTTGTGATTTTGGGTTTGTTGGAAAGCTTGTGATAGGGTATTTTGAAGTTGACCCTCAGGGAAACTAGAAAACCAAGGAGTTCCAAAGGATTTTGAGCAATATAAGAGAACTTTGGGACTAGAAGCCAAGGCTTATGAGCTTGAGATCTGGCAGACACTTAGGCAAGGACAGACAAAGCATTAGATCATCTGAGCTAGTGTCAACCATATGGCCAACTCTTGGGCTCAACAACTTAGTGGTTATCCTTACACAATAAGTCTTTTAGCATGGAAAGACCCACACCTACCTCAGGAACTGCGTATTTACAGACACCAAAAGGTCCCTATAAGACCCAATTAGAGTATATCAGGACCAACCAATTAGGTGCTCGTATCTCTGAGGATGGTCTCAGACGATCAGTAGTCCAGCTCAAAAATCTTGATCAACCCTTCGGACTTGAACACCCAATGGTCAAGTTTGAAGAGGGTTCATACATTGATAAGGACGGAACCATGTATGTGGTTACCATCCTACCAGACAGGACTGATGAGTTTGGAAACATCATCCCTGAGAATGAGATAGGAGACCTAGAGCAAGGAGACCTCGGACGAGAACCCAAGACTCCTTGAGGTAGTTCAGCTTTGACTAGAGTGATCACTCCAGAATGGATTTCCCAAGACAACAAAAGCATAAAGCTATTCTTGAATAGAGAAACGGAGGAAGCCTTTTGGAGATTTAAACCAGATAAACCAAGCCCTATAGTCACCATCTGTGAGTTCAAGGATCCGGAGACACCAGGGAAAGTTGTTTATCTGGATCACACCTCTGAGAAAATGTTCTTGGTGAAAGAGCAGGATAGGCATGCATACACTTGGCAGGGTGAATGAATTTTCCCTTCACCAAGATCTAATGTTTCCTAGGGCCTCCAAGGAGCCGGATCATCCAAGTCTCATGAAACCCAGAGGGAAAGAACTAGAGAGAGACCTGAGGTAAGCTTTGCACACACAGTGGGTAGAGACCGATCCGGAATTGAAAAGGAAAGACCTGAAAGGGAGAGACATAGAGTTCATAGACATCAAAGAGATGATCATGATTTCCCATTGCCTAGACCACGAGAGCACTCAAGAACCTTGGACCCTCTTAGGTGGTTAAGACAATGAAGAACTATTTTGATGGGTCAGGAGATCCTTATGATCATGTGGCCGAGTTCAAACAAGTGTTAAGAGCTAAACAGGTCAAGGACTTGTTCACTCAGTTTGAGGCATTTGGTTTGACTCTTAAAGGTACTGCCTTAGCTTGGTTTCAACCCGTGAATAGTCGCAACTATCAAGACATAAGCCAACTGCTAGAAGCATTCATTATAGAATTTTCCAAGAGTGGTATCAGGCATAACACATTATCCTTGATCCACAACTTCAAGCAGACACCCCAAGAAACCGTGCGACTTGCAGGAATAAGGTTTAGACAGTACTTAGAAAGATGCCCTGTTCCGGAGTTGCCCACACCAAACGAACAAGTGGCCTTGTTTTTAGATGGCTTACTAAGCACAAATTTAAGGTCATATGTGTACTTGAAAGAGCCTAGATCCATAGAAGAGTGTGTGCGGATGATAGAAGACAACTTGGGTGAGGAGTTAGAATTGTCCAAACTCTATAAGGATTCTGATAGTTCTACTAGTCATACCTCAAGAACATCCACGGAGATAGATGAGATAGCTGAGCAGATTGCAAAGAAGTTAGGAGTTCAAAATAGACAAACACCAAGGGCCACCTCATTGAAGCGATGTTACAACTGTGGAGGAGACCACATGGCTAATGTTTGTCCAATGATGGCTCAGCCCCAAGGGAACCCTAATGCTCTATATTGCACCATTGAGAGAAAATACACAAATCATACGGCTCAAGATTGTCCATACAATAGGCAGGCTATCAGACAAAATTATCAGCAACCTTACCAACAGGGTAGGTATCAAAATCAATACCAACAGCCATATTATAGGCCATAACAGCAATATCAGGCACCATATAGGCCACAACAAGTCCTAGGAAACCAACCACCAGCTCCTGCCAATGTGATCCCAGTTAAATATACGATGGCGAAGGAGAACCCTAATAGAGCATTGGTGCCACTAACCCCGTTGGTCTCAGAAAATGACTCTCACGCTCAAGGTTTAGAATACTTCCATGAAGATAGTTCACAAGCTTATTACATAGAGTCACCTGAGCAAAGTGAGACTTCTCCATATCAATATGAGACACCACCAATGGGACAAAATTGGGAGCCAGAATACTCCAATGTCATGTATACGAATCCAAATCCTAGGCCCCAAGTGAGACAAGTAAGACCACAAGCCCCTAGAAGACCATGCTTTAGATGTCAGGGCGACCATTTCATTCGTGAATGTCCCCATCAACCAGCGCTTGGATAAGGACAAAACATCACAATACAAGGCTTTTGTCCTGAATGTGGCAAGGAACATCTCTCGAGAGAGTGTCCCAAAAACCCCTCTAGTGCACCCAAGGTTACACCCATCAATGTGGTAGGCTTAGTGGCAGATTCAAGTTCAAGTAGTAGTAACGTGGCTCCCGTACAGGCAGTTACTAGGGCACAAGCATTAAAACAGGATAAACCAACTGAGCAACTAGAGCCAAGTGACTCAGGAGAGTCTAGTAAGAGGAAACCAAGAACATGTAAGGATACAAGAGAGAAGGCTAATCGCAAGTGGAACAAAAAGATATCGGAACTAGAAGAAAGCCTAAGGGATACCAAAACAAAAATAGAAGACATTGCATCTCAAAGCCCCTCTCATGCCAAACCTCCATCCACACCACCTCATTCCACCCCACCGCCCATTGCAAATAGACCGCAATCAGAGTCTGTTCGTTCTTGTAGATCCAACTCCAGAAGGTTTGGACATGATGTTCAAGGCCTATCAGGCTCGTCTTCAAGAAGGGCCAACAGCTGCGAACCTGGACAAGAGTTACCCTAGAGCAGACTTAAAGATTGAACGAACAAAGATGTGCATGAAAATGGTAGAAGTAGCTCAAGCTATGGTTGAAACTAGTCAAAAGTTCAATCAGACAAACTCTGTCAAGCTAGATTTGCATTTCCAAGGCTTACTAGAAAGATTAGAGCAGTTGGTAAACAAGCCGCAGGTTTCTTCACCTCCAGAGGCTCAACCGGTTGTTGAAAGAGAAAGCTCACCACCAAGGAAAGCTTATGTTCCTTATTCCGTGGATGATGGAACACCTCTTTCAATGCAAAAGTACTCTCAAGAGTTCTTGCAGGAAATACAAGAAGAGAAATGGGCCAAGGAGAAGGGTAATCCCCCTCCTATTCCTGAGATTGATGATCTTCATGATCAATTTCCCCAAGACATTCCGTCTATCTATGGAGATCAAACAGAGCAACAAGAGGATGAGAGATTAGATTTTGAATCTAATTCTTTACAAGAGTTGCCTCATTTCATAGGCCCATGGGAATCTGAATCTCTCCAGATCAGAGCTCCCACAATATTAGTAAGAAACAAAGACTCAATGATTCCAAGAAACACTGATGTCATGAAGAACACTAAGGTTCAGTGCCATCTCACGGTAGAACAGCTGCTCAAAGCAAAACCTGAGCTATGGAATCATGTGAAGGATCAAGTTCCAGAACTTGATTCCAATATGGCCAAAGCAAGCTCTAAGCAAAAAACTCTAGAGATACCTCTAGACAAGATAGGAGACATAAGTGAAGGTGAAGAAGGTAATACTTATCTTCCAATCACCTATCAAGGTTACACAACCAAAGCAATCGTAGATTTAGGTGTTGGTGTTGCTATTGCGACCACCTCCTTGTGGAAGCGATGGGGCAAACCCACATTAAGACCAACTAGAATGAAGCTTCAAATGGCAGATGGTCATTTTGAAAGACCTCTAGGATTGCTCGAAGGGATAACTCTAACCACTTGTGGTATAGAGTTTGAACATAAATTTTCTATATGTGACTTTGAGAAAAATAATGTCTATGAAATGATCCTAGGAAGACCCTTCCTACGACAATTGCAAATAGTACAGGATTGGGGAACCAACTCCTTGTACTTACAGCACTTAGGGGTCACCACCAAGGTCAATCTAAAGGATTACACCTTCAGATATGTACCACCCCTATAGTGGAATCCTATCCACAAAGCAAAAGAAGATTCAATCTTTGTGCATTCTGGAAGTTCACCTGATCCATCATGGCTGCATGAAGATACTCACTTGTGGATGTGCAAGGCTGCAGAGGAAGAGGAAAATCGCCTAAAAGCAAGGGAAGAAAGAACTTCCCCAGGAGATAGACCAATCAAAGACCCATCCTATACACCGATGATATTTTGAGATGAGGAATTTGAGCCTCATGGTTGGGCAAAAATCTTAGCTACCATGGACATTGCAGTCAATGAAGAACAATGGACACCTCATTGTGATGAGGAGGGTTATGATATTTCAGTGTTCATGTGTCAGCCCTTGTTGGAAGAATGTGATCCTAGGGAGGTCATATAAGAAGAAGAGAATGACGACGATTTAGAATCCATTGTGATGGATACTTACTTTGACTCAGAGGAACACTATTTAGAAGACATAGGAGTGTTAACCCAAAAAGAAGAAGAACCTCTCACAAGTATTAAAACTGTAAATTCAAAGGAAGGAAGTGAAGGAGGTCAAAAGAAAAAGAAAAGAAAAGCAGTGAAACAAGAAGAGGAGGAATCATTGTTTGAAGTACCAGAAAATTGAAGTTGAAGATTGGAAAATTTTGATACGAATGCCTAAGAGAGAGGCCATCATAGGAGAATCATATGATAATAAAGAAAAGACCAAAAAAATTGTTGTAACCATTGAAGGTCCACAAACTACATAGGTGAAATTAGTCAAAGAACTAGGATGACACATTCAACAAGAGTAAAAGAACAATTATAGGCCATAGGAGTGTTTGAAGAAACAATATTGAAGTCCGCTTATTTGCAAGAAATCACACCTTGCTAATATATCAAATGAAATGCAGTATATTCCCTACTTTATGATCCTGGTTGAGTGAAATGCAGAGATCAAATGGATAACCGAGAAAATACCAACTCATGCTGTAGAATTCCATCTAGAAAACTTGACCCTGACAGCACAACAAGGCACCATCTATGAACCTAACTAGCGAGCATAAATCCTCCAAGAATATCCAAAAGTGATGCACACATGGAAAAAGGCACCCCTACATGTTTTATATAATACATGTTATGGTCCAATGCGCAGACACTACTCTTGGCCAACCTTCGTGATCAAAGTGTAGAACGCTCCAAAGTGCAAGGACTGGTTGAATTATTTGTATCTTGCACCACCTCAAGGCAACCCTACAATAGCATACATGATGGCTATCATAAGGCATTGACTCCCAAAATTACACAAAATGATGGATCTTTTGACCTGAATGCAATTGAAGAGTTTTAATTTAATGCAAACTACTTTCAAAGTGTTCCGAAAGCTTAAAGCACCACATATGTCAAACCTAGTCTTTCAACATGGAAATCTCGGCCTTGTGTATGACATGTCACTACACCATTGATGCAAATTTTCAAGGATCTGTCAAATTAAGTACTTGCCCACGTGTTATAAGTAGACATTTGGATAGATGTTCACTACTAGATTTTGTGAGTATATCTCACTGCCCACACATCTTCTCTAGTTATTCATTTGTGAATAAATGATGTACTCAACACATTACTACTATACACAACAAGACACTCTCTCTACTATTGATTGGACAAAATTAGAAGCAGATCTAGCAAGAGGCCTTTGTATTAAACAGTAGATCCTTGCACAACACTTACTCCAAAACTCTATCAATCACTGCCTATAACAAAGATCTGTCAAGGATGACATACGTGAGAGGCAGGAGGTGTTAGCAGTGCCAAAGGTGGAGGAAACTGACATAGACATCACAAAAGTATTTGAAAAGCACCAAATATTTAGTGCTTTTCAAGATCACAAGTATCATTTAAAATTTCAACAATGATCTTTATCACTAATCTTGTATTATAAATCCCCTATTTTGTAAATTATTTCTCTATTTTGGGGAAGCCAAGGAGTTCTTGAGCTTGAAGATCTTAGATAGAACTCACATTCCTAATTTCATAATTTTTAGAGTTTGTTAGATGCCTCAAAAGTAGTTTAGTTTTTAACTATGCTAAACATTAGGTGTGAAACCAACCAAAACTCCTATAACAATATTAAAAGAGTTAGCGAAATAATTTTTGAGGTTGGATTTTTTGAGGTGTGAGCATTGTAAGAACTTCTTTTGTATTGTGAACTCTTGAATAAAATTAATCTTCCTGCGATTGTCTCTCCTATTGTCTCTACCTTGTGTGTGTGTGTGTGTGTGCATCAAGTGTGCTTCTCACCTTCACATTCATGAACATCATTCATTCACGATCCTTGTATAATCCTTACATCTCTATAAATTGACAATTAAGGAGGTGAAACTCCTTGACATGGTACTCATCTTTGTCTAGAGCAAAAAATTTCCATTTGACATTCACAAATGAGGTTGTCCATCTTTAGAAAAATTTCAAGTAGATGTATTTAACAACTGTCAAAAATGCAAGCCTTTGGATGAGAATGCCTACATAATTATGTACTCTTCTGATTTCCCTCAATCATTTCATATGACATTTTGCCCTTTTCTTGTTGACATTTTACCCTTTTCTTGCTAGAGTCTTTTTGAGAACCACTCTAGCTCTCGGTATTTGTGCTTTTGATCCATATTTGCCTCGTTCTCTATACTAGTATTCCTTGGTTTTGATATTTGGTTGTGTAAATGTTTCTTGTAGTCTGCTTTTTCCTAGCCATGATCTACCTCACCACAAGGATACATAGGAGTTTCTTAACCTTATGGACATGAAAGTAAAAAATTAAACGGAGAAGACTAAAGACACAACAAATTTGATTAGGGCCATCCAAAGTTTTCCTAATGCTCTTATCACTTGAATTGGTCAAATCCAAAAACGCAAGCCCTAAAGTGATTTCATGCATTAGGAAAAAAAGTGAACCCTGCATGGGCCTTGTAAGGATTCCTAATTTTTAGGGATTAAGCTTAATCTTGTCTTTTTTTTAGGCTGAGCTAGGACCTTCTCTCTCTTCTGCACATAGAGAGAGAGAAAAACCACTTTCCACCTCATCAAATCCGTCCATCTTTATGAATAAAAAAATGAGTTTTCTGAAAAAGTCTCTTTTTCAGCTATTCTTTATTCAAAATGGCCCATACTTTTATGTATATGTCAGAACTTAATTTTTTTAGACTTATTTTTATAAAAAATACTTTAAAAACATACTTTTCAAAATCCCTCCAAAAGTTAAGTGCCACATCATCAAACTCGTAACTTTGGTTGCCCCAAAACATGAATTTTTGAAAAAAAACTCATTTTCCCTCTAACATACTGAAAAAAGTCATTTTGACCTATCCACATACCAAAACACACTTTTTTTCTTGCACATAGCTACTGTACTAGCCATTCCAGCCATCTGTGTGCTTCTTCCCATTCGGTGCTGGAGTTTTGGAACATCATGGTGCTCACATGTATTATGAACATGACACCAGCACCAGCGCGTGCTCCTCACTCAAAGAGTGTACATGTTCGTGTTCCTACAGAATTTGCACCAACAACTAGAGGTAGCAATGACATAGATTCTCAAAATGCACGACGTGCAGCTGGAGAGAAGAATATTGATCTTTGGGTCCATGGTGCTTTGTATCCCTTGGATCCAATGGCTAATGTTCATCCTAGATTCCATACTATCTCCACATTTCTACAATTCCTTGGTTCCGGTGAAGATGGACTCCTAGGCTATTGCAAGCGATTGTCTAACCATTCTACATCTATAGCAAATTATTGGATGCAACAATGTCATCACAACCATTTCAAGATACACAGTTTAGAGAGTGCTATACACACTTTAGAAAGTGCTATCAAATCTTTGGATGAGCACAATAATAGACTCAAACAAGATGTGGAAGAAAAGGAGAGCACAATTACAAAGTTGAAAGCCAATCTTACACAACTAAAAGAGACTCCACTTGGGATGAGATTTAGGAAACGACCATTATCATCCTTTCAAGCTCTTTCAACTGGTGGTGGAGCACGGAAGCGACGTGTTTACGCACTTAGGTATGTATTTCCTTTGTTTAGTTATGTTACAAGACTTTTAGATTGAGATTCTTATTGTGCAGGTCATTTGTTGAAGATGCGAGTGCTTCCTCAACAATGGAGGATCAATTGAAGTTTCTGAATTCTTGTCTTAGCAACAAACATGTGCTTATGATCTTGGAGTCACCAATAGGAAATCACATCAAAACCCAAGTGATTAAAGATTTTGCAGGCAACTTAGAAGATATTATTAGTCCTAGTGAGGTACAGATGGTATGTGATGAAGCAGGTGTTAGTACTAGAGCGTACACTGCATTGTACAATCTTTTGAAGCAGGCTCTACAAAACAAAGGTATTTTCCAGAGCATTTTTCCATGCCCTTACAAGGTATCTGTGAGGAAGAAGATACCCAATGAGGATGTAGCCAATACTCTTGGCAATTACCTGCATATAGAAGATGTTATGCCTGCATCCATTTATCATTCATCTACATCAAAGAAAGAGTTGAAAAACACATCTAGACAGGGATTCATCTACACAAAGTACAACAACATATTTGTCAATTTGGAGAGGCTCCAAAAGGAAATGGTTAAATTTTACAAATCCACACTTCAAGGTATATCCATTGTTTTGATAATGACATTCATAGTATTTTTAATAATATAATGTTTGTTATTTGATGTAGATTGTGGTTCCAAACTCAAGTTTGTATTGAAGCTAGACGAATGTCAAATCATAAAGGGACGCCGTATGGAGAGACTTAGTGTGACACTCATGAACGAAGCTATGGCCCATGCTATTATTGATGATAGTGAAGAATCTACCCATCACTTTACATATAGTGTCCAATCAGAGAAAGATATATGGTGGTTAGGTGCTATTGAAGTACCTAAAGAATCCAATGATGTTCTTACATGGATTTTCAATAGGATCCCATGGATCACAGAGGTGATAACTTCTCAAATTCATGGTGCCAAAATCAATGTAGAAAGCCTTGGTGATTTTGAAGTAGAGTGGCACTTAGGTGGAGACTTAAAGACTATCAAATGCATGTTAGGGTGCAAACAAGGTGCATCTACTCTCTATCCTTGTCCATATTGTACACGAGGTTATAAACGAACAAAGAGAAAACAAAACAACATAGATGATTTAGTTGATGACACAGATGCAACTCCATCTGCTGAATGGGATACACCTTTAATGAGGTGTCCCATGTTAGGTACACCTAATCGTGACATGTCAGATAAGGATTGGAATCCCATTATTCCATTCCCTTTAGTCAATGTCCACTTTTGCACCTTGCATGCCTTCATGAGAATTTTTGATAGACTATTGAAGCTCCATATAGAATACGCATTTGCCATGAAGCCAGTTGATAAATCTATTCAAGCTATAAAGAAATTGGAGGAACTTCTTAATTCAATTGGTTGTCATGGTGGAAATGTAACCCTAGTTGTTAAGAAAGTTGGAGAATCTCAAGATAGCTTGCAACAAGTGTCAATGATAGGGAATAAAGCAAGACATTTTTTTAGAAGAGGTACTAGCACTCAAAATAATGAACGTTATGAGCTGTGGAAAGACCTATGCATGATCACAACAGACAATGACTCTCAAGTTGATCTTTGTAATAAGAGAAAGAAAGTTTGGTCGAGCTTTGATAAGGTTGTAGGCTTAATGGGTCTGACTAGGTCTAGTGCTATTCAACGTCAAATGTTTCAAGAAACATTAGTGGAGTTCACCAAGTGTTTCATTCAATGTTGGGGAGAGAGCAATATAACACACTACATTGTAAGTGTAATCTTCTTCTACAAGTGTTCATTGCACTTACCTTTTTCCAATGTACTTAACAATTTTTAGCATATTTTGTTTGCACATGGAGCTTTTTTCATGCATCGATATGGGTCATTAGAGATTTTCAGTACCCAAGGAATGGAAAAGTCACACTACAAAGCGAGGGGTGTCTACTTCAAAAACACCCGACATGGTGGTGGCCCAATGCAATCAAACTACATGGAGGAGATGTTTAATTGGTTTTACCGCACTACATTCTCGAGAAAGTTTTTTGTGGAACGACTTAGGGATTCAAAATTGGCAAAACTTGCAAGAAAGATGCAACACAACATTGCCAGTGAGAAATGGAAGTCATCGTTAGGTCCTCTTCATCATGCTCAGTGGCGTGCAAGGAGACAACGAGAAGGCTCAGCTTGGAAGTAAAGTGAATTCGCTATTTCCCATTATGTGGTAATACATATGATTATTGTAATCTTGATTTCAATGTGTTATTATTTAATATATAATATTCTGTATGGTTTTAAACAGGTTTTGTCCGTTCTAGTGTGAACAAACAGTTTTTTAAAAAACTCTATAAATAGAGAGAACTCACTTCATTTCACACTTTTTGCAACTCAAGAGAATGACACGCACCAAGCAAACTGCAAGGAAAGATCGCGTCTTCTTTCCTAGCCCTCATCTAGGGACACAACGCCCACCATGGTTGCAACCCCCCCAAAGGCCTCGAAGTGGTTCCCAGAGCACATCTGTGCCTGTGTCACACGATGGCACACCACCTGGGAGCAATTCAGTGCGAGAAAATGAAGTTTCCAATAGACAAGATTATTACACTCCAGGACGATCAGAGGCCATTTCAGATGATGAGCCACCAACAAGGACACCCATCAAATCAAGACCCAAACAGAAGTTGATCAGAAGGAGTGTACCAGAGAGCGACGAAGAGTCATCCCCAAATGAGGAAAGCAACAATCAACCACCATGGAATGATATGCAAATACCAACGAGCCATAGGGTGACACATGGAGGTAAGACACTTCCACAAGGACAAGGGCAAATACCAACAGAGGAGGAAAGAGAGCAAAGTCAACAACCACATCAACAACAAAATGTGCAAGATGAAGCTGGGCCCTCACATCGTGTACATCGGAGAAAAAAAAACTATCAACCTCGACGTCGACCTCAACGCCAGCCAAACATACCTCCCAACCCAAGAGCTCCACAAAGACGAAGGAAGCACTGCAGGGCTTTTGCAGAGATACGACACTACCAAAAGTCCGTTGAACTACTCATACCACGAAGAGCTTTTGCAAGGGTAGTGAAAGAGGAACTACAAAGCCACCAAGCAGGTCTAAGAATACAAGGGATAGCACTTGAAGCACTTCAAGAGGCAGCTGAGGCCTACCTCATCTCCATGCTTGAGGACTCTAACCTCTGTGCTATCCATGCCAAGAGAGTAACCATACAACCGAAGGACATTCAGCTAGCAAGAAGAATTAGAGGAAATAACCCATGATGTGTATATTATACCCTATGATAGGCTACTTTGCGATGTAATACAATGGATAATAGAAAATTTTGTTTTGACTTATATTCTTTGTCTCTTTTTTCTCTCTCACTCTCTCTCTCTCTCTCTCTCTCTCTCTCTCTTTCAGTCAGTTATATATGGATTCAGTTAAACATGCATGCACTTGCCTATTGTTTTATGACTAGATATGTTCATTTTCTACATACTGGTGTGCAACATGTCCTTTTCATACCAAAAAACCCCCAGCCACAGAAACGCGGGATTCAGCCCTCCAAAATTTTTGCAAGGCTGAATCCCGCGTTTCTGTGGCTGGGGTTTTTTTTGCAATATTTGGTCTTTGGTAAGCATAAGACATATGGTAGAGATGCAATGGTCTAGGTATTAAGAAGTTATACTCTATAGGAATTGAGATCTTTAGCTACTAAAGGCTGATTTTATACCCTACTGAAAACTTCTGGTCCTGATAATACCAAAACCAATTGAAAATCTGAAATTACATAGTTTCCTATGTATTGTAGCACCTAAAAACACTAGATAAGGCCAAAAAAGCCCCAGCCACAGAAACGCGGGAAACAACCCTGCAAAAATTTTGCAGGGTTGTTTCCCGCGTTTCTGTGGCTGGGGCTTTTTTGGCCTTTTTTAAGCATATAATCATACAGAGGACCAAAGCACAATACAAAGACCCCCAATTAGATACAATTTGTGGAGAGAAGATAAGTTCAATTTTTTAGCACATTCATATACAGAACTAGACAAATGATGAAAAAAAAAGTTTGTATTATCAAGACATTACATCATTTCTCAGCTGCCTTCAATTTCTCCACAACTTTCTTTCTCCTTTGGAGAGATTGAGGCAGCTGGTAAGTCAATACAGATCTTGATATTACATGGGGGTCTTGCATTCCAAGACTCATGGCGATACCTATTTGCCCTAATACTTTTCCTCTAAAATTAAGTCCTAAAGTAGTTACAACTAAGGATTTCCTCACCAAAATGACACAATTAGTGCCTTGGGTAATTGTACATAAACACAAAATCTTGCTAAGGGCCTTCAAGCACCAAGTGATGAAGTGCCCATCGGGACTGTAGTCTTTGTGTATGATAACAAAATCATCCTTTGGCAACTTTCCGATGTAGTTTGCCAAGGATGCACCACTCCCACGAGAAGCTCGATCCCCACCAGACCTTGCTGCGAACTTGTCGAGCTCAATTGCTTCCTGTTAAGAACAAATGAGAATTCAAGCTCTTACAATGTTAACTTAAAATTATCGATTTATTTAATTCAATTACCACTTACATCATGAAGCTTGTCTTCTTCCTCCCCTCTTCCAGGGGCATCAAGATCAATGCTAGAGTGGGCCATGCCACTCTGCTCTGCTACATGGGATGTAGGAATTTTTTGCTTCAGTATCCTCTCCTGTGCTGCACTGAACTCCTCCTCTGTAGTAGAATTGTTGTCATCATTTAAAATATCAGCACACACCATTGATATGGTGTCTGCCACAGAATCCCCAAGTGGGATGGACTTCTTTTCAAGTATGTCAGATGTGTTGTCAAGTGGAACATCTGACATTGTGGAGAAAATACTCAAGCATTCATCTAGACGTAGACCGAATGCCTTCTCAATGTCATGGAGTAAAATAAATTCCTCTCCATCCACAACGATGCAGGAGAGATATTCAAGTTCCACCTCTGGTAATGTGGGCTCAGAGGGGTTGAGATTTGAAGGGGGGGCCTCCTCCATGCTTGATTGCACATGTAGTTTATCCTCAACACCACCAGGAAATTCTTGGTGGATTGTAATGCTTTCTTTGGAAAAATTTATGGCCTCTGGTTGAGGCTCATTCTTCTCCTTAACAAAACCCCCAGTGGCAAGGTTGGGGAGCTCAACAGGTGTAGGTTCCGGCTCCTCATTAATAATAAAATATGTTGTTGCAGTGTAGGATAGGTACTTTGTACCCATCCTCTTCTTTTTGTTAAGTTTTTTTACTAATGGCACAGAGTCATCTAGTAAGTGCCCAGCAGTTTTTGCAATTGCCATGAAGCGCTTAAGGCGCTTCATGAAGGCTTCATCGCCTCTATGTATGTAGAGTAGAAGGTCACATGGAACCCATTTACCCTCATAAGGCGGTATTTCTATAGAAAAACGCAAGATGTAGTACTCAAGGAACTCTATGATTTCCTTGAGCACATCAGAGTTCAGTTGAAACACAATAGAAAAAAAAAATTCTCAGAACTTTAAAATTATAATAAATTGCCATTGGAAAAACCAAAGATTTGGCAAATTGTACATCATATTGAGATCAAAAAATTTTACATGCTACATGTCTTGCATGTTAAATACATTGTTGCAGATGTAGGATTATAAATGGAACATAGGTGTGTGTACACTGTAGCACTCAAATAGTCCTTGAGCTATGACAATGAAAGTTGAGTTCCATCCACACTCCATTCAAGGAGGACTTTAATTTTATCCTCCAACCTCTTACCAATCTGCAGACAAATAGAAAACTTTAAATGAACATATTTGAGTGTAAGAATTTGTATAAACAAAAGAAGAAATACCATATGCTACTTACCTTATGCCCTTGTATTCTGAACTTTGATTGATCCAGATCCTCAAATCCCATGATTACTAGATGTTCTCTCACGTTGGCAAGAGTCCAATGATGATTTACTGAAATAACTTCCATTTCATTGTTGGGTAGATTTATCTTAATTTCAAATGAAATTAAAACACCCTCAGAACTTTGTAATGGTATCCATTCACCAAGTTTACACATCCAACGATCATAATAGAATCTAATGTACAATGAAGTACGATGTTTCAAGTATCGAAATCCTATGCCTGTTGCACCAATTTTACAAATGTATCTATCCCCTTTGGTGCATCCTTCTACAAGTCCCCATTTTTCACCTAGCAAACACTCTACCTGCTCATACGTGATATCTTTTAACATGAACATTGTTGACGTCTCTAGAATTGTGAATATCTGAAATAAATGTACAAAACAATGAACAGGAACACACCAATGTAATCCTATAGATCTTGAAACTCTTGTAAATTTCAAAGAGTTGTGTATGTCCATCACCATCTTATGCTTCAAAGATGTTAATGTCCATACATCAGGTTGCGGCCACTCAAGCTTTAAGAGAGAATCTACCTTAATCATCTCTAACTTGCCAAAATCATTTCATGAAGAGGGTACAACATATGTATGTGTGTAAAAGAAAACTCTCTCACATAATAGCTGAGCAGGACGGGCTTGTGGAAAGACTATCGACCCAACATCTGCATGCAATGCTTGGAAAGTACCTGTAAGACTATGAAGTGGTTGTTCTTCCACCAAGGTAGAAGGAAATATGTCTACAACAAAAAAATACACAACTTAGCTAGGTATATTCTGAAATTTGGACAAAAGTCAATGAGTAATACTTACAGTTGATAGGATATCTCATTTTGTTTGAGTTTTCCAATTTCATGGTTGACATTGTGAACGCATGTTGTACAATGGCAACAGTTTCACCATTTTTGAGCTTTTTGAAGCCTAGTAACTTCCCTTTCCAATGAAGATCCAAGTTTCCACGATCTCTCACACGGTGAGGACCAACACCAGAGGGTTGCATGTACACCCATGAACCTTTGCATAACTCCTGTCCTAACCAAAATCCTTCTGGAGCCTTGATATTGTGACATTTTATCGCGATAACCTCATCTTTTGGACGTCTATGAGATTTAGGTTTCTCCATTGGAGATCAGGCTATGGAAATGACAGTAGGAATTCAAAGAAGATGATGCATAGAGAAAGAAATGGAGATGCAGGAGCTGCAATGGTGTGCTAGGGAGAGAAAGTAGTGGAAAGAGATGACTTTTTGGGACCTGGGTATGAAAATGGGAGGTTTTGGAGGGAGAAAGTTGCATTTTGAGTTATTTTTGAAAAAGTCACTTTTTTCACTTCAGCTCATGCACGGATTTTGATTTAGAACCCAAAAATAGCACTTTTGATCCTAAAAAGTGGTTGGGGGACCATTAAATGGTGTTATGATGAGTTTTATAACTTTTTGAAAATTTTGAATTTTTGGGCCCAGGTAAGTTACGAGATTCCTTTCTCTCTCTAGAGGCAAAACCTGAACATAGGGGAATCCTGTCCCCTCATCCCCCTTCAGCCTAGT
The DNA here is from genome assembly GCA_020310875.1 of Ceratopteris richardii. Taxonomy (NCBI): domain Eukaryota; kingdom Viridiplantae; phylum Streptophyta; class Polypodiopsida; order Polypodiales; family Pteridaceae; genus Ceratopteris; species Ceratopteris richardii. Next base: position 77,990,057 of record CM035406.1, on the reverse strand, counting down.
GATTTATAGGCTATAGACTGTGTCCACCACCCTCCTCTCATTGGTCCATCACTAATCACTCCTTAATCCAAAAGGCCCATGCAGGGTTCATTTTTTTCCCTAATGGTGTATTTCATGACATAAGTAATCCCTAAACTGAATATCAAGACAAATTATGCATAAGTAAATTAAGCATCCAACAACATGTTGATAGAGAACAACATCAAATGCATCTCCAACATCATGAAGAATCAACCATAAAATTATTTACATAAGAGTAGAAATATTTTTTCAATCAAGAACAAAATGCTATAATAATGTGCTAATATATTTTTCTTGACTCAAAGCTATTCTACCATCAACTTGCATAAATTGAATGCCCAAATAATGATGAAAATGCCCCAAATGTGACATCTCAAAAGAGGCATGCAAATCAGCCTCAAAACCAGCAATATAATTCTCATTAGGACTAGTGAGCAACATGTCATCAATATAGACAACAATGATCAAAAGCACACCATTTGCATGCTTAACATATAAGGTGCTCTCAATTGGACTTTTCTTAAATGTTGGAGTTAGACGTCCGCGGAAGCATGCGAACAGCACAAGGAAGAAGAAGAAGCTTGGAGCACAACACTTAATACTGAATGTATTGCTAGAGAATGTACAAAGATAAGTAGCCGATTAGGGCAATAGGCATATATACAAGCCGGGGGAAAAAAACTCCTAAAGAGGGAAAAAAGTGCCCCGACGGTCCTAGTGTGTTCAGACACATCACTATCTAAATATATCAACAAATCCCCCCTAGGAGTGATGTGGTGAACAAGGAGCTGGCACTCATGTATAAGGAAGTGCCAAGCTATGTGGAAATCACTCCACAAAAGGAAGTAAGCCCAAAGCTTCGCAGAAAGCTTCAAACTTCTCCCTAGGCAGAGCCTTTGTGTGAAAAGGTCTACAATTTTCTCCTGCGTGGGTACATATACCAGGCTGATCTCCCCAACAGAGAACCTCTCCTTGACATAGCGATAATGCACCTCAATGTGCTTAGTGCGATCATGGAACACAGGGTTCCTCGCAACTGCCAATGCGCTCTAACTATCAGTGAAGATGGTGGTGGCAGAAGTCTAACCAACACCCAAATCAGCCATAAGGCGTCTGAGCCACACACACTCAACAGTCACTGTGAAAGTGGCTCTATACTCAGCCTCACAACTAGAAGTGTCCATAGTAGGCTGCTTCTTGCTCAACCAAGATATACATGAGCTACCAAGCATGAAGCAAAAGCCATTAGTGGACACACGAGTGTCATAGCAACCAGCCCAATCAAAGTCAGAAAAAGTATGCAAATCTGGTGGTAGTGATCCCCCCTTGGGATAAAACAACCTAAGTAGCTGAGTACCACTCAAATAGAGAAAGATGTGCTTAACTCAATCTTCTGCCACCACCATCTTCACTGATAGTCAGAGTGCATTGGAAGTTGTGAGGAGCCATGTGTTCCATGCTCACACTAAGCACATTAAGGTGCACTATCATTATGTCAGGGAGAGGTTCTCTACTGGAGACATCAGAACACTGGAGACCTTTTCACAAAGGCTCTTCCTACGAAGAAGTTTGAGATGTGGAAACCTCTCATCTTCAAAGCCTTGGGCATGCTGCATGAAGACTACCTCTTTAAGTTCTCCATTTAGGAACTCATTCTTCACATCCAACTAGTACATCTTCCAACCTTTTGAGGTGGAAATTGCAATCAAACTCCTTATGATAGACATCTTAGCTATTGGACTCAATATTTTCTCAAAGTCTATGCCATAGGTTTGAGCAAAACCTCTAGAAACCAACCTCACTTTATACCTTGAGAAGCTCCCATTTGCATGCCTCTTTACCTTTTACATGCATTCGTTGCCAATGACTTTCATGTCCTTTGTTGTTGTGGCAAATTTTCTGATGCATAATATACACAAGCCTTGCCATGCAATAAAAATGGAGATAGTGATCTTGAAATGAGGGAAACAAGAAAGAAATGTTTACTTTTCTCATGAATGTGTGTAAACACTATATTGATCATGCAGTCATGTATAGTTTGATAATCTATTATAGCTTGATCATCATCCAATTTCTAAAATGCCAAAAGACGTTGATTGATGAATAATAAATTTTAATTAGTAGTTTGTGACACTTAATAATGCACAAATGGTTGCAGTTTATAAGCAGACCATTAGACCTCATCTTCTACATATAACCAACCTAAAAACTTAAAGAATAGAGTTAGAAACATTATGGAAAAAGAGAATGATAATCAATCAACAATTCCTTTATTTTAGTGCTCTGTTTGTTAGCTTGATAACAGGAATCTTTTCTTGGATGTGATTTGCAAAGGATTTTTTTTTTTTTGAGACTACAATGAATTGAAAACACACTCACACACCCAACCCGATAAGGTAGAGGCACCCATTTGTGAGGAACTCATAGATACATGTAGAGCCAAGACTTGAACTCAGGAATTCCTCCTTAAGACTCAAGGCGTCAAACCACTTGATTACGTGGGCTTGGATTGACTTGTTCTGTATCCCATTGGAAAAATTGATATGATCATCTAACGTTTCTCAAAGTTTATAACGCTGTGTGTGTGTGTATATATATATATATATATATATATATATATATATATATATATATATATATATATATATATATATATATATCTCGTTAAATTTCTTCCGCGTGTGCTTTTTCTTTTTCCTTGCTTTTTATTTAGAAGTCTGCGGGCCGTTGACATTCTATCGGTATTTTTAGCGATTTCGAGAAAGCTTGACTGCATCGCTATTCTATAATAACGAAGGTGATCAACTATTTTTAAGGAACTTCGACTAAGCTTGACGGCATAGCTTTGCCAGCTGGTTATCTTCATCGTTGCGAATCTGTCGGCCGATGAGTGAGACTGCTATGTTTCAAAGCTGGATTACCTGCATCGCATTAATGATATTCTACTAAGCTGGGCGGCATCGCTATGCTATAGTAACAGAGCGGGTTATCTGCATCGCATCGCTACAAATCTGCAGCATTAGCAATTTCCATTAAGCTGGACTGCATCGCTATGGTATATTAACGAAGCTGGTTATCTGCAACCTTGATAAGCTGGACTGCATCGTTATGCTATATTAACGAAGCCACTATATTGATGATGCTGGACTATCGAACTTGGGAGGAATAGAGACGACAACGTAAAAAAACGTTTGCCGCAACAAGGAGCTCCAGGTTATGCATCTGATCGAGGCGAAGCTAGAGCTTGCTGGGATCGAGCTTGGACGTGCTGAGCTTGCTGGATCAACTTTGGGCGCATGGGACTGTTGAGTTCATCCTTCCATGAGTTACAGAAAACCCACCCATCATGATTCTGCATCAGGAGCTGCCGGACAAGGTATGAAAAACATTTGTTGCATAATCCATCGACAACGATTTTGCACTGAGGAGCTCTTGGACAGGGATTCCGTTGAGGCATATATGCATCCTTCTCAAGTTCATTGGGTTTGAGACTGTTCATGCAGCAAAACGACAGTCTACATACAGAAATCTCATAGATTCAGCAAGCTTGGAGCTTTGTGAACTTCAAGATTTCATACACGAGGGAGTTCATCAAGAACATCAGTAGAAGCCACATAATTTTGATATCCAAAGATTTGTGACTTCTCACCTAAGAGATTATATATGGATGCAGAACTTGGTAACAGAGTAATTTCACTTGTTGGACACCTCTATGCCATCAGACCAGAATATGAAAATGATTATTTTCAACTAAAAAAGAGTGAAGATAGTAATGGCGATTTCTTTGAGAATTTTGAAAATGGGGCGTCTACTTCTCATGCAAGTACATCTGGTACCTTCAACAAGACAGGTGCTGTTTATCTTAGTTATGCATGCTTGATTGGAGGATATGGGGAATCTCTTGTTCCATTCGAACCACTTTTGGAGTTTTCGAGGAATCAACAGAATAAGAACAGCCTGCCATGTTTGATTGTGGAATATCCACACTACTACTCTACTCATAATCCCCTTGTGTTTCAAGTAGAGATGGCACTATGGAGGGAGGGATGTGAAGTATGCATACTGAAACCATCTTCTCATCTATCTTCCCATCTACCTTTTGGTATTAGACACCTCCGAATGCGTCTTACGGAGGGCTTGAATGAGGTCGACACTGATGAGCGTCTGTATTGTGTGTTTCTGTTGCAAGAGTCTGATTTTCCAGTGATTATTCAAGGGACTGTGATCCTTGGGCCGAACATGTCATATGGACTTATTGGAAGTTTTGGATTTGCCTTGAGCCAAATGCAAGGCATCGTAACAGATGCTAGAGGTAGATTGATTGGTGTGCATGGTTGCACTTTCGTTATTGAAGAAGGGGACACTGTTGATCTTGCACATGATCCATCTCATTTGGTCTCCTCTACAGAATCCATTATCATTCAAGAAAGAGGTGATTCACATCCAAGCTCTCTTTCTAGCGAGAACTTTGAAGGGATGTCTTTTCAAGTTATGAAGTATCTACAAGATAGATTTAAGGCAACTAGTCCCAAAAGGAAACAGAAAGCACAACTATGCCGGATCTACACTCTTGATCAAATGTTGGATGAGCTGAGGTTTTCCAAAAAGAGGCTTTTTGTAGACGTTGATGGATAAAGATGTGAGCGCTTTTGTAATAAATTGAGAGCAGTATGAGGCTAAAGCAAATCTCAGGATAGTGATCTCAAATTTCTTTTCCTCCCATGTTTTATTTGTGGGAGGTTCCATTATCTGTTAAAGTTTTTTCTTTACTGTGACATATCAATTTTCAAGGGAAGATAACATTTCTCTGTTCTCTCCTCTTTTCTCTCTTTTTTCTGTTCTCTCATTTTTACACTTATAATTTTCAAAGTTCTCTTACTCTCTGTGACAATCACATTTGCATTCTATTCGTTTACTGTTAATGCCACAATCTGAACTTGTACCACAAGTATGACAGCTTATGTAAGTTTAGTTGGGGCTCCTAATTCTTGTTCATAGCAGCAAAGAAATTAGATTCCTTTTGGAGTTTGTGCATTGTCTGTAAAACTTTTGCATGCATAAATAAAAAACCTCGTTTTATCTCTCGTATAAACATAAATCATCATACATTTATAACCATGCATAGCGCAATTGATTAGTCAAAATTGGGCTCTTTGTTATGACTGCATGCTTGTTCTTTCAGTGTATTCAATAAAATCATTGCACAGCTACAGACAAGGTATTGCTGAACAAAGGAAAATGCGTCGATAATCAAATCCCCATTCGTCAATGTATTCAAATGAGATGAAAGGACGTTGATTGTGTAATCATTTTCTTTTCTCAATAACGTGTGATGACACTATGTGGTCTTCCAATCAGCTGCGAATTGATAGCTTCTCTGCTTAATCATCACCCAGTCTTCAGGTTGTGAAGTGAAGCTAATTGATGAAAAAAGCATAATCCTAGCTCATTAAAAAATGATGCATAATATACACAAGCCTTGCCATCCAACAAAAATGGGATAGTGATGTTGAGACGAGGGAAGCAAGAAATAAATCTTTACCTTTCTTATCAATGTGTTTAGACACTGTATTGATCATGGAGTCATGTATAGTTTGATAATCTGTTATCTTGATCATCATCCAATTTCGAAAATACCAAAAGAAGTTGATTGATGAATAAGAAATAATTAGTATTAAGTACTCACACTTTTCCAACACTCAATAAGCACACATGATTGCAGTCTCTAAGCAGAGCATTAGAGTTCATCTTTTACACATAACAAGCCTCAAAACGTGGGTAAAATAATAGAGTTACAAACATTATAAAAAGAGAGACTGATAATCAATCAACCATTCCTTTATTTTAGTGCTCCGTATGTTTTCTTGATGTGACTCGTAGTAGAAGTTGTTCTGTATCCCATTGGAAAAGTTGATATGATCATCTAATGTTTCTCAGAGTTTTCAACATTCTATAGTGATCACATAATCATTGATCAACACTGATGTATAACAGACATGTCAGATTTATATTATTAATATGTAGAAGGGAGGTTTACTCTCAAGAAAGTAGAAGTTCAAGACGAGTCTATCATTGAATAATACAAAATTTGTTAATATTGGGAGCTCAAGGAACAATAGAAAGAAGAATTCCCTTCCACCATCCCTTAATATTTCATGTCTTCATGCTTAGAAGCACACCAAATGCAAGTATAAGAGGGGTTAGCTTGGCTATTCCTACAAGCTATATTTCTTTCCAAATAGCAGGCCTCTTCATTGTTTTGATAATGGCCATCTAATTGAATCATTGTTGTCCTTCAAATAGCATTGACCTAATGATGTCCAAACACTTGCTTGATTGCCTCATAGAAGATAAATCTATATGTCTTAGTGCCAACAAACCTGCATATTGTAGTAGTTTGTTGTCTGCAATATATCTTCCTTCTATCAAAGTTAGCTCTTCTTTAAAGTCATCACTTATGTTATATATTGATCATCCAATCCTTTTGTAGATTGCAACTAAGAATGAATACGAAAGGATTGAATGATGAATATATCATCCAATCCTTTTGTATCTATTGCTATATTATATATTAATCATCCAATACTGTTGTGGATTGTGGCCTCTAAATTGTCCTAGCTGAATACTAATGAGATGGAAAAATGGTTGCATGTTGCCATTTGTTAATAATGGGTGAGGCTTCTAGGATGGCTAAAATTAAATTAGTTGTATCTTGTTAATCAATCATTCAATGTTTTACGATTGCACACTAAGACATGTCATTCTTTGTAGAAACTTTGCAAAGAACAAACTCAGCTTGATCCTAATATTGATTTCATGATGGAAGACTCTTCATGTTATGAGGCTATTTATTGATTTATTGAAAGACGAGTTAGAACTTGGACTTACTCTCACTAGATTTGAATTATAGAAAGAAAAATTGTACACTGAATGGGCTTGGTATCCCTTGGACTTACTTTATTGTATAGCTAGGGGCATAGCCCAAGTCCTTGAAGGTGGAACTACATGAACCCCAACTACTTTCTAGTTCACAACATGAAGGCTCACTAGGATTGTTGGGTTAAATAGTGCAAGAGTAATCATGTTATTGAGTGATGATCTAAGACAACCAACTAAACATTAACTATTGTTCATTTACCATTTAATTCTAGGCATCTTAATGATCAAAACATGATCCAGTTAGACATGATAGATCTTCTTCATTGTTTTTTTGTATTGACTTCTAGATGTACATCAAATGGACTCAATATGTTCTAAAAATTAGTGCAATTGAAAGGAAATACATTTGAGCATACAAACTGCAAAAAAATGGGTTAGAAATCCTTTTTTGAATGTCTAAAAAGTATTTGAAACAAGGTAGGATAGAATGGTTCCATGTGAGAAGAATAACCCGAAAGAATCAACAAGAGTCTATGATGGCTCAAACAAGGATGATTCTAGGTAGGCTCTTGAATATGAATACTAAGATACATAAAGGAAAAAAACTAAGAAAATGGATAACAAAAATGTTATACTTTTGACTTTGCCAAGGCTTACTGCTTTTTTTTTTTGAAATTTTAAAGATTTTTGAAATTGTGGAGTCAGTTTAATTCTCTTTTGCGATTTCAATGTATGCATTATCTTATGCCTACTAAGAGATTATGAATATTCTATATTTGATTTATTGACTTTCACATAGAGAGTAATCCATATATAGAGAGAGAGGGAAAGAGAAACAATAACAAATAGAGAGGAGTGGAATGATGAATCTGAAAAATGAGAAAGAGAAAGAGAATAATACCCAATCCAAAAAGCATGTTAGGTATCATGAACAAAAAGAGAAAAAGGATTGAAATATGCATGTAGAAACCATTTTTCGATCTACATTTTGGCAATGGGCACCTGGAAATGCATTTGTAGAGAACTTGATGAGATTGGTATTGATTGTTGGAGTTTGAGGCCTGCGGAAGCACGTGAACAGCACAAGGAAGAAGAAGCTTGGAGCACAACACACAATACTCAACGTATTATCAAGTGAATGCACAGAGATAATTAACTTGTGAGGGTTATAGACATATATACAAGATAAGGGAGAAAACCTCCTAAAGAGAGGAAAAAGCCTCGAAGGTCCTAAGTGTGTTCACACACATCACCATCAAAATATATCAACAAATCCCCCCTGGGAGAGATGCGGTGAACAAGGAGAAGGCACTCATGTATAAGGAAGTGCCAAGCGATCTGGAATCAATCCGTAGAAGGAAGTAAGCCCAAAGCTTTGTGGAAAGCTTCAAATTTCTCCCTAGGTAGAGCCTTTATAAAAAGGTCTCCAACGTTCTCGTGTATGGGCACATATACCAGAATAATCTCTCAAGTAGAGAACCTCTCCTTGACATAATGATAGTGCATCTCAATGTGCTTAGTGCAAGCAAGGAGCACAGGGTTCCTCACAACTGGCAATGCGCTCTGACTCTCATTGAAGATGGTGGTGGTAGAAGACTCACCTATACCCAAATCATCCAAAAGTTGTCTGAGCCACACACACTCAACAATTGCTATAAAAGGTGCCCTATACTTATCCTCACAACTAGAAGTGGCCACAATAGGCTACTTCTTACTCAACCAAGATATGCATGAGCTACCACACATGAAGTCAAAACCACTAGTGGGCACACAAGTGTCATAGCAACCAACCTAGTCAGAGTCTAAAAAAGCATGTAAATCTGGTGGTGGTGATTCCCCCTTGGGATAAAACAATCCAAGTAGTTGGGTAGCACTCAAGTATTGAAAGATGTGCTTAACTACCTGCCAATGCTTGACACCTGGGCAATGCATAACCTTGCTCATCTAAGAGACAACAAAATGAACATCATGTTGCATTATGCATAAGTAAATCAAACATACAACAACATGTTGATGGAGAACAACATCAAATGCATCTCAAGCATCATGAAGACTCAATCATAAACTTGTCTCCATGGGAGTGGCAATAGGTTTGTAGTATTCAAGTCCAAAACACTAGAATAATGTGTCAATATATTTTGTTTGAAGTTGTTCCTCCATCAACTTGTATGAATTGGATGCCCATATAATGATGCAAATGCCCCAAATGTAACATCTCAAAAGAGGCATGCAAATTAGCCTTAAAATCAGCACTATGCTTCTCATTAGGAACAATGAGTAGCATGTCATCCACATACACAACAATGATCAGAAGTACATCATTTGCACACTTAACATATAAGGTGTTCTCAATTGGACTGTTCTCAAAACCATGTGCAATCAAGTAGGCATGTATCTTTTCATACCAAGCACGTGGTCTTGCTTCAAACCATATATTGCCTTTTTCACCATGCACACTTTGTTTTCATGCCTTATCTGCACAAAACCATGGGGCTGAAAAACATACACTTCTTCATGTAAGTCACCATTTAGAAATTTAGTTTTAATATCTAGTTGATGTACATTCCAACCATCATGGGTTACAAGTGCACAGTTGCTATGAACAATAGTCATTCGACATGTGGGAGCAAAGGTCTCATCAAAATCAATGCCTCTTTCTTGAGCATAACCTTTTGCAACAAGCCTAGCCTTTCAGAACCATACCTAACAAAAATACATTTCATTACTTTATCATCCAATTTTCTATGTCATTGTTCATGCATTAATGCATATGCCAAACAACCAAAGACATGCATATGAGAAACAGATGGCTTGCAACCATGCCAAGCCTCATATGGAGTGATACATTGTAATGCTTTTGTGCGATACATGCTAAGTACATATGATTCGCACATAACATCCTCAAGCCAGAAGCTATGTGGTAAAGCCTGACTTTTGACAATACACCCTGCCATCTCCATGAGTGACTTGTTCTTCCTTTCAACAGTTCCATTTTGTTGAGGTGTATATAGCACTGTATATTGATGTTTTATCCCATGTTCATATAGAAACACATTAAAATCAAAAGATGTATATTACACCCCTCAATTAGAATGAAGGTTGCCCATTTTACATGCTGACAGAATTTCAGCCAAAACCAGAAACTTTTTGAAGCACATAATGCTTCAAACTTTGCTTTTAGTGGATACACCCATGCATGCCTAGAAAAAACATCAATCAAAGTCATGAGGCAAAGGTAATTCCCAAAAGAAGGTGTCTACATAGAGCTTGAGACATCACTATGAACAAGTTGCTATTTCTGAGTAGCTCTAAGACAACCATCTTTTGGAACGAGGAACGTTGCCTTTTACCTAAAATATAGCCTTCACAAACATGTTTACGAGGTGCTTCAAGCTTTGACAGAGAGGACACTAAATCAAAAGTAGACCAAAAAATGGACCACTTTACGAAAATGGGCAACTTTTTTAAAATAAGTAGACTAAATTTATAAAAATGGTCTTCTTTTGATGTAAGTCAACTAAATTCATAAAATTGGTCAACTGGGAACTAAGAGCTAGCTAAAATATCTAGAATAAATTTATAAAAATGGTCAACTTTTGAGATAAGTCGACTAAATTTATAAAAAATGGTTAACTTTTGAGATAAGTCAAGTAAATTCATAAAAATGTTCAACTTGCAAATAAGAGCTAGGAAAAAAAGTGGACTACAAAAATAGACAACTTCTTCGAGAATTTGGCCAACATAGGAATTTAGATAACTTAGGGAATGGGTGAAATGGAAAATTAAGCAACTTAGAAAATTGGGAATTCTACCTCCTTGATGAACTGATGAACTAGACCCTCTTTTCTTCATCTTAGTCCTCTTTGCTTCTTTTGCTTCTCCTCTTGCTCTAAATCGAGGTAAATTTTCTTGTACTTGCCTTTTGCATCTTGAAAAAGTAAAAACATAAATTACATTATTTTTGGGGCGTATTAGAGTATCCCCTATAGTGTGTCAACATCTTTGCCATCACAATGAAATTGCTTTGTAGTAGGTGGAGCAAGAACTGTAGCATGAATAGGAGTTTGAGGATCATCATCTTCAATGCCATCTACATCACCTTCAATAACTATATTTGAAGTGTAGTAGGTCGTTTTTCAACACCTTGCACAATATTCCAGAGTCCATTTATATGCCCATAGTGGGTAATCTATACCATCCAACTTGTCCTCATTATCCAACATATAGAATACGTCATTGCTCTCAACCATGGCCATTGACTAAAATATACCCTGATGCAAAAAAATGACTAGATCTTAAAAAGTTGAATAGAACTATTATGTCGAGTTCTACTAAACCTATAACAGACTTCAAGACGCTTGTACAGGTGAACCAAAACCTTTATATATGTTTGGCATAAAATAATGAAATTGCCTACATAGACATTGCAATAGTGTGTTTGGATGTTGAAACAAGCTCAGATCGTGATTTTGACACCACAAAGGGTATCCCTTTTAAATTGCTAATTTTGAGTATGCTCAACAATTTTCATGCGATTATGAGACTGTGATTGGAGGGGTGTTAATGATGGCCTAGATGAATCTACGACCTACTATGATACCGATTGCTAGAGTTTTGAGGTCTGCAGAAGCATGCAAATAGCATAAGGAAGAAGAAGAAGCTTGGAGCACAACACATAATACTAAATGTATAACCAAGTGAATGTACAAAGATAAGTAACCCATTAGGGTTATATGCCTATATACAAGCCAGGAAAAAAACCTTTTAAGGAGGAAAAAAGTCCCCTGGCAGTCCGAAGTGTGTTCACACACATCACTACCAAAATATATCAACACTATTGAACTTCTAAACTATGTATTTTTATTGAAATATTTTCATTTTCCAATAATTTAAGGAATCGTGACTAAGGGGTTGAATAGCTTATATTGGTTTGTTGGACATTTTGGATTTTTATTAAGTTGAATGTGAGGCATCATGCATGATGCATGAGGTGATTAATTGGTGTACATAGTTGTACATTCTTCAATGAAGAAGGTGATTTAATTGATTTTGCATATGATGTGCCTTACTTTCATCTTGACATTATCCGTTCTCACAAAAGAAAGACGTAATTGACATCTAATATGTGTTGCAAACTCTTCAATTTCAAAATCATCCAATTAATTCAGAACTTGAAAGGGATTTTATAACCTAAATTAGAACCCTACAATTTTTCTTGGGTATACCTATCTACCTTAGATTCTCAGTATAAGAGTCTAATTGCAAAGTGACATCGAGTTTAGTTGCAAGAAGAGACTAATTTTCAAAATCGGTCTGAGGAAGCAGAAAAGAAAAATTTCACAAATTGGTCTATGGATGAATTTCACAAGGCAACAAGAAGAGACTAGTTTCATGAAATTGTTCTAGGGAGTCATTTTCCACAATTGGACCAATTTTTCAAATTTGTCCAAGACCCAAATTTTTCAGGCAAGAGGATCACTTGAAGACTAAAGAGAAGGACCCACAAAAAGCAACCGAGCAGAAAAAAAGAATGGAGACAAGAGAATAGAGAAAGGGACTAGGGATTAGAGTACTAGATTTGGCAAAGTATCGGACTTGATAGAGTACCAAAAAAGTGCAAGTAAGAGTAAGAGTGGACGTAATAGAGCGGTGGAGTAACCACCAGACAAAGGCAGCTTATATGAGGAAAGGGACTTGAGTACCAAAGATATCATATATCACATATCATAAAGGAAATATTAGATAGCTTATTGTGATACAAAGAGGAAGAGAGTATAGAGAGAAGGAAGAATACTTGAGTGAAGTGTGTCTCTCCTCTCAAGCTTCTCAAGCTTCAATAGCTCAGTTTGAGGAGTTTGATGGGAGGCTCTGGTCTTGTCACAGAGGGTGGATAACTAGAGTGGGTCTACAAGAGCTTGTATCTTGAGAGTTGGTTTGTGAAGTGCTTATTTTCATACGAGCTTTCGTTAGCAACCATAGTTCCTTCCTTTGTGGTTGTACCTTCTGTCTATCTTGTATACATCCATGATTAATGTGAATAGAGTGATGCATCTGTGATTCTTAATCTTGGCTCTTACTTTGTCTAATTTTGTTATTAAGAATGCATAGTGTGCATATTGCATTGAGAAAAAGAACCCACCTCGAGCATAGAGAACAAGAATTTCCTCTACAAGTGCTCAATTTGGCATGCGTGATGGGACATTGCTTTGCATTTTCTCTCTATTGTTCATCATTTTACTATTTGCAATCCTTGTTTTTTCAAAATTAGTCTCTCGTTTTCACAATTAGTCTGAGTTAGAATTAGTCCAAATTTAGTCCAATTCTTTTGTCTAAATTTGAATCTCAAAATCAGTCCAAAATTTTTTACCATGCTTTTTAGTCCAATTTTTTAGTCTAAGATTTTTTGCCCAACTTTTTAATCCAATCTTTTTGTCTAAATTTTTAGTCATTCAACCAAACTTTTTAATCCAAGTTTAAGTTCCATTTTGGTCAAGTTTTTTTAGTCCAATTTCTCATCATGTCTATGAGTTCATATAGTGGGCTACTCTATGACTCATACACCATCTCATAAAGAAGGATCTCTATGTCCTGTCAAAACACCCATCAAGAGCTAGTACAGAAAGATTTTTCACTATACTCCCTCTCAAGTACCTCCCAATTCTCTACCACTTCCGGCTTGGTCTTCATCTTCATCTGAGGAAGTAACTGCTATCCCTGAAGGATGGTAGAAAATTTAGAAACTCTTCTATCTAGAATTAACATAAAGCTCCCAACTCTCAAAGGAGCTTCCCATGAGGACCCAGATGACCATGTGCGGCAATTTTTATCCTTGTGCAAGAGCAGGGGGCTCTAGAATCGACAAGACTCCTTTCTTGCTCTCTTTCTTCCTACCTTGGAGAGCATGGTTGATAGGTGCTTAAATCAATATATTGATGGAAATTTCACAACATGGGAGGCCTTGCAGACAAATTTCACCAATACCTTCAGACCAGGTGATTCCATGGAAAGAACCCTTGACCACTTAGAGAATCTTAAGCTTCAGCCACAAGAATCATTCCCTGAACTAATGACTAGAGTAAAGTCTTTAGTAGGCAAATGCCTTGCTCAATCTGGATATTTCTTAGTTAAGAAGTGGGTTGAAAATGCCCTCCTAAAATCATCTCAACAAAAACTCAAGGAATTTTTAATAGTAGATGCAACATTGCAAGATTTTGAAGCCGTTGCAGCTAGGATTGAAGAGGCTCACCACCATTTTGAAGGAAGAGATGCATGTCAAGATGAATCTCCTTGGGCTTTAGTGGCAAGCTTGCGGAGGGATTTGGAGGCTCTCAAAATACAAAAGAACCTCCAAGAAGAGAAGAATTCATGAGAAGATGCTATCGCACATCTCTGATAAGAGGTGGAGGATCTAAAAGCTTTCATATGGTGTATGATATGTAATAAACCTGATCATAATAATGAGGACTATCCAGAGAAGATCACATGCCACTTCTATGGAAAATTTGCCATGAAGCAAGAGATTTCTACTTCCTCAAAGGGATTCACACCAACTAGATTCAAGTCCTTGGAACATGGCTTAACCAAAATATACAAGGAAATCAACAAGAAGTGATTTATACTGCTCCTCAGTTAAACGACAATGGTTCTCAGCTCAACAACCTAACAAAACCAATAAATAACAAGAAGCCCATCATGTGTTATAGGCATAGTGAATACGGTCATTTCCAAAGCGAATCTCCTCTCCTACAAGGATCACCTCCATGCAAGCTCTACCCCGATTCCACAGATGACTACTCAAAGGATTGTCCAAAATTGTAGCCAAGTACGAACTAGGGAGGACAATGTGGGCGATAGCTAGGGAGTTCCTCCTAGCAAGTGAGCGTAATATCAGTCAAAGGATGAAGGATTCCCAAATGGGGAGACCTCACTAACATGGATAATCTAGGTAATTTGAATTCTATAAATATGGTGGATTAAAAAATGGAGCCCAATTTTGGAATCAGACCTAACATACCAATTTCAAAAATTAGGCCAATTTTTGGAAAAGGAACAGTTTCAGCAATTGGAACAATTCCAAGAACTGGACCAACTCCAAGCATGAGACCAATTTCAGATGGACGAATTCCAATAGTGAGACCAGTCTCATAAATGGACCAATTTCACAAGGTAGACTAATTTGAGATGGACAAAAGCCAACCATGAGACCAATTTCACAAGTTGGACTAATTCCAAAGATGAGACCAATTTTGGAAATTGGACCGATTCCATCCATACCAATTTCAAAAATTGGACATTGGACAGGTTTGGAAGGACCAACTCTTGAAATTAGACCAAACCAAAAACTAAGCTATCATTGGAAATAAATGTGGTATCATTACAAGAAATCTGGAAAGCTGAAATAGATGTTGGGGTCCTCACGAGGGCTCAGAAGAAGTTACAAGATCAAAAAACAATCAAGACCAATTCCTAGGAGGAGGCAAGGTCTAGCCTCAAGAGTCCTTGTTTTGAAGGAAGAGTGGAAGAGGTGGATAAAGCTTACGAAGACACAATAAGGGAACTACAAGTGTCATCAAAAGAGAGTGTTTGGATTCCATCGTAGAGAATCTTCTAAAGAACACCTACAAATTGGTATATCTTTATGATCTCTTGAAAATAGATGAAAGATCTAGAAGTAATGTCTTGGGTAGAATAGAGATGTTTTTTCAGCCACCCCTTGAGATCACGATTAGTGCGGGGAGGAAAGACTTTTACAAGGGTAATTATCCATGGATGATAAGGCATGAATCTAATGCCTCACTATACTATGGTTTCTTTAGGATGCAAAATTACAAAGAAGGCCTCTTTTATTGTAACACTTGCTAGTGACAATGTAAAATTGTGTATCTTGTATTGCCATTTGTATTTTTCTCTTTATATCCCACTACAACAAAATGACGGGCATCGTGGCTTTTTGGAGACTTTAGTTTTTCAAAACCAGGGTAGTGCCAAATATTGGCAAAGAGGGAGCTATTAAGTGATTGCAAAAGCTTTGGCGTAGTTGTTTTTCGTGGTCCAATGATTGTGCTTTATGATGTAGCCTTTTAGAGTGCTTTTCATTGGGTTGCAAAACTATAAAAGAATAAGCTTAGCTCATAGAATAACATCTGTCTCAAGTGCTAATCACTCAAGGAGCAAGAGGAGACCTATGTGGTGTCTTCTTGAAGGAGAAGTGTCTACACTCTTTGAGGTGATCAAGGAGGTACTCAATCTCAAGGAGATTTTGCAAGAAGTGTCGCTACACACTTGGACAAGGTGTGCTCTACATTGTTGGAACATCAAGCTTTTATTATGCTTGAGGTGGATATGCTCTTCATCGAATCCATCATTTCGATGGTGTCATATATGTACCTTGAAGAATAGCACTTATGTGCACATTATTTCTTTGTATTAGTTGGTTAGTCACTTATGATCAGATTTTGTAAGGTTCAAGGTATTTATCTTTGTAAAAGGAGAGAGTCAAAGGCCTAAAAGCCACGAGTTAGAAGTGTTTGAGTTTGATTCTCAATCAATCAATCAATTAGATATGACTTCAACTTTCACTTTTCCTAGACTGTAGGAAAAGATTCCAATCAATCTAAACTACCGAACCCGCCTAATTTTGAATTCAAATTTATGAAGAAAAGGCGTGTTATCCTCAGGATTCTATGTAAAGACTCCTAAACATTTCTACATTAAGTAGAGTTTTGATTTGAAGCAATACATATACTCTTTGATCATTCATTGATGCCACTTCTATTCTTTGCTCCTTCCTTAGGCTCAATCAATGTGGAGGGATTGTTGCTCTCCTTAGAGAGATCCACATCAAGTGTTTAAGAACTCATTGGAAAGGTATGACTATCTAGTTTATGCGTACAAATGCTCAAGCCATTTGGTTCAATAATTTTGGATAAATCTGAGTTTTATAGTCTTGGGGTCATTGTGTGCACATCCCTCAAAAATCAGGATGACATCCAATTAGTGTTAAGGTGATTGATCCTTCATTGGTTGATATAAAATAGGGATTTTATGCATTTGATCAAGCCAACCATATGTAGGACACTCCCTTAAGATGCAGATTTCCAATTTTAACTATGTTGGCTTCTCTTAGTATTTGAAGTCATAACTTCCATCGATTTTAAGAAGGTTTTTGTGAGCTACTGAATGTGCAAGTTATCTATTTTGCATCAACTTTCTGATGTTGTAAAGTATATATTGGGTGTTATTGCAATAACCACAATCTTACAAGGTCTACTTTACATATCCAAAGAGCTAGGACTGGTCGTATGCTGGTTTGTTAGAACAACTTCACCACTTGACAAGTCAACTTTCCAGGCCTCTCCAAGCTTCTCCAACTTCTTTGAGTGGTATCAAAGAAACTTCAAGATAGGAGATGGCTTTCCATGAATGATTGAGAAACTTGATAGACACAATTATGCTTCTTGGCAAATTAGAATGAAGGCATATTTGCAAGGAAGAAATTTATATGGGATTGTATCAGGTGATGAAGCAATTGTTGGAGCAAGTCTATGACAAGCCTAAGTATTGGCTTGAGTCCCACAAAGTCATAGAAAAAGCCTTAAAATGAAGACTATGTAAAGTTCACTTGTGAACTACCTCTTGTAACTTTTGGAGAGTTTACTTAATGTAAAAGTAAGAGAATCTTAAGTGGTTGAGTCCACTTGATCAAGAATGGAAAGAGGAGCCACGAATTTGCGATTTGTGGTAGGTAGAGAATCAAATCAATCATTGATTGATTGGAGAGTGATTGAGGGAAGTTAGCCTCCCAAACTCAATATAAATAGATGGCAGTTTTAGTCGTGGTTAGAGAGACCTATGTGAAGACCTCCAAGAGCTGAGCTTTATGCCATATCAAGGTGTGATTACAAGGCACACATATGTATCAGTAAGTCATTGTATTGTACAAGCAATATACTTTCATTTTCATGATTATTTGAGTTCATCTTTCCATGTTCTTGTGAAGTGTACTACTCACTGCCATTACTCTCAGTTTTTCTCAGTCAGCTTGCAAAGATGTTTTCTCTGAGCTTGGTGCATCATTTTCAGTGACTTAACTTGGTAAAGTTAGCTCTATAAGTCTACTATATGCTCACAAATTTTCATGTCATTTGGATGTTTCAATCTTCAGTTATGTTCAGTTGAAGTCAACAGTGTCTGTGCATTTTCACTTCTCTGTCAGGTACCCGACTTTTTCACTCATTTTGTCAGAGGTGTCTCTCAGTGGTTACTTACCCAAATTCAGTGATTTAAAGCTTTTTGGATTCAGCTTACTGTCTAGTATAACCATACAAATTTTCATAATCATTGGATTCCTAATTGTTTAGTTATGTTGATTTTGCTGCTCACTGGTCTCAAATTGTAGCAGCCCGTGAAAATCGGGATGATGTCATCAATTGTTAAAACTCATTCTCAGTGTGTGGTTCATTATTTTTGATGAGATTACTCTTGAAAGTTAGATCTTTAAGTTACCTAGACTTCCCCAAGAGGAATTAAGCTAATTGCTGCTGTGCTCAGAGAATTATGTAAAACACTGGACAGGTGTATGAACCAAGAATAGCAAGTTTTCACCTCTGAGCTAACTCCAACTTATCTGTTTTGACCTATCTTTTTGAGAGTGATCTTCCAAGGTACATAGGGTGTCTAATACATCCATTGGCAAGCTAAAAGGGCCCACCATATGCTTCTGGAGTTCATTTGGCTGGTGTAGATCAAGGATTTTGCAACACCTCTTCATCTTCAAGCACATACCTATCCATCTCTTCACAGTGGTATCAGAGCAAGGTTGGACAACATGGCAGATGGATTTCCTTCATAAATTGACAAATTAGACAGAGGTAACTACTCAGCTTGGTCATTAAGAATGGAAGCCTATCTCCAAGGTAGAAGTTTATATGGTTATGTGGCTGGAGATGAAGTTATGCCAAGTTTAGGGAACAAAAGTCAACCAACACAAGAAGAGCAAGAAAGATTGAGCACATGGTGCTCCAAGGATGCACTTGCAAGGTCTTATCTCCTCAACTCTATCTCAGATTTTTTGTTGCCTCACATTAGAAGTTGTAAGACATCTCAGGAAGTGTGGGATGCACTTGAAGCTTTCTTTTCTTCAAGTACCAAAGCTAGGAAGCATCAACTATGGCTGGATTTCACAACTCTCAAGAAGGCTCCCAAACAAAATGTGACTGATTTTGTCACAAAGCTCAAGGACATAGCGGATCAGTTGGGAAGCATTGGAGAGGTAATAGATGAAGAGCAAATTGTAAGGCAGGTCATCAATGGCTTGAAGGTAGATGACAAGTGGGAAGCATTCACCACAGCTATGGATTTGTACATGGACATGCATGTACCTGATTTCAACACACTCATTGGACAACTACTTACTCAAGAGGCAAAGCTTATCAAAAATGGAGAAAGCTCTAAAGGTAATCAATCTTCAGCTTTGTACACGGATAAAAGCAAGTCTAAAGATAACAAAGGAAAGGCAAAGAAAGTGGATGATGAAGCAGGTACATATGAAGCTAACTATGCAGGTAGAGGAAGACATGGCAGAGGTAGAGGAAGAGGAGGTAGACAAGGCAGGGGGAGATCCCAAGACTCCAACTCATGTTCTATTTGTGGATTAACTAATCATACAACTGAAAATTGCTTTAGGATTTCCAGGAATCAAAGAGGCAGAGGATACAATAGAGGAAGTTATGGCTACTCAAGAGGAAGGTTCAACAACTACCATGGCAACTACAACAACTACAATCATTCAAACTATCAAGGAGGCTACAAAGGAAGGAGAGACTACAATAACTACACAGAAGACTCAAACAAAGAGGATTCATTATTGATCATGAACATGGCTATGCCACAAGGTAAATCTGATGAGCATGTTTTCTACATAGATTCAGGTTGTTCAAATCATGTGGCAGGAAATGTGGCACTCCTATCAGATTTAGAAGATCCAAGGAATAAGCATGAGGTATAAACAGGAGATGATACAAAACATCATGTGGAGAAAATAGGCAATGTCAAAGCACCTGATGGAAACATCAACCTACTCAGTAAGGTACTCTATGTCCCTACCATTACAAAGAATCTGATAAGTGTTGGGCAGATAGTAGAGAAAGGGTTGCAAGTCAGGTTCACAAAAGCAGGAGCATTTGTTGAAGATCCAAGTCAAGGATTCAGAAGAATTGCAAAAGGTGAAAAGACAGGTAGATTGTTCACATTTGAATTACAGGACACTAGAAACATTGCTCTCTTTAATTATGGTAGTCAGACACTCACAGAATTGGAAGTATGGCACAAAAGGTTAGCACATATTGGTGAAAGGTCATTAAAGCAAATCTGTAGGGACCAAAGTGTACTTGGACTTCCTAATTTGTCAAAACAACATATGATTTATAAGTGTAGTGCATGTCAATTTGGAAAGTCTCACAGGTTACCATTCATGAAGAAAGGTTATATGCATGGAGATCTCTTGGAGTTGGTTCATACAGATGTATGGGGACCTAGCAAGGAAGCTTCAATATCTGGATCAAGGTATTATGTTTCCTTTATTGATGATTGCAGCAGATGGACTATCCTATTCTTTATGAAACACAAAGATGAAGTTTTTTCATGTTTCAAAAGATATTTGGCTCTTGTGGAGAACCAAACAGGTAAATCACTAAAAAGGCTAAGGTCAGATGGAGGGGGAGAATACTTCTCCCATGAGTTTGATTCTTTTCTTCAAGAAAGAGGAATCAAAAGAGAGGTAACTACAAGGTACACTCCTGAGCAAAATGGAGTGGCAGAAAGGAGGAATAGGACAATTGTTGAAGCTACAAGGTCTATGTTAAATGAAAAGCATTTACCTAATTACTTATGGGATGAGGCTGTATCTACAGCCACTTACTTGATTAACAGGTTGCCTTCAAAATCCCTTGATGAGATGACTCCATATGAGGCTTGGAATGGAAGAAGGCCAAGCTTAGATCATTGTAAAATTTTTGGATGTATTGCTTTTGCTCATGTTCCTTCACATGTTAGAGGCAAGATGGATCCAAAGGCAGAAAGATGTGTATTTATTGGATATGACAACAATCAAAAGGGCTACAGGTTATACAACCCTACCAACAAAGGATTCTTGGTAAGCACAAATGTAGTTTTTGATGAGAACAATTCATGGTATGAAGATTCATGCAGGAAGGTCAATTTACCATATAATCTTGAAGAAGATTTTCCAAAGCTTGGTAGAGAACAACCAAAGATTGAAGAACAAGACACCTCAGAGGATGATGAAGAATCTCAGATGGAAAAGATCAAAGCATGGAAGTCTAAAGGTAAAGAAAAATTGCAGGAACTTGGACATGAGGCAGAATCATCACATCATGGCCTAAGAAGATCTATGAGGGAAAAGAAAAAACCAGAAAGGTATGGGTTTGACACCTCATTAGTAACTAAACACTCTATCTACATAGCACAGGATATAAACCAAGAGGATCCATCATCATTTGAAGAGGCCAAAGAAAAATCAGAATGGAAGCATGCAATGAAGGAAGAGATTGAAGCACTTGAGGAAAACAACACTTGGGATTTGGTGCCCAAGACTTCATCCATGAAGGTAATAGGCTCAAGATGGGTCTATAAACTCAAGAAGAATTCTGTTGGTTCAATTAACAGGTATAAGGCAAGGCTTGTAGCAAAAGGCTTTGCACAAACTCAGGGAATTGATTATGAGGAGACCTTCTCTCCTGTGGCAAAGATGCCTACTATTAGGGTTTTGCTTAGTATTGCCTCTTCCAAGAATTGGAAGATACTTCAACTAGATGTAAAGAATGCATTCTTGAATGGTTGGATAATAGAAGAGGTATATATGGCACAACCACCTGGTTTTGAGAATCAAGTTTATCCTGATTATGTGTGTAAACTTAACAAAGCATTGTATGGTCTCAAGCAAGCTCCAAGAGCTTGGAATTTCACGCTTGTTTCATTCTTGCAGGACAAAGGCTTTCAACCAAGCAAGGCAGATCCTTCACTCTTTATTAAAAAGAGTAATTCTGAGGTCATCTACCTATGTGTATATGTAGATGATATTATATTGACAGGAAATGATGCAGATGGTATGAAGAAGATCAAAGATCAGATGAGAGAAGAGTTCAAGATAAGTGATTTGGGTTCACTTACCTACTTCCTAGGTTTGGAAGTTGTCTACAAAGATCATGGTTTGTTTCTCACTCAAAGAAAGTACATTAAGGACATGTTGGCAAAATTCAAGATGCAAGATTGTAAGATTGCAGGTACTCCAATGGAGGTCAATCACAAATTGAGCTCACATGAAGGTGAACTCATAGAGGACATCACATCATATCAAAGTCTAGTGGGTAGTCTCAACTATGCCACATTGACAAGAGTAGATATATGTTATAGTGTGAGTGTGCTAAGTCAATTTATGCACACACCAAGGAAACCACATATGGATGCTGCCAAAAGGATTCTCAAGTATCTCAAAGGAACCATAAATGAAGGACTTTATTATCCTTATGTATCTGATTTATGTTTGAAGCTATTTTCTGATGCAGATTGGGCTGGCTCTAAGGAAGATAGAAGGAGCACTTCAGGTTATCTTATCTTTGCAGGTTCAAAGCTTATTTCATGGTCATCCAAGAAGCAACCCACAGTTGCTCTCTCTTCTACTCAAGCTGAATATAGAAGTCTTGCCATAGCTACACAAGAAGCTATGTGGATGAAGACATTATTCAAAGATCTTGGATTGGAGTCTGGAACTCCAACTATTTTTGGTGACAATATGAGTTCTATTCATTTGGCTGCTAATCCTATTTTTCATGCAAGGACTAACCATATTGAAGTTCATTATCACTATGTACGAGAAAAGGTTCTAAGCAAAGAGATTCAAATATCATATGTGTCCACTCATTAACAATGTGCAGATATTCTAACCAAAGCATTGGATGGTACAAAGCTTTGCAAATTCAAGGCTATGATTGGTTTGCAGGTAATCTTGGAAGATTGAAGACCTCAAGCATACTTGGCTTGAGGGGGAGATGTTGGAGCAAGTCTATGAAAAGCCTAAGTATTGGCTTGAGTCCTACAAAGTCATAGAAAAAGCCTTAAAATGAAGACTATGTAAAGTTCACTTGTGAACTACCTCTTGTAACTTTTGAAGAGTTTACTTAATGTAAAAGTAAGAGAATCTTAAGTGGTTGAGTCCACTTGATCAAGAATGGAAAGAGGAGCCACGAATTCGTGATTTGTGGTAGGTAGAGAATCAAATCAATCATTGATTGATTTGAGAGTGATTGAGGGAAGTTAGCCTCCCAAACTCAACTATAAATAGATGGCAGTTTTAGTCGTGGTTAGAGAGACCTATGTGAAGACCTCGAAGAGCTGAGCTTTATGCCATATCAAGGTGTGATTACAAGGCACACATATGTATCAGTAAGTCATTGTATTGTACAAGCAATATACTTTCATTTTCATGATTATTTGAGTTCATCTTTCCATGTTCTTGTGAAGTGTACTACTCACTGCCATTACTCTCAGTTTTTCTCAGTCAGCTTGCAAAGATGTTTTCTCTGAGCTTGGTGCATCATTTTCAGTGATTTAACTTGGTAAAGTTAGCTCTATATATCTACTATATGCTCACAAATTTGCATGTCATTTGGATGTTTCAATCTTCAGTTATGTTCAGTTGAAGTCAACAGTGTCTGTGCATTTTCACTTCTCTGTCAGGTACCCGACTTTTTCACTCATCTTGTCAGAGGTTTTGCTCAGTGGTTACTTACCCAAATGCAGTGATTTAAAGCTTTTTGGATTCAGCTTACTGTCTAGTATAACCATACAAATTTTCATAATCATTGGATTCCTAAATTTTTAGTTATGTTGATTATGCTACTCACTGGTCTCAAACTGTAGCAGCCCGTGAAAATCGGGATGATGTCATCAGTTGTTAAAACTCATTCTCAGTGTGTGGTTCATTATTTTTGATGAGATTACTCTTGAAAGTTAGGTCTTTAAGTTACCTAGACTTCCCCAAGAGGAAATAAGCTAATTGCTGCTGTGCTCAGAGAATTATGTAAAACACTGGATAGGTGTATGAACCAAGAATAGCAAGTTTTCACCTCTGAGCTAACTCCAACTTATCTGTTTTGATCTATCTTTTTGAGAGTGATCTTCCATGGTACATAGGGTGTCTAATACATCCATTGGCAAGCTAAAAGGGCCCACCATATGCTTCTGGAGTTCATTTGGCTGGTGCAGATCAAGGATTTTGCAACACCTCTTCATCTTCAAGCACATACCTATCCATCTCTTCACAGCAATGTCTATTGCAAGATCCAAAGGAGGACCTACTCAAGAGGAAACAAATAAGCTCGCACTTTGGTGTGCAAGGGATGCTCAAGCAAGGTCATACATACTCAACTCTATCTCTGATTTTATATTATCACGTGTTAGAGGGTGCAAGACATGTCAAGGGACTTGGGATGCCCTAGAGACGTTCTTTTTTGCTAATACAAAAGCAAGGAAGAAACGTCCTTGGAATGATTTCAGTAGGATAAAGAAGGCTCCAAAACAAACCATCACTGAGTTTGTTATAAAGGTCAAGAAGGTTTCTGATCAATTGGCATTCATTGGAGATTTGATTGAAGAAGAGGCCATCATGAGCCAAATTCTCAATGGGATTAGAGGTGCCAAGCAATGACAATCTTTCACCATAGCCTATGATCTCTTCATGGATGTGCAAACTCTAGACTTTAACTTTTTTATTGGAAAATTCTTCAATCAAGAGCCAACAATAGAATAAAGAAAGGTAACTCCTATCATGGTAATTCAAGTAGTGCTCTATATGTAGTGAAGAAGGGCAAGAAGCTCAAAGTCAAGAAGAAGGAAGAAGATGAAAAGGAGATTTCCCAAGCCAACTTTGCAAGAA
The DNA here is from genome assembly GCA_020310875.1 of Ceratopteris richardii. NCBI lineage: Eukaryota > Viridiplantae > Streptophyta > Polypodiopsida > Polypodiales > Pteridaceae > Ceratopteris > Ceratopteris richardii. The sequence continues at coordinate 77,965,204 of CM035406.1, read as the reverse complement.
AGAGCAAGTGGAAAGGGATGAAGAAAGGACCAAAGCATGACAAGAATAAAGGCAAGAATGTTCAACCTTGTTCCCTCTATGATAAGACCAACCACACCACTCAAAATTGTTGGCTCAATGGGAAGACCCAAAAAGGAAGTGGAGGAGGTGGATATGGCAACAATAGAGGCAGAGGTGGACACAACTTCAACAATAGCAATAGAGGCCATAATAGAAGGCACTACAATAATTATTCTAAATATCAACAACATGAAGACTCATGATCTTGATGAAGCTTAGCCACAAGGAAGGTAAAGAAGATGATCATTTATCCTACATAGATTCAGGATGCGCAAGTCATGTTGCAGGCAACATAGCTCTCTTATCTAATTTGGAAAGTCTAAGGCATAGACATGTAGTTCAAATAGTGGATGACACAAAGCATAGTGTGGAGAAGATTTGTAATGTCAAAGCTTCCAATGGTAGGAAAAATATTTTGAGCAAGGTACTCTATGTTCCCACTATTACAAAAAAACCTAATAAGTGTATGCCAAATAGTTGAGAAAAGGCATGCAAGTTAGGTTCACCCACCATGGAGCTTTTGTGGAAGATCCATGTCAAGGCTTCAGGAAGATAGGCAAAGGTGAGAAGCATGATAGGCTCTTTACTTTTGAAGTTGGAGAAACCAAAAACATAGCTCTATTCAACTTTGGGCCTCAAACCCTAAGTGACCTTGAAGTGTGGCATAAGAGGTGTGAGTGATAGAACCTTAAAGGATATATGCAAGGATCAAAGTTTTATTGGATTGCAAAACATTTCAAAGTGATACATGATAAATAGATGTGATGCATGTGAGATTGGGAAGGCACAAAGACAACCATTCAACCCCAAAGGCTACATCCACAACAACTTATTTGACTTAGTACATAAAGATGTATGGGGGCCAAGCCAAGAACCTTCATGGGCAGGTTCAAGGTATTATGTCTCATTTATTGATGACCATAGTAGATGGACTAATCTACTTCAATAAGTATCCAACACGTGGAGAATCATATAGGTAGATCAATGAAGAAGCTCATATCTAATGAAGGGGGAGAATACTTCTCCAAGGAGTTTGATGAGTTCTTGTAGGATAAAGGTATCAAAAGGGAAGTGACTACTAGGTACTCTCCTCAACTCAATCGAATTGTAGAGAGAAGAAATAGGACATTGGTTGGATCAGTCAGAATAATGCTTCAAGATAAGAGGTTGCAACATTATCTATGGGGATAAGCTATTTCAACGGGGATGTACCTTGTTAATAGACTACCATCCAAATCACTTAAAGGTATGACTCCTTATGAAGCATGGTATGGAAGAAAACCTAGTCTTGGACATGGCAAGGTGTTTGGTTGTTTAGCTTATGTTCATGTACCAAAAAAATAAGAGGTATGCTAGATGAAAGGGCAACAAAGGTAGTGCTTACTGGGTATGATTTAACTCAGATGGGTTACAAGTTCTATAATTTTTCAAACAAGCAATTTACTACAAGTAGAGATGTTGTGTTTGAAGAACACACCCATTGGTATGATGAAGACAAACAAAAGGTAACTCTATCATATGATCTTGATTCTGATTCTCATCAATTAGGAAGCAAGCATGATACACATTTCCAGGACCCAAGAAGTGATACAGATGATGACCAAGATGAAAAGGAAAAGGCTTAAACGCTCTAGAATTCAAGAGGCAAAGCAAAGATGCAAGAATATGGAGAATGATCCAAGCAAGCACCTAGAAGGTCAAGAAGGGAGAAAAGACAACCAAAAAGGTATGGATATGATCCCACATTTGTTACAAAGCATTCAACCTACTTGGCAAAGGACTCAATTTTAAAGGAACCCTCAACCTATGAAGAGGCAAAGGGAAACCCTTGGAAAGGACCATGAAAGATGAAATAGATGCCTTAAAGGAGATGGACACTTGGGATTTGGTTCGAATGTCACCCAATCAAAAGGTAATTGGTTGTAGATGGGTATATAAAGTTAAAAGAAACTCAAATGGATCTATTTGTAGGTACAACACAAGATTACTTGCCAAAGGATGCTCACACTCATGGTATACACTATGAGGAAACATTCTCACCAGTTGCAAAGATGACTACAATCAAAACATTGATAACTATAGGTGCTGCAAGAAATTGGAGACTCCTCCAACTTGATGTAAAAAATGCATTCCAATGGTTGGATAAGTGAAGAGGTATACATGTCACAACCACTAGGTTTTGAGAACCTTAATCATACATATTATGTTTGTAGATTCAAGAAAGCATTGTATGGATTGAAACAAGCTCCTAGAGCTTGGAATTATAGGTTCGTTACATACCTTCAAGTTCAAGGGTTCAAACCTAGCAATCCAAATCCTTCTCTATTCATCAAAATGGATCACAATGAGGTTATCTATCTATGTCTATATGTAGATGATATTATTGTGATAGGTGATGATCTGAATGGCATTCAAACGATCAAGAGACACATGCAGTATAAACATGAAGTTCTTTTAACAAGCTGTATAAAAGTGATCCTCTCAAGCCACCATGATTTCCACTTTGTATCCTAAAGTTTAGATGCTCATCATTGACATGCAAGAGGTTTACTGCATACCCCAGGAATCCTGCTGGCACTAGTCCCTTATAATCAGGTTGCTCTATCTTGAGTAACCTCTGTGCATGCGATTCATCCAGGTCACCATCGTATGGCCTATAAATGGTGCCAAATTCTTTGAATAGCAATTATAAACCCGCTTCTCACACTTTCAAACTGAACATGTGGTAGAATCAACAAATCATTCAATGAAGGTACATACTTCATATCCTCCAAAACAAACAATCGTATCCTGCCATCCAAAACAATCAAATTTTTCGCAAATATTTTGAAAGATGCACATACGCATGCACATATATAAAATTATATGCATATATATATATATATATATATATATATATATATATATATATATATATATATATATATATATATATATATATATATATATATGTGTGTGTGTGTGTGTGTATGTATGTATATTTATTTATTTACTTTTTTTAATATATCTTTTTTTGATAAACTTACAGGTTATTATCTGAAAAGTTTTTACCAAGTCATAATATTCTTCCTACCTCACATGATGAAATGAAGAAGATAATCAACAATCTTGGTATAGATTATCAATGCATACATGCATGTCCTAACGATTGTATTTTATATAGAGGTGAATATGCAGACTCTTTTACATGTCCCAAATGTCAATCTCCTCGATATAAGGGCAAAGAAAGTAAAATCCCAAAAAAGGTATTGAGACATTTTCCATTGGCTCCACGGATTAGACATATGTTTCAAAGCCCCGAATTATCAAAGCTTTTGACTTGGGGACATGATCACAAAAGTACTGATGGAATAATCAGAATTCCTCATGATAGTGTTGCTTTTCAACATATTGATTCTACATGGCCTGAATTTGCACAAAATCCACAGAATCTAAAGTTAGGAGTTGCATTAGATGGGGTTAATCCATTCTCCATGAAATCTAGTAAATGGTCAACATGGCTAGTGGTAGTCATAAACTACAATCTTACGCCATATCTTAGCATTAAAAAGGAACATTTAATGCTTTCACTTTTAATCCCAGGCAAAAGACAAGTTAAAGATATGAATATATATCTTGCTCCTCTCATTGACCATCTTCAAGAGTTATGGAGAGGTATTAATGTCATTGATGTATCGAAAAGCATCAATGAAAGACATATTATGGTTTGTGGTATTGTGGCTTGGACTATTCACGATTTTCTAGGATATGGTGTTTGTTTAGGTATTGATGTAATTTTTTTATTCAATATGCATGTAAATAAATATGATTTAATCTAATTATATTTTTATCATTTTCATGATGGAGGAATATCTACTAAGGGTTATAAAGCTTGTCCATATTGTGGTGATTGGTTGAGATCAATCTATAGTAAGAATCTCAACAAAAATATTTATCTTCGACATCGACGATTCTTGCCTAATGATCATCCATTAAGATCTAAAAGAGAAGCAATACATTTTAATGGAAAGCTTGAAACAGGTCAGTGTCCAAAACCTATGACGCCTATGGATTGGTATAAAAAATGGACAGATGGACCTCTCATAGATCCGGAATTAGAAATCTTCAGTGATGATTCAGATATTGAGTATGTGAAGAGAGGTAAAGGAAAATTGGCACTCGCAGAGAACATATAAAAAATATGCATATATTAAAAAATATGTCATCTTCTTGATCTTATGCATATATTCAAAAATATTGGTTATTCACTATGGCAACATCTTCTTGGACTAAAAGATACCACAGCATCAAGAAATGATTTGAAAGATCAAAAATCCAAACCAAAGTTATGGCCAATTTTTTATAGACATCGACAAGAAACGACTTATGCACCTGCTCCTTGGGTACTTACAACAAAAGAGATATAGACTATCAACAATAGAATTCAATTGATTAAGACTCCTACAAGATATGGAACATCTTTTCAAAACATGTTTACTATGGATGATAAGAGCTTATCTGGGTTAAAGACTCATGATTGGCATAACTTTTTGAAACATATTTTAGCTTTGGTTATCAATGGATGTACAACGAAAGGAGTACGAGATGTGATCTATCGTCTTGGATCACTTATAAGGTAATTATGAAACTTTTATATTTAATATGTATGAATATTGGATATCTTTTATTTTTTAATTAACTTCTTTATAATTGTTTTTATGATATGTATAGGTGGATTACATCCAAAGAGATTGACAAAAACTCGATCCCACAAAAAAATGTGAATGCAAAGAGCTACTATGTTTGATGGAGAAAGAACTTCCTACTTCATTTTTTGATATTCACGTTCATTTATTAGTCCATCTTGTAGATGAAATAGAGATTGCAGGTGTTGTCAACACTTCATGGATGTTTTGGGTTGAGCAATTTATGGGAATATTAAAAGGTTATGTGCGACAAAGAGCGAAACCAGAAGGATCCATGGCAAAGGGTTGGATGCTTGAAGAGTGCATGTATTACGTTAGTGAGTACCTTGAAAGAGGTCATGAAGAAGCTCCACGTGCATGGACCAATGAGTCTTCTTCAAAAATAACAGATGAGGTATTATCAGGTAAGGGAGTTCCATTCTTAATTACATTTCAAGAAAAAAATGATGTTTCTACTTTTGTAGCATATAATAGAGAATGCATGCAAGCATTCCTTAGCGAGTACGAGGAACTTCAAAATCTTTGAAGTAAAAGGCAAAAAAACAAAAGATATAGATGTAATCTCGATAATAATGAGATTACAGATATATCTTCTTTCACGGATTGGCTATATAGTCGTTTGCAACGCGCTTATGCAAATAATGAAGAAATATCAGATGAGCAAAGAGAGTTAATGATAGGTTGTGAACGAAAGGTAATTTTATTAAAATAATATTTTATTTTTTTCATATATGTATGTTAGTTTCTATTTACTAATTGAATTTATTTTGCAGGCTCGAATGTTCACTAATATGTGGGCTTTTGGACAGCATATTAGAATCAAAGCCATTGATTCTTTACGTAAAACAGAGGATTCTAGTATTGCTGCTTCTTTCAAGGAACCATCATGTGCTAGCTCAAAAGACACGAACCTTATAGATAGCGAACTTGGTTACGTAGGAACTATTGTTGGTATCTACAAAATTTCATTTCGTATATTCAAACAGGTAGTAAAAAGTTTAATTTTTTATGATAGAGCTAGTTATTTTCTTAAGCACCTAATAATGGGTTTTTATTGTTATATATTTTGATAGGTAATTTTTAAGGTTGATTGGTTTTGAGCCGAGTATAAAGGTAGTAATTCCACATTAAGAAAGGAATTAGCTAGGTTTTGGGCAATTGATTCTTCCAAGGTAATGCGATCTACTAAAGAAACTTATATTCTTCCTAGCCATATTGAACAAGCATTTTTTTATAAAAACCCAGATGCTCATCCTTGGTGGCAAGTCATTCATGTGCAACCTAGAGGTAAGTCATTGTTTGAACAGTTTATTGTTAGAGAGATCGAAGAAAGTCCTCTTGATGATTCAGCATCAAATACTGATACATCAACATCTGAAATAGAAACTAGAATCATTATACGTGATAATGATACTAATCTTTTTTATGAAGAGGATAATTCTCTACATGTTGATTCTATTGATGAGGAAGAGGAATTACCAGAAATAGATATTAAACCATCAATAGATGATGTGATTCATGAGAACATAGATTTAACAATAGAAGAAACAAATGAAATCAATAAGGATAATGAAGATGAGACTATATTGATGTCTTACCAAAATGATGGCAATAATGAAAACATATGAGCAGATTAGATAGTAAATTCTACTCTAGTTATCGATCAATTACTTGAAGCTTTTGAATGGATATCAGATAATAGATTTTTTTATTAACTTGAATAATGATGAATCCTACTAGAGAGATGAAATCATGTTCTTTTAAGTTAGAACATGAAGCTCGGGGGTATGCCTAATTATTTTATATATAGCTTTATCTTCGAGGATCAAATTTTTTTCATGTATATATGCATATGTGTGTATTCATGTGTATTATATGTATACATATGTTAGTATGCATATATATGTATTTTCATGTATATGTATGTGTTTGCATGTGTGTGATATATGTATACATGTGTTAAATATCCATGTGTATATATCCATATGCATTTACGTAAAATATTCATGTATTCATGTAATATATGCAAGTGTTTATAATTGTGTACATGTATATATGTATATGTGTCTATGTGTAAATATGTATGCATATATATATATATATATATATATATATATATATATATATATATATATATATATATATATATATATATATATATATATATATATATATATGTATGTGTGTGTGTGTGTGTGTGTGTGTGTTTATGTGTGCATGTAGGCATGTATATGTGATGTGTACATGTATATATGTATATATGTATATATGTCTATGTGTAAATGTGTACATGTAAATATGTATGCATGTATATATATATTTATGTGTGCATTTAGGCATGTATGTGTGATGCATAATATATCTACTCCATTTTATATTTATGTATGTGTATCTAAATGATGTGTATATATCTTTATATATATTATGATCCTCGTTGATTCGAGTAGCTATATATAGAGGCATAAGGTTGGGAGAAGAGACATCTCTCTAGTAGGACGTCGGAGGAATAGATGCAATGTGTACATATACTTCAAACATATGACTAAAAGGTTGAATTAGAGTTTTTAAATTAGGGGTTTTAAAACCCTAATATCGAAATTAGTGTTTTCAATTTAGGATTTTTGAAATAGGATTTATTTATTTATTTATGTGTATGCATGTGTTGTGTATGTATGTGTATCTATATGTGCATATGCATGTGTTGTGTGTGTGTATATATGCATGTGTATATGTATATATGCATGTAAATATGATTATATGAGTCTATGTGTGTGTACATATGATTATGCATGTGTATGTGCATGTGAGTATGTGTATGTGTATGTGAGTATGTGTACATGTATGTGAGTATGTGTATGTGTCTATGTGTATTCATTATATGTATATAAGTGCATGCATCTGTATGTGTGTGTAAAAATGTGCATGTATGTGTGTGTATGTATAAATGTGCATGTATGTGTATATGTGTGTAAATGTGCATGTATGATGTATATGTGTGTGTATGTGTGTATTTGGATTTCTAGTCTCACTCTTTTCTCTCTCTCTCTCTCATATACATACATACATGCATAAACACACATACTCATATCCACATATATGTACATACAAGCAGTGCATACCATGCATTATCGCGCCGATGAGCCATAAGTGCTCGCATCTCTTTTAGACACCACTTAAGCGACCATCTTGTCCCAAACTCTGACTCAAGTGAACTAAGTACATATTTTTTATCCCTCTCATCTGCATTATGTATGCATGTAAGTATGTACGTATGCATATGCATATGCATTATGTATGCATATGTATGCATGTATGTGTATGTGTGTGTATGTCTCTCTACGTGTGTGTGTGTGTGTATGCATATATGTGTGTATGTGTGTGTATATGTGTCTATATGTGTGTATGCATGTGTATGTGTGTGTATGCATCATTATGTGTGTATGTGTGTGTATAAGTGTGTGTATAAGTGTGTGTATAAGTGTGTGTATAAGTGTGTGTATAAGTGTGTGTATGTGTGTGTGTGTATATGTGTATGTGTGTGTATGTATGAGTCTGTATGTGTTTATGTGTGTGTATGTATCTATGTGTGTATGTGTCTATGTGTGTGTATGTGTCTATGCATGTGCATTATGTATGCATGTAAGTATGCATGTATGCATATGCATATGCATTATGTATGCATATGTATGCATGTATGTGTATATGTGTGTATGTCTCTCTATGTGTGTGTATGCATATATGTGTGTGTATGTGTGTATGTGTGTGTATATGTGTATGCATGTGTGTATGCATGTGTATGTGTGTGTATGCATCATTGTGTGTGTATGTGTCTATGTGTGTATGTGTGTGTGTATATGTGTGTGTATGTGTGTGTGTCTATGTGTATGTGTGTGTATCTATGAGTGTGTATGTGTTTATGTGTGTGTATGTGTCTATGTGTGTGTATGTGTGTATGTGTATGCATATATGTATGCATATGTATGTGTATGCATGTGTATGTGTGTGTATGCATCATTATGTGTGTATGTGTCTATGTGTGTATGTGTCTATGTGTGTATGTGTGTGTGTGTATATGTGTGTGTGTATGTGTATGTGTGTATGTGTGTATGTCTATGTGTATGTGTCGCTACGCGTCTATGAGTGTGTATGTGTTTATGTGTGTGTATGTGTCTATGTGTGTGTATGTGTCTATGTGTGTATGTGTATGCATGTATGTATGCATAGGTGTGTGTATGTGTGTGTATGCATTATGTATGCATATGTGTGTGTATGCATTATGTATGTGTATGTATGCATGTATGTATGTATGCATATGCATATGCATTATGTATGCATGTATGTGTATGTGTGTGTATGTCTTTGTGTGTATGTGTGTGTATGTGTGTATATGTGTGTATATGTATGTGTATATGTGTGTGCATGTGTGTGTGCATGTGTGTATGGAACATTATGTGTGTATGTGTATATATGTGTGTGTATTTGTGTGTATGTGTGTGTGTCTATGTGTATGTGTATGTGTGTCTATGTGTGTATATGTGTGTGTGTATTCATATGTATGTGTGTGTAAGTGTGTGTGTGTGTGCATACCTTGCTTCAACGAGATGCATCTCTCTCTCTCTCTCTCTCTCTCTCTCTCTCTCTCTCTCTCTCTCTCTCTCTCTCTCTCTCTCTCTCTCTCTCTCTCTCTCTCTCTTCTTGCTCTCACGTCCAAATCCCGGCACAAATGTGCCGGGAGAAATCAGTTTTTTTTTTTACATTCCAGAGCTTCGCATATGTGACATTGTCCAGTTTGCCAACGTCGCTAGTTAGCGACGGTATTTGCGATGCACTAATTTAGCGTCCCATAAGCGATGCAGACATCGCTTATGCAACGAATGCCCATAAAAAAAATCCAAAAATAGCACCATCGCTTATGCAACGCTAGCGTTGCATAAGCGATGATGCTCGTTTTTTTTTCAATTCGGGGGCATCGCTACGCCCCCTATTTCTTGTAGTGGAAATTGCAGACTTGTGTGGATTATAGAAAATTGAATGCAGTCATAATTACGGATCCTTTTCCAATGCCATTTTGCAATGCAGTTTTAGATGGAGTAGCTGGACATGAAATGTATAGCTTTCTAGATGGCTTTTTTGGCTATAATCAAATTCGTGTTCTTGAAGAGGATCAACCTAAAACAGAATTTATTATAGAATTTGGGGTGTATGTGTTTACAGTTATGAGTTTTGGATTAAAAAATGGACCACCTTCGAAGTTTCACAATGTCTAGACATGAAGAAGAATTTGCTCTCTATTTCTACTTTATTGTCACATGGTTATAGATTTGTTTTTAAGAAAGATTCATGTCAGATCCTCTTGTGTGATGAGGAGCATTTTCGACTTCAAGGTGAAAATAGAAGTGGAATGTTTGTGTTATTCAAAATTATTCATGTTAATGTTCCTAGGTCTACTATGCCTATGGAGAACATGAAGTTATGGCATGCTAGATTTTTACATATCAATTACATAGCTCTATAGTGTATCAAAGATCAAGGTATGGTGGAGAATTTTCCTACTTTTGCTTTACTAGATGATGCAAAGTCATGTGAAGGATGTCTTGAAGGAAAGCTTCACAAACTAACTTTCAAGAAGCATGGATACATCATAGCCACAAAGAAGTTGTAGATCATACATTCAGATGTGAATGGTCTGATGAGAATTAATTCTATTTAAGGTTTTAAGTAATTTGTTATGCTCATTGATGATTTCTCAAGGTATTCATAGATTTACAGTCTTAATGTAAAATCAGAGGTTTTTTCCTACTTTTAAGAAATTCTTAGCTATGGTTGAAAATGGAAATCAGTCAAAGATCCAAATTTTGAGAAGTGATACAGGAGGACAATACATGTCAAAAGACTTTAAGTCTTTTCTTGTAGACAAAGGTATCTCTCATCAACTCACTATTGCTTACACTCCACAAGAGAATGGTGTTGTAGAGAGAAAGAATAGGATACTTGTTGAGATGATGCTTAGCATGATGTCATCCAAAAAGCTTTCTCCCAAGTTTTTGTTTGATGCAGTACATACAGCTTATCATATTTTAAATAGTTCTTCCACAAAATCTTTAAAGGTCATCACACCTTATGAAGCGTATTATGGGAAGAAATCCAATCTGAGTTACTTCAAATTTTTTGGTTCCCTAGCTTATGTTCACATTGAGAAGAAGGATCGTGGTAATCCTTATGTAAAATACATTAAAGTTGTCTTTATTGGTTGTGCAATTGAAAGCAAGGGATACAGATTCTATGTTCTAGATAAATGTAATATGCTAGTCTCATAAAATGCATATATTGCAGAAAGTCATATTTATGATAAGAAAGAAGAGATTCGAGATTTCATAAAAGCATATGACTATGCATTTTTGAGAAGGAATTTGGATTCTTACATTCAGCCATACAAGGAGGTGATGAACCTTCTCAAGCCCTTAAAGATGCACTTGATAAAGGTGAAGTTACATCACCTACATCAGTTCCTAGTCCATCATCAATAGATCTTGAAGTTCCAAATTAAGAAGTTGAAGAAGGTTCCAGAGTTCTTGAAGAAAGAGATATTTAAGAACAAAAAAGGATTCCACCACTTTTCAAGAATATGCCAAAGTGGTTATTTCAAACATGGAAGGACAGTGGTATAAGGAAATACACTGGAAGAGCTAGAAGTCAGACAAGGTGACAACAAACAAACCAGGTAAATTATGCAGGACATTTTTAGAGTCATAAAAGTTTAGCTCTTACTTTAGTTGAGAATAATCAAACTAGTTTTCAAGATGCACTACAAAGTTATATGATTGTCACATGTCCCAAGTATTTAGATCTTCAATTGTTTAAAGCATAACTTAAGCATACATTTGATGTAAATGACTTAGTTATTTTGCATTATTATCTTGGGATTGAGTTCATATACAAAAATTAGTGTATCTACATGACGCAGCAAAAATACATTGAGAAATTATTAGAAAGGTTTGAGATGATAGATTCAAGCTTATACAAGAACTTATGGATCTCAATGTATCATTATAGTCCGAAGCAGATTCAGAACCATTTGATGCTACATTATATATTCAAGCAGTTGGTTGCTTGATATATCTATGTAATACACATCTGGACATTAAGTTTGCAGTTTCTGAAGTATTCAGGTTCATAGACAGTGAGCTCACAATTCAGTGGAAATCAGTTAAGAGATATTTGGAGACATCAAAAGTTTTATAGGTTATCAAACCTTGTACCATTATGACATTGAAGGGGGGATTGTTGGAGACAATGTCAAATTGTGCATCTTGTATTGCTATTTGTATTGTTCTCTTTATATCCCTCTACAAAAAAAAAATGGCAGGCACTGTGGCTGCATCAAAAGACTCTCAACCTAGTGCTTGAGAGTTGGATTATGAAGTGCTAGTTTTCATCAAGAGTTGGAGTTAGCAGCCATTGTTCCTTCCTTTTTTATTGTGGCTCCCATCTATCTTGGATATGACCATGATTAATGTGAATAGATTAATGCATCTGTGATTCTTAATTTTGGCCCTTAATTTGTCTAATTATGTGATATTCTTGAGATTTATGCAATGCAGACACATAGTGCATACTCCACAAAGAAAAAGAACCCACCTCGAGCATAGAGAACAAGAATTTCCTCTACAAGGATGAATCCTTAGGTCCTCAAGCATATACAAGAGATGTATGAGGCATGCATTCAAGAGAGATAACAAAAAGAAAATGTGTTTTGAACCCACTTAATCAAATACAACAAGATATGAGTTTTTCAAATTTCCAAGGAATCTTAGAAACTAATGGTGTGATGTTTTGTAAGTAAACTTGGGTGGATAGTCAACTTGGACTTGTGTTTTTATGAATTATTTATAGGAAAACAAAGAATACACTAAGAATAGAACATATTTATTGTTAGGTCCACCAAGAGTAGTACAAGAGATACAACAATTACAATAAGTGGAGGAAGATGTTTCTTAGGGATGGCTTGTAGTTTTCCTAAAAAATGGAGCTAGAGATAACAATCCGATGAGATGAGCATGACCTCACACTAAGGCAAAAACCCCATCTAGACAAGCATTTCATGGCTTCCTATAGTTCGAATCTTCTTTCTACAATATACAATCATAAGCACCTCTCAATCCTCCCTAAGCTTGATTGTCACACCTAGTAAGACCATGCATCTTTAAGTATGTCAATGTATCCTCCTCATCATGCACTTAACATGGGATCACCAATGTAGCATGCGAGTATTGATGTGGGTAGCTTAGCCCAAGAATCTGATACTGAGCGATATGGCTATAGGAGTCGATGTGGAGTTGTCAAAAGTTAGACTTGGACCATCTGAAGTATGTCGACCAAAGGAAGGATAAATGTTGACCTAGGATGGGGGACACCCAACCATGAAAAGAAGTGGATCAAGGTCCTATCTTACCAAGAGTGAGGAGAGGGGGTTGACTAGGATAAATAAGTAATTCAACCACATCTAGCGGGGAGAAATCAACCACATTTTACACCATGATGTGGAAAAGTTGACTTTAGAATGTTCTAGGGATTTTCTAGCTAGGAGAGGCAAAGGTGCAAAAGTCTACCTAGATTTGGAAGACATTAGAACTTGACCATCTGAAGTAAGTAGACCAAAGGAAGGATAAAGGTTGACCTAAGCTAGGTTGGACAAACTTGACCATGAATAGTAGTGAAATATGGACCTATCTTACATAGAGTGAGGGAAGGGGGTTGATCTAGACAAAAAGGAATTCAATATGACCTAAGGGGACATATAAACACATGTTGCACCATGAGGAGGAAAAGTTGACTTGAGAATGTTTTAAGACTTGTGGAGATCGAAGAGGTCGAGGTGTTGAAGTCGATCTGAGACTTGCTAATGAAGTTTATTAGGATATGGAAAAGGCTTGACTAGGTGTTCAGCATTAGATCATGATGAGAGTGAGAAAGGAAGCCATAGTCTTGGGCTAGTAATGAGGAAGTGGACATTGTTGTGGGCATAGTCCATGAGCTTAAGTTGGGCATCTAGTCAACAAGTAGGGGATGCACTAACAATTTTTCCAAGGTGGGAATACTCAATCTATTGCACAAGCCAAGATCACACTTCCACTAGGAGAAGTGACCACAGAGCCAAGGTGGACCATTTGAGTCAAAATGGACCATGGAAAAATCGACCTTGAAAATGTAGACCATGGAAAAATGGACCATGGAAAAACAAAGAATTTTAAAATGGAACATGGCAAAATGGATCATGTCAAAATGAACCATGTCGAGATGTAAGAGATGGAGGATGTCCACTTGGTATAAACTACCCAATGAATCAGGGCAAGTTGACCATTTTTTCTCACTCAAACTAAAAGGAGCCCTTTTTCATCCAAGGTAAAGGCCTTGAATGAAGAAAACCATGGTTTAGTCAAAGATAAATTGAGGAGATCCCAAAGGAAATTAAGCTTAGGCTTAACCTAGAAAGATTCTATTTCTAAATGGGAAAACTATACACTTCAAGACCAACCACCTCAAGGGTTCCCCTTTCACTCGACCCTTAGTGGTATGTAGGTCCCCTCTTACTCGACCCCTAGTGGCATGTTTTTCATCCATCTAGAGCCACATGTAAGTTATAATTGAGATTTTACCCAAAGTTCTACATTAGACTCACATAAAACAATACAACATAGGGTTAGAAGGCCAAGATATTCAAGAAAAAAAATTGAGGACCACTCCTATAATGTACTTGTGGTGAGAAACGGAACCATGTCCTACATGTAGAAGGGTTCAAGATGGGGGTTCATTGGAATCACATTTAGGTGAAAAATTCCATTAAAAAGTTTAGAATAACTTGTAAGGCTAATTATAGGTTTGAAGCATTTGTATGAAGGCATCTGTATCACCTTTGCCTATTCTTGTGATTTTTTATGTTGTTATCAACTTTGATTTGTTCATCACTATTCCTTACATGCCTTAATGTGGATAAAGTTTTTGTAAGGAGTCTTTGAATGTTTATCGATAGTTTATTTGTTCTTGACAAACAAATGGAGTTAGAGCCTTACCTAAGCCACCCTAGCAAAAGCTAAGGGAGCATGTCGTATTAGACTTCACATTGGAGGAATTTCTTGCTACAATATCAGAAATAGGAAAAGAAAAAGGCCATTTTGAAGAGATAATCTAACCTATAAAAATCATGAAAAAGGATCCTATTTCATGTATGAGGTGAGAACTAGAGGCCTTGAGGATTCAAGATATCTTCTAGTAAGAAAATGCTCCCTTTCAAAGGGCAAATACAATGAAATTATGTTTGCTCAACCACGATAACAAATATAGGAGCTTTAAAACTTCTATGAGGTAAGGTCTTTGATGTAAAATTTGCATATACAGTGTTCACCTTGAACCAACATGTCCTATGAGACTAGTATGCCAATTTTGCAATAAAATTGGTCACAACGCAAGGCAATGCTACTATTTGAATGATGCTTGACTCATTCAAAGAGATAACCCTCCTGAATACTTATCTGATATTGATGTAGGGAGTATGGTCACACAAGAATGATTTCTCCCTTTTGAAGGGTGCTCCATGATGCAACATTATCCAACTCTGAAGAATCAACATACAAGTAATTTTGAGTGCAAGCAATCTTATTCCATCCTCATGATTATAATGACTCCCAAAGTAGGTATGAAACTTGAGACCTTGGGATATTCTCATGGAGTAGATCCCATGAAGACCACGCAAGTAACATTGTGATCATCAAGGAAAAGGAGTGTTGCAGAGCAAAGAGAGCACAAGGCAGAGAAAAAGAAGGGCCCCAAAAATTTTCCGATTTGGACACTCAATTTTTGTATTATAACCATTCTTGTAATATATTTTCCGATGTAAATGCACTACAGGAGTCCTCTAGATACATCCCCACAGAAGATTAGTAGCTTACCCATGTAAATTAGTAGGAAAGTAGTCCTTTAGTGAATAAAGTGCCGGTCTCTTGTGTGAAAGGACCATTTTTAGGGCACAAGTATATAAGTCAATTTGTGACTCTTTGTAAAAACTTTTTGCCATTGTGAGAATCAAGAGCATAGAATTTCGAATTTGTGTGTTCTCCTCTCTGTATCTTCTTCTTTGTGAGCTTGTGTGCATGTGTGTTGCTTGGAAAGAGTGTTAGGAAGTGTTGTCTATCCATGAAAGTGTTTGTTTGTTGTTGTTAAGGTGTGTGCGAAGTGTAGGAAGGTTTTCCCGCGACTCAGTATTTTGCACATAACTTGAAGTAGGAGTTTCAGAATTGAGTGAAATCACCACCATTGGATGCGTCTTCTTGAGAGCTTTGAAACGCATATGCTATTCGCTATATTCGGAGTTTGGAGCTGAGAGAAAAGCTCAATTTATTGTTGGCTGCTGTTCCAAGTATCGTGACACCATAACTGACAGTTGAAGCTTGTTTGGATCAGTCTTTACCTTGTTAGAAACCGAAAAGACCGACTTGCTAGGATTTAAACACAACAGAAAATCTTGACACTTAGAGAAAAAACACCGAAGATGGTAAAGATGAGCCGATGTATCACCCGATAATGAAAAATCATCCAGATACACGTGCATGAAGATGTTTAAATAGGGGGAAAAAAATTTCTTGGATACATCATTGGAAGGTACTAGGAGCATTGCGAAGACCGAACCACATCACCATACACGCATATACACCCCAATTTATAATGAACGCAGTCTTTGGTATGTCCACTTCAGCCATGCACACCTGATTATAGCCACTATAACCATCCAAAATGGAATGCATTTCTCGTTCGGCAACATCATCGAGCATTGTATCTAGAAATAGAAGTGGGAAGGGATCTGATACAGTCGCCGCATTTAGTTTTCGCTAATCCACACAGATACGTAGCTGCTTATTTTTCTTTGGGACTATAACAATAGGTGAAATCCATTTTGCATGCTCAATGGGAACTATGAATCCGACTTTCAACAAGCGATCCAATTCAGGTCACTTGAGCAGCATAATTTGGGTTCATGCGGTAACTGGGTTGCTTGATTGGGCGTGCATCCGGCTTAAGCATCGCGCGGTGTTGATAAATGCGAGGGTCCAACCCTTTCATATCTTGATAGTCCCACGCAAATACGTCTTGGAACTCTGTTAGCAACTGTAGTAGACTATTTTGAAAAGTTTTCGGTAATCCTGCCTTAATCTTCACCGGCCGTGGTGTTTCCTCATTTCCCAAATCGCAGGTGATAAGTTGATCTTCCGATACATAAAACTGTCGAGGCATGGGTATATCCTCCGGTGATGGGAATAAATGCTAGAAGCTTTGGGTATCTAGGTCCCCTTCTTTTGGAACCAAAACTACTGAACAGACGACCAGATTCCAATTGTCTCCAACCACTTGTAAGTCAACTAACCCCAAGGTGAGCAGATCCTGGTTAGCCTTGAGAAAAGCTTCTTCTTCATCATCTGAAAGTCCATCCAACATATGCACAGGTTCGGCTACGTAGGGTCAAGCATGGAGATCACATGGCTTCATCTCATCTAATGGAACGAGATACTTTTGGTGGTTGTGTTTGAAAATCAGCTCGTGTGCTGACCAGTCCTGCAATACTTTAGCTTGTTTCAGCCAGGGCCTTTCGAGCGGAAAGTTGTAGTCTAGAGTTGAATCAAGTAATTCTAAAACAACAAAAGTCATTTTGAACACTGCTCCTTGAAGACTAATGGGTATATCTCATACCAAACCCACTAGATAGACCCTGGACTGATCTACGATTCGAACAAAAAATTGAATAGGTTCAATTTGAGTCCATCCTAACCATTTACAAAGGGTGGCTATCGCAATATTCACACCAGAGCCTCCATCAATTAACACCTGGTTGATTTTATGGTTTTTATACCATACCATAATTAAAGGAATAACATGGTCCACTGCAGAATCAATTTCTGGACAGAGGAAGATTCAGGATAAACTTGTTGTTGAAATTGTTGTCGTACACCCAGAACCAAGGCTAACAGTTGCCCCAATGATATTGTAATGGACGCTTTCGAGAGAATATTCCACACAGAATCAAAATTCGACGTACTCCTTACCGCATTCAGTGGACTCTCTAGTGGTACTGCCACCGGATTCGGTGCTTCCGGTGGTGGCTTCGACATTGTCTGGTGAACCACTGGTACTGGCTCGGGAAAACCTGTTGGTACTTGAGTGGCCCACGTACTAGCTTTGGTAAAAACTCTCTGTTGTTCTCGAATGCCTAGCTCAAAAATCTCTGGAGCTAGTTGTAATTTCTTAGCGGAACGGGTTTGGATTACTACCGCTTGAGTATCTACTGCTGAAATATATACCATGTTGGCCATTGGATTTTGTCGCTCTTTTCTTCGTTTATCATACTCGGCCGCCTCTTTACAATATCTTCAGATATGCCCAATCTCACTACAGAAATGGTAACTCAGTGGTGGGAGGGATGTGCCTTCACCTGATTGACCAGAATTCCATCGCGTCTGGCCAAAATTGTTTGCTCATGTTCCTCAATAAGTTCTATAACTTTGGTAGGAAGTATTCCTCAATTGCGGTGGTACATAGTGAGCAGCCGGAGTGACTCACCGTATTACAAATAGCATAGTACATTTGGTTCAATGCACATGCAAAAGCAGTGTGTCCCGGGTTCTTACATTTTGTGCAATATGCTTGTTTCAATGAATCTTCACTCGTACCCTTGGTTGCCTTTAACCAGTCCAAATCTTCAGCGAATCCACCCACCTTATGTTCCAACTGTAATGCCATAGCTATGACCGCATCCAGAGTCATACCACCCACACAGCGTATGATCATTACTTGTTTAAGGTGAGGGTTTAATCCATTAATAAACCACTGGGTGATCACATCATCCGGTAGGTTAGCATGTGCCAGTGGCAATTGTCGTAGATGAGTACGAAATAAAGTGGCATACTCCTACACGTTTTGGTGCGGTTTTTGTCTATTGTTTTGCAGATAATCAAAGATCTGAGCCGCATTTTTCTTCAATCAAAATCGTTGTAAGAAGGCATCCTTAACATCATCATAATCGACGAAACGGTTAATGTCATATTCAGTTAACCATCGAGCAGCCTCATTAACAATGTGGACTAGAACAGTATAGCTTTATATGCCGGATCTACTGGGTATTTCAGTACTGCATAATTAATTTCAAAAGTTCTTACATGTGCATCCGGGTCATCACCGAGAAATCTGCCAAATTTTTTATATGTAACTCCAGTGGGTACCGGTCGTGGTGGTATGGCTTGCTGCTGCTACTGTTGTTGTTGATGTTGTTGTTGATGTTGCTATTGATGTTGTTGTTGATGTTGTTGTTGATGTTGTTATTGGTGTTGTCGTTGTTGCGAACCACTCATGGTGTCTGAATCAAGAAGAAATGTTACTACCGAATGATTTGAACTAGTTACACCTAATTGTTGTTGTGTTGTCCCATCGTCTAGCACGCCCTCTCGTACTTGGATATTGTTAAGTCATTCCCACACACCTACACCTAAAATTCAGCAACCTGGCCCCAAAATTATCCAAGGTTCCATCAAAATTCCACAAACTGCTATGAGAATTTTCCACATTGTCACCGGAACTAATGCTTACTTCTCCAACCTTACTTTTCGCAGATGGGGTTGGTTGCACTTCTAGTATTCCTTGTAATCCTTGCACAAGGAAATGCTGAGGTGGTACTCCACTCGCCCAGATTTCTTGCTTCCCTTCCAATGTTGGTCCGTCACCACTATTACTCGGAGGTGTGCCCAATCTGCTAGGAATTTTCCAGGGATGTTGATCCCTTCTGTACTTCGGGTATGATTCTCCAGAACGTGTTATAGGCATATATCATTGGATTCTTCTCAACTCTTAGTCTATGCACTAACTCACTACTCCATGCCCCATGGCTGACGCTAGTGTTAGAGTTACAGTTATTCTTACTCATGGGTTCTTGGGATGGTCACGGGTCTCATAAACCAGAGGCCCTATATATATTTGTTTCCATAATTCACAGGCCCATGGGAATCTGAATCTCTTCAGATCAGAGCGCCAACGATACTAGAAAGTCATCTCACTGTAGAAGAGTTGCTAAAAGTAAAACCTGAACTATGGAATCATGTGAAGGATTAGGTCCCAGAATTTGATTCCAATTTGTCAAAAGCAGGCTCTAAGCAGAAAGTCGTGGAGATACCTCTAGACAAAATAGGGGACATGAGTGAAGGTGAAGAAGGTAATACTTATCTTCCAATCACCTACCAAGGTTACACAACCAAAGCAATCATAGATTCAGGTGTAGGTGTTGCAATTGCGACCACCTCCTTGTGGAAGCAATGGGGCAAACCCGCATTAAGACCAACTAGAATGAAGCTTCAAATGGCCGATGGCCATGTTGAAAGACCTCTCGGATTGCTAGAAGGGATAACTCTAACCACTTGTGGGGTAGCGTTTGAGAACACCTTTGCTATATGTGACTTTGAGAAAAATAATTTCTACAACATGATCTTAGGAAGACCCTTCTTACTACAATTGCAAATAGTACAAGACTGGGGAACCAACTCCTTGTACTTACAACACTTAGGGGTCACAACCAAGGTCAATTTGAAGGATTACACCTTCAGAGATGTACCACCCCTACAGTGGAACCCTATCCATAAGGCACATGAAGACTCAATCTTGGTGCATTATGAAAGTTCATCTGATCCATCCTGG
Source organism: Ceratopteris richardii (assembly GCA_020310875.1). NCBI lineage: Eukaryota > Viridiplantae > Streptophyta > Polypodiopsida > Polypodiales > Pteridaceae > Ceratopteris > Ceratopteris richardii. The sequence goes on along the minus strand of CM035406.1, from coordinate 77,944,733 downwards.
ATGCATTAAGATACTCACTTGTGGATGTACAAGGTCGCAGAGGAAGAGGAAAGATGCCTAAAAGTGAGAGAAGAAGGAACTTCTCAAGGAGATAGACCAGTTAAAGACCCAGCCTACACACCGATGATCTTTCCCGATGAGGAATTTGAGCCCATGGTTGGGCAAAAATCCTAGCCACCATGGACATTGCTATCAATGAAGAACAGTGGACGCCTCATTCTGACAAGGAAGGTTATGATATCTCGGTATTCATGTTTCAGCCCTTGTTAGAAGAGTGTGACCCTACTAAAGTCATAAAAGAAGAAGAGGATGACGATGATCTAGAGTCCATTGTGATGGATAGTTGCTTTAACTCAGAAGAGCATTATCTAGAAGACATAGGAGTATTTAACCAGAAAGAAGAAGAACCTCTCACAAGCATTAAAATGTTCAATTCAAAGGATGGAAGTGAGGGTAGTCAAAAGAAAAAGAAAACAAAAGCGATGAAACAAGATGAGGAGGAATCATTTTTTGAGGTGCCAAAAAATTTCAAGAAATATGAAGTTGAGGATCTAAAAATTTTGGTATGAATGCCTAAGAGAGAGGACACCACAAGAGAATCACATGACAATAAAGAAAAGACCAAAAAAATTGTTGTAACCATTGAGGAGAATGAAGAGCAATGTACACACATAGGAGGTGACCTAAGTGCGGAAGAAGAAATAGAGCTTGTAGCTTTATTAAGGGAATATAGGGACGTGTTTGCATGGCACTATAGAGACTTGAAGGGAGTAGATCCAGGAATATGTTCTCATATGATCCCCATGACTGTTAATGCCAAGCCCACCAAACAGAAGCCCTACACATATAATGACACTTATGCAGCCAAAATAAAAGAAGAAATTAATAGGTTGATTGAAGTTGGATTCATCTATGAGATTGAGCATACTGAATGGGTATCCCCCATTGTAGTGGTGCCCAAGAAGGACAAAAAGTTGCGAGTGTGTATTAACCTTAAAAAAGTTAATGCCGCTACGATTAGAGATATCTATCTACTTCCAATCACCGAACATCTATTGGAGCATGTTGCAGGTAAGGAAGTTTATAGCTTCCTTGATGGATTTTCACGTTACAACCGGGTAGCCATTGCCCTAGAAGATCAACACAAAATAGCCTTTGCCACAGAGTGTAGGAATCTTTGCATTCCACGTGATGCCATTTGGGCTCACAAATGCTCCTACAACATTCCAAAGGCTCATGTGTCATGTCTTCAAAGAATTCTTGGGAAAGAGCTTAGAAGTATATGTGGATGATTTATGTGCCCATTCCCAAGAAAGAAGATACAACATCCCTGAGCTCAAAGAGATCTTCAACAAGTGTAGAGAATATCGAGTGTGTCTCAACCCAGAAAAGTGTGTTTTCATGGTACGACAAGGTAAGATCTTAGGTCATATTGTTTCTAAGAACGTAATCTCAACAGACGAAGACAAAGTACGAGCCATAGCAGAGTTGCCAAGGCCAAGGAATGTTAAAGAGGTACAAGCCTTTATGGGCCATTGTGGATATTACCGTAGGTTTATTCACATGTATGCAATCAAAGATAAGCCTCTTTATGCCTTGCTAACAAATTTTGAGTGGAACGACAAATGTGAAATTTCCTTCAATGAATTGAAGAGGCGTTTGTGCACAGCACCAATACTAACTACTGCTGATTGGAATAAACCATTCCACGTCTGTGTAGATGCATCCAATCATGCAATAGGATGTGTGCTAGCATAACCCACATGTGAAGGAAATTTAGATTTACCCATAGCATATGCTAGCAGACAGCTAACTACAGCTGAATGAAACTATACCACAATTGAGCGAGAGGGCATAGGCATGGTATATGCTGTGAAGAAGTTTAGACACTATTTATTGGCCAACAAGTTCAAGTTTTTCATTGATCATCACGCTTTGTTATATTTGGTCAATAAACCTTGCAATACAGGACACTTAGTAAGATGGTTTCTCGTACTAATGGAATATGACTTTGAAGTTGTTGTTGTTGTTAGGAAAGGTAGAACCCACCTCAGGGCAGATCACCTTTCTCACATCACTTCAGGAGAGCCACCGCAAGAAGTGTCTAATGAACTTCCTGATGCTTATCTATTCAATTTAGAAGTTGTTCCTAAATGGGCAAATAAGTTGGTATTGGTCCTAACCTTCGGACCTTTGCATTAGGATGTGCAAATAAAGAAGAAATTGTGAAATCACAAAAATATCAAATATTGCAGGAAGCATGTACAAACACGATACAGAGGGGGTATTAGCTTGTTGTGTTGAGGAAGATGAGCATAGTAGTTGGTTGCAACAAGCTCATGAAGGATTGCTAGGAAATCACTATTCTAAACAACGAACATTGCAGAATCTAAAACGTTTAGGAGTGTATTGGCATAGCATGGACAAAGAAATACATGAGTGGATTAAGAATTTTCTAGTGTGCCAAGAGAAACCCCCAGTGGAGCATGCCACCCTTTATCATGTGTCGTTAATTCCAGATTGGAGTGCTCCATCGGTAGAATTTATGAGATCAGGAACACTACCGAGTGAGGCTAGTCTAGCAAGGAAACAAACCATGCAGCAAGAGGCTCAATACTATGCCTTAGTAGGAGAAAAACTATATCACAGAGGCAAAGATGGTTACTTAAGACTGTGCGTTCATGAATCAGACTATTTAAAGGTCTTAGAAATTGCACATAGTGGTGTTGTAGGTGGACATTTTGGGCCAGACCGAGTAATCAAGACCATCCTATTCTCAGGACTTTGGTGGCCCACTCTTCATATGGATGCACATACCTATGTGAAGAAATGTGACACATGCCAACGTGCACAATATCCACTTAGAAAAGATGAGATGCCTTTGAGACCAATGATGGGCGGATGCACATTCTCAAAGTGGGGTATAACTTTGTAGGTCCTATTAACCCACTATCTAGAAACTCCCAGAGTACATTATTGTAGCCATAGATTACCTTACAAAATGGGTAGAAGTAAAAGCCACAACAAAGAATGATGCTCAAACAATGGCTAAGTTCTTATTTGAGAATGTGTTCACTAGATATGGACTACGAATAGAGTTAGTGAGTGATAGAGGCACACATTTCTTAAATGAAGTCATTGAAAATCTTCTTCAAGAATTCTTGGTGATTCATAAGAAGTTTGCCCCCTATCATCCACAAGCTAATGGACAGGCCGAGAGCGCAAATAAGATCCTATGTAATGTCTTGACTAAACTGGTAAATAATAAGCACTCTAATTGGGACAAACAACTTCATCATGCTATTTGGGCTTACTGAGTTGCCTACAAAACGATACTGAATGCCACCCCATTTTAGATGGTCTTTAGACAAAATGCTGTGCTACCATTAGACTTCTTTATCCTTGGTTTTAAAGTAGCACAAGAGCATGATTGGAATGGACATGAGTTGTCCTCCAGGATCTTTGATCTAGAATGCTTAGGTGAGACGAGGCTACGAGCGGCTCCAGGCATCTATGCTACAAAGAAAAGGCAAAAGGCATACTTTGATGCACACATCAAGGATAAAGGATCGAAAGAGGGAGACCTAGTTTTGGTTTATACACTAAAACAACATGCTTGAAAATTGGAGAAACACGGATATGGACCCATGATCATTAATAGAATTTCCACTAGTGGTGCGGGTCAATTGACCACTCTAGAGATATATTGCCAAACTATATTAGTGGGTGTCGAGTCAAGCTTTATCAAGAACCTCTTACAAAGAATATGCTAATGAGACTCAACACTGCTAAGAAGTGAAAAGAAGAAGAGTTGAGGGTCATAGAAGAAGCATAGGCAGAGGCTAGAGAGTGCACTAGGAAAATAAGTTAAGGTGACTAGGCCTAGATGTCAGCCCAAAGGCCCCAAAATATCACATGGACATGTGCCGAAAATCGAGCATAGTTACTTCTCGAATAATCGACCGACATCCCTTGCGCTAAAGAGACCATGTAGGGCTTAAGCGAAGACCATAAAGCGGAGGGAAGACTGAAGAGAATGTGAGGATTGTGAGAGCATTGATTGACTCAGGTGCAGCAACTAGTGCAGTTAGACGTTCATATTGCCAAGACTTGCAATTGAACATCAATCCAATAGAAGCCTATCTCATAGGGTTGGGAGGTGTGGAAACCCCTTGTTTAGGTGAGGTGGAACTTCCCACCTACCTTCAAGATGTTCCAATGAAAGTCAAAATGCTAGTATGTCGCGATGAGGATCCTACAGAACCACTTGTCTTGGGTCAAGATTGGATTTATGACCATGCAGTCAACTTGAACTTAAGAAGTCAACTTCTTCAAGTTTGGGTACAAGAACAATGCATTACATTAGAATTAGAGAATTTCATGCTCACAAATCCAGATGTCATACATTCTCTTAGTTCTCCTCGGACTAATCTTAGTAGAAAAGATGTTGTATGTGGCCACAACTCTATGTTCCAGAAGAGCTCAATCATGGAAGAATAGGCTCAAGGGAAAGTGGCATCCTCCTCTTGTGCAAGGACTAATGCCGCCACCACAACTCAACCAAAAAGGTACATGACAACTGCTATATCAAATAGACCATGAGATTTCAAGAAGAAAGTAGTGTCGGGCATGAAGAAGATCTGGGTACAAAAGGGAGAAAAGCCAATCAAACCATTGCAGTCACACTTGCTACTACAGAAGCAACAGAGAAAGCCAAGGCAACAAGTAGCATAACAACGAAGATCTCCATCTCAAAGAGTAGTCCAAATTTGGGTACCAAAGCAGTCAATAAAGGTCGATCACAATCACGTACATATTTGGGTGCCTAAGAAATTAGCTACAGCTCAACAAGGACAATTGCAAATATGGGTACCCAAGAAGCTCTTACATACACAACCACCTATGCTCTCCCACATGAGCAAAATTGCAACAAAGAATCCAAGGCGGGGCAAGGGTCAAAACTAAACACGAAGACTAAAAGCAAACCAAATCACCTCTTCAATAAGATTCATAAGACCAACAACAATGGTATGGGTATGGAAGCCAAAAGCACTAGTAGCCCCCATAGAACCAAAGAACCAACCACATGGGATACAAAATGTAAGAAATCAGCCAAGGATGAACAGGCCAAGGGTGATCACTACATAGTCAAAGACTGTTCTCAAATGGATCCCCATAAAGAGGAAGGATCAGTTGTCATTCAACAATCAATAGTAGACTAAATCAAAAGTAGACCAAAAAATGGACCACTTTACGAAAATGGGCAACTTTTTTAAAATAAGTAGACTAAATTTATAAAAATGGTCTTCTTTTGATGTAAGTCAACTAAATTCATAAAATTGGTCAACTGGGAACTAAGAGCTAGCTAAAATATCTAGACTAAATTTATAAAAATGGTCAACTTTTGAGATAAGTCGACTAAATTTATAAAAAATGGTCAACTTTTGAGATAAGTCAAGTAAATTCATAAAAATGTTCAACTTGCAAATAAGAGCTAGGAAAAAAAGTGGACTACAAAAATAGACAACTTCTTCGAGAATTTTGCCAACATAGGAATTTAGATAACTTAGGGAATGGGTGAAATGGAAAATTAAGCAACTTAGAAAATTGGGAATTCTACCTCCTTGATGAACTGATGAACTAGACCCTCTTTTCTTCATCTTAGTCCTCTTTGCTTCTTTTGCTTCTCCTCTTGCTCTAAATCGAGGTAAATTTTCTTGTACTTGCCTTTTGCATCTTGAAAAAGTAAAAACATAAATTACATTATTTTTGGGGCGTATTAGAGTATCCCCTATAGTGTGTCAACATCTTTGCCATCACAATGAAATTGCTTTGTAGTAGGTGGAGCAAGAACTGTAGCATGAATAGGAGTTTGAGGATCATCATCTTCAATGCCATCTACATCACCTTCAATAACTATATTTGAAGTGTAGTAGGTCGTTTTTCAACACCTTGCACAATATTCCAGAGTCCATTTATATGCCCATAGTGGGTAATCTATACCATCCAACTTGTCCTCATTATCCAACATATAGAATACGTCATTGCTCTCAACCATGGCCATTGACTAAAATATACCCTGATGCAAAAAAATGACTAGATCTTAAAAAGTTGAATAGAACTATTATGTCGAGTTCTACTAAACCTATAACAGACTTCAAGACGCTTGTACAGGTGAACCAAAACCTTTATATATGTTTGGCATAAAATAATGAAATTGCCTACATAGACATTGCAATAGTGTGTTTGGATGTTGAAACAAGCTCAGATCGTGATTTTGACACCACAAAGGGTATCCCTTTTAAATCGCTAATTTTGAGTATGCTCAACAATTTTCATGCGATTATGAGACTGTGATTGGAGGGGTGTTAATGATGGCCTAGATGAATCTACGACCTACTATGATACCGATTGCTAGAGCTTTGAGGTCTGCAGAAGCATGCAAATAGCATAAGGAAGAAGAAGAAGCTTGGAGCACAACACATAATACTAAATGTATAACCAAGTGAATGTACAAAGATAATTAACCCGTTAGGGTTATATGCCTATATACAAGCCGGGAAAAAAACCTTTTAAGGAGGAAAAAAGTCCCCTGGCAGTCCGAAGTGTGTTCACACACATCACTACCAAAATATATCAACACTATTGAACTTCTAAACTATGTATTTTTATTGAAATATTTTCATTTTCCAATAATTTAAGGAATCGTGACTAAGGGGTTGAATAGCTTATATTGGTTTGTTGGACATTTTGGATTTTTATTAAGTTGAATGTGAGGCATCATGCATGATGCATGAGGTGATTAATTGGTGTACATAGTTGTACATTCTTCAATGAAGAAGGTGATTTAATTGATTTTGCATATGATGTGCCTTACTTTCATCTTGACATTATCCGTTCTCACCAAAGAAAGACGTAATTGACATCTAATATGTGTTGCAAACTCTTCAATTTCAAAATCATCCAATTAATTCAGAACTTGAAAGGGATTTTATAACCTAAATTAGAACCCTACAATTTTTCTTGGGTATACCTATCTACCTTAGATTCTCAGTATAAGATTCTAATTGCAAAGTGACATCGAGTTTAGTTGCAAGAAGAGACTAATTTTCAAAATCGGTCTGAGGAAGCAGAAAAGAAAAATTTCACAAATTGGTCTATGGATGAATTTCACAAGGCAACAAGAAGAGACTAGTTTCATGAAATTGTTCTAGGGAGTCATTTTCCACAATTGGACCAATTTTTCAAATTTGTCCAAGACCCAAATTTTTCAGGCAAGAGGATCACTTGAAGACTAAAGAGAAGGACCCACAAAAAGCAACCGAGCAGAAAAAAAGAATGGAGACAAGAGAATAGAGAAAGGGACTAGGGATTAGAGTACTAGATTTGGCAAAGTATCGGACTTGATAGAGTACCAAAAAAGTGCAAGTAAGAGTAAGAGTGGACGTAATAGAGCGGTGGAAAGGGACTTGAGTACCAAAGATATCATATATCACATATCATAGAGGAAATATTAGATAGCTTATTGTGATACAAAGAGGAAGAGAGTATAGAGAGAAGGAAGAATACTTGAGTGAAGTGTGTCTCTCCTCTCAAGCTTCTCAAGCTTCAACAGCTCAGTTTGAGGAGTTTGATGGGAGGCTCTGGTCTTGTCACAGAGGGTGGATAACTAGAGTGGGTCTACAAGAGCTTGTATCTTGAGAGTTGGTTTGTGAAGTGCTTATTTTCATACGAGCTTTCCTTAGCAACCATAGTTCCTTCCTTTGTGGTTGTACCTTCTGTCTATCTTGTATACATCCATGATTAATGTGAATAGAGTGATGCATCTGTGATTCTTAATCTTGGCTCTTACTTTGTCTGATTTTGTTATTAAGAATGCATAGTGTGCATATTGCATTGAGAAAAAGAACCCACCTCGAGCATAGAGAACAAGAATTTCCTCTACAAGTGCTCAATTTGGCATGCGTGATGGGACATTGCTTTGCATTTTCTCTCTATTGTTCATCATTTTACTATTTGCAATCCTTGTTTTTTCAAAATTAGTCTCTCGTTTTCACAATTAGTCTGAGTTAGAATTAGTCCAAATTTAGTCCAATTCTTTTGTCTAAATTTGAATCTCAAAATCAGTCCAAAATTTTTTACCATGCTTTTTAGTCCAATTTTTTAGTCTAAGATTTTTTGCCCAACTTTTTAATCCAATCTTTTTGTCTAAATTTTTAGTCATTCAACCAAACTTTTTAATCCAAGTTTAAGTTCCATTTTGGTCAAGTTTTTTTAGTCCAATTTCTCATCATGTCTATGAGTTCATACAGTGGGCTACTCTATGACTCATACACCATCTCATAAAGAAGGATCTCTATGTCCTGTCAAAACACCCATCAAGAGCTAGTACAGAAAGATTTTTCACTATACTCCCTCTCAAGTACCTCCCAATTCTCTACCACTTCCGGCTTGGTCTTCATCTTCATCTGAGGAAGTAACTGCTATCCATGAAGGATGGTAGAAAATTTAGAAACTCTTCTATCTAGAATTAACATAAAGCTCCCAACTCTCAAAGGAGCTTCCCATGAGGACCCAGATGACCATGTGCGGCAATTTTTATCCTTGTGCAAGAGCAGGGGGCTCTAGAATCGACAAGACTCCTTTCTTGCTCTCTTTCTTCCTACCTTGGAGAGCATGGTTGATAGGTGCTTAAATCAATATATTGATGGAAATTTCACAACATGGGAGGCCTTGCAGACAAATTTCACCAATACCTTCAGACCAGGTGATTCCATGGAAAGAACCCTTGACCACTTAGAGAATCTTAAGCTTCAGCCACAAGAATCATTCCCTGAACTAATGACTAGAGTAAAGTCTTTAGTAGGAAAATGCCTTGCTCAATCTGGATATTTCTTAGTTAAGAAGTGGGTTGAAAATGCCCTCCTAAAATCATCTCAACAAAAACTCAAGGAATTTTTAATAGTAGATGCAACATTGCAAGATTTTGAAGCCGTTGCAGCTAGGATTGAAGAGGCTCACCACCATTTTGAAGGAAGGGATGCATGTCAAGATGAATCTCCTTGGGCTTTAGTGGCAAGCTTGCAGAGGGATTTGGAGGCTCTCAAAATACAAAAGAACCTCCAAGAAGAGAAGAATTCATGAGAAGATGCTATCGCACATCTCTGATAAGAGGTGGAGGATCTAAAAGCTTTCATATGGTGTATGATATGTAATAAACCTGATCATAATAATGAGGACTATCCAGAGAAGATCACATGCCACTTCTATGGAAAATTTGCCATGAAGCAAGAGATTTCTACTTCCTCAAAGGGATTCACACCAACTAGATTCAAGTCCTTGGAACATGGCTTAACCAAAATATACAAGGAAATCAACAAGAAGTGATTTATACTGCTCCTCAGTTAAACGACAATGGTTCTCAGCTCAACAACCTAACAAAACCAATAAATAACAAGAAGCCCATCATGTGTTATAGGCATAGTGAATACGGTCATTTCCAAAGCGAATCTCCTCTCCTACAAGGATCACCTCCATGCAAGCTCTACCCCGATTCCACAGATGACTACTCAAAGGATTGTCCAAAATTGTAGCCAAGTACGAACTAGGGAGGACAATGTGGGCGATAGCTAGGGAGTTCCTCCTAGCAAGTGAGTGTAATATCAGTCAAAGGATGAAGGATTCCCAAATGGGGAGACCTCACTAACATGGATAATCTAGGTAATTTGAATTCTATAAATATGGTGGATTAAAAAATGGAGCCCAATTTTGGAATCAGACCTAACATACCAATTTCAAAAATTAGGCCAATTTTTGGAAAAGGAACAGTTTCAGCAATTGGAACAATTCCAAGAACTGGACCAACTCCAAGCATGAGACCAATTTCAGATGGACGAATTCCAATAGTGAGACCAATCTCATAAATGGACCAATTTCACAAGGTAGACTAATTTGAGATGGACAAAAGCCAACCATGAGACCAATTTCACAAGTTGGACTAATTCCAAAGATGAGACCAATTTTGGAAATTGGACCGATTCCATCCATACCAATTTCAAAAATTGGACATTGGATGGGTTTGGAAGGACCAACTCTTGAAATTAGACCAAACCAAAAACTAAGTTATCATTGGAAATAAATGTGGTATCATTACAAGAAATCTTGAAAGCTGAAATAGATGTTGGGGTCCTCACGAGGGCTCAGAAGAAGTTACAAGATCAAAAAACAATCAAGACCAATTCCTAGGAGGAGGCAAGGTCTAGCCTCAAGAGTCCTTGTTTTGAAGGAAGAGTGGAAGAGGTGGATAAAGCTTACGAAGACACAATAAGGGAACTACAAGTGTCATCAAAAGAGAGTGTTTGGATCCCATCGTAGAGAATCTTCTAAAGAACACCTACAAATTGGTATATCTTCATGATCTCTTGAAAATAGATGAAAGATCTAGAGGTAATGTCTTGGGTAGAATAGAGATGTTTTTTCAGCCACCCCATGAGATCACGATTAGTGCGGGGAGGAAAGACTTTTACAAGGGTAATTATCCATGGATGATAAGGCATGAATCTAATGCCTCACTATACTATGGTTTCTTTAGGATGCAAAATTACAAAGAAGGCCTCTTTTATTGTAACACTTGCTAGTGACAATGTAAAATTGTGTATCTTGTATTGCCATTTGTATTTTTCTCTTTATATCCCACTACAACAAAATGACGGGCATCGTGGCTTTTTGGAGACCGTTAGTTTTTCAAAACCAGGGCAGTGCCAAATATTGGCAAAGAGGGATCTATTAAGTGATTGCAAAAGCTTTGGCGTAGTTGTTTTTCGTGGTCCAATGATTGTGCTTTATGATGTAGCCTTTTAGAGTGCTTTTCATTGGGTTGCAAAACTATAAAAGAATAAGCTTAGCTCATAGAATAACATCTCTCTCAAGTGCTAATCACTCAAGGAGCAAGAGGAGACCTATGTGGTGTCTTCTTGAAGGAGAAGTGTCTACACTCTTTGAGGTGATCAAGGAGGTACTCAATCTCAAGGAGATTTTGCAAGAAGTGTCGCTACACACTTGGACAAGGTGTGCTCTACATTGTTGGAACATCAAGATTTTATTATGCTTGAGGTGGATATGCTCTTCATCGAATCCATCATTTCGATGGTGTCATATATGTACCTTGAAGAATAGCACTTATGTGCACATTATTTCTTTGTATTAGTTGGTTAGTCACTTATGATCAGATTTTGTAAGGTTCAAGGTATTTATCTTTGTAAAAGGAGAGAGTCAAAGGCCTAAAAGCCACGAGTTAGAAGTGTTTGAGATTGATTCTCAATCAATCAATCAAGTAGATATGACTTCAACTTTCACTTTTCCTAGACTGTAGGAAAAGATTCCAATCAATCTAAACTACCGAACCCGCCTAATTTTGAATTCAAATTTATGAAGAAAAGGCGTGTTATCCTCAAGATTCTATGTAAAGACTCCTAAACATTTCTACATTAAGTAGAGTGTTGATTTGAAGCAATACATATACTCTTTGATCATTCATTGATGCCACTTCTATTCTTTGCTCCTTCCTTAGGCTCAATCAATGTGGAGGGATTGTTGCTCTCCTTAGAGAGATCCACATCAAGTGTTTAAGAACTCATTGGAAAGGTATGACTATCTAGTTTATGCGTACAAATGCTCAAGCCATTTGGTTCAATAATTTTGGATAAATCTGAGTTTTATAGTCTTGGGGTCATTGTGTGCACATCCCTCAAAAATCAGGATGACATCCAATTAGTGTTAAGGTGATTGATCCTTCATTGGTTGATATAAATTAGGGATTTTATGCATTTGATCAAGCCAACCATATGTAGGACACTCCCTTAAGATGCAGATTTCCAATTTTAACTATGTTGGCTTCTCTTAGTATTTGAAGTCATAACTTCCATCGATTTTAAGAAGGTTTTTGTGAGCTACTGAATGTGCAAGTTATCTGTTTTGCATCAACTTTCTGATGTTGTAAAGTATATATTGGGTGTTATTGCAATAACCACAATCTTACAAGGTCTACTTTACATATCCAAAGAGCTAGGACTGGTCGTATGCTGGTTTGTTAGAACAACTTCACCACTTGACAAGTCAACTTTCCAGGCCTCTCCAAGCTTCTCCAACTTCTTTGAGTGGTATCAAAGAAACTTCAAGATAGGAGATGGCTTTCCATGAATGATTGAGAAACTTGATAGACACAATTATGCTTCTTGGCAAATTAGAATGAAGGCATATTTGCAAGGAAGAAATTTATATGGGATTGTATCAGGTGATGAAGCAATTGTTGGAGAAAGTCTATGACAAGCCTAAGTATTGGCTTGAGTCCCACAAAGTCATAGAAAAAGCCTTAAAATGAAGACTATGTAAAGTTCACTTGTGAACTACCTCTTGTAACTTTTGGAGAGTTTACTTAATGTAAAAGTAAGAGAATCTTAAGTGGTTGAGTCCACTTGATCAAGAATGGAAAGAGGAGCCACGAATTTGCGATTTGTGGTAGGTAGAGAATCAAATCAATCATTGATTGATTGGAGAGTGATTGAGGGAAGTTAGCCTCCCAAACTCAACTATAAATAGATGGCAGTTTTAGTCGTGGTTAGAGAGACCTATGTGAAGACCTCCAAGAGCTGAGCTTTATGCCATATCAAGGTGTGATTACAAGGCACACATATGTATCAGTAAGTCATTGTATTGTACAAGCAATATACTTTCATTTTCATGATTATTTGAGTTCATCTTTCCATGTTCTTGTGAAGTGTACTACTCACTGCCATTACTCTCAGTTTTTCTCAGTCAGCTTGCAAAGATGTTTTCTCTGAGCTTGGTGCATCATTTTCAGTGACTTAACTTGGTAAAGTTAGCTCTATAAGTCTACTATATGCTCACAAATTTTCATGTCATTTGGATGTTTCAATCTTCAGTTATGTTCAGTTGAAGTCAACAGTGTCTGTGCATTTTCACTTCTCTGTCAGGTACCCGACTTTTTCACTCATTTTGTCAGAGGTGTCTCTCAGTGGTTACTTACCCAAATTCAGTGATTTAAAGCTTTTTGGATTCAGCTTATTGTCTAGTATAACCATACAAATTTTCATAATCATTGGATTCCTAATTGTTTAGTTATGTTGATTTTGCTGCTCACTGGTCTCAAATTGTAGCAGCCCATGAAAATCGGGATGATGTCATCAATTGTTAAAACTCATTCTCAGTGTGTGGTTCATTATTTTTGATGAGATTACTCTTGAAAGTTAGATCTTTAAGTTACCTAGACTTCCCCAAGAGGAATTAAGCTAATTGCTGCTGTGCTCAGAGAATTATGTAAAACACTGGACAAGTGTATGAACCAAGAATAGCAAGTTTTCACCTCTGAACTAACTCCAACTTATCTGTTTTGATCTATCTTTTTGAGAGTGATCTTCCATGGTACATAGGGTGTCTAATACATCCATTGGCAAGCTAAAAGGGCCCACCATATGCTTCTGGAGTTCATTTGGCTGGTGTAGATCAAGGATTTTGCAACACCTCTTCATCTTCAAGCACATACCTATCCATCTCTTCAGAGCAATGTCTATTGCAAGATCCAAAGGAGGACCTACTCAAGAGGAAACAAATAAGCTCGCACTTTGGTGTGCAAGGGATGCTTAAGCAAGGTCATACATACTCAACTCTATCTCTGAATTTATATTATCACGTGTTAGAAAGTGCAAGACATGTCAAGGGACTTGGGATGCCCTAGAGACTTTCTTTTTTGCTAATACAAAAGCAAGGAAGAAACGTCCTTGGAATGATTTCAGTTAGATAAAGAAGGCTCCAAAACAAACCATCACTGAGTTTGTTATAAAGGTCAAGAAGGTTTCTGATCAATTGGCATTCATTCGAGATTTGATTGAAGAAGAGGCCATCATGAGCCAAATTCTCAATGGGATTAGAGGTGCCAAGCAATGACAATCTTTCACCATAGCCTATGATCTCTTCATGGATGTGCAAACTCTAGACTTTAACTTTTTTCTTGGAAAATTCTTCAATCAAGAGCCAACAATAGCATAAAGAAAGGTAACTCCTATCATAGTAATTCAAGTAGTGCTCTATATGTAGTGAAGAAGGGCAAGAAGCTCAAAGTCAAGAAGAAGGAAGAAGATGAAAAGGAGATTTCCCAAGCCAACTTTGCAAGAAAGAGCAAGTGGAAAGGGATGAAGAAAGGACCAAAGCATGACAAGAATAAAGGCAAGAATGTTCAACCTTGTTCCCTCTATGATAAGACCAACCACACCACTCAAAATTGTTGGCTCAATGGGAAGACCCAAAAAGGAAGTGGAGGAGGTGGATATGGCAGCAATAGAGGCAGAGGTGGACACAACTTCAACAATAGCAATAGAGGCCATAATAGAAGGCACTACAACAATTATTCTGAATATCAACAACATGAAGACTCATGATCTTGATGAAGCTTAGCCACAAGGAAGGTAAAGAAGATGATCATTTATCCTACATAGATTCAGGATGCGCAAGTCATGTTGCAGGCAACATAGCTCTCTTATCTAATTTGGAAAGTCCAAAGCATAGACATGTAGTTCAAATAGTGGATGACACAAAGCATAGTGTGGAGAAGATTGGTAATGTCAAAGCTTCCAATGGTAGGAAAAATATTTTGACCAAGGTACTCTATGTTCCCACTATTACAAAAAAACCTAATAAGTGTATGCCAAATAGTTGAGAAAAGGCATACAAGTTAGGTTCACCCACCATGGAGCTTTTGTGGAAGATCCATGTCAAGGCTTCAGGAAGATAGGCAAAGGTGAGAAGCATGATAGGCTCTTTACTTTTGAAGTTGGAGAAACCAAAAACATAGCTCTTTCAACTTTGGGACTAAAACCCTAAGTGACCTTGAAGTGTGGCATAAGAGGTGTGAGTGATAGAACCTTAAAGGATATATGCAAGGATCAAAGTTTTATTGGATTGTAAAACATTTCAAAGTGATACATGATAAATAGATGTGATGCATGTGAGATTGGGAAGGCACAAAGACAACCATTCAACCACAAAGGCTACATCCACAACAACTTATTCGACTTAGTACATAAAGATGTATGGGGGCCAAGCCAAGAACCTTCATGGGCAGGTTCAAGGTATTATGTCTCATTTATTGATGACCATAGTAGATGGACTAATCTACTTCAATAAGTATCCAACACATGTGGAGAATCATATAGGTAGATCAATCAAGAAGCTCATATCTAATGAAGGGGGAGAATACTTCTCCAAGGAGTTTGATGAGTTCTTGTAGGATAAAGGTATCAAAAGGGAAGTGACTACTAGGTACTCTCCTCAACTCAATCGGATTGTAGAGAGAAGAAATAGGACATTGGTTGGATCAGTCAGAATAATGCTTCAAGATAAGAGGTTGCAACATTATCTATGGGGATAAGCTATTTCAACGGGGATGTACCTTGTTAATAGACTACCATCCAAATCACTTAAAGGTATGACTCCTTATGAAGCATGGTATGGAAGAAAACCTAGTCTTGGACATGGCAAGGTGTTTGGTTGTTTAGCTTATATTCATGTACCAAAAAAATAAGAGGTATGCTAGATGAAAGGGCAACAAAGGTAGTGCTTACTAGGTATGATTGAACTCAGATGGGTTACAAGTTCTATAATTTTTCAAACAAGCAATTTACTACAAGTAGAGATGTTGTGTTTGAAGAACACACCCATTGGTATGATGAAGACAAACAAAAGGTAACTCTATCATATGATCTTGATTCTGATTCTCATCAATTAGGAAGCAAGCATGATACACATTTCCAGGACCCAAGAAGTGATACAGATGATGACCAAGATGAAAAGGAAAAGGCTTAAATGCTCTAGAATTCAAGAGGCAAAGCAAAGATGCAAGAATATGGAGAATGATCCAAGCAAGCACCTAGAAGGTCAAGAAGGGAGAAAAGACAACCAAAAAGGTATGGATATGATCCCACATTTGTTACAAAGCATTCAACCTACTTGGCAAAGGACTCAATTTTAAAGGAACCCTCAACCTATGAAGAGGCAAAGGGAAACCCTTGGAAAGGACCATGAAAGATGAAATAGATGCCTTGAAGGAGATGGAGACTTGGGATTTGGTTCGAATGTCACCCAATCAAAAGGTAATTGGTTGTAGATGGGTATATAAAGTTAAAAGAAACTCAAATGGATCTATTTGTAGGTACAACCCAAGATTACTTGCCAAAGGATGCTCACACTCATGGTATACACTATGAGGAAACATTCTCACCAGTTGCAAAGATGACTACAATCAAAACATTGATAACTATAGGTGCTGCAAGAAATTGGAGACTCCTCCAACTTGATGTAAAAAATGCATTCCAATGGCTGGATAAGTGAAGAGGTATACATGTCACAACCACTAGGTTTTGAGAACCTTAATCATACATATTATGTTTGTAGATTCAAGAAAGCATTGTATGGATTGAAACAAGCTCCTAGAGCTTGGAATTATAGGTTGGTTACATACCTTCAAGTTCAAGGGTTCAAACCTAGCAATCCAAATCCTTCTCTATTCATCAAAATGGATCACAATGAGGTTATCTATCTATGTGTATATGTAGATGATATTATTGTGATAGGTGATGATCTGAATGGCATTCAAACGATCAAGAGACACATGCAAGAGGAGTTCAAAATCAGTGACTAAGGTGAGCTCACATATTTCCTAAGTATGCAAGTGATTTATACAGATGAAGGGATATATCTAACTCATAGAAGATATATTCGAGACCTACTTCTCAAGTTCAAAATGGAGAACACAAAGCTTGCAGGCACACCTTCGAAATTGAACCATAAACTAAGTTTTTATGAAGGCGAGCATATTGATGATCCTAAAGAGTATCAAAGCTTGATATATGCTACACACATAAGAATATACATATCATATAGTGTGGAAGTTCTTAGTCAGTTCATGCACTCACCTAGAAGGTTGATAAGGGTAGAAGATTCTGCAAGAAAGGTAGTCTGGTCGGATATTTATTGTTTGCTAAATTGGATATTTGGTCAATCGGATTTTTGCAAAATTGACAATGTGTTATGACAAAGGTTGTAGAAGTCTTGGCCGTAACAAGGTCAAAAAATAAGGGTCCTATTGATTGGCATGAACAAAGGCAGATCCAGGACCAAGTACAAAAACGGATCCAACAAGATCAATAGAAGTAGGATAAAATTTAGATTTTCTCGTAGGATGATGTTAACTTAATGCCCACTTACAAACAAAAGAAAGATGATAGGGTGAATACTAAGCAGGAGCTAGACAATAACTAGTTTGAGGTCATTATTAATTCTTCCTTGTAGTTATCCTTGGATCAATTATTATCTTTGATGCCAAGTTTTAAAGAAAAATTGTTGAAGAGGCTGGTTGGGCAACAATTAGAGCCTACAAACAGGTCTACAATTTCAACATCAGCCAATAATATTGATCCAGCGGATGTGGATTTTGTAGTACTAGTAATTGCATAGTATAAGCAGAGAAGGTTTGATGAAATTTTGTTGCACGGTGGTTCAGGGGTGAACATATTACCCGAATATATCTTTAAAGAAATGGGGAATGGGGCTTTAGATCTAGCACCTTTTCAGGTTAAGATGGAAGATGAGACAAAAGTCAAGCTTTGGGAATTCTCAAGTGGCAACAAATAGTCATTGCAGGAATTCCATTTACAATCAATTTTGTGGTAATTCGAATGTCTGAATCTACCTACCCATATGAGATGTTGCTAGGTAGACCATGGTTCAAGTTGGCCAAGGTAAAGCAAGATTGGGGTTTAAACATAGTGGTTATCATGAAGGGAAAAAATCAAGTCACAATACCAATGAAAGGTAGAAGGAATATGTCAATAATAGAAAAACCTTTAATGGCTCAAACCATTAGCCTAGCTAAGGAGATAGAGGATGTGAAGAAGAGGAATTTTTGAAGGAAAATCCAACTATGGTTCTAGTATTGGAAGTGAATGTAGAAGGAGTACTATGCAAAGAAGACCAATTGCTAGAAAATAGGATGGAGCCAGCTGTAGGTGACAAAATTGAAGGTACAAAGTTGAGACAGTTATTTAAGCAGAATCTAGAAATTTCGACTCTGCAAAAATTTGATCAGGAAGAAAAGGAGGTAATAAGTTTGGCTTAGAGAATATATGAACAAAAGTATGCAAGGTCTAGTAGAGTGAAGGAAGATGAAGTTCAGGAAATTAATTTAGGGATTTATTCTCAATAAAAAATGGTGAGGGTAAGCAAGGAATTGGAAGGTCAGTTTTTAGAAGATCTAATTTGTTTGTTGAAGGAATATATTGATGTATTCGCTTGGGATTATTTGCAAGTAAAAGTTATAGATCCAAAACTACATCAACATCGTATTAATTTGAAAACAGATGTTGTTCCAATGGTGCAGCAAATGTATTGCATGAATCCAAATTTTGCAAAATAGATTAAAGAGGAAATTGATAATTTATTGGTTGTTGGATTCATTAAACTAGTAAATCAAGTAACGTGGTTATCTCCCATTATTGTTGTTCCAAAAACGAATGGGAACACTACAAGGAATATGGGCATATAGCGACGGTTAAAGCGACAGAATTGCATCCCTATAAAATTGCAAAATACATCGTAATGAGCGTCGCGCGCAGACCGGCGATCAAACGACGAACCAAACGACATTTTTTGCGACTTGTGGCACGACCGGGTCTGCGACGCTCCCATACAACGTCGCTAACACGACAGTTTTAAATAGCATCGCATAAGCGATGCTCAAAACATGTCGCTTATGCAACGCCAAGCATAGCATCGCTTACAGGACGGTCTGTTGACAGAAAAAAATTAAAATGTTGGAGGCTCTTCGATCGGCATTTTCATGCATCTGATCGAAGAGCTCTCCAACGTTCGCAATTGCGCTGCGCTTACGAGCTGAAGCAAGTATATGCAGAATTGTTGTTTTGCCTAAGCTCTCTCTTATTGTCTCCCTCTCTCTCTGTTTCTCTCTTTTTACATCTTTCTCTCTTTGAATTCTCTGTCTCTCTGTCTCTCTCTCTCTCTCTCTCTCTTCTTTCTCTCTTTATTGCAGGTTATTCAAGAAGTTAACCAAGCAAAAAGTATGGCTAACTATTGTAAGTACAATTTCTATTCTTTGTATATCATTTGAATTGTGTCATTTTCATTAGATAGCATACTCACACTTATTGATATGCACTTATACACTTATACATGATGAAGATGAACTTTCACACATATACACATATACACATGCACATACACACACATATATACACACAGATACATGTGCACATACACTTAGACATACACACATATACACATGCATATGCACAAACATTTCTACAACCACATAAAAAGACTTACATGCATGCATTATTGCATATATATATATATATATATATATATATATATATATATATATATATATATATATATATATATATATATATATATATATATATATATATATATATATATATATATATATATATATATATATATATATATATATATATATATATATATACACATACACACATTAACATATACGCGAATACATGTATATGCACATCCACATGCATGCACATTCACATACATGCACATGGATGCAAATGGAAATGCATCCACATACACATGAATGTGGAATACATATACACATGCATATACATACATTATACACATATATACACATATATGCACATATGTACACACACATATACACATGCACACACACATGCACATACCTACTTATACACATATACATGCACTTACACACATATACACATAGAGTTACACATATACATGCACATACATATACACACATATACACATGCACATGCACATACTCATACACACATATACACTTACACATGCACATACACATACATACATATACACACACATACACATGCACATACATACATATACACACACATACATATACACTTAGTTACCACATATGAATGAATTATATAATTAAAGTATTAAAACACATGCACACACACATGTACATACCTACATATACACATATACATGCGCATACACACATATACACATAGAGTTACACATATACATGCACATACATATACACACACATACACATGCACATACTCATACACACATATACACTTACACATGCACATGCACATACATACATATACACACATACACATGCATATACATACATATACACACACATACATATACACTTAGGTACACACATATGAATGAATTATATAATTAAAGTATTAAAACACATATACACATGCACACACATGCACATACCTACATATACACATATACATGCACATACACACATATACACATAGAGTTAGACATATACATGCACATACATATACACACACATACACATGCACATGCGCATACTCATACACACATATACACTTACACATGCACATGCACATACATACATATACACACACATACACATGCACATACATACATATACACACACATACATATACACTTAGGTACACACATATGAATGAATTATATAATTAAAGTATTAAAACACATGCTTAATATAAACAATAATAACAATCAATAGAACAAAACTCTTCATTACTTAATACCATACACACAATTCAAAACATAACTGAAATGAAAAAAAAAAAATATATATATATATATATATATATATATATCAACGTAAATACATATAATCCAATGTCATAATCAACTAAAATCCTAATCATCATCATCATGATCATCATCATCAGTAGTATCATGATCATCTTTATCTTCCTCATCCTCATCGTCATGATCACCCTGTGACGATCGAGATTGTCCCTCTTGTGTCTGTCTCTCCACCTCATCCATATATGTCTCTCCATAATACTCCTGTATTACATATAACAAACATAAATAAATAAAACAATTAAACCATTCATAAAAATAAAATAATTATATAGAATTTAATAATACTCACAAAGGCATCAGGATGATCTTGCATATACTCACTCAAACGCCGATATCCAAAATGTGTAGCATACTCGATCTCATGTTTCGTAGAATATCGACCATAATCCTTCCGCGGCATTGAAACAAATAAAAAAGATTAGTTGCTTGCATTTTAACTAAAATAAAAAATATACTCACAATAACATATATACTTACAAATGTAGCTGCAAAACCATTATGGCCCATTTGGCCTAGGTGTGATGTGTGGCCCGACTCCACTCTCTTCTTTGGAGCAAACTGTTTATTTAAGAAAAAAATACATAAATTAAATGTAAAAAATTACTAAAATATATAAAAATTATAAATATAAACTATTAATTTGTGTACCTTCTGCTAAGGAAATGACTCCTGAAGATGTAGCTATCTAGGAAAAAACTGCCACGTCTCAGGTGGTATGTTAGCTCGCCTCTTATTTTTTTCCACCATACAATATCTCCTGTTAATTTAATCTCAAATAGAAAAAAAAAATCAGAATACATACACATATATACACACACATACACATACACATACCCACATACACATATACATGCAAACATATACGCATACATATATGTATACATATACACATATACATACATATAACATAAACACACATATACATATCCACATATATACGTACACACACATGCATGCATATACACTCATTCATATAAAATACATGCATTTATCCCACAATAATGTGTAGTTTTGTATATGTGAATATGTGTGTATGTGTAAATGTGTATATGTGAATATGTGTGTATGTGTAAATATGTATATGTGAATTTTTTGTGTATGTAGATAATCAGATTATTATTATCAAATACCATTATTTGTAGATTCTGATCAATCAGATGGAACTCCACCACTGTCTCCTCATCGTGCAACGACTTTATACTGCAAGTATATCAAACATTTAACTTTAAATATATTGGATGGATACATAACTTATATTTTTTTTTGTTTCTTATTATGTGCAGATTCTGATCAATCAGAGGGTACTCCACCACCTCCTACCCATGCAACGACTTCACATGTGTCCTCCAATAAGAATTATGATGAATTTTACTATCAAGAGCATATTATATGTTGGTGTAACTCTTGTTATGGCATGTATCGAAGACCACGATTGGAATGTATTGAACATGAGGCAGAGTATGATACTTTTGAGCGTGCACCATCACCTAGTCAACGTGATAATGTTTGGGTATGTATTTTCTATATATATTAATGTCATTATTTTATTTAAAAACTATATACAAAATCAAATTACTGTTGATATACAGGAATACTTGCACGATGATGATGATGACGATAATTTTTCTCATAATGTTAATATACCTCGTACACATCATGGACTTGTTATCCATTGCCAACTCGTGATCGTTCTTTAGTACAAACATATGATAGAAGAAGATATGGAGGATGGAATAGAGGACCACTTCCTTTAGATGGAGAGGTATTCAACTTTTGGGGTAATCGCTATATGATTGCTCCATCCACTATTACTAATGCTCGTCGTGGTCTCTTTATTGTAGAGGATTTGTATGTGCCTCGGAACTCTGAAGTCACTCTTATGTCATTTTGTGGTCCTATATATGGATGGGGAGATTGGCATCGACTTTCACATTATGTTCAAAGCATGAGTACTTATGGAATATGCTTGAACACAGCATTCCTTAATAGTAGAAGGATTTTACATGCAGAAAATGAAAGATTATATATTGATGGAAGACCTTACACACATGGAAATATAGCAGGTTTAATAAATAGTAGTGGAGGGTTACGTAATAGTTCAAGGACTAATTGCACATTTGAGGAGCATGAAAATAGTCATGAATCACCATACATGAGTAGAGATGTATCAAGATACATAAGTTGCCAATGCTATTACTACATTACATGCCGGTGATGAACTATTAGTGAATTATGGATGGTGTAGACCTCGAAAAGCACCTTTGAGTAGAGAGAATAAAAATTTTCTATCCATATTTAATAAGTTATATACTTAATTTTATATTTAAAGTTTACTTTTTATTCATTTATGGAATACTAATGAATGTTATTTATATGTGTAGATTCAAACGTATGATGTTGATGATATTCCTCCACAGCATTCACAATTACTAGTAAGACCTCAATTATCAGAAGCTTCCATGACGAGGTTACACAAAAGTAATCCTGTGCAATATGCAAAGTTGAAAGATCTATATTCAAAAGATGATAAAGTACAAGATTTGTGTGACAATGATGAAGATGATGGCATGGCAGATTTTATTGAGGATTGGTATCAAAATGACAGTGAGAGCATTGATATTTCTAAAAATGAAAAATATCTTCGAGAGGAATGTCTAAAGCATGTATATGAAGGAAGTTGTTTGACACAACTAAGTGCGAGCTTACTTATTCTCAATCTTCAAAAATGTTTTGGATGGAGTAATGTATCTGTTTCAACACTATTAAGGTATATTTTTCAATTTTCTATCTATTTATATATATATGCATCTATATATATATATATATATATATATATATATATATGCGTAATATAAACATACACATACTATACATGAATGCATACACACATATAAACATACACACACATATACACACATTTTGAAGGATGGAAAAATAATTTTAAAGGATGGGCGAACAAAAAGTGTCCATTCAATGCAGGTTTTTATTCTTACTTTAGATAAGGTAAGAAAAAGAACTTGAATTGAATGCCGTGCACCTTTTAAAACTGTTAATGCATCTTTCAAAATATTCGCAAAAAATTTGGTTGTTTGGATGGCAGGATACGCTTGTTTGTTTTGGAGGATATGAAGTATGTACCTTCATTGAATGATTTGTCGATTCTATCATATGTTCAGTTTGAAAGTGTGAGAAGCGGATTTATACTTGCTATTCAAAGAATTTGGCACTGTTTATAGGCCATACAATGGTGACTTGGATGAATCCCATGCACAGAGGTTACTCAAGATAGAGCAATCTGATTATAATGGACTAGTGCCAGCAGGATTCCTAGGGTATGCAGTAAACCTCTTGCATGTCAATGATGAGCATCTGAATTTTAGGATACAAAGTGGAAATCATGGTGGCTTCAGAGGATCACTTTTATACAACTTGTTCAAAAAACTTCAGTGTCATAAACCTGAAGTTCTTTTAACAAGCTGTATAAAAGTGATCCTCTCAAGCCACCATGATTTCCACTTTGTATCCTAAAGTTTAGATGCTCATCATTGACATGCAAGAGGTTTACTGCATACCCCAGGAATCCTGCTGGCACTAGTCCCTTATAATCAGGTTGCTCTATCTTGAGTAACCTTTGTGCATGCGATTCATCCAGGTCACCATCGTATGGCCTATAAACGGTGCCAAATTCTTTGAATAGCAATTATAAACCCGCTTCTCACACTTTCAAACTAAACATGTGGTAGAATCAACAAATCATTCAATGAAGGTACATACTTCATATCCTCCAAAACAAACAATCGTATCCTTCCATCCAAAACAATCAAATTTTTCGCGAATATTTTGAAAGATGCACATACGCATGCACATATATAAAATTATATGCATATATATATATATATATATATATATATATATATATATATATATATATATATATATATATATATATATATATATATATATATATATATATATATATATATATATATATATATATATATATATATATATATATATATATATATGTATGTGTGTGTGTGTATGTATGTATATTTATTTATTTACTTTTTTTAATATATCTTTTTTTGATAAACTTACAGGTTATTATCTGAAAATTTTTCACCAAGTCAGAATATTCTTCCTACCTCACATGATGAAATGAAGAAGATAATCAACAATCTTGGTATAGATTATCAATGCATACATGCATGTCCTAACGATTGTATTTTATATAGAGGTGAATATGCAGACTCTTTGACATGTCCCAAATGTCAATCTCCTCGATATAAGGGCGAAGAAGGTAAAATCCCAAAAAAGGTATTGAGACATTTTCCATTGGCTCCACGGATTAGACATATGTTTCAAAGCCCCGAATTATCAAAGCTTTTGACTTGGGGACATGATCACAAAAGTACTGATGGAATAATCAGAATTCCTCATGATAGTGTTGCTTTTCAACATATTGATTCTACATGGCCTGAATTTGCACAAAATCCACAGAATCTAAAGTTAGGAGTTGCATTAGATGGGGTTAATCCATTCTCCATGAAATCTAGTAAATGGTCAACATGGCTAGTGGTAGTCATAAACTACAATCTTACGCCATATCTTAGCATTAAAAAGGAACATTTAATGCTTTCACTTTTAATCCCAGGCAAAAGACAAGTTAAAGATATGAATATATATCTTGCTCCTCTCATTGACCATCTTCAAGAGTTATGGAGAGGTATTAATGTCATTGATGTATCGAAAAGCATCAATGAAAGACATATTATGGTTTGTGGTATTGTGGCTTGGACTATTCACGATTTTCTAGGATATGGTGTTTGTTCAGGTATTGATGTAATTTTTTTATTCAATATGCATGTAAATAAATATGATTTAATCTAATTATATTTTTATCATTTTCATGATGGAGGAATATCTACTAAGGGTTATAAAGCTTGTCCATATTGTGGTGATTGGTTGAGATCAATCTATAGTAAGAATCTCAACAAAAATATTTATCTTCGACATCGACCATTCTTGCCTAATGATCATCCATTAAGATCTAAAAGAGAAGCAATACATTTTAATGGAAAACTTGAAACAAGTGAGTGTCCAAAACCTATGACGCCTATGGATTGGTATAAAAAATGGACAGATGGACCTCTCATAGATCCGGAATTAGAAATCTTCAGTGATGATTCAGATAATGAGTATGTGAAGAGAGGTAAAGGAAATTTGGCACTCGCAGAGAACATATAAAAAATATGCATATATTCAAAAATATGTCATCTTCTTGATCTTATGCATATATTCAAAAATATTGGTTATTCATTATGGCAGCATCTTCTTGGACTAAAAGTTACCACAACATCAAGAAATGATTTGAAAGATCAAAAATCCAAACCAAAGTTATGGCCAGTTTTTTATAGACATCGACAAGAAACGACTTATGCACCTGCTCCTTGGGTACTTACAACAAAAGAGATACAGACTATCAACAATAGAATTCAATTGATTAAGACTCCTACAAGATATGGAGCATCTTTTCAAAACATGTTTACTATGGATGATAAGAGCTTATCTGGGTTAAAGACTCATGACTGGCATAACTTTTTGAAACATATTTTAGCTTTGGTTATCGATGGATGTACAACGAAAGGAGTACGAGATGTGATCTATCGTCTTGGATCACTTATAAGGTAATTATGAAACTTTTATATTTAATATGTATGAATATTGGATATCTTTTATTTTTTAATTAACTTCTTTATAATTGTTTTTATGATAGGTATAGGTGGATTACATCCAAAGAGATTGACAAAAACTCGATCCCACAAAAAAATGTGAATGCAAAGAGCTACTATGTTTGATGGAGAAAGAACTTCCTACTTCATTTTTTGATATTTCACGTTCATTTATTAGTCCATCTTGTAGATGAAATAGAAATTGCAGGTGTTGTCAACACTTCATGGATGTTTTGGGTCGAGCAATTTATGGGAATATTAAAAGGTTATGTGTGACAAAGAGCGAAACCAGAAGGATCCATGGCAAAGGGTTGGATGCTTGAAGAGTGCATGTATTACGTTAGTGAGTACCTTGAAAGAGGTCATGAAGAAGCTCCACGTGAATGGACCAATGAGTCTTCTTCAAAAATAACAGATGAGGTATTATCAGGTAAGGGAGTTCCATTCTTAATTACATTTCAAGAAAAAAATGATGTTTCTACTTTTGTAGCATATAATAGAGAATGCATGCAAGCATTCCTTAGCGAGTACGAGGAACTTCAAAATCTTTGAAGTAAAAGGCAAAAAAACAAAAGATATAGATGTAATCTCGATAATAATGAGATTACAGATATATCTTCTTTCACGGATTGGCTATATAGTCGTTTGCAACGCGCTTATGCAAATAATGAAGAAATATCAGATGAGCAAAGAGAGTTAATGATAGGTTGTGAACGAAAGGTAATTTTATTAAAATAATATTTTATTTTTTTCATATATGTATGTTAGTTTCTATTTACTAATTGAATTTATTTTGCAGGCTCGAATGTTCACTAATATGTGGGCTTTTGGACAGCATATTAGAATCAAAGCCATTGATTCTTTACGTAAAACAGAGGATTCTAGTATTGCTGCTTCTTTCAAGCAACCATCATGTGCTAGCTCAAAAGACACGAACCTTATAGATAGCGAACTTGGTTACGTAGGAACTATTGTTGGTATCTACAAAATTTCATTTCGTATATTCAAACAGGTAGTAAAAAGTTTAATTTTTTATGATAGAGCTAGTTATTTTCTTAAGCACCTAATAATGGGTTTTTATTGTTATATATTTTGATAGGTAATTTTTAAAGTTGATTGGTTTTGAGCCGAGTATAAAGGTAGTAATTCCACATTAAGAAAGGAATTAGCTAGGTTTTGGGCAATTGATTCTTCCAAGGTAATGCGATCTACTAAAGAAACTTATATTCTTCCTAGCCATATTGAACAAGCATTTTTTTATAAAAACCCAGATGCTCATCCTTGGTGGCAAGTCATTCTTGTGCAACCTAGAGGTAAGTCATTGTTTGAACAGTTTATTGTTAGAGAGATCGAAGAAAGTCCTCTTGATGATTCAGCATCAAATACTGATACATCAACATCTGAAATAGAAACTAGAATCATTATACGTGATAATGATACTAATCTTTTTGATGAAGAGGATAATTCTCTACATGTTGATTCTATTGATGAGGAAGAGGAATTACCAGAAATAGATATTAATCCATCAATAGATGATGTGATTCATGAGAACATAGATTTAACAATAGAAGAAACAAATGAAATCAATAAGGATAATGAAGATGAGACTATATTGATGTCTTACCAAAATGATGGCAATAATGAAAACATATGAGCAGATTAGATAGTAAATTCTACTCTAGTTATCGATCAATAACTTGAAGCTTTTGAATGGATATCAGATAATAGATTTTTTTATTAACTTGAATAATGATGAATCCTACTAGAGAGATGAAATCATGTTCTTTTAAGTTAGAACATGAAGCTTGGGGGTATGCCTAATTATTTTATATATAGCTTTATCTTCGAGGATCAAATTTTTTTCATGTATATATGCATATTTGTGTGTATTCATGTGTATTATATGTATACATATGTTAGTATGCATATATATGTATTTTCATGTATATGTATGTGTTTGCATGTGTGTGATATATGTATACATGTGTTAAATATGCATGTGTATATATGCATATGCATTTAAGTAAAATATTCATGTATTCATGTAATATATGCAAGTGTTTATAATTGTGTACATGTATATATGTATATGTGTCTATGTGTAAATATGTATGCATATATATATATATATATATATATATATGTATATATATATATATATATATATATATATGTTTATGTGTGCATGTAGGCATGTATATGTGATGTGTACATGTATATATGTATATATGTATATATGTCTATGTGTAAATGTGTACATGTAAATATGTATGCATGTATATATATATTTATGTGTGCATTTAGGCATGTATGTGTGATGCATAATATATCTACTCCATTTTATATTTATGTATGTGTATCTAAATGATGTGTATATATTTTTATATATTATGATCCTCGTTGATTCGAGTAGCTATATATAGAGGCATAAGGTTGGGAGAAGAGACATCTCTCTAGTAGGACGTCGGAGGAATAGATGCAATGTGTACATATAATTCAAACATATGGCTAAAAGGTTGAATTAGAGTTTTTAAATTAGGGGTTTTAAAACCCTAATATCGAAATTAGTGTTTTCAATTTAGGATTTTTGAAATAGGATTTATTTATTTATTTATGTGTATGCATGTGTTGTGTATATATGTGTATCTATATGTGCATATGCATGTGTTGTGTGTGTGTATATATGCATGTGTATATGTATATATGCATGTAAATATGATTATATGAGTCTATGTGTGTGTACATATGATTATGCATGTGTATGTGTATGTGAGTATGTGTATGTGTATGTGAGTATGTGTACATGTATGTGAGTATGTGTATGTGTCTATGTGTATTCATTATATGTACATAACTGCATGCATCTGTATGTGTGTGTAAAAATGTGCATGGATGTGTGTGTATGTATAAATGTGCATGTATGTGTATATGTGTGTAAATGTGCATGTATGATGTATATGTGTGTGTATGTGTGTATTTGGATTTCTAGTCTCACTCTTTTCTCTCTCTCTCTCATATACATACATACATGCATAAACACGCATACTCATATCCACATATATGTACATACAAGCAGTGCATACCATGCATTATCGCGCCGATGAGCCATAAGTGCTCGCATCTCTTTTAGACACCACTTAAGCAACCATCTTGTCCCAAAATCTGACTCAAGTGAACTAAGTACATATTTTTTATCCCTCTCATCTGCATTATGTATGCATGTAAGTATGTACGTATGCATATGCATATGCATATGCATTATGTATGCATATGCATATGCATTATGTATGCATATGTATGCATGTATGTGTATGTGTGTGTATGTCTCTCTACGTGTGTGTGTGTATGCATATATGTGTGTATGTGTGTGTATATGTGTCTATATGTGTGTATGCATGTGTATGTGTGTGTATGCATCATTATGTGTGTATGTGCGTGTATAAGTGTGTGTATAAGTGTGTGTGTGTCTATGTGTATGTGTGTGTATCTATGAGTCTGTATGTGTTTATGTGTGTGTATGTATCTATGTGTGTATGTGTCTATGTGTGTGTATATGTCTATGCATGTGCATTATGTATGCATGTAAGTATGCATGTATGCATATGCATATGCATTATGTATGCATATGTATGCATGTATGTGTATATGTGTGTATGTCTCTCTATGTGTCTGTATGCATATATGTGTGTGTATGTGTGTATGTGTGTATGTGTGTGTATATGTGTATGCATGTGTGTATGCATGTGTATGTGTGTGTATGCATCATTGTGTGTGTATGTGTGTATGTGTGTATGTGTGTGTGTATATGTGTGTGTATGTGTGTGTGTCTATGTGTATGTGTGTGTATCTATGAGTGTGTATGTGTTTATGTGTGTGTATGTGTCTATGTGTGTGTATGTGTCTATGTGTGTATGTGTATGCATATATGTATGCATATGTATGTGTATGCATGTGTATGCATGTGTATGTGTGTGTATGCATCATTATGTGTGTATGTGTCTATGTGTCTATGTGTCTATGTGTGTATGTGTGTGTGTATATGTGTGTGTGTATGTGTGTGTGTCTATGTGTATGTGTCGCTACGCGTCTATGAGTGTGTATGTGTTTATGTGTGTGTATGTGTCTATGTGTGTGTATGTGTCTATGTGTGTATGTGTATGCATGTATGTATGCATAGGTGTGTGTATGTGTGTGTATGCATTATGTATGCATATGTGTGTGTATGCATTATGTATGTGTATGTATGCATGTAAGTATGTATGTATGCATATGCATATGCATTATGTATGCATGTATGTGTATGTGTGTGTATGTCTTTGTGTGTATGTGTGTGTATGTGTGTATGTGTGTGTATATGTATGTGTATATGTGTGTGCATGTGTGTGTGCATGTGTGTATGGAACATTATGTGTGTATGTGTGTATATGTGTGTGTATTTGTGTGTATGTGTGTGTGTCTATGTGTATGTGTATGTGTGTCTATGTGTGTATATGTGTGTGTGTATTCATATGTATGTGTGTGTAAGTGTGTGTGTGTGTGCATACCTTGCTTCAACGAGATGCATCTCTCTCTCTCTCTCTCTCTCTCTCTCTCTCTCTCTCTCTCTCTCTCTCTCTCTCTCTCTCTCTCTCTCTCTCTCTCTCTCTCTCTCTCTCTCTCTCTCTCTCTCTCTCTTCTTGCTCTCGCGTCCAAATCCCGGCACAAATGTGCCGGGAGAAATCAGTTTTTTTTTTTTTACATTCCAGAGTGTCGCATATGCAACATTGTCCAGTTTGCCAACGTCGCTAGTTAGCGATGGTATTTGCGATGCACTAATTTAGCGTCCCATAAGCGATGCAGACATCGCTTATGCAACGAATGCCCATAAAAAAAATCCAAAAATAGCACCATCGCTTATGCAACGCTAGCGTTGCATAAGCGATGGTGCTCGTTTTTTTTTCAATTCGGGGGCATCGCTACGCCCCCTATTTCTTGTAGTGGAAATTGCAGACTTGTGTGGATTATAGAAAATTGAATGCAGTCATAATTACGGATCCTTTTCCAATGCCATTTTGCAATGCAGTTTTAGATGCAGTAGCTGGACATGAAATGTATAGCTTTCTAGATGGCTTTTTTTGCTATAATCAAATTCGTGTTCTTGAAGAGGATCAACCTAAAACAGAATTTATTATAGAATTTGGGGTGTATGTGTTTACAGTTATGAGTTTTGGATTAAAAAATGGACCACCTTCGAAGTTTCACAATGTCTAGACATGAAGAAGAATTTGCTCTCTATTTCTACTTTATTGTCACATGGTTATAGATTTGTTTTTAAGAAAGATTCATGTCAGATCCTCTTGTGTGATGAGGAGCATTTTTGACTTCAAGGTGAAAATAGAAGTGGAATGTTTGTGTTATTCAAAATTATTCATGTTAATGTTCCTAGGTCTACTATGCCTATGGAGAACATGAAGTTATGGCATGCTAGATTTTTACATATCAATTACATAGCTCTATAGTGTATCAAAGATCAAGGTATGGTGGAGAATTTTCCTACTTTTGCTTTACTAGATGATGCAGAGTCATGTGAAGGATGTCTTGAAGGAAAGCTTCACAAACTAACTTTCAAGAAGCATGGATACATCATAGCCACAAAGAAGTTGTAGATCATACATTCAGATGTGAATGGTCTGATGAGAATTAATTCTATTCAAGGTTTTAAGTAATTTGTTATGCTCATTGATGATTTCTCAAGGTATTCATAGATTTACAGTCTTAAA
Organism: Ceratopteris richardii; assembly: GCA_020310875.1. NCBI lineage: Eukaryota > Viridiplantae > Streptophyta > Polypodiopsida > Polypodiales > Pteridaceae > Ceratopteris > Ceratopteris richardii. The sequence continues at coordinate 77,912,536 of CM035406.1, read as the reverse complement.
GTAAAATCAGAGGTTTTTTCCTACTTTTAAGAAATTCTTAGCTATGGTTGAAAATGGAAATCAGTCAAAGATCCAAATTTTGAGAAGTGATACAGGAGGACAATACATGTCAAAAGACTTTAAGTCTTTTCTTGTAGACAAAGGTATCTCTCATCAACTCACTATTGCTTACACTCCACAAGAGAATGGTGTTGTAGAGAGAAAGAATAGGATACTTGTTGAGATGATGCTTAGCATGATGTCATCCAAAAAGCTTTCTCCCAAGTTTTTGTTTGATGCAGTACATACAGCTTATCATATTTTAAATAGTTCTTCCACAAAATCTTTAAAGGTCATCACACCTTATGAAGCGTATTATGGGAAGAAATCCAATCTGAGTTACTTCAAATTTTTTGGTTCCCTAGCTTATGTTCACATTGAGAAGAAGGATCGTGGTAATCCTTATGTAAAATACATTAAAGTTGTCTTTATTGGTTGTGCAATTGAAAGCAAGGGATACAGATTCTATGTTCTAGATAAATGTAATATGCTAGTCTCATAAAATGCATATATTGCAGAAAGTCATATTTATGATAAGAAAGAAGAGATTCAAGATTTCATAAAAGCATATGACTATGCATTTTTGAGAAGGAATTTGGATTCTTACATTCAACCATACAAGGAGGTGATGAACCTTCTCAAGCCCTTAAAGATGCACTTGATAAAGGTGAAGTTACATCACCTACATCAGTTCCTAGTCCATCATCAGTAGATCTTGAAGTTCCAAATTATGAAGTTGAAGAAGGTTCCAGAGTTCTTGAAGAAAGAGATATTTAAGAACCAAAAAGGATTCCACCACTTTTCAAGAATATGCCAAAGTGGTTATTTCAAACATGGAAGGACAGTGGTATAAGGAAATACACTGGAAGAGCTAGAAGTCAGACAAGGTGACAACAAACAAACCAGGTAAATTATGCAGGACATTTTTAGAGTCATAAAAGTTTAGCTCTTACTTTAGTTGAGAATGATCAAACTAGTTTTCAAGATGCACTACAAAGTTATATGATTATCACATGTCCCAAGTATTTAGATCTTCAATTGTTTAAAGCATAACTTAAGCATACATTTGATGTAAATGACTTAGTTATTTTGCATTATTATCTTGGGATTGAGTTCATATACAAAAATTAGTGTATCTACATGACGCAGCAAAAATACATTGAGAAATTATTAGAAAGGTTTGAGATGATAGATTCAAGCTTATACAAGAACTTATGGATAAGAATGTATCATTATTGTCCAAAGCAGATTCAGAACCATTTGATGCTACATTATATATTCAAGCAGTTGGTTGCTTGATATATCTATGTAATACACATCTGGACATTAAGTTTGTAGTTTCTGAAGTATTCAGGTTCATAGACAGTGAGCTCACAATTCAGTGGAAATCAGTTAAGAGATATTTGGAGACATCAAAAGTTTTATAGGTTATCAAACCTTGTACCATTATGACATTGAAGGGGGGATTGTTGGAGACAATGTCAAATTGTGCATCTTGTATTGCTATTTGTATTGTTCTTATATCCCTCTACAAAAAAAAAAAATGGCAGGCACTGTGGCTGCATCAAAAGACTCTCAACCTAGTGCTTGAGAGTTGGATTATGAAGTGCTAGTTTTCATCAAGAGTTGGAGTTAGCAGCCATTGTTCCTTCCTTTTTTATTGTGGCTCCCATCTATCTTGGATATGACCATGATTAATGTGAATAGATTAATGCGTCTGTGATTCTTAATTTTGGCCCTTAATTTGTCTAATTATGTGATATTCTTGAGATTTATGCAATGCAGACACATAGTGCAAACTCCACAAAGAAAAAGAACCCACCTCGAGCATAGAGAACAAGAATTTCCTCTACAAGGATGAATCCTCAGGTCCTCAAGCATATACAAGAGATGTATGAGGCATGCATTCAAGAGAGATAACAAAAAGAAAATGTGTTTTGAACCCACTTAATCAAATACAACAAGATATGAGTTTTTCGAATTTCCAAGGAATCTTAGAAACTAATGGTGTGATGTTTTGTAAGTAAACTTGGGTGGATAGTCAACTTGGACTTGTGTTTTTATGAATTATTTATAGGAAAACAAAGAATACACTAAGAATAGAACATATTTATTGTTAGGTCCACCAAGAGTAGTACAAGAGATACAACAATTACAATAAGTGGAGGAAGATGTTTCTTAGGGATGGCTTGTAGTTTTCCTAAAAAATGGAGCTAGAGATAACAATCCGATGAGATGAGCATGACCTCACACTAAGGCAAAAACCCCATCTAGACAAGCATTTCATCGCTTCCTATAGTTCGAATCTTCTTTCTATGATATACAATCATAAGCACCTCTCAATCCTCCCTAAGCTTGATTGTCACACCTAGTAAGACCATGCATCTTTAAGTATGTCAATGTATCCTCCTCATCATGCACTTAACATGGGATCACCAATGTAGCATGCGAGTATTGATGTGGGTAGCTTAGCCCAAGAATCTGATACTGAGCGATATGGCTATAGGAGTCGATGTGGAGTTGTCAAAAGTTAGACTTGGACCATCTGAAGTATGTCGACCAAAGGAAGGATAAATGTTGACCTAGGATGGGGGACACCCAACCATGAAAAGAAGTGGATCAAGGTCCTATCTTACCAAGAGTGAGGAGAGGGGGTTGACTAGGATAAATAAGTAATTCAACCACATCTAGCGGGGAGAAATCAACCACATGTTACACCATGATGTGGAAAAGTTGACTTTAGAATGTTCTAGGGATTTTCTAGCTAGGAGAGGAAAAGGTGCAAAAGTCTACCTAGATTTGGAAGACATTAGAACTTGACCATCTGAAGTAAGTAGACCAAAGGAAGGATAAAGGTTGACCTAAGCTAGGTTGGACAAACTTGACCATGAATAGTAGTGAAATATGGACCTATCTTACATAGAGTGAGGGAAGGGGGTTGATCTAGACAAAAAGGAATTCAATATGACCTAAGGGGACATATTAAACACATGTTGCACCATGAGGAGGAAAAGTATACTTGAGAATGTTTTAAGACTTGTGGAGATCGAAGAGGTCGAGGTGTTGAAGTCGATCTGAGACTTGCTAATGAAGTTTATTAGGATATGGAAAAGGCTTGACTAGGTGTTCAACATTAGATCATGATGAGAGTGAGAAAGGAAGCCATAGTCTTGGGCTAGTAATGAGGAAGTGGACATTCTTGTGGGCATAGTCCATGAGCTTAAGTTGGGCATCTAGTCAACAAGTAGGGGATGCACTAACAATTTTTCCAAGGTGGGAATACTCAATCTATTGCACAAGCCAAGATCACACTTCCACTAGGAGAAGTGACCACAGAGCCAAGGTGGACCATTTGAGTCAAAATGGACCATGGAAAAATCGACCTTGAAAATGTAGACCATGGAAAAATGGACCATGGAAAAACAAAGCATTTTAAAATGGAACATGGCAAAGTGGATCACGTCAAAATGAACCATGTCGAGATGTAAGAGATGGAGGATGTCCACTTGGTATAAACTACCCAATGAATCAGGGCAAGTTGACCATTTTTTCTCACTCAAACTAAAAGGAGCCCTTTGTCATCCAAGGTAAAGGCCTTGAATGAAGAAAACCATGGTTTAGTCAAAGATAAATTGAGGAGATCCCAAAGGAAATTAAGCTTAGGCTTAACCTAGAAAGATTCTATTTCTAAATGGGAAAACTATACACTTCAAGACCAACCACCTCAAGGGTTCCCCTTTTACTCGACCCTTAGTGGTATGTAGGTCCCCTCTTACTCGACCCCTAGTGGCATGTTTTTCATCCATCTAGAGCCACATGTAAGTTATAATTGAGATTTTACCCAAAGTTCTACATTAGACTCACATAAAACAATACACCTTCTAATGATGTCAACATAGGGTTAGAAGGCCAAGATATTCAAGAAAAAAAATTGAGGACCACTCCTATAATGTACTTGTGGTGAGAAACAGAACCATGTCCTACATGTAGAAGGGTTCAAGATGGGGGTTCATTGGAATCACATTTAGGTGAAAAATTCCATTAAAAAGTTTAGAATAACTTGTAAGGCTAATTATAGGTTTGAAGCATTTGTATGAAGGCATCTGTATCACCTTTTCCTATTCTTGTGATTTTTTATGTTGTTATCAACTTTGATTTGTTCATCACTATTCCTTACATGCCTTAATGTGGATAAAGTTTTTGTAAGGAGTCTTTGAATGTTTATCGATAGTTTATTTGTTCTTGACAAACAAATGGAGTTAGAGCCTTACCTAAGCCACCCTAGCAAAAGCTAAGGGAGCATGTCGTATTAGACTTCACATTGGAGGAATTTCTTGCTACAATATCAGAAATAGGAAAAGAAAAAGGCCATTTTGAAGAGATAATCTAACCTATAAAAATCATGAAAAAGGATCCTATTTCATGTATGAGGTGAGAACTAGAGGCCTTGAGGATTCAAGATATCTTCTAGTAAGAAAATGCTCCCTTTTAAAGGGCAAATACAATGAAATTATGTTTGCTCAACCACGATAACAAATATAGGAGCTTTAAAACTTCTATGAGGTAAGGTCTTTGATGTAAAATTTGCATATACAGTGTTCACCTTGAACCAACATGTCCTATGAGACTAGTATGCCAATTTTGCAATAAAATTGGTCACAACGCAAGGCAATGCTACTATTTGAATGATGCTTGACTCATTCAAAGAGATAACCCTCCTGAATACTTATCTGATATTGATGTAGGGAGTATGGTCACACAAGAATGATTTCTCCCTTTTGAAGGGTGCTCCATGATGCAACATTATCCAACTCTGAAGAATCAACATACAAGTAATTTTGAGTGCAAGCAATCTTATTCCATCCTCATGATTATAATGACTCCCAAAGTAGGTATGAAACTTGAGACCTTGGGATATTCTCATGGAGTAGATCCCATGAAGACCAAGCAAGTAACATTGTGATCATCAAGGAAAAGGAGTGTTGCAGAGCAAAGAGAGCACAAGGCAGAGAAAAAGAAGGGCCCCAAAAATTTTCTGATTTGGACACTCAATTTTTGTATTATAACCATTCTTGTAATATATTTTCCGATGTAAATGCACTACAAGAGTCCTCTAGATACATCCCCACAGAAGATTAGTAGCTTACCCATGTAAATTAGTAGGAAAGTAGTCCTTTAGTGAATAAAGTGCCGGTCTCTTGTGTGAAAGGACCATTTTTAGGGCACAAGTATATAAGTCAATTTGTGACTCTTTGTAAAGACTTTTTGCCATTGTGAGAATCAAGAGCATAGAATTTCGAATTTGTGTGTTCTCCTCTCTGTATCTTCTTCTTTGTGAGCTTGTGTGCATGTGTGTTGCTTGGAAAGAGTGTTAGGAAGTGTTGTCTATCCATGAAAGTGTTTGTTTGTTGTTGTTAAGGTGTGTGCAAAGTGTAGGAAGGTTTTCCCACGACTCAGTATTTTGCACATAACTTGAAGTAGGAGTTTCAGAATTGAGTGAAATCACCACAATTGGATGCGTCTTCTTGAGAGCTTCGAAACAAATATGCTATTCGCTATATTTGGAGTTTGGAGCTGAGAGAAAAGCTCAATTTACAGTTGGCTGCTGTTCCAAGTATCGTGACACCATAACTGACAGTTGAAGCTTTTGGATCAGTCTTTACCTTGTTAGAAACCGAAAAGACCGACTTGCTAGGATTTAAACACAACACAAAATCTTGACACTTAGAGAAAAAACACCGAAGATGGTAAAGATGAGCCGATGTATCACCCGATAATGAAAAATCATCCAGATACACGTGCATGAAGATGTTTAAATAGGGGGAAAAAAATTTCTTGCATACATCATTGGAAGGTACTAGGAGCATTGCGAAGACCGAACCACATCACCATACACGCATATACACCCCAATTTGTAATGAACGCAGTCTTTGGTATGTCCACTTCAGCCATGCATACCTGATTATAGCCACTATAACCATCCAAAATGGAATACATTTCTCGTTCGGCAACATCATCGAGCATTGTATCTAGAAATGGAAGTGGGAAGGGATCCGATACAGTCGCCGCATTTAGTTTTCGCTAATCCACACAGATACGTAGCTGCTTATTTTTCTTTGGGAGGAGATACTTTTGGTGGTTGTGTTTGAAAATCAGCTCGTGTGTTGACCAGTCCTGCAATACTTTAGCTTGTTTCAGCCAGGGCCTTTCGAGTAGAAAGTTGTAGTCTAGAGTTGAATCAAGTAATTCTAAAACAACAAAAGTCATTTTGAACACTGCTCCTTGAAGACTAATGGGTATATCTCATACCAAACCCACTAGATAGACCCTGGACTGATCTACGATTTGAACAAAAAATTAAATAGGTTCAATTTGAGTCCATCCTAACCATTTACAAAGGGTGGCTATCGCAATATTCACACCAGAGCCTCCATCAATTAACACCTGGTTGATTTTATGGTTTTTATACCATACCATAATTAAAGGAATAACATGGTCCACTGCAGAATCAATTTCTGGACACAGGAAGATTCAGGATAAACTTGTTGTTGAAATTGTTGTCGTACACCCAGAACCAAGGCTAACAGTTGCCCCAATGATATTGTAATGGACGCTTTCGAGAGAATATTCCACACAGAATCAAAATTCGACGTACTCCTTACCGCATTCAGTGGACTCTCTAGTGGTACTGCCACCGGATTCGGTGCTTCCAGTGGTGGCTTCGACACTGTCTAGTGAACCACTAGTACTGGCTCGGGAAAACCTGTTGGTACTTGAGTGGCCCATGTACTAGCTTTGGTAAAAACTCTCTGTTGTTCTCGAATGCCTAGCTCAAAAATCTCTGGAGCTAGTTGTAATTTCTTAGCGGAACGGGTTTGGATTACTACCGCTTGAGTATCTACTGCTGAAATATATACCATGTTGGCCATTGGATTTTGTCGCTCTTTTCTTCGTTTATCATACTCGGCCGCCTCTTTACAATATCTTCAGATATGCCCAATCTCACTACAGAAATGGTAACTCAGTGGTGGGAGGGATGTGCCTTCACCTGATTGACCAGAATTCCATCGCGTCTGGCCAAAATTGTTTGCTCATGTTCCTCAATAGGTTCTATAACTTTGGTAGGAAGTATTCCTCAATTGCGGTGGTACATAGTGAGCAGCCGGTTGTCCTTGCTCTTGTATTATAGCATTTACGGTTTGCGCGGCCTGTACTTTGGCATTATAGGGACATGTTTCGGTGGAGTGAGTCACCGTATTACAAATAGCACAGTACATTTGGTTCAATGCACATGCAAAAGCAGTGTGTCCCGGGTTCTTACATTTTGTGCAATACGCTTGCTTCAATGAATCTTCACTCGTACCCTTGGTTGCCTTTAACCAGTCCAAATCTTCAGCGAATCCACCCACCTTATGTTCCAACTGTAATGCCATAGCTATGACCGCATCCAGAGTCATACCACCCACACAGCGTATGATCATTACTTGTTTAAGGTGAAGGTTTAATCCATTAATAAACCACTGGGTGATCACATCATCCGGTAGGTTAGCATGTGCCAGTGGCAATTGTCGTAGATGAGTACGAAATAAAGTGGCATACTCCTACACATTTTGGTGCGGTTTTTGTCTATTGTTTTGCAGATAATCAAAGATCTCAGCCGCATTTTTCTTCAATCAAAATCGTTGTAAGAAGGCATCCTTAACATCATCATACTCGACGAAACGGTTAATGTCATATTCAGTTAACCACCGAGCAGCCTCATTAACAATGTGGACTAGAACAGTATAGCTTTATATGCCGGATCTTCTGGGTAGTTCAGTACTGCATAATTAATTTCAAAAGTTCTTACATGTGCATCCGGGTCATCACCGGGAAATCTGCCAAATTTTTTATATGTAACTCCAGTGGGTACCGGTCGTGGTGGTATGGCTTGCTGCTGCTGCTGTTGTTGTTGATGTTGTTGTTGATGTTGTTATTGATGTTGTTGTTGATGTTGTTGTTGATGTTGTTATTGGTGTTGTTGTTGTTGCGAACCACTCATGGTGTCTGAATCAAGAAGAAATGTTACTACCGAATGATTTGAACCAGTTACACCTAATTGTTGTTGTGTTGTCCCATCGTCTAGCACGCCCTCTGGTACTTGGATATTGTTAAGTCATTCCCACACACCTACACCTAATTGCCCTTCATCGTAATGGACTTTTGTAGTGCGCTTTTCACCAAAACTTTCATCCAACAACACACTAGTCCCCTCAAAATCAAAACCAAGAATGGAACTTTCACCAAAATTCAGCAACCTGGCCCCGAAATTATCCAAGGTTCTATCAAAATTCCACAAACTGCTATGAGAATTTTCCACACTGTCATCGGAACTAATGCTTACTTCTCCAACCTTACTTTTCGCAGATGGAGTTGGTTGCACTTCTAGTATTCCCTGTAATCCTTGCACAAGGAAATGCTGAGGTGGTACTCCACTCGCCCAGATTTCTTGCTTCCCTTCCAATGTTGGTCCATCACCACTATTACTCGGAGGTGTGCCCAATGTGCTAGGAATTTTCCAGGGATGTTGATCCCTTCTGTACTTCGGGTATGATTCTCCAGAACGTGTTATAGGCATATATCATTGGATTCTTCTCAACTCTTAGTCTATGCACTAACTCACTACTCCATGCCCCATGGCTGATGCTAGTGTTAGAGTTACAGTTATTCTTACTCATGGGTTCTTGGGATGGTCACGGGTCTCATAAATCAGAGGCCCTATATATATTTGTTTCCACAATTCACAGGCCCATGGGAATCTGAATCTCTTCAGATCAGAGCGCCAACGATACTAGAAAGTCATCTCACTGTAGAAGAGTTGCTAAAAGTAAAACCTGAACTATGGAATCATGTGAAGGATTAGGTCCCAGAATTTGATTCCAATTTGTCAAAAGCAGGCTCTAAGCAGAAAGTCGTGGAGATACCTCTAGACAAAATAGGGGACATGAGTGAAGGTGAAGAAGGTAATACTTATCTTCCAATCACCTACCAAGGTTACACAACCAAAGCAATCATAGATTCAGGTGTAGGTGTTGCAATTGCGACCACCTCCTTGTGGAAGCAATGGGGCAAACCCGCATTAAGACCAACTAGAATGAAGCTTCAAATGGCCGATGGCCATGTTGAAAGACCTCTCGGATTCCTAGAAGGGATAACTCTAACCACTTGTGGGGTAGCGTTTGAGAACACCTTTGCTATATGTGACTTTGAGAAAAATAATTTCTACAACATGATCTTAGGAAGACCCTTCTTACTACAATTGCAAATAGTACAAGACTGGGGAACCAACTCCTTGTACTTACAGCACTTAGGGGTCACAACCAAGGTCAATTTGAAGGATTACACCTTCAGAGATGTACCACCCCTACAGTGGAACCCTATCCATAAGGCACATGAAGACTCAATCTCGGTGCATTATGAAAGTTCATCTGATCCATCCTGGATGCATTAAGATACTCACTTGTGGATGTACAAGGTCGCAGAGGAAGAGGAAAGATGCCTAAAAGTGAGAGAAGAAGGAACTTCTCAAGGAGATAGACCAGTTAAAGACCCAGCCTACACACCGATGATCTTTCCCGATGAGGAATTTGAGCCCATGGTTGGGCAAAAATCCTAGCCACCATGGACATTGCTATCAATGAAGAACAGTGGACACCTCATTCTGACAAGGAAGGTTATGATATCTTGGTATTCATGTTTCAGCCCTTGTTAGAAGAGTGTGACCCTACTGAAGTCATAGAAGAAGAAGAGGATGACGATGATCTAGAGTCCATTGTGATGGATAGTTGCTTTAACTCAGAAGAGCATTATCTAGAAGACATAGGAGTATTTAACCAGAAAGAAGAAGAACCTCTCACAAGCATTAAAATGTTCAATTCAAAGGATGGAAGTGAGGGTAGTCAAAAGAAAAAGAAAACAAAAGCGATGAAACAAGATGAGGAGGAATCATTTTTTGAGGTGCCAAAAAATTTCAAGAAATATGAAGTTGAGGATCTGAAAATTTTGGTATGAATGCCTAAGAGAGAGGACACCACAAGAGAATCACATGACAATAAAGAAAAGACCAAAAAAATTGTTGTAACCATTGAGGAGAATGAAGAGCAATGTACACACATAGGAGGTGACCTAAGTGCGGAAGAAGAAATAGAGCTTGTAGCTTTATTAAGGGAATATAGGGACGTGTTTGCATGGAACTATAGAGACTTGAAGGGAGTGGATCCAGGAATATGTTCTCATACGATCCCCATGACTGTTAATGCCAAGCCCACCAAACAGAAGCCCTACACATATAATGACACTTATGCAGCCAAAATAAAAGAAGAAATTAATAGGTTGATTGAAGTTGGATTCATCTATGAGATTGAGCATACTGAATGGGTATCCCCCATTGTAGTGGTGCCCAAGAAGGACAAAAAGTTGCAAGTGTGTATTAACCTTTAAAAAGTTAATGCCGCTACGATTAGAGATATCTATCTACTTCCAATCACCGAACATCTATTGGAGCGTGTTGCAGGTAAGGAAGTTTATAGCTTCCTTGATGGATTTTCACGTTACAACCGGGTAGCCATTGCCCTAGAAGATCAACACAAAATAGCCTTTGCCACAGAGTGTAGGAATCTTTGCATTCCACGTGATGCCATTTGGGCTCAAAAATGCTCCTACAACATTCCAAAGGCTCATGTGTCATGTCTTCAAAGAATTCTTGGGAAAGAGCTTAGAAGTATATGTGGATGATTTATGTGCCCATTCCCAAGAAAGAAGATACAACATCCCTGAGCTCAAACAGATCTTCAACAAGTGTAGAGAATATCGAGTGTGTCTCAACCCAGAAAAGTGTGTTTTCATGGTACGACAAGGTAAGATCTTAGGTCATATTGTTTCTAAGAACGTAATCTCAACAGACGAAGACAAAGTACGAGCCATAGCAGAGTTGCCAAGGCCAAGGAATGTTAAAGAGGTACAAGCCTTTATGGGCCATTGTGGATATTACCGTAGGTTTATTCACATGTATGCAATCAAAGATAAGCCTCTTTATGCCTCGCTAACAAATTTTGAGTGGAACGATAAATGTGAAATTTCCTTCAATGAATTGAAGAGGCGTTTGTGCACAGCACCAATACTAACTACTGCTTATTGGAATAAACCATTCCATGTCCGTGTAGATGCATCCAATCATGCAATAGGATGTGTGCTAGCATAACCCACATGTGAAGGAAATTTAGATTTACCCATAGCATATGCTAGCAGACAGCTAACTACAGCTGAATGAAACTATACCACAATTGAGCGAGAGGACATAGGCATGGTATATGCTGTGAAGAAGTTTAGACACTATTTATTGGCCAACAAGTTCAAGTTTTTCATTGATCATCACGCTTTGTTATATTTGGTCAATAAACCTTGCAATACAGGACACTTAGTAAGATGGTTTCTCGTACTAATGGAATATGACTTTGAAGTTGTTGTTGTTGTTAGGAAAGGTAGAACCCACCTCAGGGCAGATCACCTTTCTCACATCACTTCAGGAGAGCCACCGCAAGAAGTGTCTAATGAACTTCCTGATGCTTATCTGTTCAATTTAGAAGTTGTTCCTAAATGGCCAAATAAGTTGGTATTGGTCCTAACCTTCGGACCTGTGCATTAGGATGTGCAAATAAAGAAGAAATTTTGAAATCACAAAAATATCAAATGTTGCAGGAAGCATGTACAAACACGATACAGAGGGGGTATTAGCTGGTTGTGTTGAGGAAGATGAGCATAGTAGTTGGTTGCAACAAGCTCATGAAGGATTGCTAGGAAATCATTATTCTAAACAACGAACATTGCAGAATCTAAAACGTTTAGGAGTGTATTGGCATAGCATGGACAAAGAAATACATGAGTGGATTAAGAATTTTCTAGTGTGCCAAGAGAAACCCCCAGTGGAGCATGCCACCCTTTATCATGTGTCGTTAATTCCAGATTGGAGTGCTCCATCGGTAGAATTTATGAGATCAGGAACACTACCGAGTGAGGCTAGTCTAGCAAGGAAACAAACCATGCAGCAAGAGGCTCAATACTATGCCTTAGTAGGAGAAAAACTATATCACAAGGGCAAAGATGGTTACTTAAGACTGTGCGTTCATGAATCAGACTATTTAAAGGTCTTAGAAATTGCACATACTGGTGTTGTAGGTGGACATTTTGGGCCAGACCGAGTAATCAAGACCATCCTATTCTCAGGACTTTGGTGGCCCACTCTTCATATGGATGCACATACCTATGTGGAGAAATGTGACACATGCCAACGTGCACAATATCCACTTAGAAAAGATGAGATGCCTTTGAGACCAATGATGGGCGGATGCACATTCTCAAAGTGGGGTATAACTTTGTAGGTCCTATTAACCCACTATCTAGAAACTCCCAGAGTACATTATTGTAGCCATAGATTACCTTACAAAATGGGTAGAAGTAAAAGCCACAACAAAGAATGATGCTCAAACAATGGCTAAGTTCTTATTTGAGAATGTGTTCACTAGATATGGACTACGAATAGAGTTAGTGAGTGATAGAGGCACACATTTCTTAAATGAAGTCATTGAAAATCTTCTTCAAGAATTCTTGGTGATTCATAAGAAGTTTGCCCCCTATCATCCACAAGCTAATGGACAGGCTGAGAGCACAAATAAGATCCTATGTAATGTCTTGACTAAACTGGTAAATAATAAGCGCTCTAATTGGGACAAACAACTTCACCATGCTATTTGGGCTTACTGAGTTGCCTACAAAACGGTACTGAATGCCACCCCATTTTAGATGGTCTTCAGACAAAATGTTGTGCTACCATTAGACTTCTTTATCCTTGCTTTTAAAGTAGCACAAGAGCATGATTGGAATGGACATGAGTTGTCCTCCAGGATCTTTGATCTAGAGTGCTTAGGTGAGACGAGGCTACGAGCGGCTCCAGGCATCTATGCTACAAAGAAAAGGCAAAAGGCATACTTTGATGCACACATCAAGGATAAAGGATCGAAAGAGGGAGACCTAGTTTTGGTTTATACACTAAAACAACATGCTTGAAAATTGGAGAAACACGGATATGGACCCATGATCATTAATAGAATTTCCACTAGTGGTGCGGTTCAATTGACCACTCTAGAGATATATTGCCAAACTATATTAGTGGGTGTCGAGTCAAGCTTTATCAAGAACCTCTTACAAAGAATATGCTAATGAGACTCAACACTGCTAAGAAGTGAAAAGAAGAAGAGTTGAGGGTCATAGAAGAAGCATAGGCAGAGGCTAGAGAGTGCACTAGGAAAATAAGTTAAGGTGACTAGGCCTAGATGTCAGCCCAAAAGCCCCAAAACATCACATGGACATGTGCCAAAAATCGAGCATAGTTACTTCTCGAATAATCGACCGACATCCCTTGCGCTAAAGAGACCATGTAGGGCTTAAGTGAAGACCATAAAGCGGAGGGAAGACTGAAGAGAATGTGAGGATTGTGAGAGCATTGATTGACTCAGGTGCAGCAACTAGTGCAGTTAGACGTTCATATTGCCAAGACTTGCAATTGAACATCAATCCAATAGAAGCCTATCTCATAGGGTTGGGAGGTGTGGAAACCCCTTGTTTAGGTGAGGTGGAACTTCCCACCTACCTTCAAGATGTTCCAATGAAAGTCAAAATGCTAGTATGTCGCGATGAGGACCCTATAGAACCACTTGTCTTGGGTCAAGATTGGATTTATGACCATGCAGTCAACTTGAACTTAAGAAGTCAACTTCTTCAAGTTTGGGTACAAGAACAATGCATTACATTAGAATTAGAGAATTTCATGCTCACAAATCCAGATGTCATACATTCTCTTAGTTCTCCTCGGACTAATCTTAGTAGAAAAGATGTTGTATGTGGCCACAACTCTATGTTCCAGAAGAGCTCAATCATGGAAGAATAGGCTCAAGGGAAAGTGGCAGCCTCCTCTTGTGCAAGGACTAATGCCGCCACCACAACTCAACCAAAAAGGTACATGACAACTGCTATATCAAATAGACCATGAGATTTCAAGAAGAAAGTAGTGTCGGGCATGAAGAAGATCTGGGTACAAAAGGGAGAAAAGCCAATCAAACCATTGCAGTCACACTTGCTACTACAGAAGCAACAGAGAAAGCCAAGGCAACAAGTAGCATAACAACGAAGATCTCCATCTCAAAGAGTAGTCCAAATTTGGGTACCAAAGCAGTCAATAAAGGTCGATCACAATCACGTACATATTTGGGTGCCTAAGAAATTAGCTACAGCTCAACAAGGACAATTGCAAATATGGGTACCCAAGAAGCTCTTACATACACAACCACCTATGCTCTCCCACATGAGCAAAATTGCAACAAAGAATCCAAGGCGGGGCAAGGGTCAAAACTAAACACGAAGACTAAAAGCAAACCAAATCACCTCTTCAATAAGATTCATAAGACCAACAACAATGGTATGGGTATGGAAGCCAAAAGCACTAGTAGCCCCCATAGAACCAAAGAACCAACCACGTGGGATACAAAATGTAAGAAATCAGCCAAGGATGAACAGGCCAAGGGTGATCACTACATAGTCAAAGACCGTTCTCAAATGGATCCCCATAAAGAGGAAGGATCAGTTGTCATTCAACAATCAATTGCTTACATCATTTCAAAATCCAATGGATACCTCCAACAAAGATGGCATCAACATCTACAAGTAACATCGAAAGCCTCTACGAGCGACAACCATGTGCTCGTTGCACAACCCTCTCTTTTGCACCATTCAGCCCATGCATTTCCAAAGTATGCATTAATATAGGGCCACATTACATGGCAGTGCATAGACACATTCAAGAGTCCCAAGCACAAGAGCACATTGACATATGTCAACTATTTTTATTGATTCTAACATCTTTCTTCTTGTTTTGTGACATCGCTCTTTTATTTTTTAAAAAAGGAGAGAGAGCTTGTTCCCAGGTTTGGCTCATGGAACATGAATGAGTCATGCGTAGTTGAAGGAGGAACCGTTGATGACTGGGCATTTATCAGTGTTGATAGAAGTGTGTCTTGGCTAGCACATGATATTATTGCTGCTTTATCTAGTAGATGTCAAGAACTTGGCACGAACATGGCATCCACAACTATTGTTCACCCTTACCTTGGTAGGAGGGAAGAGCTTGAAGGTTTGCCAATTGAGAGATGTTTAACTATTGTATGTATGAGAGCATCTAAGGAGATATCTACAAGGGATAGTTTTGGTGCCCTGAAAATCCCTGTGTGTATACTGGGTGAGAAGACCCCTGCTTATGGTGAGCTAAAGAGAATATGTGAAACTAAGCTTGGTGTAGTTACCCAATGTTGTGTGTCAAGAAATATAAAGAAATTAAATTCTTGGTATTTTTCAAATGTTGCTTTGAAGAGAGGAGATAGGACCAGGCGTTCAAAGAATCTCATCTGTGAATCATCAATAAGGACATTCATCAACCATGGAAGATGCACCATTGTTCAATCACTATGATGGGAGTGCAACACAAAGAAAGGACTATCAATTGGCCTTTCATGGTAAGAATCCTCTACTTGGGTATCAAAAAAACATTGATAGATTAGGAAACCTCTTTGCCAACGTACCCATAAGCAATTCGCTTTTGCACCATGTTTTTTTAATGCATTCCCCAAGTAAGCATGCATAGGGCTACATTACAAAGCCATGCACAAGGCACATACTTTCTTCAACCCATGCACTAACACACTTACCCCTCATTCACTATGGGTTATGAGTACTTGGCCTACTACTATGAACATCATCTTTGGAAGATCTAAAGGACATGGTGACAACATCAATACTTAGGAAGCAATTCGAAGCTACTTGTTGCTCCAACTCAACCTTGACAACCTCTTTTAAGCAACTATCAGTTTTTGGAAGACATTCTCGATCAAATCCAAGGAAGACGCACATACCAAGGGACTACAACTTGCAAAGGATCGATGTTACAAATGAAGAACCAAACAATAGACCTTGCTACGTTTGGATGATAGATGGATCTTGTTCATGCAGGATCGACACTACTTCTCAAAGCGCTACAGGGAACAACCACTACAACAAGGGTCTATCAGGGATGACAGACTCGAGAGGGGGGGAGTTTTGAAGCTCAAGGTCAAGCACAAGCATAATAAGTGCATTCGAGAAGTGGACACACAAGAAGAAGGAGCACATAGGGAGCTCCAAGAAGTGTATGTCAAATTTTCAAAAGAAATCCCTATAAAATAGTGATTTTCATCACTAAAAAACATTGTAAATATCATTTCACCTTTATTGTAGCTCCATTTTGTGCAAGCTTAGGAGTCCTTGCGTTTGAGGAGATTAGAAGTATCCTCCTACCAATTTCCATAATTTTTAGACTCCGTTGTCGTCGAAATTTTCTCTCCTCTCACTTGTGAAGGACTACAAAAAACATATTTGGTGAAGGTAGCCGGAATTCCCCGAGAAGTCCAGGATGCATCAAGGATGTCAAAGGAAGCTCACATACAAAGTTTCAAAGAAATCAAGAAAGTCCATGGTAGCGGTCAAAGCTGGTCAAAGTTAGGAAATTAGGGCAAAAATTTCATTGTCACCAAATTAGATGAAAATTCATATACTTGTAAAGACTGTCAAAGGCAGTCTATAGCCCAAATTTCAGAAGAAAATGGATCTTGTAGGACATTGATATGCTATGTTCATTTTGTAAGAATGTAATTTTTCTAGTTTGATCCTACAAATTCTTGTATAGAAATTTATGTTAGCCATATGGTTTGGCATGTATAAAGACCATATGTGGCTACATATTTGTACAAAGTTTCAAGGCTATCAGAGCTTCCTAGAGACCTTAATGCCACCTTGCAAGCTTCCAAATGTAGACAAACTTGTACAAGGAAGATTCAGATGGAAGTTTTTTTTGCATATTCCTGAAGGAGTTCTTTGGAAACATAGTCCTACAAAGTTTCATCTTCATCAAAGCCTATTTGGAGGGTCAAAGAGCACAAAGTCCAGTTTTCAGGATCACCGCAGTTTTCTAGTTTAAGCAAATTGAAGGATTCAAGGGCCACCACATGGCGAAAGCTGATTGAGCCATGTTGTACGATCAAGATGAGCTCATATTCAAGCGTGGAGATGCACTTATGCTTAAAGCAAGGAGGATCCACGAGTTTTTCCATAAAAGAAGACAATTCTTGACAATCAAAGATCAATAACGCAACTTTTCTCCAAAAATAGTGGCTTATCTTATCCAAACTCATGTCAACACTGATCCGACGGTCCAGATCATCCCCAAATCCAATGGTGGAGAATGAATGCCCCTAAATTTCACTCCTTTACACTAGATTTGATAGAAAGAACAATTCCAAGCCATTGATTTGATTAATCAAGTGGATGTAATCGAAAGTAGTGATCCTAGAGTTGAGAGTTGGATGTAATCGAAAGTAGTGATCCTAGACATTATGAGCCTAGAAATACATAGGGTCAATGAAGTGGAACTCACTTTCTTACGTATGACATTCGGTTGAACTGTCATGGTTTGAAGGTCGGAACCGCCTTTGATCAGTAGAGTGCTTAGCTTGACGTACCATGACGATCTTATACATGTATCTTAATTCAAATCCTTTTAATTCATGTCACTTGCACTTGTCTCTTGTCTAGTCTCTCAGTCTCTTAAGTATTTTTACATGTCTTCTATTTTCTTCTATGTGTGAGAAGGCTCCGCAATATTGCGTTAAACCAGTGAGGATGTCTCCTTGAGCTTGTGAGTAAACTCTATCATCATAATACACTTGCATGCATATAATCCATACATACCCATACATCTTGATTAGTTTCTAAAAGTGTATAAGAAGCTCCAATATTGGACCATTCTTTCTTTCGAAACTGATTTATGTGTAAGGATTCCATCTATTCTCGTCATGCATACATATCATCCAAAGAAGACTATGCATATGGATTAGAATTAAGAAGTGTTTAAGAAGCTCCTTCAATGGACCATTCTTCCTTCCAAATTTGATTCGTGTGTATGGTTCTCTTTCATTCTTATCAGTCATGTTCATAAATCTAACTTGCACTCCTACAATCCCATTCCCATAATCATTTCAACATCTCTCTCTTCTCCATACTTAAAATTAATTTCACTTTCATGTCCTTAAACCTTCCAACATTCATTAGCTTTGTACCCCTGTGTGTGCCAGGACCGGACCCGATCCACCCGGATTGCGATCACCTCCACATTTGAACCCGACGTGAAACGCTTCGTGGCATTTGCTTCTGATCTTGTTGGGAGGTTGTGATCTATATCCTTTGTTTCATATTTTTCATCCTCATCATATCATCATCGCACTGGATTTCTCACAGTATCGTGCACATCTTCGTCGTGAAGTAAACACATTTGTGAGAGATCTAGAGCATCGTGCATCACTTGCTTATTCACATAAGATGGAGGAAGGATTCAAATCCCTTATTGTTGAGAAACAAGGCCAAAGAATAGTCTCTTCTATGTTGAGAGAGAAGGGAAAATTCAATGGCATCAACATCACAAGCTACTTAGATTTGTTTGAAGAGCAAGCTATGATTTTTGGTCTTCCCGAAGATCTTTTGGTATCATTCTTTGAACAAATTGTTGATAGCTCTATCATAAACCGTGTCACTCAATATGATAGTCTTCCTTGGAGTGATTTTAGAAAGGAGATGCTCAAAGAATTCTATCTTGAAGATTATAGCCAACATAGTCGAGATGGATTCTTACGATGGGTCAATTCTCCAAAGCCTAGTAGCTCTATTACTCACTTACAAAATGAGTATATTAGACGCTATGAACAACTTCCTGATGAGGATAAGATAACTTTGGAACCTGATCTTGTGATCAATTTTCTTAAGCTTCTTCATCCTGAAACTCGTAGGGAAGTTGAACGGCGATTAGAAGAACCAGATAAGCGTTATGGTCTTACTGACAATTGGCAAAAAGTGTGTAAAGTAGTAGTGGTTGTAGCCCATAGACATCAAAGACAATCCATGCTTTATAAGCAAACTAGTCTTCCTCAAGCTAGCCTTCCACAAACTAAGGAGCAAGTTAGAGAACAATCCCATGCTATGCTTTTTGACTCTACTCCTATTCCTCAAATGATGGAGCCTACTCAAGGTTTTAAAGTAGAGCCAAATAAAAGTGTAGTTGAACAATCTCAAAAGTGGAAATTCTCACTAAGCAAATGGAAAGTCTTATTGCTACACAATCCAATTTGGCCAAGACTATAGATGCTTTACAATCTAATTACACCAAAACTTTCCAAAATCAAATGAGCCCAATGTCTTTTCAAGAGCATAATCAACATGTTATAGCTACCAATCAAAATCCACAAGTAGCTCCTACTCAAGCATATCAAGTTCCTCCAATGCATAATCCTTCAATGCAAAATCCTCATCCTCATGTGCAAAATCCTCAAATGTATCAAAACATGTATCCTCAAGCTTCACAAATAGCTTTTCAAAATCCTCAAAATCAAAATTTTCAAAATCATCAACCGTATAATATGGAAGCTCCTCTTGCACCTCAAGTACCACATGTTGCTCCCCAAGCTCCTCAAATACATCAATTGCCTTATCAAAATCCTAATTATCCTGTTCAAGCAATACCTTATCAACAAAATCCTCAATTTCAAAATTTCCCACCACAAGTTAATCAAAATCCTCAAAATCAAAATGGTTTTGTGCATGGCCCTCATAGGTGTCCTTGGTGTGATTCGTTAGAGCACTTTTTGAGAGATTGTGAACTATTGAAGGTTGCTAAGGAGCAACGACTAGTAATAGACATAGACAAGAAAATTTGTGACTATCGATCTAGGCTACCTTTGTAAGGAAATTATGGTAAGGGAGGAATGAAAAAACATTATGAAAATATAACCATAACGGACATAGGAACTAGAGGAGTGAAACTAGAAGCTCTTGATGAACAACAAGTAGAATCAAGTAAACCCACAAAGGAAGGTGACTTTTCCATAGAGGCTTTAGTAAGAGCACGAGATGAGATTAGGAGAATAACGGCTTGGGAGTCACCGATAGAAGATCAATCTCTCATTTCTCACATATCCAATGTAGAAGAAAAACGAAAAAGAGATGAAGCTGAGCCTAGTGAAAGAAGAGTAACGCGAAAACAAACCTCAGAGGGAATAGAAACAATCATAGAGCAGGGAGAAACATCACAATCTTAAGATAAAAAACAAGAATCACAACCCAATGAACAAAAACAAGAGGAGAAATAAAAAGGGAAGAAGACAAAGCAAAGAAAAACAGAACCAAAGCCTTTAGATAACTCTTAGAGCATCATTGTTAGGCATCCATAGGGCTCATGCTAGCTTATGGTTTCCTTGAGACGATCACCCTCGGTTGAGCGAGTGAGGATCCAAGGTGGGCTAGTATGACTATAGTACCTAGTTTCAAATTTAACTTAGAACTCCAATCTAGGATAGGCTCTTGAAATCAGCATCTCTATCTTAACTCACCCTCGGTGGAGCGTGTGAGTGAGTTAGAGCTGATTTTAATGAGTCTTAGACTTCTTTAGTTAGATGTTACGAGCCTAGACATACATAGGGTCAATGAAGTGGAACTCACTTTCTTACGTGTGACATTCGGTTGAACTGTCATGGTTTGAAGGTCGGAACCGCCTTTGATCAGTAGACTGCTTAGCTTGACGTACCATGACGATCTTATACATGTATCTTAATTCAAATCCTTTTAATTCATGTCACTTGCACTTGTCTCTTGTCTAGTCTCTCAGTCTCTTAAGTATTTTTACATGTCTTCTATTTTCTCCTATGTGTGCGAAGCCTCCGCAATATTGCGTTGAACCAGTGAGGATGTCTCCTTGAGCTTGTGAGTAAACTCTATCATCATAATACACTTGCATGCTGTTGCAGAGCTAAAGAGCGCACAAAGCAGAGAAAAAGGACGGGCCCCAAAATTTTTCCGATTTGGACACACAACTTTTGTCTCATAACCACTCTTGTATATATTTTCCGTTGTAAATGCACTAAAGGAGTCCTCTAGGTGCATCCCCACAGAAGATTAGTGATTTACCCATGTACAATAGTAGGAAGTTAGCCTTTTAGTGAATAAAGTGCCGGTCTCTTGTGTGAAAGGACCAAACTTAGGGCACTAGTATATAAGTCAAAAGTGACTCATTGTAAAGAACTTCTTGTCATTGTGAAGAAGGAGCACTTCTGAATTTTCGAGTTTGCCTCTTTCTTGCTGATTTTGATCTTCATTTTGCTCTTGAATGTGTGTGTGATGCTTGAAATGCAAGTGTAGGACTGTTGTCTACCCCTTCCCCCTTGTTTTGAGCTGCTCTAGCGCGTGCGTAAGCTATGAGAAGCTGAGGCGTGGGTATTTGTGACTCCCGTAATTCACTGTTTCTGCCATAACTTGAAGCAGATTGGTCAGAATTGAGTGAAACCACCACCGTTGGATTTGTCTCGTCGAAAGCTTCGAAAGGAGTACCTATTGGCTATATTCGGAGTTCTGGGCTGGGAGAAACCCTCAAAATACCAAAACTGCTGAAAAGAGGCTTGCGGCAACACTTTCAGTATTTCAGTAGGTGTGGGTAGTAGTAGTCTTTTCTCATGTGTGGATAGCTAACCCACTTCATTTTCTATCACGTGTGCACATGTCTTCATACACTTGGTAAGTCTCTCCTTAGGATTGACATTTAAATGTGTGAAAAGAACTCCACTATATGCACTTGTATGGCAATTGAGGTATAGTCTCATTGGTACAAGTCCTTGAGTCATCGTGGCTTAAGTACACACGTTTTTGGCGCCGTTGCCGGGGAGTCACTCCACCAAGGTGCCTTCGTGATAGTTACAGAGCGAGTGTGATCGAATTGTACTTGTAGACGCAAATTTGTCCATTGGCGAGTAGTCCACCATTTCAGCACTTGTCACTTCTCATCTTCGAGGTGTGTGTGGTAAGTTTTAGGTTTAGGTTTAGGAGGAGGGAAGAGAAGAAGGAGTTAGGGTTAGGTTAGAAGGAGAGGAGAAGTGAGGAGAAGAGGAGTAGGAGTAGACCAAAAATTCCCAGAAAATCACCAAAAATCCCAAAATTTCAAGTTCTGTCAAAAAAAAGGTATAAATACCAAAAAAATTGTTCATTTGACACTTCACTGCTCACTGGTATCGTCTGCGACAGCGACTGGTATCGCCTGAGTAGTATCGTGCAAAATAGAGCCTCAAAGTGTGTGCAAGAGCTACAGAAGCAACCAAGCTAGACCCAAGGTGAGATCCCTTTAAGATTCAAAACCAAAAAACTCTCTAACTTGCACAACAAATGATTAAAAAGAATGCACAGTATCGCGGGGGGGGAAATCTTTGATTAATTGTGTGTTTTGTGAGAGACAGAGGCTGAGGAGTGAGGAGAAGGGTGAGAGGTGCAAGGGGGTGCAAAAATTTTCAAGTTTGGAGACCTTGTGGCTTGAGTATCGCGATCGATTGAGTTTTGGTATCGCGATACCAAAATTCCCTTATATCGCGACACTCGCCAGAGGTGTCGTATCGCTGGATACCTACCTTGGTATCGCGACACTACTCCAGTATCGCGACACTGAGTCGGTATCGCGATCGCGCTCGATCTCTGGTATCGTATCGTCCGGTACTAATACTTGGTATCGCGACACCATTGTGGTGTCGTATCGCCTAAGGTTTAGTATCGCGACCTCACTTTACCGAGTGGTATCGTATCGCTTGATACAGTGGTATCGCGACACTACGTTGGTATCGCGACACTACTTCAGTATCGCGATCGTGCCCTCCCAAAGTGTCGTATCGTCGATTGCTTATCTTGGTATCGCGACACCGTAGTGGTATCGTATCGCCTAAGGATTAGTATCGCGATCGCACTCATCTCGGTGAGATCGTATCGCCTGAGACCTCTGGTATCGTATCGTCAGTCCCTGTGAGATCGTATCGTCTCTTGAGATTCCGGTATCGCGACACCACTGAGGTATCGTATCGCCTGTTCATCAGGGCAGTATCGCGACACTGTCATTAGTGTCGTATCGCCGAGCCTTTCAGGTATCGTATCGTACCTAGTCGAGGTGTCGTATCGTTTGTCTTCCAGGATAGTATCGCGACACCAGATTGATATCGTATCGTCTGGGTGTCTGGTATCGTATCGCGGTCAGTGGAGTATCGCCGAGTGTGGTATCGCCAGGAGGTGGTATCGCCCAGATTAAACCTTTCTTTAGGCAGACTAATTGAGTCATTGGGAGAGCTACCCAAGGGGAATCTAAGAAGCATAAAGAGAGGCTTAGGAGAGTGAATGAACTTGAGGTCAGGAAGAGTTCTAAGTAGTCGAAGGAGTATCATATCTTCAGTAGGAAGTACTGCCCAGGTTAGTCATCACTCCGTTTACTTAGAAACCTCTAGTGACTCAGAAGAGGAATTACCTATGGCTTCGGAAGACATGCAAGGTCCCACACCAACAAGAAGCTTCATGACTACTGTGGAGGGGGACTACCGTACTTCCTTGCAGTATGTATCCACCAATGCCCAGGAGATTCCAATCTACCTGGATGGCTTAAATAGGTATGTGGCCAGGATGGTAACTTCCCAAAATGCCACAATCGTACCCCGACCAGCTGTCAAATACGAAGGAGGTGCATATGTTGACAAAGTTGGTCACATCTACATGGTAACCGAATTTCCGGAAAGGATCAATGAAAGAGGGGAACTCTTAGACCCTGAAAACCTAGGAAGGACACAACCAAAAGAGTTTGTGACCACCCTAGAGGCAGATCCCGAGTGTCACGTGTCTTGAGAGGTGACTTGATACCTCAAGACGACTATTTGTTAGAAGTCTATATGATTCACGGATCAAACTTACTGTTGCAAACCGATTCACCTGTTCCAGGAAGAGAAGAGAACCCCATGACTTTCTATGAATTGAAAGACCCTGATGATGAGACTAGACTCACATACCTGGATAAAGATCAAAGAAGGTATTGGCCTATGAGTATCTTAGACAGGTCTCGATTAAGATATATGGGTACACCTGTGTTTCCCCAGAGAGAGCAAGCAACAACCTCACAAAATCCGTTTGGAAATCAAGAAGAAACAGAAAATACTGCATCAGGACAGACCAGCCATAGGAGCGTACCTAATCATGCTCATGTACAATTTTCCACGCCAGGAGTACAAGCACACTATCAGACCCAACCAGGGATAGGAAACCAATGCAGACCACCAGTAAGACCACAACCCCCGATAGGAAGACAGCCTGGTATACCACCCATACGACCAGCTGTCCCTTTTCTTCATGTGATGCCCAGACCACCTGAACCTGTTAGACGGCTGAGGCCTATTCAAGTGGCTAAGTGTGTACGAAACCCTTATGATGGATCAGGAGAACCATATGATCACATTGCTGAATTCAAACAAGTCCTAAGAGCGGAACAAGTGGACGACTTCTTTGTACAGTATGAGGCGTTTGGACTCACCCTCATAGGAACCGCTCTGACCTGGTTCCAACCCTTAGATCCCAACCAGTTTGGGAACATGGAACAATTTTTTCAGGAATTCATAGGAGAATTCACTAAGAGAGGAATCAAACACAATTCATCTTCGCTGATTCACAGTTTCAAACAAAACCCTAATGAAACGGTGAAGAATGCGGCCAGAAAATTCAACCAGTACGTGGATAGATGCCCAGTAACAGAGAGACCGACTCAACAAAAGATGATTTCATTATTTTTAGATGGGCTCAATAATGGAACCTTAAGGACACTCGTATACGTGAAAAGACTACAAACTTTGAGTGAGTGTCTTCAGGAGTGTATTGATTTGGAAGATAACTTGGCTGAGGACCTCAACAGCAAGTCCAGCCACGCTAAATCGGACGACTCAAGGAGTGCTATTTCTTCCAACTCCAGTCACGTGGAAGAATTAGCAGAGCTATTAGCCAAGAAATTAGGAGCACAGGGGCAAAGAGCTTATCAACCCCCAGTTCAAAGATTGCCTATGCTACGGAGATGTAGCTTATGTGGAGGAGATCACCCCACTCACCTGTGTGTCCGAGGAGGGGGCGGTGCACAACCAGCTTATCCATACAACAGGCAGCAACACAGGGACTTCTTGGTATTGTCACATAGAACAGAAATACACTAATCACACTACTGAGAACTGTCCATTTAATAGGCAAACACGCCCTTTCCAACCACCTCAGTATCGACCGTATGGATATCCACCTAGAGACCCGAATAGAGAGATCCCAAGGTACAACCCTTATCCAGCACAGACGGGAGTACCTAGACCAATTGAACAGACACCATACCCACCACCACAACCAGTGCTAGGACCCCAACCGTCGCAACCTCAACAAGTAGTGCCAGTAAAATATGCGCAACCAGAGGAAAATCTAGAAAGAGCGATAGTACCAGCCACGACGATGACACAGATAGAATCAACAAACCTTGGATACGAAGCCCTACCAAGTGAGTACTATCCGTATGAAGCCTACCTGATGGAATACGAACCGGCTTATGAGACTACTTACTATGGGTATGAAGGCTATGACCAGACTTATGGAGCAGAAACTTCCACTCTAATGTATACAGCTCCTAAAGCACCACAACCTATGAGACCACCCAGTAGACCACCAGTACCGAGAGGACCATGCTTTAGATGTGGAGGAGACCATTTCATTAGAGAATGCCCTCGACCATACAACCCTCCACCATCTAGAATCTGGGAAGGATATTGCAGTGATTGCGGAAAGGAACACCTTTTTAGGGATTGCCCTAAGAATCCGGTAAAAAATCAAGGTTCTGCACCAATCAATGTAATAGAAGTCATAGAAGAATCAGGAAGTGATAAGGAATACACAGTGCCACTAAAAGCCATCACTAGAGCCCAAACAAAACAACAAAAAGAACAGCAACTAGAAGAGGAACAAAAAAACAATACGAAAATAAGCCCTTCAACTCAGATAGTGGAAGATTCTGAGGAACCATGTGAAAATTCTCGCAACATAAAAACTCAGAAATGGAAAGAACGACGAGAGAAACTCAAGGATAAATGGGCAAAGAACAAGAGTACAAACAGTAAAAAGCAAAGTGCAAAATCAAGTAAACACAAAGAACTAGGGAAGTCTAAGGAAACTCCGGAGCTAATCGAACCGAGCTCAGATAGGGAGAAGCCCGGATCAATTCTAGCAGATCCAAAGCCAGACGACTTGGATATGTGGCTAAAAGCGTACCAAGCTAGAATCAAAATGGGACCGAACATAGAGCAACATGAAAAAATCTACCCTAGAGGGGAATTAGAAAAGGAAAGACTAGCTATATGCAGAAAACTCATAGAAGTAGCACAAACAACCCTAGAAAAGACTATCCCAACTCTACCAGAGACAAGGATTGCACAGGAACCCTATGAAGAATACATCAAACCAAAGGATAAAGAGTTAAGGAAAGAAGATCCCCAAGGTGAACAAGAGACGGCACAAGATGGCCCTGTATCAGCCATACCAGACTTAGAAGCAGAATGGCCCAAGGACTTGTGGGATAGAATCAGAGAAGAACAATGGAAAAAGAATGGTGTCGATCCACCACCATTTGATGAAATAGATGTGGAAGACTGTCAACCCCATCCTAACCTCGAGGAGGCCTACGAGGAGATTTCAAGACTCGATAGAGGTAGAGAGGAGACCATAAGCATTTCAACATTGCCTAACTATATGGGAGAGTATGAAAAAGAGTCAGTGGTAATACGAGCACCCACGGTGCATGGAAAAGGATCAGGAAAAGGAAAGGAGAGTTCGCATAATTTAACAGAGTTAAAGAAAACGAAAGTACAATGCCAACTAACGGTGGAAGATTTGCTTCGACTCAAACCCCAGTTGTGGAAGCAAATGGCAGATCAATTGAAACCACTGCCAAAGAATCGAGGATCAAAAGAAAAGGAACTGGAAAATAAAGTCCACAATACAGGTTCCAGTCGATAAAGTAGGAGAATTCAGTGAAGGAGATGAAGGGAATACCTATTTACCTGTCATCTACAACGGGTACATGACCAAAGCCATCTTAGACACAGGGGCCGGAGTAGGAATTGCAACGAAGGAAATTTGGGAAAAGTGGGGAAAACCAGCCTTACGACCCACTCGCATGAAACTCCAGTTAGCAGACGGCCATGTGGAGAGACCCCTAGGAATATTGGAAGGAATTAAGTTAACAACGTGTGGAGTGGAGTTTGAACACACACTCGCCATATGTAAGTTCAAAAAAGCAAACAATTATGAAATGATATTAGGACGACCATTCATGCGACAGATGCGAGTAGTACAAGATTGGGGCAGAGATTCATTATATCTCCAACATCAAGGGAACACTACCAAGATAAACTTGCACACATTCACTTATCGGGATGTCCCTCCATTACAATGGAATCCAGTCCACAAAGATGAAGATGACCTATCCATTCACAGTGCTGGATCAAGTGACCAATCTTGGATGCACGAGGATGCCCAATTGTGGATGTGCAAAGAAGCAAAGAAGGAGGAGTGTAAAAAACAAATGTGGCCAATAGGGCACCCTAATTATCGATCGATAGAAGACCCCGATTACATGCCTAAAATTTTTTCAGATGAACTCTTCGAACCACATGGCTGGATGGAAATCCTAGCCACATTAGATGTGTGTGTGAATGAGGAAGTATTGACGATGAACGATTGTATAGACGAGGAAGGATATGACGTGAACCTCTACATGGTTGTCCTCCAAGAAGTAGAAGTAGGAGAAATTGTAGAGGAAGAGTGGAAAGAAGAGTATGAAAGCATAGAAATGGAACCAGAGTTTGACTCTGAAGAACAATATTTAGAAACCATGCAAAAGGAATCAAAAGAAAGACCGACAAAAGTCTTAGCAATCGAAACCATCCCAAGAATACACGAACATAGAGAGGACACGAGTAAAGTGGAACCGGAACCAGACCAATTCGAAGTTCCAGAACATTTTAAAAGATACGAAGTGGAAGAAAGGAAAATAGCAACTCAAATGCCTAAACGAGAGGCCCGGGACGGAGAAGCCTATGATAACAAGGAACAAACCAAGAAAGTTGTTGTAACTATAGAAGACGGAGAGGAGAGGTGCACGTATATTGGGAAAGATGTATCAGACGAGGAAGAAGAGGATCTCATACGACTCATCCGAGAATATCGAGATGTATTTGCTTGGACGTACAAAGACCTTAAGGGTGTAGAACCCAGCATATGCGCTCATCGAATTCCTATGACAGCAGATGCAAAACCTTCTAAACAACGCCCTTACACGTATAATGAAGTTTATGCAGCGAAAATAAAGGAAGAAATTGACAAATTACTAGCGGCAGGATTCATTTATGAGATTGAACACACAGAATGGGTATCGCCACTAGTAGTAGTGCCCAAGAAAAACGGAAAACTAAGGGTGTGTATCAACTTGAAAAAAGTAAATGCAGCAACTATACGAGATAGTCTCCCTTTACCCATCACAGACCATCTTTTGGAAAGAGTTGCCGGCAAGGAGGTCTATAGCTTCTTGGATGGATTCTCTGGTTACAACCAAGTAGCTATTGCAACTGAGGACCAGCATAAAACCGCATTCGCGACTGAATGGGGAATCTATGCATTTAGAGTGATGCCTTTCGGGCTCACTAATGCGCCAGCCACCTTCCAACGACTGATGTGTCATGTTTTTAAAGAATTTCTGAGAAAAAGTATGGAAGTATACGTAGATGATATGTGTACATACTCGAATCAACGACCAGACCACATACCGGAACTGAGCAAAATATTCAATAAATGTAGACAGTATAGAGTTTGCTTGAACCCTGAGAAATGTGTCTTCATGGTGCGACAAGGAAAAATCCTAGGACACATCGTTTCAAAGAATGGAATATCCACGGACGAAGAAAAGATTAAAGTTATCTTGGAGCTACCAAGACCCAAGAACGCGAAAGAGGTACAAGCCTTTATGGGACACTGTGGATATTACCGTAGGTTTATTCACATGTATGCCATAATAGCTAAGCCCTTATATGGTCTATTGACTCAGTTCACTTGGACAGACGAGTGTGAGAAGGCCTTCAATGAGCTTAAGAAGCGGCTGAGTACAGCCCCAATTCTAAAATCACCCAACTGGAGCAAGCCTTTTCATATTCATGTTGATGCTTCGAACTATGCCATTGGATGTATCCTAGCTCAACCGGCTGACGAAGGAAAGCTTGACCATCCAATCGCTTATGCGAGTAGACAATTAAACCAAGCAGAAAGAAATTACACGACTACTGAAAGAGAGGGCTTAGGAATGGTTTATGCAGTGAAGAAGTTTAGACACTACCTCTTAGCCAACAAATTCAAGTTCTTCATAGACCATCAGGCTTTGTTGTATTTAGTCAATAAGCCTTGCAACACGGGAAGATTGGTACGATGGTTCTTGTTATTAATGGAGTTCGACTTTGAGGTAATAGTCAAAAAAGGAAACACACATGTAAGAGCGGATCACCTTTCAAGGCTAACTCATGGAGAACCACCTAGCGGAGTACCGGATGATTTACCAGATACGTATTTGTTTAATCTTGAAGTATGTCCAAAGTGGGCGGAACGACTAATTCCTATACTCACCCATGGCCCTCAACACTCAATAAATAAGAATAGCAAAAAAGAGATTCTCCAAACAAGAAATTTACACATTGTTGCTGGAAGCATGTATTATAAGGAACCTAACGGAGTCTTATTGAGATGTGTCGAGGAGGACGAACAGAAGCAACTAATTCAGCAAGCACATGTTAACAAGTGGAAAACCCATCAAGGGATGCATGGAACAATTCGAGAATTAAAAAGATTAGGTGTATATTGGCCCGACATGTCCAAAGACGTTCACGATTATGTAAGTAATTGTGTGGATTGCCAAGAAACTAGCCCAGAGGATCACGTGTCCTTACCTTTTTCGACCATAGCGCCTAATTGGAGTAAAACATTAGTACAATTCCTCAAAACGAAAGAGCACGAAATAGGAGCTAGTCTAGCAAGAAAGCGATCCCTAGAAGAAATGAGCAAGGATTATGTGATAATGGGAAAACAATTGTTTAGAAGAGGAAAAGACAATCAACTCAGATTGTGCGTGCATGAAGGAGAATATCTTCCCATATTAGAAATGGCACACGCAGGAGCTGCGGGAGGACATTTCTCAGCAGACAGAATGGTCAAGATGATTCTCTTTGCAGGCTTGTGGTGGCCAACTCTACATATGGATGCGGAGACATATGTGAAAAGCTGCGAAACATGCCAGAGAGCGAAATATCCCATTCGAAGAGACGACATGCCTTTAAGACCCATGGTTTGTGCGAGAGCATTTACCAAGTGGGGTATTGATTTCATAGGACCTATCAATCCACCGGCGAAAGGATCACATGCGGAATACATCATAGTAGCCACCGACTACTTAACTAAGTGGGTAGAAGCAAAAGCCACTCGAAAAAATGATGCTCAAACCACAGCAAAATTTCTCTTTGAGCACATTTTCACACGCTTTGGACTACCGATCGAGATAGTGAGTGATCGAGGAACGCATTTCCTAAACGAAGTCATTGAATCGCTAATGAATGACTTTTTAGTGATTCATAAAAAATCAGCCCCATACCATCCTCAAGCTAACGGACAAGCTGAAAGTTCCAACAAGGTACTATGCACTGTATTGACAAAGATTGTCAATAATGGAAGGTCAGATTGGGACAAACAATTGCATCACGCAATTTGGGCCTTCCGAGTGGCATATAAAACGGCCATTGGAACCACACCTTTCAATCTAGTGTATGGGCAGAATGCAATTTTGCCAATTGACTTCTTAGTACCTACATTGAAAGTGGCCCAGCAATATGAGTGGAACGGTCATGAATTGTCTCAGCAATTAGATCAAATTGAAAAGCTGCACGAGACTAGATTGCAAGCTGTAGCAGGCATTTATGCCGCTAAACGGAGACAAAAGGCATATTACGATTCGCACATAAAAGACAAGGGACTAAAAGAAGGCGACTTAGTCCTGGTATACACTCTAAAACAGCATGCAAAGAAGCTACAAAAACGCGGATATGGACCCCTGATTATAAATCGAATCTCCACTAGTGGTGCAGTCAATCTCGCCACACTAGACGGAGACATTCTTCCCAATTACATCAGTGGATGCCGAGTAAGACGATTCATGGAACCATTGACTGATCAAATGCTAGCGTGGCTGTTGGGAGCTCAAAATAGGAAAAAAGAAGAAGAACGAATTCGAGAGGAAGCCCGACAAGAAGCACTAGAACGCATTAGAAAACGCAAGGAGTGGATCAGGCAAAGAGATGAACGATATCTCCAAGGAGAAGAGCCCATCCCTATGGCAAACTATCAGGTCAAAAATCAAGAATCAACGGGTATGTGTAAAACACAACCTTACCTAAACCTAGGGATTGGCAAGACAGAGTATACATTGATAGACGCATTGATAGACTCAGGAGCAGGCCTTAGCTGCATGCGAAGAAGAATAGCAGACGAGCTGCAATTAGAATTGAATCCCACAAAAGCCCAATTAATAGGAATTGGAGGTCACACCATGGAATGCATTGGAACCACGAATGTATCCCTCCACCTAGGAAATTCCTCCATGGAACAAAGAGTCCTAGTATGTGAGGATGACGATTTAATAGAAGACTTCATTCTAAGACAAGACTGGATCATTGAAACAGAAGCATGTATCCATCTGGCTCAAGGATATATTTCAGCCACGATAGGGCATAAGGAGATTTTCAGCTTGCTTGAAGAGAAACCATGTAACCAAACCATGTCAATACCAAGATCAGAGGAAGTTCAAGAAGCGACGGAAGATATTAGCAACTGTGCTCAACACTCAGAAAGCAAATGCATAGAAGCTGAAACTTTAATCTTTGCAACATCCCCTATAGCGTCGAAGTTATCCAATGTAATTGAGGATCAGCCAACCAACGAGGAGACGCTCTCTCCTAAACAGGCTCAAAACATCCAAAGATCGTACTGTTGGAAACCAATAAGCAGATACTCGAACCGACAACCACCCAAATATATGTGGGTACGCAAGGATCAAATACAGAGTCAAGAAACGTCCACAAGCGCTTTGAAGAAGGAAACAGGCATCACCAAACCCGCTACAAAGAACTACAAACGAAAAGAACCAGTATAAGTATGGATTGCCAAGTCCTTGCTTGAAGCTCAAAGATCTCGACATCAGATATGGATTCCCAAAAAGGTCATACAAGCAGCTAAACAGAATGTAAGGACAAAAGAGAAAATATCACAGCAGACAAGGCAAGAGTCAACAACACATAAGAATCATCAGAGAAGATCGCAAAGCAATGCCAAATTCACTCGGACAAGGGATAAGGCAAAGGGAACACGAGCAGCTGCACGAATCGAGAAAACCCAGCGACCTCTCTCTATGTTCTCAAAATGGGTCTAGAAACCAAAGCTACCACGAGGAGCAGATGATCGAGGAGATAAAGCACCCGATTGCACTCATGTTGTGTCTGATGCACCTCAAGTAAGCACGATAGGGCCGCAATACAAGGCCACGCATTCGGCACAGGATGTACATTATCAAACTAGTGGTGCACGATCTCCAAGTGAGACTAGATCGTAGCTTTAAACTGATAGGAATGGACATACTATGTACATAAACTACGCTTCCGCTATACTAACGATTGTCTTATTTCAGAAAAAAATATATAAAAAGAGGCGGTAAGAAATCCCACTCTTGCAATAATGGGGAACGGAGTGACGCGCTACCATAATCAATACAACACAATGTATGGTCTCATGAAAGCTTTTTAAGCTAATGCACTTTTCCTTGTAAGTGCAGATGGCTTCTGAAGACTCTGAAGCTACAATCCAAGAGGAGGTCCACGAATTCCCTCCCCAATGTCTTACGAAAGCAAAAGGCCATTGGTTCAGAGATGAGCAACCAGTGGAGGAATATCTTTTCTTGGCCAACATAAAGATCATGGACACGGAGCACCACTTTCCGATCATGTCCCAGGACTTCAAAGTTTTACATGGAATGCCATCTACCATCGATATCATGAAGAAAGCAAGAGTTCACAAGTATTTTGAGCTACCTATCTATAAGCCGGATTTCCAACGCTGTACCCAAGTCATGAACACTCTAAGACCAGCACTACATGATCCATTGGTGCCAGAAGCCAATGTGATGGATAAGAATGGAGAATGGGTAGTCATTCAATTTTCCCACGACTTAATCAAAGAAGCATTTGAATGGGAAAAAGATGGTGTCAACACGGTCAAAGAAGAAAGTCGTGGAGCAAAAACAAGAACTTTTGTCGACATTAATAGGGTGGATATTGAAGAAGAAGTCAGGTTGATTCATCAACACTTCTGCTTCCCGAGTATGAACAGATACACGGCTCCTCAAAAGATCATTGTGCAATTATTGTCTCATGCCATAAAACAGATCGGAAACCAGGTAAATCTTACCCCATATGTGCAAGAAAGATTGTTCGAGGCAAAGAAGAAATGGGAAAATAAAAAATTCCTTAATGGGACCACTGCCCTTACAATTATGATTTACCACGCATTGGGCATGCGCGAGTACTTGAAGGAGATGCCATCTTCAATGGGGTTGGCTCAATTTGTCAAGAATGCTACTGTACCGAAACAAAAGAAAGGGAGCAAGCAAGTAGAAGAAACAGAAACAAGTTCGCAACCCCAGATGAGAGGCACGATGCGAGGTACAAAACGACCTCGAGAAGTCCTACAAGCAGAAGAAGAAGCACCAAAAACAAAGAGAGTACATGTGCTGCCTACATCCACCCCCCAAGGAATCAGAAAGATTACGGAAGAAGAATTAACCCAAGCACTGGAGGAGACTCACAAGTATACGGAAGGACAAATCAATTTGCCAGTGCAGGGTCATCATTATCAACAGTCCGCAAAAGTTCAAAAACCAAAAGGCAAACTCACTAAGGTACACAGATATCGGGAGATTGGGCTAGACAATTCAAGTTCAGGATCCGACGACCAAGAAAAGCAAACTACATCATTATTGGATGTAGATATTCAAAGTGAATCGAAGGATGATGGCCAGTGGGCCGAATTAAATGAAGTAAACTATGGCGAAGCCCAAGCTGACAACAAAGAAAAAGGTCAATCACCACTGGTAGACCAAAATACAACCAAAGAGAAGGCAGAAGAAGAAGGGCAACACCCCATTCAACCAAAGGAGGCCTCCATCACCCACACAAAGGAGGACAAATCTGATGATGAGGTGCATGCAATGATATCCGAGGACAAGCCTCAGGAAGAAGGACAAGAAGGCGAAGAACCCTTCACCCCACTAAGGGTTGTGGCAGAACCGTCCCCAATGGATGTCACATTTCAGGGGAGTGCCACGAAGGTTCGTAAAGTCATAGAAGATGAAGCAGAATTGCAAGTACAACTACAGGTCCGACAACCACATGACGAACTGATTCACGTAACAAAGGGACAAGATGTACATACAGGAGAAACACCAGACATACCAAAGACATGGCTGAATGTGGATACAGCTCAGCTCAAGCCTGTGGTGCAGGATATGATTCGCACTGCACTAGACACTCAACAGTTGATGCTTGATGCTGATGAAGATTACGACCAAGCCATGCTCGAAAAGCAGGAGCTTCGAAAAGAAGGTATGAATCTGGCTAAGAAATTGTCCAAAGCAGAAGCTCAAGTTGTGAAGAAACATGAAGAGATAAAAACGACAAAGGCACAGTGCAAAATATTAGAAACAGAAAATGCCCAACTCAAAGAGCAAGTTTCGGAGCTTACAAAGAAACTAGACATGACAGAAAAAGAGAGAACGAGGATCCATGCACGTAGCAAGGTACTCGAATCACAGCTCAAGGTGAGCATGGAAGAAGCCGACCACTTACGGAACAGGAATAAGGAGCTCATGACAGCTCTCCTCAGTGATCAACCACCGACAGATAATGACAAATCAAATGAGGATATAAAAGACATGGAAGAAAAGTTGACCAAGCTGGCAGATCAGCTCAAACAGGAGCAAGAGACCATCGCAGAATGGGAACAAAGATACACGAATGACACTGCAGCTCTACGCAAAAAATGGAAAAAAGCAGAGAAAGATTATTTCCGGCAGTGCAAAGAAGACACAGATCACATGCACATAGTCGCACAGGAATTAATCAAACATCAAGAAAAGCTCACAAAGGCTGAAGAAGAGCTTAAGAACAAAGATGAAATCATCAAACGGCTTCAGGAGCAGATAGAGCTAACAGGAAAGCAGGGGACACCAGTAGTTCCACCAGAAACCACGGCTACTGTGGAGGAAGAGGTACGTCCTCTCTCTCCCCCCTTGTATCATTCACCAATAAGGGCGGAAAAGGAGGTTCCATTAGAACCTAACACACGAGACATTGCAAAACTGAGCAGACTAGAAAGGGCACTACTGGTGTCCCAGCTCACTGCTGATTTTGAAGACCAAATAATACAAATAATGAAAGAAGCTCGAATAGACAACAAACAGTTAGATCAAATTTTGAAGCCATTCAATGTACCATATGGTCTACTTAAAGAACAGACGCGGATGTATATACAGACTACCA
The DNA here is from genome assembly GCA_020310875.1 of Ceratopteris richardii. Taxonomy (NCBI): domain Eukaryota; kingdom Viridiplantae; phylum Streptophyta; class Polypodiopsida; order Polypodiales; family Pteridaceae; genus Ceratopteris; species Ceratopteris richardii. The sequence goes on along the minus strand of CM035406.1, from coordinate 77,876,795 downwards.
CGAACAAAGATCCGGACCACAACCTTCAATTCCAACATGATACTTTCAGGTATACTCAAGAGGAATTTGAGAAGGCGGATCCGATATGGCGAAGGAAAATTTTGGAGAAGAATCCGACATTGCGGGTATAGTGGGAAGCATCACCATATGCGCTTCAGGTAAATCCATCATTTTGTCCTGTACCCCGCAGACGCTCTTGGACGCAATTTTGGGAAGCACAGCGTCAAGGCACTATCAACAATCAATGGCTAAATTATCCGTTACTACCTAGTCCGCCACATAATTACCTACCTACCAAAGAATATATGGTGAAAACAATGGAATTTTGGATTGCAAAATATGCTACAGTTCCGGACTTAGCCGTCAAAATGACCAACAAAATATTTAGCATGCTCATTACAGTGTTGAAGGTGTTCCAGCACGCTAAATATACATTTTTGAATTTCATCGGCATTACGCAAGGGTCTGAAGCTCTTGTTTTTTATTTATCGACCATTCCGAGCCGACTCACTATTATGGCGTACTATTCTCGCCTTATGTTTCTGCCATCGACATATATGCAGACTTTCGAAGAAGCATTCTTTACCGGCTTCTTTGAAATCGATTCGGAGATTTTTGTAAAAATGACTTCCAATTTAAATGCCAGACTGGTGGCCTATGAAACAAGTTTTTTTGCTGATCATAGACAGGCGCCAGAAGACGGAGTGAAGTCAAAGCAATGGAAGGAATTCATGCTATGTCATGCAAATCTGCTGAACCAACGAGAGCAAACCGCAATTCAAACATACACGCGTCGCCTCAGAAAGCCTGTCGAGGACGACAGAGTTCAGGAGGAGGGACGTGTAGAGGGACAATCAAGCAAAAAGAAAAGAAGAAGAAAATCAAAGTCCAGAACAATTCATTAAGAACGAAAAAAGAATATATCTCTGCAGGAAGCCCCGCAGGGGCGCAACATCCATCTCTGCACAGAGCCCCGCAGGGGCACGCATCAGGCTACAACGCTAAACACCGGGGTCCCGAGTAGTGGATTTTTCAAACATCAGAGTAGGACCAAAAGTTAGAAAGGGGCAGAGGCTGAAAAGTTGAAGAGGGTGACTAAGAACATCACATTCCTAGTCATTGGTGGCGTGCGTGGCAACCCAAGTCAACAGGCAAGACAACTACATCAGGCTCTCGAGTTGTAGAGCTTGAATCAAGAAGGCCATCGAATCTGCATGTCTGTTTAACTGCAGACAATACTGACCAAGGGGAGCGTGCGGAGAAAAGCTGAAGCGCCTCTAAAACGTAATGCAAGATCAAGAATCAGGCAACACTACCCACGGGACGCGTTCGCGAAGCAAAGTCTGTCAAGGGACGACAGAGACGAAGAGGGGGAGAGTATTGCAGAGCTAAAGAGTGCACAAAGCAGAGAAAAAGGACGGGCCCCAAAATTTTTCCGATTTGGACACACAACTTTTGTCTCATAACCACTCTTGTATATATTTTCCGTTGTAAATGCACTAGAGGAGTCCTCTAGGTGCATCCCCACAGAAGATTAGTGATTTACCCATGTACAATAGTAGGAAGTTAGCCTTTTAGTGAATAAAGTGCCGGTCTCTTGTGTGAAAGGACCAAACTTAGGGCACTAGTATATAAGTCAAAAGTGACTCATTGTAAAGAACTTCTTGTCATTGTGAAGAAGGAGCACTTCTGAATTTTCGAGTTTGCCTCTTTCTTGCTGATTTTGATCTTCATTTTGCTCTTGAATGTGTGTGTGATGCTTGAAATGCAAGTGTAGGACTGTTGTCTACCCCTTCCCCTTTGTTTTGAGCTGTTGTAGCGCGTGCGTAAGCTAAGAGAAGCTGAGGCGCGGGTATTTGTGACTCCCGTAATTCACTGTTTCTGCCATAACTTGAAGCAGAGTGATCAGAATTGAGTGAAACCACCACCGTTGGATTCTTCTCGTCGAGAGCTTCGAAAGGAGTACCCTATTGGCTATATTCGGAGTTCTGGGCTGGGAGAAAACCTCAAAATACCAAAACTGCTGAAAAGAGGCTTGCGGCAACACTTTCAGTATTTCAGTAGGTGTGGGTAGTAGTAGTCTTTTCTCATGTGTGGATAGCTAACCCACTTCATTTTCTATCACGTGTGCACATGTCTTCATACACTTGGTAAGTCTCTCCTTAGGATTGACATTTAAATGTGTGAAAAGAACTCCACTATATGCACTTGTATGGCAATTGAGGTATAGTCTCATTGGTACAAGTCCTTGAGTCATCGTGGCTTAAGTACACACATGTATATAATCCATACATACCCATACATATTGATTAGTTTCTGAAAGTGTATAAGAAGCTCCAATATTGGACCATTCTTCCTTTCGAAACTGATTTATGTATAAGGATTCCATCTATTCTCGTCATGCATACATATCATTCAACGAAGACTATGCATATGGATTAGAATTAGGAAGTGTTTAAGAAGCTCCTTCAATGGACCATTCTTCCTTCCAAATTTGATTCGTGTGTATGGTTCTCTTTCATTCTTATCAGTCATGTTCATAAATCTAACTTGCACTCCTACAATCCCATTCCCATAATCATTTCAACATCTCTCTCTTCTCCATACTCAAAATTAATTTCACTTTCATGTCCTTAAACCTTCCAACATTCATTAGCTTTATACACCCTGTGTGTGCCATGATTGGACCCGATCCACCCGGATTGCGATCACCTCCACACCGTTTGAGCCCTCAAATAAGCCCTAGAACCTAATTTTTAACTAGGCCAGACACTAGGTCTGAACAGGACCAAAACTACTCAAAAAACTATAAAAAGAGCTAGAGAGCTCATTTTTTAGGTTAGCTTGTTATAGATTTGAGTTTTTGTAAGAGAAATCTTTTGCGATCGAAGTCTTTCCATTGTTCCTCTCTTTGCTCTTACCTTGTGCATGTGTGTGTGTATGTGTGTGCATGCTTGTGTGCTTTCAGTCACACACTTGTGCCTTCACTTGCTCGTGGTCTTCATATCAGTCCTCACGTCTGTGCGGATTGACAAGTAAAGGAGGTGATGCTTATGCTTGAGCTACAAGAACTCTGATGGTTCTATAAATAGGTACAAGGCAAGGTTAATGGCGAAGGGATTTGCCCAAACACATGGAGTAGATTATGAAGAAACATTTTCGCCTCTAGCAAAGATGCCAGCAATAAGGGTACTGGTAAGTCTTGCTACATCCAAAAATTGGAATGTATATCAGCTAGATGTCAAGAATACATTTTTAAATGGTTGGATATCAGAAAAAGTGTATATGGCACAACCACCAGGTTTTGAAGATGAAGAAAAAGTAGGTTATGTATGCAAGCTTACAAAAAGAACTCTATGGTCTCAAGCAAGCTCCTAGAGCTTGGACCCATAGGCTTGTTACCTATTTGCAAAATCCAGGCTTTGTGGCAAGCAAGGTAGACTCTTCTTTATTTGTTAAGAAGAACAAATGAGACGTCATCTACTTATGTGTCAATGTAGATGATATCATTATTATAGGTAATGAGTTTGATGGTATCAAGCAGATCAAGGCTCAATTAATGAAGGAATTCAAAATCAATGATCTAGGGTTATTAACCTACTTCCTTGATTTAGAACTTGAGTATACAGATTTAGGTATATTCATCACACAAAGGAAGTACATACATGATATGTTGATAAAGTTTAAGATGGATAACACTAAGGTTGCACGTATTCCTATGGAGATCAACCATAAGTTAAGTTCACATGGTGAACTACTTGAAGATGTTACAGGTTATCAACAACTTGTGGGTAGTCTTAATTATGCTACTTTGACAAGAGTAGATATTGCCTATGCAGTAAGTACATTGAGTCAGTTCATGCATGTACCAAAGAAACCACACATGGAAGCTGCAAAGAGGGTGCTTAAGTATCTAAAGGGTACAATGAATGAGGGATTGTTCTAGCCCCTTTACTTCTGACATAGATATAAAGATGTCCTCTGATGCAGATTGGGATGGCTCCAAGGATGATAGGAGGAGCACTTTAGGGTACCTATCTTTTGCAGGTTCAAAACTCATATCTTGGTCATCCAAGAAGCAACCAACTATGGCCTTATCTTCCACAGAAGCAGAATATAGAGGTTTGTCAAATGCAACTCAGGAAGCTATGTGGCTTAAACAATTGTATGCACATTTGGAGATACATTCCTACACTCCAATTATCTTTGGAGATAACACTAGTTCACTTCATTTGGCTGTTAATCATGTGTACCATGCCAGGACTAAGCACATTGAAGTGCACTATCATTATGTTAGAGAAAAATTGCTAAGCAAGGATATCCAATTATGCTATGTATCAACTCATTTGCAATGTGCAGATATACTCACCAAAGGATTGGATGGAACAAAGATGAACAGGTTCAAATTGATGATTGGGCTGCAAGAAATCAAGGAGCAATAAAAATCAAGCATGTTAGGCTTGAGGGGGAGCTATTGGTGCAATTAATCCCAAGCCTACATACTTGATCACACATAAGCTTGATGTATTAACATTAAATTTGGAAGGCTTCATATGTACAACCTCTTGTAAGTTTGTTCTAATCTCATACCTTTTGGTAGTTGAGTCAAGAGAGAACCAATCCTATACTTTAGGATTCACTTTTAAGTGTAGATTTGAATTTGCATTCAAATCTTTGGCTCCAACAAAAAATATAAAAGAGGATATGAAATGCCCGTGTATATCTCGAGGTTCAAAGATCATATTCATGTACTTTCATTGCGAAGAGGAGCTCATCTCATAGCTCACTCAATTCTCGCTCATTGAGCAATGGTTTATTGCCAATGACATTGTATTTTTACATGATTTAATTCATACATGATCATTACTTCTTACTCTCATATCTCTGTCATACTTCATTAGAAGAGTGAATTTGTCTGAGTTGTTCTCATTGTATAGTGGATCATTTCTCGTGATTTAAAGCATGCTAGCTCAATCATATTGTCTTTTTTAATCCTACAAAGTTTCATTGATAATGCTTCTCGTGATCATCAGATATCAATCAATCTCTACTCACTGGTCTGTGACTCTCAAGGCCTATAAAAGTCGGGATGGATGTTTAACTTGCTAAACATATTTCTCTACATATAGTTCATAAATTTAGATGATTTCACTCATGATTGGTAGCTTGTTAAGCTAATCGAAGTTCCCCAAAAGGAATTTTATTAATTGCTACTATACTCAGAGAATGGTGCAAAACACTGAGTAGGTGTCTCAACCAAAATAGCAAGTTTTCTACATTGAATCATATGCCTACCTATCTATTTTGGTCCTATCATTAGTGCTTCATCTTCCAAGAAACATATATGATTACTTATGCTCATTAGCTAGCTAAATAGACCCACAACACTCTACAGCCATTACTTATAGCAGGTGTGAAGCACGTTTTAGCTACACCAACTCATCTCTTGTGATTATCCACCATCTCCTCCAACAGCATGCACATACCAACACACACACTTGCACACACACATGCTCGCACACATAAATATGTATGCATGTGATGTGTATGTGTGTGTGTAAGTGTGTATGTATGTGTGCTCATACCAACACACACACTTGCTCATACACACATTCTCATGCACATGGTGTGTATGTGTGTGTGCTAGTATGTGCATGCATAGGTGTGTATAGACCTGTGCATGCACATACTAGCACACAGATATACCCATTTGCTCAGATACACATGCTCATATATATATATATATATATATATATATATATATATATATATATATATATATATATATATATATATATATATATATATATATATATATATATATATATATATATATATATGTATGTATGTATGTATGTATGTATGTATGTATGTATGTATGTATGTATGTATGTATGTATGTATGCACATGGTTTGTATGTGTGTGTATGTGTTTATGTGTTGGTATGTGCATGCACAGATGTATACGCACATGAATATGTGTCCAACTAGACACATGTGGTGGTGTTCATATACATGTGCATGAAAATACATGCACACACACATGCACACTTGCACACTTGCACACACACATACACACCATGTGCATGCATATATATGTTTTTGGGCATGTGTGTATATCTCTATGAAAGCCAGTGTGTGTGTTAGTATGTGCATGGAGAGGAGAGGTGTATACACACTTATGCATGCACATATCAGAACACACACACTATATTTGCACACATATATATGTGTGTCTATAAGCAGCCTTGTGTGTGTGATTGTATGTGTATGCACAGATGCATGAGTTGAACACATATGCAAGTGTATATGCTCCTATGCATAGACATACATGCACACACACATGTATTTTTGCATAGACATAGTATGTGTCCCTCCTCTTGAAGGTATGTATGTCTTCGTTGATCTTATGGTTGTTTTTCTTGTATCACCATGACTCAAAGGGCTTTAGCAAGTGGAAGTCATCAAAGGATATAGTCTAGGAGTTGGAGAATTCGGTTTACTCTTCAAAAGAATATTGCACATCTTTTGTTTGTATTGCAAGTATGATATTTTTTTCTTGATTTCTTATTACAATGTTTTTATCTTAAAAATATATTTAGTTGCAAATATTTTCATAATTTGAGGTATAATATTTTTATTTTCGGTACTTTGCTTTTATTGCAGATGTTTATATTGAAATTATTCTCTATTCAAGTGTATATTTTATTGTAAATCTTTTGCTCTAACGTTTTTTTAAATCTCAAGTATATATTTATTTGCAAATATTTATTTTTATTGAAGGTATTTTGTTTTTATTGCAGACATTTTTATTGGAGTAGTTTTAATTCAGAAATATATTTTATTGCAGTTATTTATTTGTTAATTATAGATATTTTATTTTTATTAGCGTTATTTTAATGAGAGTATTTTTATTTCAAATATTCATTTGACTATAAGTGGTTTATTTTTATCATAGGCATTTTTTTTCAATTGTAGGTATTCTTTTTTTTATTAGAGGTACTTTCAACATCCATTGAACCATCCAAAAGTTTATACATCCATTCATCCATTGAGCAAACCAAGACTAACCTCATCCAACCATCCATCGAGCCATCCAACCATCCATTCATCCATCAAGCCATCCCGAATGTGAGCTATCCAAAGTTGGGCATCCAAACATGCATCAAACCATCCATCCATCTATCCATCAACCATCCAAATTTTCATCCATCTATTAAGCCATCTATTTATCAACCATCCAACCTTGCATTGAGTCATTCAACCATCAATGAACAATAAAACCAACCATCAAAAATTTCAACCATTCAACTATCCATCGGGCCATCTTACCATCCATCCATCCATTCATGAAGACATTCAAAACTTCACCCATCCAACCATGCACCAAGCCAATGAACCATTGTATCAAGCTATCAAACCATCCAAAAATTCAGCTATCCAACCATCCATCAAGAAATTTAACAATCCATCAAACCATCCATTGAATTATCCAAGCATTCAGTAATCCAAAATGTATGTGCAGCAATGGCTTGAAATCATGAGTGTATATTTGAACAGCTCCTTTCCTTATGCAGAGCCCTAAAATTGCAATTTTTAAGACTTAAAAGTGATTTTTTTTGCTAAAAATGTGTGTTGTGATCTATGCTCTATGTCATAAGGAAGACGTACAATTTTTTCTCTCATATAATGGATTTCCTTTTTGGTCAAAAATCATGATTGATTGAGATTTTTCATCATATTTATTAGCGTGCTATTGTTGGAGTCTGAGGTCTACGTAAGCACGTGAACAACACAAGGAAGAAGAAGCTTAGAGCACCACACACACTACTAGATGTATGACTAAGAGAATATTCAAAGATAAGTGACCCGTTAGAGTTATAAGCATATGTACAAGCCCATGAAAAAAGTGCCCCGATGGTCCTAGTGTGTTCACACACATCACTACCAAAATATATCAACAAATTCCCCCTCGGAGTGATGCGGTGAACAAGGAGCTGGCACTCATGTATAAGGAAGTGCCAAGCTATGTGGTATCAATCCACAAAAGGAAGTAAGCCCAAAGCTTTAAGGAAAGGTTTGAACTTCCTCCTAGGTGGAGCCTTTGTGAAAAGGTCTACAACCTTCTCCTCTGTAGGCACATATGCCAAACTAATCTCTCTAGCAGAGAACCTCTCCCTAACATAATAATAGTGCACCTCAATGTGCTTAGTGCAAGCATCAAACACAGGGTTTCTCACAACTTCCAATGCACTCTAACGGTTAGTAAAGATGGTGGTGGAAGAGACTCACCAACACCCAAATCGGCCATAAGGCATCCAAGCCATAGACACTCAATAGAGCTATGAAAGCTACCCTATACTCAACCTCACAACCAAAAGTGGCCATAGTAGTATGTTCTTGCTCAACCAATATATGCATGAGATACCAAGCATGAAGCAAAAACCACTGGTGGACACAAGAGTGTCATAGCAAACAGCCCAGTTAGAGTCAGAAAAAGCATGTAAATTTGGCGATAGTGATCGCCCCTTGGGATAAAACAATCCAAGTACTCGAGTACCACTCAAGTAGAAAAAGATATGCTTAACACTTACCAATTCTTAACAACTAGGCAATGCATAAAACTATTCATCTTCAAGACAACAAACTGAATATCTAGCCGAGTAATGCATAAGTAAATCAAGCATCCAACTGCCTACTGATAGAGAACAACATCAAATGCATCTCGAGCATCATGAAGACTCAATCATGAACCTGTTTCCGTAGGCGTCACAATAGTTTTGCATTCTTCAAGGCCAAAATGTTGTAATAATGTGTCAATATATTTTGTTTGACAAAAATCTATTCCGCCATCAACTTGCATAAACTGAATGCCCAAAATATGACATCTCAAATGAGGCATGCTAAAAAGCCTTAAAATTAGCAATATGCTTCTCATTAGGACCAATGAGCAGCATGTCATCAACATAGACAACAATGATTAGAAGCACATCATTTGCATGATAAACATATAAGGTGCTCTCACTTGGACCATTCTCAAAACCATGTGCAATCAAGTAGGCATGTATGTTTTCATACTAAGCATGTGGTGCTTGCTTCAAACCATATAATGCCTTTTTCAACTTGCACACTTTGTTTTCATGCCCTTTCTGCACAAAACAACGGGGCTAAAAAACATACACTTCTTCATGCAAATCACCATTCAAAAATGCAGTTTTAATGTCAAGCTAATGTGCATTCCAACCATGATGAGCTGCAAGTGCACAAATGCTATGAACAGTAGTCATTCGAAATGTACGAGCAAAGGTCTCATCAAAATCAATGCCTCTTTCTTGATCATAACCTTTTGCAACAAGCCTAGCCTTATACCTATCAAGTCTTCCATCAGGCTTATGCTTCAGCTTGTATACCCACTTAGTTTCAATGGCCTTCTTCTAAGGAGGCAAGTCACATAAAGACCACATACCATTTTCATAATAGCATCATTCTGATTACATAGAAGCCAACCAATTTTTTGAATTTTTTGCTTCATGAAACGAAGAAGCCTCATTCTCATCAGAAAGACTAGAGGCAGTCACATCATAGAAATCCAATGAAAAAGAAGCACTTTGATAGCCTAAACGAGTACGATATGATAGAGCTGCATCTAATTTGCTATCTCGCAAAGTTTTCACTAGCCATTTAGGCATAGTTTTCGCCTCCCTTATATCAAACCTCTCATCAACAAGTGCATCATGTAAATCTGCATAAAAAATGGAATGATCTACATCATCATGTGGAACCTGCAAAGACTGAGAAATTGCCTCATTTGGACTAGCACTAGACTCTCCACCTGTAAAAAGATGTAGCAAAGTGTAATACACATCTTCAGAGATAACTTATGTCTCCTTAGTACATGTCAGTAATAGCTGAATTGCATCTTCCACAAAAACAACATCATGGCTAACCAAAGTGTGTTTAATCTTTGTACGATACAGACAATAGCCTTTGCTTTCAGAACTGTACCCAGCAAAAATACATTTCATTGCTTAATCATCCAATTTCATGCATTGTTGTTCAGGCACTAATGCTTACGCCAGAAAACCAAAGACACGTAGGTGAGCAATAGATGGCTTATGACCATGCCAAGCCTCATATGGAGTGATCGACTGCAATGCTTTAGTGGGACAGATATGTGGAGAGGATGATTCACCTCTCTACTTCAATGTCATAGCTAATCATCAACCTCCTCGAGTGTCATCTGCACATATGTAGAGAGGATGATTCACCTCTCTACTTCAATGTCATAGCTAATCATCAACCTCCTCGAGTGTCATCTGCACGCAAAGCTCACGTAACCACATGTGATGAAGACAATCATGCACACATCACGAGGAAGACAAGTCATTAGAGGGAGAATGATGTGCTTTGTTTTTTTATTAAGCATGAATTTATACATGCTTGGACAAGGGGAGGGTCACACCCTTCCATATTCCCTCTCTTATTCACCCTTCAATCACCCTTTGACTAGGGATTTTATCATCAACCCAAACCACTAATTTGTGCAAATGCTTATTTGCCACCTAACATTCGCACACATGGTGGATCCAAACCCACACATGACATACCAATCCTAGGCTTTGTAAATGCTTCTACCCTATGGAACATTATCTACCAACCAAAGAGCATGGCCCAAATCCATGGTATGGAAGGTAAAACAATGTCCATATAGTTTGGAACAAATTACATATATGAGGGGCAAAGTACAATGTCTGGGAGTATGCCAAGGTATACAATATACTCATCATATATATAAATAGCCGCCCTTCCTAAAATATGCTTGTATATGAGAATAAAAAACGTGCTTGGGTGATTTCTCGTCATCATATACAATCTTTGAAAAGGGTGAAATACATCATTGGTGAATACATTTTGAGATACATCAAAATCCATCTCATAGGATACAAAATATAAATTTGACTCCATAAGAGTGAGTCATACAATGTAATAAAAATCCATATGCTTTGTGTAGCATCTTCAATTGTCACTTTATCATACTCAACATGCTCCATTTGATCGTGCTTCATATCATCATGCTTCATATCATCCTGATCCATGTATACTTCACTTTGCTTCAAAATTTGGAATGCCACATAAATTTTCTCAACATCATCAATCAAAATACTCCATATCAATGCATCTTTGTAGCAACCTAGAATATGCACAAATAAGAAAATACTTCCACCAAACATAAACATCATTAGTACATGCGAGAATGATCCAATCACAAATTTCCAAATCATAACAATGAGAATACTCACATAAAGAATGAGAACATGGATTAATATGCATCATATCCATCCCATATGCATCTACCCAATCAAAAATCAAGTAGAGAGTGGCACACTTCAAAGCTACCTTTTGTATGATATGCTTTGGAAACTTACTCATACTTTCCTTATGAGGTAATTTTCCTTCATAATGTTTCCCATAATCCTCCATCAATTTTGCAACATGTATGCTAACATAAATAATACTTTTCTCCTCATTCCCTTCATTGCTATGCATCACCAAGGTGGAAAAATATCATTAACTTTATTCCCTTCATCATCACACCCCTTATATGCATCAAACATGGGTGTAACAGCATCATACAATATGAAATCATGCTTATATGTGGTTTCCATGAGAGTATGTAAATGTGCATCATCAATGCATTCCAAATCATCATCATAATAAGCATCAAAGATAGGTAAAGAATCATGCTTTGCATCATGCAATATGATCATATCATCATCATCATCAAAATATCAAAAATTGGTAGAGCATCAAGATCACATAATGTAATATCATATGTGCTTTCATTTTCACTAAATATTGGTAAAGTGTGAGCAACTGTAGCTTCTTTTCCCTCCTCCACATGAGTGGACCATTGTATGAATGTAATTCATCTTTTTTCCACAATGAGCATCAAAATGTGCAGCAATAATATTATGTATTTCATCATCATGCATCATAGTGTTTGTTGTAGAGAATTCATTTGTATGCATAACATGTGTACATTCTTCCTTATGTGCAATACCATGATCATCCAAATACATAACGTTTTCATTCATACCATCACGAATCAATGCCATAGTATGAGTATGCTCATCAATAAGATTGATTTTAGGATCAACTTTCTCATGCAATGAATCAACATTAGAGCAAGATGTGGAATTCACACACAATTTACCATCTTCCTTTATTTCTTCCTTTAATGCATGTGCATATACCAATGTATCCTTCTATGAATCTCTTCCATTCCTTTGGGATTTGATGGGCTCATGCATACATGAATCAATTTTGCCGTTGTTTTTAAAATACACTCTAAATTCAAATGGTAACTCATCATTTAGAATGTATGTGGTGTGCTTTATTCTTTCTTGCAATTCCCCATCACTCTCAATAAATCTATCCAACAATATTCCTAGTGGCATGCATGTATAATCCCATACTGATGGATTAGATTCATATTCTCCCCTTTTCCTTTCCAAAGCCCGTTTACATATGCAAATCCCATACCAAAGTGTGGTCCCGTTTTTGCAACCAGCAATATTTTTTTCCCAAAGTGTGGCTATTCCAGAGAAGAGAAGCACAAAAGAGGAGCCCCAAAATTTTTCAAATTATGAGCATAATTTTTCTTCTTCAAAATCCTATGAGATTCCCTTGAAGCCATGTAAATGCACTAGAGGAGTCCTCTAGATGCATAAGCCCAAATTATTGTAACATAATTCTTGTAAAATATTAGGAAATTCGAGTCAGTCAATAAAAGTGCCGCTCTCTTGTGTGAAAGGACCATTTTTAGGGCACATGTATATAAGTCACTTTGTGACTCTTGTAAACAACTTTTTTCCATTGTGAGATTTGAAGAAGAAATTCAAATTTGCTTCTTCCCTGCTGATTTCCTCCTCCTTCATGATCTTTTGTGTGTGTGTGTAATGCTTGAAATGAGTGTGTAGGACTGTTGTCTATCCCTCCACGTTCCTTTTGAACTATTGTAGTGTGTGTGTGTGAGCCATTACGAGTTGTGGAGCGAGTATTGGTGTTTCCCGCCATTCACTATTTTGCTCATACCTTGAAGTGTGTTTGTCAGATTCGAGTGAAAATGCCACCAATAGATGCCTCTCGTCAAGAGCTTCAAAAAGAATCTGCTATTGACCATATTCGGAGTTGGGAGTTGAGAGAAAACCTCAATTTGTGCTTACTACTATAAATGGTATCACTACATGCATTTTCAGAGGATTAGTGAGTTGGAGAGGTAGTTGAGCCTATTTACATGCATTGTATCTAAACCACTTCATTACCATCATGTGCGCATACGTCTTCATACACTTGGTTCCTATGGTTCCTTGGATTAATTAAATGTGTATTAATCCACCACTATATGCACTTATGGGGCAATTGAGATCTAGTCTCATCGACACAAGTCCCTAAGACTTCACGACTTAGGTACACATGTTTTTGGTGTTGTTGCCTGTGACAAAACCTAACCAAGGTGCCTTCGTGATGGTTAGAGTTTTGGAGTGAAGGAATCATACTTGTAGAGGTGAATTCGTTTAGTGGCAAGTAGTCAAGTACTTCTACACTTGTTACTTCACACTCTTGGGGTGTGTGTAATGAGTTTTAAGGGTTTGGGTTAGGAGTGAGGAGGTAAGGGAAGAGTTAGGGTTAGGCAAAAGAGAGGAGTAGATTACAAAGAAGTAGAATACATCAAGAAAAATCCCAAAAGTTATCTAGATTAGTTTAGTAGAGGTAATAGGTAACCTAGGAGTATAAAAATCCAAAAAAAATTAGTTCAGTTGGTCATTTGTGATATCCAGTATCGTGAGGAGAATAGCAATAAGTATCGTAGCAATGATATTGTGCCTAGAAAGCTTAAAAGTGACATTGAGAGCACAAAGTTTGGTTGAGGCATCCCGGAAGGTGAGCTATAACAAATTTTTGATATCAAAAACACTTCAAGAACACACACGCACATGATTAAAGTTGTTTTTGGTATCGTGGGGTAGGACAGAGAGTTTTTTGGGAGTCTTTGAGTGATACAGGGGGTCAAGATGAAGAGGTGAGATAAATAAACACTTTGCACATAAAAAAATTAAGTTTAGATGAAATTTTGTTGTAGTATCACGATCGGTTGAGTTTTGGTCTCGTGATACCAAAATTCCCTAGTATCGCGATAGTCGCCTGGTATCGTATCATGCATACCCACTTGAGGTACTGCGATACCGTTCTGGTATCGTATCGTCAAGTGCTGGTATCGCGATCGCACTCACCCCGGTGGTATCATGTCACGGTCCACCTAGTATCGTATCGTGTCGGTGATGATATCGTATCGTCGACCAAGCAGTATCGTATCATGTGACAAGTTGGTATCATATCACTAAGTCTGTATCATATCATGTAAATCCTGGTATCGTATAGTTCATATAGCCAGTATCGTATCATCCTAGTCATGGTATCGTATCGCCTCTTAATTTGGTATTGTATCATGTGTTAGGTGGTATCGTATCGCCAAGAATTTTGGTATAGTATCTTCTATTACTCTGGTATCGTATCATGAGCATTCCAGTATCGTATCGTATGATTTCTGGTATCGTATCATGTAGTGGTCAGGTGTATCGTCCACTAATTTGGTATCGTATCGTTGGGTGCAGAGGTATCATATCGTCTACAACTCCAGTATCGTATAATGCCACTCAGTGGTATCACATCACCGTATACTTTTGGTATCGTATCGTGCCAAGTCTGGTATCGTATCGTATGTGTGGTATCATCAAGAGTGGTATCGTCCAAAACTACTCAATCCATTTGAGGGTAAAATTTGAAGTGATTGAGGAGCTAATTAAGGGGAAGTAGGGAGTGGACATAGACCCAAAGGGGGTGAATGAACTCAAGATCAGGACGGGTGCTAAGTAGCTGGAGAAGTGTCATCTCATTGATAGGAAGTGCAACCCAAGCAAGCCATCACTCGATCTATGGGGACACCTCTAGTGACTCAGAGAAGGAACTACCCATGGCCTCAGAGGACATGCATGGCTTTGTTCCCAAGGAGAACTTTATGTCAATCGTGGAGAGTGAATACTGCACCTCTCTTCAGTATGTGTCGTCAAATCAGCAAGGAATCCCTATTTACCTTGATGGTTTAAATAAGTCCGTTGCAAGAATGGTAAACTCTATCGAATTGGAAATAGAACCCAAACCCACAGTTAAGTACGAGGTAGGAATGTACATGGATAAATTAGGTCAAATCTATGTAGTGGTAAAAAACCCAGATCAGCTCAACAAGAGAGGAGAGCTAGAACAACAAGGATACTCGAGGAGATCCATCTGAAGAACTTGTGGCTACACCAAGAGGTAAGTCTGTGGTGACTCGAGTCTTGAGAGGGGATTTGATACCTCAAGATGACTACATGTTGGATGTATACCTGATACATGGGTCAAACCTACTATTACAAATTGATTCACCCACACAAGGACAGGAAGTAAGCTCAATGACTTTCTATGAGTTGAAGGATCCAAAAGATGAGTCTAGAGTCACATATCTAGACCAAAACCAAAGAAGGTACTGGCCAGTAGATGTAGTTGACAAGTCTCAATTGAAGTATATGGGGTTGCCTATATTCCCTCCTCGAGAGCAGGCAACTACATCACACAATCCTTTTGAAAGTCATCCACGAACAAAGAATACAGTGTCAGGACAAATGATCCAACGAAGTATCCCCAACCAAACTCATGTGCAATTCACAATGCCAGGAGTGAAGTCACACAACCAAACCCACCCAGGAATAGGTAACATGAACCATCTACCCATTAGACCAAGGCCACAGCCAGGTGTGCAACCACGAATCCCCCCAATTAGACCAGCAATTCCTGTGATGCCCAGACCACCAGAACCTATAAGCAGGATGAGACCAATTCAAGTTGCTAAATGCATGAGAAATCACTATGATGGAACGCGAGAACCATACGACCACATAGAAGATTTTAAACAAGTATTACGAGCCATACAATTGGATGACTTCTTTGTTCAGTATGAATCCTTTAGACTGACCCTCACATGGATGGCTTTGACTTGGTTCCAACCATTGGATCCAAATCAATTTGGAAATATTGAGAAATTTTTCCAAGAGTTCATTGGAGAATGCACCAAGAGAGGAATTAAACACAACTCGTCATCCTTAATCCATAGCTTCAAACAGAACCCAAATGAAACCGTGAAAATGGCAGCCCAAAGATTTAACCAATATGTCGATAGATTCCCAACGACAGAAAGACCCTCCCAACAAAAAATGATATCATTATTCTTGGATGGATTGACTAAGATAACATTGAGAACCTTAGTTTATGTAAAACGGCTCCAGACATTGAGTGAATGTCTCTAAGAATGCATTGACCTAGAAGATAACCTAGCTATTGACCTCAAAGGTACATCAAGCCCCACTAAATTAGAGGACACTAGGAGTACAATGATGACTAGTTCTAGTAATGTGGAGGAGCTAGAAAATCTGGTAGCTAAGAATTTAGGAGTCCATGGACAGAGGAATTACCGGAACCCACCAATGAGAATGCTGATACTACGGAGATGCAGCCTATGTGATTTCACATGTGTGTGAGAGGAGGAATAGGCATGCCTCAAAATTATCCATACAATAGGCAACCACCCCAAGGACCCAACCTATACTTCCATATTGAGCAAAAATACACCAATCATACTATCGAAAATTGCTCATTCAATAGGCAGTCAAGGCCCATAAATCTACCTCAGTATAGGCCTTATGGATACCCTTCTATAGAACAAGGAAGAGAGATGACAAGATACAACCCCTATCCAAGCCCAACACGAGCACCTAGACCTTATGAGCAAGGTGGATTTGGACAACCACATCCAGTACTAGGACAACAAACACCCCATCCACACAACGTGGTGCTAGTCAAATACACTCAACCAGAGGAAAACACAGAAAGAGCCATAGTGCCAATTACGCCTCTAGCTAGTACAAAAGCAACGAATTAGGGATATGAGCAAACTCAAGGAGAATACTACCCCTATGACACAAGTCTAATGGAGTATGACCAAACTTATGACCAACAATATTATGGCTATGAAGGATATGATAATCCCTATGGACCAGAGTATGAAAACCTAATGTATACTGCACCTAAGGCACCAGCACCCATGAGACCACCTGTTAGACTGCCTATGCCAAAAGGACCATGCTATATATGTGGAGGAGTTCACTTCATAAGAGAATGCACTCTGCCATACAACCCACCACCTCCTAGGACATGGCAAGGGTACTGTAATGAATGTGGAAAGGAACATCTTTTTAGAGACTACCCAAAAAATCCCAATAAGACTCATATCACAACACAAATTAATGTGATCGAAGTAATTGAATCATCAGGAAGTGATAAGGAGTACACGGTACCATTAAAAGCCATCACACGAGTGCAAGCCAAAGGACAAGAGAAAAAGAAAGTAGACTCTGAACAAGAAATGGATAAATACCTAGAACCCAAGATACAGGTAGTGGAAGATTCGGAAGATCCACGAGACAGTAACCAAACAAAGAAGACTTCCAACAAGAAGCAAAAAACTAAGAAAGAAATGGATGAAAAATAACACTAAGGAGGATAAGAAGGATGTAAAAGATAGTAGGAAACTATAGGAACCAAAAGCACAAGATAAGACACCGCCTGAATCCCAACCCCAAAAACTAGATAACCCAGGATCAATCCTAGCAGATCCAATGCCAGAAGACCTATACATGTGGTTGAAAGCGTATCAAGTTAGAATCATGACTCGACCAAATATAGAGCAACATGAGAAACTCTACCCACAAGGGGAATCAGAGAAGGAGAGATTGGCGATATGCAGAAAGCTCATAGAGGTAGCGCAAACCACTCTAGATAAGACTATCCCAGTCCTCCCAGAGACAAGAATATCTGAGAATCATTTCAATGAATACTTGAAAGAAAACAAGCTAAAACCCACAGGAACAGCTAAAGAGAAAGACAATAAAGAAGAACAACAGAGCACTCAGGGCAAATCAATTTCTATAATTCCTAAACTAAAAGCCAATTGGCCACAAGATTTGTGGGCCAAGATTCAGGAAGACCGATGGAAAAAAATTGGGAATTCAAGACCACCCTTTTAGGAATTTGACATTGAGGAAAACCAATCGACTCAAAATTTGGAAGAAGTTTATGAAGAGGTTTCCATGTTAGACCGAAATAGGGAGGAAGTACACAACATTTCCACCCTACCAAACTATATGGGGGAATATGAGAAAGGATTGATAGTTTTCCATGCTCCAAATATCCGAGGCAAGGAAAAGGAGTCTTTAGGTAAGACCTCTCACAATTTAGCAGAACTCAAAAAGACCAAGATACAATCTTAGTTGACTTCGGAAGATTTATTACGAGCCAAACTGCATTATGGAACCAATTAGCGAGACAATCGAAAATAGAAAATGATAAGAATAAAAAGGAAAATAAAGAAACTAAAACCCCTTCTACCATGCAAATCCCTGTTGACAAATTTGGAGAATTCACTGAGGGAGATGAGGGTAATACATGTTTACCCATCACACATAATGGCTACATGACTAAAGCCATACTAGACACAGGAGCAGGTGTAGGCATAGCCACCAAAGAAATTTGGGAGAAATGGGGAAAATCAGCCTTGTGACCAATACGTATGAAGCTTCAATTAGCAGATGGCCATGTAGAGAGGCCCTTAGGAATACTGGAAAAAATTAAGTTGACTACCTACGGAGTGGAATTTGAGCACACTCTAGCCATACGCCAGTTTGGAAAAGCAAATAATTATGAGATGATTTCAGGAGGGCCCTTCATGAGACAACTCAGGGTAGTACGAGACTGGGGAAGAGACACATTATACCTACAACATCAAGGAACTACTACCAAAATCAATGTACACACATTTTCCTATAGGGATGTACCCCCACTACAATGGAATCCCATACACAAGGAACATGATGATTTTTCAATTCATAGTGCAGGTTCAAGCGACCAATCACGGATACATGAAGATGCTCAACTATGGATGTGTAAGGAAGCAAAGCAAGAAGAGAAAAATACTCAAATATGGCCAATTGGACATCAAAATTATTGACCCATAGATGATCCTATGTATATGCCTCAAGTTTTTTCAGATGAAGCATTCGAACCACATGGTTGGATGGAGATTCTAACCACATTAGATGTGTGTGTAAATGAGGAGGTGTTAACCATGAATGGATGTGTAGATGAAGAATGTTATGATGTAAGTCTTTACATGGTAGTCCTTCAAGAAGTAGAGACAGGAGAATTGTTAGAAAAAGAATGGAAGGAAGAGTACAAAAGCATAGAGATGGGGCCAGAATTTGATTCGCAGGAATGGTATTTAAAAGCAATTCAGATTGAGGACGGGGAAAGAACACCGAAGGTATTAGCAATAGAAGCAGCTCAGACGAACCCAAACCAAGAGGAGGTGTTAGATAAGGTGGAACCAACCCCAAACCTTTTTGAAGTTCCATAGCACTTCAAAATATATGAAGTAGAAGGGAGAAGGATAGCTATTCAGATGCCTAAAAGAGACGCAAGAGAAGGAGAAGCATATGACAACAAGGAACAAACGAAGAAAGTAATAGTGACCATGGAAGATGGAGAAAAAAGATGTACATACATAGGAAAAGATGTGTCGCCAGAAGAGGAAGGAGAACTGATATACCTAATTTGACAATATCGAGACATTTGAATGGACCTACAAGGAACTCAAAGGTGTAGATCCATCCATTTGTTCTCATCAAATCCCAATGACACCTGAGGCAAAACCATCAAAGAAGCACCCTTATACTTATAATGATGTTTATTTGGCAAAAATTAAGGAGGAGATAGACAAATTGTTAGCAACCGGATTCATTTACGAGATAGAACACACGGAATGGGTTTCACCATTTGTGGTCGTACCCAAAAAGAATGGAAAATTAAGAGTGTGTATTAACCTGAAGAAAGTAAATGCAGCCACAATCCGTGATAGCTGCCCATTACCTATCACTGACCATCTCTTGGAAAGAGTTGCAAAAGGAAGTCTATAGCTTCCTAGATGGATTCTCTGGATACAACCAAGTAGCTATTGCTACAGAAGACCAACATAAGACTGCACTCGCGACTGAATGGGGAGTCTATGCTTTTAGAGTGATGCCTTTTGGACTTATGAATGCCCCTGCTACTTTCCAAAGGCTGATGTGCCACGTATTTAAGGAATTTCTAAGGAAGATTATGGAAGTATATGTAGATGACTTGTGCACATACTCAGGTCTGAGACAGGAACACATTCCGGAATTACAAAGGATATTTGAGAAGTGTTGACAGTATTGAGTGTGCCTGAATCTTGAAAAATGCATCTTTATGGTGAGACAAGGAAAGATCCTAGGACACATTGTATCCAAGAATGGAATTTCCACTAACGAGCATAAGGTAAAGGTGATCCTAGAGCTTCCAAAACCAAAAAATGCTAAGGAATTGCAAGCTTTTATGTGTCATTGTAGATACTATCGTAGATTCATTCACAGGCACGGCATAATTGCCAAGCCACTATATGGATTATTAACCCAATTTACCTGGACAGATGAGTGTGAGAAAACATTTAATGAACTAAAAAGATGACTAAGTACAACACCTATTTTGAAAACACCCAACTGGAATAAGCCTTTTCATATTCACGTAGATGCCTCCAACTATGCAATAGGATGCATATTAGCTCAACTAGCAGATGAAGGAAAATTAAACCACCCTATTGCATATGCAAGCAGAAAACTAAACCAAGCAAAAATGAATTATACAACTATGAAACGAAAAGGTTTAGGAATGGTGTATGGAGTCAAGAAATTTAGACACTACTTTCTAGCCAACAAGTTCAAGTTCTTCATCGACCATCAGGCCCTATTGTACTTATTCAATAAACCATGTAATAGGAAGACTAGTAAGATGGTTTCTGTTACTGATGGAGTTCAACTTTGAAGTAGTGGTCAGAAAAGGAAATACCCACGTAAGAGCCAATCATTTGTCTAGGTTAACACATGGAGAACCACCTAATGGAGTTGTGGATGACCTACGAGACACTTATCTGTTCAACTTGGAAGTATGTCCTAAGTGGGCAGAGTTAATTCCAATACTCACCCATAGACCACAACATCAAATTAACAAGGATGTTAGGAAGGGATTTCTACAATCACGTAACTTGCACATTGTGGCAGGAAGTGTGTACTTTAAAGACCTCAATGGTGTATTGTTAAGGTGTATAGAAGAAGTTGAGCATAAAAATTTACTCGAGCAAGCTCATGTAAAGAGATGGAGAATGCATAAGGGAACTCATGGAACACTAAGGGAATTAAAACAATTGAGAGTTTATTGGCGAGATATGCCTAAGGATGTTCATGAGTATATTGGTAGTTTCTCGGAATGTCAAGAAAATACTCCAGAAGACCATACATCATTACAATTCTCTACAATAGCACCAGACTGTAGTACGACATTGGTGAAGTTCTTAACAACACGCAAGCATGAGGAAGGAGCAAGTCTAGCTAGAAAGTGATCCCTAGAAGAAATGACCAAGGACTATGTTATATTGGGAAGGCAATTATTCAAAAGAGGAAAGGACAATCAGCCACAACTATGTGTGCATGAAGGAGAGTACTTGCCCATATTAGAAATGGCACATGAAGGCGCTACAAGAGGACATTTTTCAGTCGAAAGAAATGTAAAAATGATTCTCTTTGCAGGCTTGTGGTGGCCAACTCTACATATGGATGTAGACACTTATGTACGGATTTGTGAGGTCTGCCAAAGAGCCAAGTATCCTATTAGAAGAGATGATATGCCTCTAAGACCCATGGTTTGTGCAAAAGCCTTTTCCAAATGGGGTATTGATTTCATAGGCCCTATTAATCCACCATCCAAAGGATCACACGCTGAGTACATAATAGTGGCGATATATTACCTAACTAAATGGGTACAAGCAAAAGCAACTACAGAGAATGATGCTCGGACCACAGCCAAGTTCCTCTTTGAGAACATCTTTACTCCTTTTGGATTACCTATAGAGATAGTAAGTGATAGAGGAACACACTTCATTAACGGGGTAATAGAGTCCTTGATTAATGAATTCCTAGTGATTCATCAAAAATCGGCCCCTTATCACCCTCAAGCCAATGGTCAAGTAGAGAGTTCCAATAAAGTGTTGTGTACTGTGTTGACAAAAATAGTCAACAATGGAAGGTTAGATTGGGACAAACAATTGCATTATGCAATTTGGGCCTTCCGTGTGGCTTACAAGGCAGCCATTGGAACTACTCCATTTAATCTAGTTTATGGACAAAATGCAATCTTGCCAATTGACTTTTTGGTACCTACTTTGCGAGTAGCACAACAGTATGAGTGGACAGGACATGAGCTATACAAGAAACTGGAGCAAATTGAGAAGTTACATGAAACAAGACTACAAGCAGTTGTGGGAATCTATGTAGCTAAAAGGAGGCAGAAAGCATACTATGATGCACATATCAAAGACAAAGGCTTAAAGGCAGGAGATTTAGCCTCTGTATATACATTGAAGAAACATGCCAAGAAACTGCAGAAGCATGGATATGGACCATTGTTGATTAATAGAATCTCCATGAGTGGACCAGTGAACCTAGCCGCTTTAGATGGAGAAATAGTGCTTAACTACATAAGTGGATGTAGAGTAAAACGATATATGGAACCATTAATAGACCAGATGTTAGCACGACTTTTAGTCGCGCAAAATTGAAAGAAGGAAGAGGAGAGGATTCGAGAAGAAGCATGCCAAGAAGCCTTAGAGTGTATCAAGAAACGGAAGGAGTGGATAAGACAAAGGGATGAATGATATCTACAGGGAGAGAAACCTATACCCATGGCGAACTACCAAGTCAATAAGGCCAGCAAAGAGAGCCTTAGTATCTCCTAACCATATTTAAACCAAGGAATTGGAACCACAGAATACCAGTTAGTAGATGCTTTGATCGATTGAGGAGCTACCCTAAGCTGTATATGAATGATGTTAATTATGCATCTTCGAATAACCATAAGCCCAACTAAGGCTTGCATTATAGGAATTGGAGGTCCGGTTATAGAATGTGTTGGAGAAGCCAAAGTATCCCTTCACTTAGGAAATTCCACTATGGAGCAAAGAGTTTTGGTATGCATGGACGAAGACCTAATAGAAAATTTGATCCTAGGGCAAGATTGGATTATTGAGAATGAAGTGAACATTCATCTAGCACAAGGATACATATTAGCCAAAATAGGACATAAGGAAATCTTTAGCTTGCTGGAAGAAAGGCCTTCTCACTTCCATGAGTCTATCAAACCTAAGGAAGAAACCCTAGAAACAGAGTTAGAAAATGAATCAATAGAGTGTATGTCCAACAAATGCCTGAATCTAGAATTGCTTGCAAATAAGGATGTGTTGGTTGATGATGTGCCCTCCATTCCCATGAGAGATGAACCTAAGAGAGAAAGTCAGGACAATGCTTCTAAATTCACCTACACCAAAAGAAGAACATTCACATGGAGGTCTACTACTTGAACATCACATCTATGTAATACTCATCTACAATGGGTTTGGAAGGATAGAATGAGTGAACTAGATAGACCACACAGAAGCAGATCAACCACGTAGTGAAGAAAAAATGGAACAAACATTACTCACAACCGTAATGAGAACCACAAAGACTCCTTCGTGTGTGGCTTCCAAAGTCATTAGTAGGAGCTGTTGATATATTTAGGTAGTGATGTGTGTGAACACTCTAGGACCGCTGGGGCACTTTTTTCCCTCTTTAGGAGGTTTTTTTCCCCCGGCTTGCATATACGCCTATTGCCCTAATGGGCTACTTATCTTTGTACATTCTCTAGTAATACATTCAGTCTTGTGTGTTGTGTTCCAAGCTTCTTCTTCTTCCTTGTGGTGTTCGCGTGCTTCCGCAGACGTCTAACTCCAACAATTGGTATCAAAGCAGGTTGTCGCTTCTTCTAGGGCGCTGTTGACACTCCTCCGTTTGCAGTCTCAGATTCGCATGAAATTTGGTGAGCATACTCAAGGTGTTTTCGAGATCAAAACGGCTTCGCTCTGTGGTGCCGAAATCGCGATCTGAGCTCGTTTCGGCCTCCGAACGCACTATCGAGCGCTTGTGCAGGCTATTTTGTCCTTTTGTGCCAAAGGTATATACCAGTTTATGTTCGCCAGTTTAAGCGTCTCAAAGTCTGCTACAGGTCTAGCAGAACTCGTCTCGGCAGTTTCGTTCAACTTTTTGAAATACAGTCAATTTTCTGCATCAAGGTATTTTAGTCACCAGCCAGGGCTGAAAGCAGTGATGTATTCCGTATGTTGGTTGTTGAGGATAAGTTGGATGGTACCAACTACCCATTATGGGCTTATATGATGCAACATGTATTGGTTGCAAAAGGACTGTGGAACATTGTGCATGGTGTTGAAAGACGTCCTGTTACACCTACGACTACAGGTACTACAAATACAGGTGCTGGAGGTGCTGGAGCTGATGAAGATGGTGTCGAAGATGATATTGTGCAGATTCTACTGCAGAGCAGATTTGTTGGGATGGCAGAGATGCCCAGGCACATGCACTGATAGCTTTGTCTATCAAACGTGCCATTATTCCTCACATACGCTCTTGCAGAACAGCTAGGGATGCTTGGGATACACTTACCACATTGTACCAAGCTAGGAATGAGGCTCGTGTTGCTTATCTCCGAAAACAGTTGGAGAGTGAGCACATGAATGAAGGTGATTCTATGAATAGTTTCCTAACGAAGATCAAAGATTTGAAGGAACAGTTGATTTCTGCTGATGAGGTTATACCAGATAGCTCAATTGTGCAGACCGTTTTGAATGGTCTTCCTGACTCATATCAGAGTTCTTCTTCTACTCTTCGGTTGATGATGAAAGGCAATCCAAATGCCTTAACATTTGAGGAGTTAGTCTCTGTTCTGTTGCAGGAAGATCAGTCTAGGCAGAACAGGTCCATTATGCGTGTTGCAGATCAAGCTTTCCTGGCTAGTCAGAAGGGCAAAGGAAAATGGAGCTCTTCTACTAGTAAGCAAAAATCTGCAAATGCTGCACAATCGAAGAACCAGGATAAAGATGAGAAGAAATCAGAAAAGCAGAAATTGTCCTGCAAGTACTGTAAAGGAAATGATCATATTATAAAGAACTGTCCAAAACTGGCTGCTCAAGAGGCAAAGAAGAAAGAGGCTAGAATGGTTGTTGCAGAGGCCTCTACACCAAAAACAGAATCTGCAAATCTTGTGCAGGAAGAAGAATGGGCGTTTACTACTGTCTACAGTTTTGACCCATCTTCTCATGATCAGTGCATGTCTGCAGTAGACTCAGATGTTTGGTACTTTGACAATGGGGCGACCAAACATATTACCTCGCAGTGCAGTTTCTTCTCTTCACTCGAGCCTGACCCTACAGGGAATACTGTCACATGCGCCAATAACTCCTCTTATCCTATTATGGGAGTTGGTAAGATCATTCTGACTACTGCTGATGGTAGTTCTTTCACTTTGTCAGATGCTTTATTTGTGCCAGGGATCAAAAAGAACCTGTTATCAGTTTCTGCATTAGCCAAGATTGGCTTGGTTGTGAAATTTGTTGATGACAGGTGTACAGTCCATGATCTCTCAAATGGTGATGTGATTATTACTTCTGGCATCTTATGTCGTGGGTTGTATAAGCTCTTAGACTATGAAAGATATGTGAATGATTCGGCATGTGCAGTTCATGATTCTCATGCTATGTCAGATGCAAAGCTTTGGCATGCACGCTTTGGACATCTGAATTTTGCTAGTTTGTTATGCTTGTAGAAATCTGAAATGGTGTCCTCTTTGCCCAAACTTGAGGCACCTAGAAAACATGTTTGTGAAGGCTGTATTTTGGGCAAAATGCAGCATTCTTCCTTTCCAAAAGATGGTTCAGTTCGGGCTACGCAGAAATTGCAGCTTGTACATAGTGATGTATGTGGTCCTATGTAGACATCCTCTTTTGGAAATTACCTTTACTTCGTGACTTTCATTGATGATTTTTCCAGGCATGCATGGGTATATCCACTCAAAGCAAATTCCGAAGTGTTCATGTGCTTCAAACAGTTTTTGGTTTTGGCTAAAAATCTGTCAACATGTAAAATGGGCACCCTGCGTTCTGATCGAGGGGGGGAATATATGTCTTCAGATTTTAATGCATTTCTGGCTGAACGTGGGATAAAACACCAGTGTACAGTGCCGTATACACCTCAACAGAATGGAGTTGCTGAACGGAAGAACAAGTCTCTCATGGAGATGGCGAGGTGTATGGTCAAGAGTCAGGCTTTACCTCATAGTTTCTCG
The DNA here is from genome assembly GCA_020310875.1 of Ceratopteris richardii. Lineage (NCBI taxonomy): Eukaryota > Viridiplantae > Streptophyta > Polypodiopsida > Polypodiales > Pteridaceae > Ceratopteris > Ceratopteris richardii. The sequence continues at coordinate 77,850,344 of CM035406.1, read as the reverse complement.
CTTGAGGCTGTCATGTGTGCAGCATATGTACTGAACAGGTGTCCCACTAAAGCGTTGCAGTCTATTACTCCATATGAGGCTTGGCATGACCGCAAGCCATCTGTTGCTCATCTGCGTGTTTTTGGTTGTTTGGCATATGCATTAGTGCCTGAACAACATCGCAGAAAATTGGATGATATGGTAGTAAAATGTATTTTTGTTGGGTACAGTTCTGAAAGTAAAGGCTATCGTCTGTATCATCCACAGACTAAACGCATTCTGGTTAGCCGTGATGTTGTCTTTGTGGAAGATGCTATTCAGCCATTGCTTTCATGTACTAAGGAGACATCTGTTAGCTCTAAAGACATGTATGATACTTTGATGCCTCTTTTTACAGATGGACAGTCTAGTGCTGGTCCTAATGAGGCAACTTCTCAGCCTTTGTAGGTTTCATATGATGATGCAGATCATTCCATTTCTGATGCAGATTTACATGATGCACTTGCTGATGAGAGAGATGATATTGAGCAGGCAAAAACTATGCCAGAATGAGAATGAGCCTGTTTCTTTTGATGAAGCACAGGATTCAAAAAATTGGATGGCTACTATGCAATCTGAATATGATGCTGTAATGAAGAATGGTACATGGTCTTTATGTGACTTGCCTCCTGGCAAGAAGGCCATTGGCACTAAGTGTGTATACAAGCTGAAGCGTAAACTTGATGGTACAGTTGACAGGTATAAGGCTAGGCTTGTTGCAAAGGGCTATGCGCAGGAAAGAGGCATTGATTTTGATGAGACCTTTGCACCTACATGCCGTATGACTACTGTTCGGAGCATTTGTGCACTTGCAGCCCATCATGGTTGGAATGTACATCAGTTGGACATTAAAACAACATTTCTGAATGGTGACTTGCATGAAGAAGTGTATGTTTTTCAGCCTCGTGGCTTTGTGCAGAAAGGGCATGAAAACCAGGTGTGCAGGTTAAAGAAGGCGTTATATGGTTTAAAGCAAGCACCACGTGCTTGGTATGAGAAGATACATGCCTATCTGATTCCACATGGTTTTGATGTTGTTCTCTATCAGTAGGCTATTGGATGCTTGATTTACTTATGCATTACTCGGCCATATATTCAGTTTGTTGTCTCACAGATGAGCAGGTTTATGCATTGCCCAGGAGTCACGCATTGGAAAGCGGTTAAGCGCATCTTTCGCTACTTGAGTGGTACTAGGCTACTTGGGTTGTTTTATCCCAAGGGGGGATCACTACCGCCAGATTTGCATGCTTTTTCTGACTCAGATTGGGCTGGTTGCTATGACACTCGTGTGTCCACCCACTTCCAGTTGTGAGGCTGAGTATAGGGCAGCTTTCAGAGCGACTGTTGAGTGTGTGTGGCTCAGACGCCTTATGGATGATTTGGGTGTTGGCCAGTCTTCTGCCACCACCATCTTCACTGACAGTCAGAGCACATTGGAAGTTGCGAGGAACCCTGTGTTCCATGCTCACACTAAGCACATTGAGGTGCATTATCACTATGTCAGGGAGAGGTTCTCTGCTGGGGAGATCAGCTTGGCATATGTGCCCACACAGGAGAACATTGTAGACCTTTTCACGAAGGCTCTGCCTAGGGAGAAGTTTGAAGCTTTCCGCAAAGCTTTGGGCTTACTTCCTTTTGTGGAGTGATTTCCACATAGCTTGGCACTTCCTTATACATGAGTGCCAGCTCCTTGTTCACCGCATCACTCCCAGGGGGGATTTGTTGATATATTTAGGTAGTGATGTGTGTGAACACTCTAGGACCGCCGGGGCACTTTTTTCCCTCTTTAGGAGGTTTTTTTCCCCCGGCTTGTATATACGCCTATTTCCCTAATGGGCTACTTATCTTTGTACATTCTCTAGTAATACATTCAGTCTTGTGTGTTGTGCTCCAAGCTTCTTCTTCTTCCTTGTGTTGTTCGCGTGCTTCCGTAGACGTCTAACTCCAACAGGAGCCCAGAAAACACAATAGCATATATAGATTCCGAAGAAGGTATGAAAAGCAACAACTCAAGAGATAAGGAAGCTTAGCAAGACATCATATCTATAGCATGAAGCAAAGAAGTCTCCAAAGAACCACCAAAGGTATCGAAGGAACACACAAACTACAAATCAGAGCTGAATTCAAAAGGAATCAAGGACCAGAGGTCAAGGAACACAACAGAACCGAATGCCACAAGCATCGGCTACAAAGTGGATATGGAGACCCAAGAAGAAGCAAGAAAAGGAACAACAGACAAAGCATGATTCCACTTGCACTCATGAAGAATCCAATGCACCTAGAGTATGTACGATAGGGCCATATCACAAGGCCATGCATTTGACACATTATTTTTTCAACAAAACTAGTGGTGCACATTTCCTTCATCATTGGAATAGGTCTTAGAATCTAATGCCATAGGAATGATCTTACATTGTAAATAAATAAATGCTTCAGCTAGAACTAACTTTTGTTTTCTTTCAGGAGGAAAACTCACAAAGACTGTGGTAAGAGACCTACTTACTTAAGCAAGGGGGAACAAAGTGACGCAAGAAACAACATATCACTAAAGCCCACATAACCAAGAATGAGAGGCACCAAGAGAGTAAGAGAAATGATGAAGGCAGAAGAAGCACTTCCTGCTTCAAAAGTGTACATGCACTTCCACGGACAAAGATTGAAGACACCAAACCAATTACAAAAGAAGAGCTAAACAAAGCGATGGTGGCTACCCACCAATACATGGAAGGACAAGTAAAGCTAACAGTACAAGGGCATCATTATCACCATTCTTATACAGAAGCTTTGCAAGGAAAAGATTGATGAAGTTCCACAGATATAGAGAGTTGTGATTGACCAATTCTAGTTCACCTTCAGATATCGAAGAAGATCAAGAGCCGTCCATGATGAATGTGGATATCAAAAGTGATTCAAAAGGTTATGACAATTGGGATGACTTCAATCAGGTCACGGATTCCTTTGGAGTGGAAGGTATGAACATAGATCAAACCCCTGACAACACAGTCATGGATACAACAAAGAAAGGAGTATCTCAAGAAGAAATTCTGTATTGAAAATAAATGAAGAGACAAAGATTCAAATCATGGAGACTCACTTAGATGGAGAAGCCCCAATAAAGAGGCCAAAGGAAGAGAAATAATAGGAACAATTGAAGGAGCCAGAGCCTTTCACGCTGATCAGGGTTGTAGTAGAGCCTTCTCCATTAGATGTCACATTTCATGGGAGTGCTACAAAGTCGACCACAAATGACGAAGAAAAGAAAGAGAAATACATCTTCAAATTAGACAACCTCATAATTAAAGTATACACGTGGAACAAGGCAAGGATGTACTAACAAGGGAAGAACCGAGTATCAGCTCAACTCAAGCCCGTAGTAAAGCAGATGATACAAACAGCCATGGATACTCAACAACAAATGCTCGAAGAAGATGCAGATTATGACAAGGCTATGAGAGAGCGAAGTCAATTCCAAGTAATAAGTGAAAAGCTCTCTGCACAATTGATTCAAGTTCAACAGGCACTCACGGCCAAGGAGAAAGAAGCTCATGAAGCAATGGAAAAGTGCAATAGGCAAACAACCGACAATCAAAACCTAGAAGCACAACTCAAAGAGCTACAAAGTAAATATGAAGTAGGTGAAGTCGAGAAAGCATGAATGAATGCTCGAAGTAAACTGCTTGAATCTCAAATAAAGGTATATATGGAAGAATCAGACAACTTAAAAAATAGGAATAAAGAACTTATGACTGCAAGACTGTGCAACCAACCCATAGAAGCACAAGAAGCGACAACAAAGGACACAAAGGCATTGGAATCTCAAATTGCAAAGTATGAAGATCATCTAAAACAAGAGCAAAGCATACGAGAAGAATGGGAAAGAAAGTACATGCGTGACACGAATGAACTCAAGAAGCGGTGGAAATCGGCTGAAGATAAACTTCTTGTGATATATAATGAAGATGTCGATCAAATAGCTTCTATAGGAAATGAACTTTTGATTACCAAAGAAGCACTAACAAAAGCAGAAAATGAAATCAAAGAGAAGGAGGATACCATTGAACGCTACAGGCTCAGATAGCACAAACAAATACAATGGGGACACCAGTAGTTCCAAGCTCCAAAGCAGCTACTGAGAAGACTGAGGTACGTCCTCTTTCTCCCCCCATGTATCATTCACCTATAAGGGAGGAAGCAGATATAAACACTGAAAGACATGATGAGGATATTGCAGAACTAAGCCGACGTGAGAGGGCACTACTGGTGTCCCAGCTTACGGAACAATTTGAAAAACAAATGGTAAAAGTAATGAAAGATGCAAACACACAAATAAGACATCCGTATGTGTCAATAACAAAGGAAAAAGAAAGCATCAAGACAAACCTTGATGCACTTCACAAAGAAGAAAACACGAACCCATCCATCTCAAAGAATGCTTCAGGAGATTGCTTATGAAAAAGATGCAACGTTCAGGAGAAGAATGTGTGCAGTAATAAGACTCACAGAGCACGCATGAGAGGATGAAGTCGCCAACTCGGTGGCTGACCAACCGCATGTCTCGCGACAAAACCCTCAAGCGTGGGTGGAAAATCGATAGAGCATGATCACTCGTGCGTCTATGCGCATGTATGCAAATTGTGAATAAGGCATTCCTACTACGCAATAGCCCATGCGTTTGGACGAGGCGAGACAACCTGGAAGAAAACATTCTCTCAGTGCAAGTGCACCCGAGAAAGATCAATAAGGAAGAAAAGAACCTCATTAAGCAGCGATGATGTCGGGGCCTACTGTCCAGAAGGCGCGACTGCTGGTGACAACACCATGTCCAGAGGCCGCGAGTGCCAGTGGCAACACCATGTTTGGCGGGTGGATAGCCCCATGTTCAGCCATGCATGCAATTCTTCATCACGTAGCGCATGGTCGCCAAGAAGGAGAGGAGAGGATGATTGACCTCTCTACTTCAATGCCAGCCCATAGCTAATCATCAACCTCCTCGAACGTCATCTTCATGCAAAGCTCACGTAACCGCATGTACATATGAAGACGATCATGCACACATCACAAGGAAGACAAGTCGTTAGAGGGGGAACGATGCGCATTATTTTTTATTAAGCATTTATTTATACATGCTTGGAACAGGGGAGGGTCACACCCTTCCATATCCCCTCTCTTATTCACCCTTCAATTACCCTTTGACTAGGGATTTTATCATCAACCCAAACCACTAATTTATGCAAAGTCTTATTTGCCACCTAACACATGTCAAGTAAATATGCCACACACATAACAGTCTCAAGTGAGAAACTATGTGGCAAAGCGTGACTCTTGACCATACACCTCACCATCTCCATGAGTGACATGTTCTTCCTTTATGTAACTCCATTCTAATGAGGTGTATACGGCATTGTGCACTAATGTTTTATCCCACGTTCATCTAGAAATGCATTAAAATCAAAAGATAACCCCTCCCCCCCCCCCCCCCCCCCCGGATCAGAATGAAGGGTGCCCATTTTACATGCTGACAGATTGTCAACCAAAACTAGAAAATTTTTCAAGAACATAAACACTTTGGACTTTGCTTTCAATGGATACACCCATGCATGCCTGGAAAAATCATCAATAAAATTCATGTAGAGAAATGTGTATTCTCTAGTGCTCGAGGTGGGTTCTTTTTCTGAGTGCAATATGCACTATGTGCTACTTTGCACAATCACCAAAAAGACTACAAAACCATAATCTCCACAAAACCACAAACTAAACAGAAGAAGATCAAAATGCAGAGTCACAAAAGCATCACCTTGTTAACATAAGAATGTAAGCATACAAGATAGGCAGTAAACTCACAATAAAAGAAACAAGGGATAGCTCCTACTCTAGCAAGCTCACAACCTCACTCTAGGACTCCACTCAACGTCCTCTAGGTACTAGTGAAGTACACTAGTCTCTATTAAGCATTCAACCTTGTAGACTTACTCTACTTGTCCACAATGACAAGACTAGAGCCTCTTGTCTAACTCTTTGACTGAGCTACTGAGATTGAGAATAGTTGCACACTTCTTCCAGTATTCTCTCTCTCTTTGATCTGATCCCTCTCTCTTAGAGTCCTTGTATCTCCTATCTTGTCTCCCTTGTCTCATGGAGTCTCTTTCCTTTATATAAGCTTCTTTCTGTTTGAGTGGTTACTCCACCACTCTTTCACTCTCACTTTTCTCTACTCTGCCAAGTGTGGTTCTCTATAGGTTTTACTAGATCTGGTACTCTGGCCTCCACTATTTTTCTCTGTTCTCTTTGTCTCCACTCTCTTGTTTGTTGGGCTGCTTCTGGTGGGGCCCTTCTCTTTAGTTTGCCTTCACGAGACAAATTTGAGAAATTAGTCCTTTCTGGACAAATTAGTCTTTCAACCAATTTTGCTTTGGACGAATTATTACAAAGACCAATTCCACAAGTTGAATTCTTACAAAGACCAATTTGTGGAATTGGTCTTCAAAGACTAGTTTTATGAAATTAGCCTTTTTTGAATTTTGAAATTGGTGGTCTTCTCCTGCTAGTGCATGCCTGCAATTCCACTTACGATATAGCCATACCAAAAAAAATTGTAGGACCCCAATTTCAGCTATGCAAGTTGCCCGCCACTACTTCACTCTCCGTCTCGGAGAGTGCCCATCAGTGAAATGCTTCTTTTTCTTTTTTTTGTTTTTGGACAGACCAGATACAAAATATACATGCAAAAGGTATCAACTATTTACATTATATATAATGTGTGAAATCGAAGAAGTTACTTGAGAGGGGGTAGGGTTTTACACTAGAAGCATTGACCAATGGCAGAGGTATTCCCTCCAATGTTGCAAGTTTTATTGTACCATGGGGAAGTAATTGAACCACTTTATAGGGTTCTCTCCATACTGTGAGAAGTTTGTTTACTTTTCTCTTGACCAAACTGGGTTGATATAAGACTATAAGTGAGCCTTCCTGTATGGATCTATTCCAAAGGTAGTGGTCATGTTGTTTCTTTCTCTTTAACTGACAAGTTTTGATGTTTTCGCTTGCCCTCATTTTGAGTTCTTCTACTAAGTGGATCCTAGCATAGGCACGGGTAGATCCTTGAATGAACTCCAAAGGAGCTATAGCCTCAATGCCATACAACAATTGAAAGGATGTGTGCCCAGTGGTATCCTTGTAGGCATTTCTATAAGCCCAAAGCAATCCCAAGTATGCTATGCCCCAAGTATGCTATGCCCCAAGTAGTGGGTTGCTGATGACACATCTTCTTAAGTAAGGAAACTAGCACTTTATTTGTGCTCTCTACTTGACCATTAGCTCTAAGATAATATGCACATGATACCTTGCGGAAGGTTTTATACTTCATGAATATGGTTGTCAAAGTGTGTACCTTGGTCCATAGTGATTTCAACAGGGCATCCATACCTGCAAAAAATGTGGTCATACAGAAATGTAGCCACTATGTTAGAGGTGCAATCTATTGATGCAATGAATTCTGTCCATTTAGTGGTGTAATCCATTGCCACCAATAAGTATTTAGCCTTTGATGGATAAGCCATGGGTTATATGGTGCCTACAAAGTCTAGCCCCCATCTTTCAAAGGGTTTCCATGTTGTAGAAATAGTCATAGGTCTATTGTTTAGCTTAGATGGTTTAGGACCACATCTTTGGTAGATGTCATATAATTTGGCCATGCTACATGCATCTCTAAAAAGGTAGGGCCACCAAAGTCCACTCTGTAGTACTTTATGGGCAATGATGTATCTGAGATAATGACATGAAGATGGTCCATTGTGGGCAGACTAGGATGGCCTCAACTTGTTCAGGATATATACATCTTCTAATGGTTCCATTAGCTCTGATTTTGAAGAGATGTTTGCCTATAGGAGTGAAGCTTCTACTTCTAATAAAGAGTCTCCTTTTCTCTAATGTTTTCATTTGTGCAGAGCAAGTTCCCATAGATAACAAGTGGACCATTTCACTATGCCATGATGGGTAAGTATTCATATGGAAGAGGTGATGGTGGGGGAGATCATCATCCACTCGCTTTTCTTCATCACTTACTTCTATCCTAGATAGATGATCTGCCATGACATGATGTTTGCCTCGTCTCTACATTACCTCAAAATCAAATTCTTGGAAAAGTAGTAACCATCTCCAAATGTGGCCTACAATGTTAAGCTTATTGATCAAGTATTTGATTGCTTGATGGTCTGTAATTACCACAAAGTGAACAACCAAGAGGTATTTTCTAAACATTTTTAGAGCAAACACAATGGCCAATGCTTCCCTTTCTATTATGTTGTAGTTGGGTTCAACCTTGGTGAGAATCCTACTTGCATAATGAATTGGCCTATCTAATCTATGTTCCTTGCTTTGTTGTGCAAGAATTGCACCTACAATTGTGGTACATCCCAATCTAGAACTATAAGAATAGGGGCACTCACCAGTTTCTTTTTGAGAATTTCAAAGGCTAATTCCTCTTTCTAAGACCACATAAATTGGACTAATTTTCTTGTTAGTCTAGACAGTGGACTTTCTATATCTGCATACATTTTGATGAACTCCCTATGATATCTAGTGTGACCTAGGAAGCTTTGTATGTGTTTTGCATTAATAGAATGTGGCATTCACATAATGGCAAGTAACTTATCAAGATCGAGAGCCATACCTTTTGAAGAAACCACATTTCCAAGAAGTGTTCCTTTAGTGACTAAAAAGTGATATTTATTTGGGTTCAGCTTTAGTCTCACTTTGTTGCATAGCTTGAACACTTCTCTCAATTGAGAGAGGTGTTCTCTAAAATATTCAATAGAAGAGGAGCATCCTGCACTTGCGAAAGTGGAAAAATTATCCATAAAAGTCCTTCAAAATTTTAGAAGTAGTGGTCTAAAAATGGTGCAAACCGCCACTTGAAGGATGCAAGAGCATTCCTTAGACCAAACGCCATCTTAGTGTACACATATGTACCCCATGGAGTGACAAAGGCTATTTTGGATTTGATTTGCATTATGATTTGGTACTTGATTGTACTCACTGAAATCGTCCATAAAGCTGTAGAGAGAGTGTCCAACTAAATCTTCTACCACTTGTTTGAAAAAAGGTGTAGGGAAGCCATCAGGGATTGTTACCTTATTGAGAACCCTAAAATCAACACAAATTCTACTTTGTTTGACTACTTCTTAGGTGCTATAACCATGGATGACAGCTATTGTGATTGTTCCACTAGTACAATTATTTTTGCCTCTTCCATTTACTTGATCTCCTTTTTCACAGCTTCATCATATTTTGGATTGATTTTGTATATCCTTCCTCTGATTGGCTTTCCATTTTCCACAAGAGGTATAGTGTGCTCTCCTAAGTGTAGAGCTATTCCTTCAAGGTCTTCATAATTCCATGCAAAGATGTGTTTTTCATGAAAGTAATTACCTCTGTGAGTAGAGTACGATACTCCCACAACCAAGATGCGGGAAGAACCGATGAGGTTTCTCTTCAGTTCCCAGGTTGACCTGCTTCACTAAGCTAGAAGTTAAAATGGATTTTGCAGACTCTTGTGTGAAAATGTCACTTGCAAAGTAGGGAGATTCATCCAAGAGGATATTAGTTTCCCTCTTTTGAACCCATCCTCTTGCTAGCTCCTCCTTTGGTGCAAAGTCCTCATTAGCCTCCTTTTCAAGATTTTCATAGTCTGGTGAGGATTTGTTTCCATCGAGAGCATCTTCTTGGTAGTACCTACACATTTTATCCTTTCCCCATCTATATTCGAGGATAGGTTCCCCTAGTCCAATAGTTTTCATTGCTTGTCGTCTTCTGTTATATTAATCCTATAGCAGGGAAATGAGTCTATTGTATCTATCCATTGCAGTAGGTCTTTATCATCTTCTACCTCTAAGTCTTCTTCCTTATGTATGGAAAAGGAATGTGTGTTACCTTCATGTTGTCTTTGATCCTTGTTGTCCAGTCATAGATATTATCATGAGTCAACAATGTTGACCAAAAAGATGTCGTTGCTCCAATCATGGACTACCTAATGATGTCTCAACAAGGTCGTCCAATCATTAGTGGGTATCCCCCTCCATGAATGGAACATCAACCATAACAAAATTTAGGAAAAATTGGATCTCTTGAATGATCACAGGTACTTGTTCCACTATTCCTAGGGGTTGGAACGTGCTTTGATATGCAAGAGTCACTGTGAAAGAGGCTTTTTTTGTCATTTCTAGGCCTAAGTGGAGCATAGCATAGTGGGGCATTAGATTAATGCCCGATCCTCCATCGATAATTACTCTTGTAAAAGTCTTGCCTCTGATGGTCAAGGTGACTATTGAGCTTCTAGAGATAGTAGTGGGTGTTGTTCCCAGCACGATCAGATTGGTCTGTACATGATCACCTCTAATTTTGATCTCAGAGATTGGAGGACCGAATGTTTCAATTATTCCTAGAACATGAATCCTAAACCCATCATCCATTCTTAAAAGATCATAGAGAGATACCTGTGTATAGGTGTTTTTTAGGAGATTCTCTTTCTTGACAATAGTAGAATCAGGATCTTATGATGACCCATTGAGTTCCTTCCCCATATTCTTGTAAGCTTTATCTACCTCTTGGCCTCTTCCTTCAAGATAAGGCATCTTCACGATAGGTCCAGCTTCCTCTGAGAAATTGATCTTGAGTTTGTTTTCTCCTGTAAATTCTTCTTTTGGGCATATCTAAGTACTCCAACATGAACTTCTCTAGTGTCAAAGTTGATTTCTTGTAGTGATACCACATTTGTTGCAAGATATTCCAAATTATCATGTTCTAGTGGATTTCGAGCACAGATTAGTTTGGGTCCAATTTCAAGAGGAATTCATCCATGTGATATTGGTCCCACTTTGGGAGCTAATCCAACTTCCAAAATCCGTATAATTTTTTGGAGTTATTTCTAACTCCAAATTTTGCCTTTCTATATTCGGCCTTGTTCTTGGGATTAGTCCATTTTGTGATATTGGACTAATTTTTGAATTTGGACTCATAATTGAAATTGGTTCAACTTTAGGAATTGTCTTAATTTCTCCCTTTCTCTGAAGCTGGTGTGTTTCGGTTACTTGAAGCTTGTCTATTCAGGTTACCTCGACATTCCATGTCAACTAGGCCTCCCCACTTTGGAATGTTTTCTCCTTTCACAGAGATCGCATTCACCTGGTAGGAGGAACTCCCAAGTTGCTGCCCACATAGTCTTCCTTGGCTTGTGCTTGGCCACAACTTTGGACAATCTTTTGAGTAGTGATCAGTGACATCAGAGTAGAGTTTGCATCACGTGAACCTTCAAAAAGAGGACGTTGACTATGGAAATGCCCATACTCACTGCACTGATAGCACATTATAGGCTTCTTCTTGTTGACTGGTTTTCTTTGATTGTTGTTATTGTACTAAGAGGCATTGTTGTCAAACCGATGGGCAGTGTACATTGCTTCTTGTGGGTGATCTTGGCTATATTGGTTGAGATGTGCTCTAGGAACCTGGATCCAATTGGTTTGGATGCCTTTGAGGAAGTAGCACTCTCTTGCCTCGTGGCCTGTTTCTCCACAGAACTAGCATGTGGTCTTCTCTAGACATTCCTCATTGTTATGACCTAGTTTATTACATATTGTGCACCAAATGAAAGATTTTACCTCTTTTTGAGACTTAAGCTCATGCACCTCTTCTTAGGGATGTGTGATAGTGTCTTCTCTCACATTCTTTTCTTCTTGTAGGTTCTTTTGTAGTTTGAGAGCCTCTAAATCCCTCCTCAAGCTTGCAACTGGGTCCCAGTGAGATTCTACTTGACGTGCCTTCCTTCGTTCAAAATGTTGGCAAGCCTCCTTGTTCCTAGCTGCAACACCTTCAAATTCTTCTAGTGTTGCATCTGCTCTAAATAATTCCCTATGTTTCTGTTGAGAGGATTTTGGGAGGGCTTTTCTACCCACTTCTTAACTAAGAAGTCTCAAGGTTAGGCAGGAAGTTTGGCTACTAGAGATTTCACTCTATCATTAGCTCACGGAATGATTCCCTTGGCTGAAGTTCAAGATTTTCTAAATGATCAAGGTTTTATTCAGTAGAGTTACCTAGTCTGAAGGTGTTGGTGAAGGTTGTCCTTAAGGCTTCCCATGTTGCAAACTGTCCTTCAGCATATTGTCTAAACCATCTACCACTGATGGTCTCCAAGGTAGCCATGATAAAAACCCCCACACATGGTCATCTGGGTCCTCATAAGAAACTCCTTTGAAGGTTGGAAATTTTATATTGATCCAAGATAGAAGTGCTGCTAAATCATCTACCATTCTTCTTGTGTTGTTTTTGAGTGCAATTATTTCCTTCGATGATGAAGATTAAGATCCAACCAGAAGTGGCAGAGGGTTGGGAGGTACCCGAGGGGGAGTATAGTCAACAGTCCTTCTCTGGTAGGTCTTGATGGGTGTTTTGACTAAACTGAGAGATCCTCCTTTAAGAGATCCGGTATGAGTCATAGACTACCACTCTATATGAACTCATAGATGAGAAATTCGACTAAGAAGACTTGGCAAACTAGGATTGATTAAAAAACTGATCTAAATCTTCAATTGAGAATTTGGTCTTGAACAAGAACAAAGACTAAAAAAATAACAAGGATGAAAAAGTGGGGGAAACTAATGGAGAATGTTAATCTCCAAAAGAACAAGTTACTCTTGAAGTTAGAGCACCTCTATAACAAGAGTAACTCAAAACCTTCACCAATTTGGAGGATCAATACTCTACTTCTAAAATTTTCAACAAACTGTGAAGACGATGACTACACAGAAAGTCTGCTGCACATAACTCTCTCATTGACTTATCAAATGTGTAAAGTTTTTTATAAAACTTTGCACAAGGTGTCGCCTATAGTATTTGCACCTTCTCCAAGTTAAATCATTCCAAAAGAATCAGTATATCTTGAGAAATGATCTCAACAATTCACCTATGTCTAAAACTGATCTTCTGAGAAGTCGATTCAGACACCTGTAACTTCTAACACTTGGTTCTCTCAAACTAGAACTTGTTTATGCAAATGCTTTTAGCCATAGATGGCTTACCTTCCAAATTAAATTTTTGCTCCTCATTTGTGTAAAAATTTACACTGTGCACTGAGAATTGATCACTTCTATGACCATCGAGATTGCGCCTGTTTCACAAGACACTCAACAGTTCTTCACATACAAATGTTCCTACACATAATTCTCTCAGCATGTTTACAATTAGGCTCTCAAACTTTAACCATAGACTCATCAACTATGGAATTAAACTTCTACAAAAGGATGCTTGAAATGATCAAGCACAGGAGGAGAACACTCAGAAAGATCGGGCGCAACATTTCTTCATTTCTGAAAAATTTACATCTGAGTGATGAAAGAGATCTTACTCACTTCTAAAATGTCTAATGACATCTAATTCTTCTCAGATCTTGTTCTTACACACTCTCTCATATTTGCTCCGGCATTTTTCCTTATATATATAGTCAAATATTTACAAGCTCATAACTATATTAAAAGTATAAGTGAGCTAACTCTAAATTAATGTACAAATGTGTACACATCTTCATCTTCTAGATATGCACTTCCTTCATGCTTCATAACTTGATCTTTTCTTCAGTCCTTGACTTCAATTCTTCATCAAAACTTCAATTGTTGACTGCCTTACACCAATAGCTCCCCCTCATCATCAGTTGAGGTTTTCTCTAACTTCTTTATACCTGCCATGTCTTTGAATCTCTGTAGCTTTTGTCCATCCAAGCTTTTGGTTAGCATATCAGCTATCTGATCTTTTGTTGAAGTATCTATGATTTCAATCTCTTTGTCCATCACCTTCTCTCTTAGGAAATGATACTAAATCTCAATATGTTTAGTCCTAGCATGAAAAACAGGGTTAGCAGCTAAATACAATGAACTCATGTTATCTCCATGAATAGTGAGTGTACTCTGAATGATGTCAAAACTCTTCAAAAGAGGTTTAAGCCAAATCACTTCCTTTGCAGCTTCAACCATACCTTTGTAATCAGCCTCTGTGGATGATAAAGCAACTGTTTGTTGCTTCTTTGAACACCATGAAATTAACTTATCTCCCACATAACACAAGTATCCATAAGTTAATCTCCTATCATCAAGATTACCTGTCCAATCTGTATCACTATATATCTTGATGTTTGTATCTGATGTAAAACCATAATACAAACCTTCTTTGAGTGTACCCTTAATGTATCTCAACACCCTTTGTCCTGCAACCCAATGTTCTTTCCTAGGACAATGCATAAATTGAGACAATACTCCAACTGCATATGACAAGTCAGACCTAGTTAATGTAGCATAGATCAGACTACCAACCAAACTTTGATATAGCTTCATGTCCTTAAACTCTTCTCCTCCATATCTGCTCAATTTGTGATTCACCTCCATTGGAGTAGGTGCTACCCTGCAATCATCCATTTTAAACTTGATCAACAAGTTTTTCAAATACCTTTCTTGCGTTACATACACTCCATGTTGAGTGTATGAGATCTCCATGCCCAAGAAATATGAAAAGTCTCCCAAGTCACTGATCTTCAACTCTTTTTCCATTTGTTTCTTTAGGCTTTGAATGCCTTTCTCATCTGTACCTGTAAGAATTATATCATCAACATATATGCACATGTAAATGAATCCATCATCACTTGCTTTAACAAGCAAGCTACTATCTGCTTTAGATACTTGGAAACCAAGTTCTTTCAAGAACTTCACAAGTCTATAATTTGATGCCCTTGGGGCCTGCTTCAAACCATACAAAGCTCTCTTGAGCTTACATACATGATCTGGATACCTTGCATTACTGAATCCTTGTGGTTGCTCCATGAAAACATCATCTGAAATGTAACCATTTAGAAAAAAGCATTCTTCACATCTAACTGACATAATTTCCAACCTTTACATGCAGCAATAGCTATGAGTGTCATGATGGTTGTCATCTTTGCAACAGGACTATAGGTCTCATCATAATCTATATCATATGTCTGAGCAAAACCTTTCACAACAAGTCTAGCTTTATATCTAGACACACTTCCATCTGCAAACCTCTTTGTCTTGTAGACCCATTTGCATCCAATGATCTTCTGAATATTTGGTTTAGGAACCAAATCCCATGTTTGATTTTCCATCAATGCATCATACTCTTCCTGCATTGCTTTCTCCCAATTTTCCTTACCTTTTTCCTCTTCATATGTAGAAGGGTCTTCATCTGCCTTTATCATATAAGCATAATCTTTGGTAGCCAAAAAAGCAGTGTCACTATACCTTGTAGGTTGCCATTTGTGTCTTTATGACCTTCTAAGTTCTCCACTCCTTGAGGTTTCTGCTTCATCACATTCTGGATCAAACCTTGGCACTTCTTCAACTTCAGCCTGTACTTCATTGTTCTCCTCTTCATCAAATATCTGAACCTTTGATTTACCTTTCTTTTGATTCACAATTTCTTCATCACCTGCATGAACATTAAGTGTACTTGCATACCAAGTACCTTGCTCATCAATTGTAACATCCTTAGACACAAGGAATTGTTTTTTGGATGGACTCCACAACCTATATCCCATCTGTTTATCATCATATCTAATGAACACATACTTTTCAGCTTTAGGTTCCAATTTGTGCCTTAATTGAGATGGCACATATGCATATGCCAAACATCAAAATACTTTGCAATGATCTAGAGTAGGTCTCTTACCCCACCATGCCTCATATGGTGTCATACCCTAAAAAGCTTTACATGGTAATCTATTGACCAAATATGTGGCTGTATTTACAGCCTCAGCCCACAAATAATTTGGGTAATTTTTCTCCTTCATCATGGATCTTGCAAACTCAACAAGAGTTATATTCCTCCTTTCCGCTACACCATTTTGTTGAGGAGAGTACCTGCAAGTAATTTCGCTTTTTATACCTGCATTCCACAAGTAATCACTAAAGTCATTAGAGAAATACTCTCCCCCTCCATCTGACCTTAGTCTCTTCAACTTATGACCTGTAATTCTCTCTACATACACATGATAATGTTTGAATGTATTGAATACATAAAACCATGCTTGGAATAAGATTGCTTATGAGCCTTACCTAATTGACATGCCTCACATCTGTATGTCATATGTTGACCTACAACATTAGGCAATCCAAGCACTGAACCATTGTTAACCATATCTTTAATATCTCTTTCATTGAAATGTCCAAGCCTTTTGTGCCAAAGATCTAACTCAGAGATCTTATGTCCTCCATAGGTGAACAAAGCATGACCAACATTACCTTGAATCTTCAATGTGAACAATCTTCCTTCTTTCTTCCCTGAAACAATTTGTTTATACCCATTGCTACGGTCTTCCACAAAAACTCCTTCATTAGTGAACCTAACTTCATATCCTTTTTCAACAATTTGTCCTACACTTATCAGATTCTTTGGAATTGTAGGAACATACAAAACCTTACTCAAGAGAGTACTTCCATCCTTGGCCTTCACTAAACCAATTTACTTCACATTGTGCTTTGTATTGTCACCTGTTTGAACTACATGATTAGTTACCTTATTCTCCAAATCAGTCATCAAAGCTATGTTGCCACTCAAGTGATTGCTACACCCTGAGTCAATGTAGAAGACTCTTTGGTCTTCACTTTGCCTTTCACAAGTTGCATTCATGATCAATGTTGAATCCTCCTTCTGATCTGAAGCATAATTTTAGTAGGTATTATTATATTGTTCACTTTGGAATCTTCTACCTAAATTTCTTCCAAAGTAGCCTCTACTACCTCTACCTCTGAAATTGTGAAGAGATCGATAGGTATGTGCTTGAAGATGAAGAGGTAACTCAAAATTTAGGAATCCAATGATTATGAAACTTTGTATGGTTATACTAGACAGTAAGCTGAATCCAACAAGATTTAAATCACTGAATTTGGATAAGTAACCACTGAGAAACACCTCTAACAAGATGAGTGAAAAAATCGGGTACCTGACAGAGAAGTGAAAATGCACAGACACTGTTGACTTCAACTGAGCATAACTGAAGATTGCAACATCTAAATGATATGAAAATTTTTGAGCATATAGTAGACTTATAGAGCTAACTTTACCAAGTTAAATCACTGAAAATGATGCACCAAGCTCAGAGAAAACATCTCTGCAAGCTGACTGAGAAAAACTGAGAGTAATGGCAGTGAGTAGTACACTTCACAAGAACATGGAAAGATGAACTCAAATAATCATGAAAATGAAAGTATATTGCTTGTACAATACAATGACTTACTGATACATATGTGTGCCTTGTAATCACACTTTGATATGGCATAAATCTCAGCTCTTGGAGGTCTTCACATAGGTCTCTCTAACCACGACTAAAACTACCATCTATTTATAGTTGAGTTTGGGAGGCTAACTTCCCTCAATCACTCTCCAATCAATCAATGATTGATTTGATTCTCTACCTACCACAAATCACGAATTCGTGGCTCCTCTTTCAATTCTTGATCAAGTGGAATCAACCACTTAAGATTCTTTCACTTTTACATTAAGTAAACTCTTCAAAAGTTACAAGAGGTAGTTCACAAGTGAACTTTACATAGTCTTCATTTTAAGGCTTTTTCTATGACTTTGTGGGACTCAAGCCAATACTTAGGCTTGTCATAGACTTGCTCCAACAGAAATTACCTCTTTGATTTTCACCACCTCTCCTCTTGAATTAAAGTTTTGATTATATCCACCATTACTCTGAGTATTATGCCAACAATCATTGGCTATGATTTGTCTTACCACAAATCCAGCAAGCTTTGACTCCATCTTTATTACTTTTGACTCTTCCTTTACCTTTACCACCTCCTCTTCCTCTTAGGAAGTTAGCCTAGCTAGTTGCACCTTCATCTTCATTTGCTTGTTGCTTCCCTTTGATATTCTTCTTCTTATCCTTTGAATACATTGCTTGACATGCACTCTTATCACTTTCACCTTTGACATCCTGCTCAAAGGTTAACATGTGTCCTAGCAACTGATTTAAATCACGAGTAAAATGATCTAGTGATAATTCAGTAGACAAAATGAATGCCTTCCATTTGTCATCACCTCTCAAACCTGTGAGGATTTGCCTTACCAATTTATCCTCCTCAATATCTTCATCAACTGCTCCTAATGCATCTGCAATGTCCTTGATTCTTGTTACATAATCTGAGATGGATTGAGAGGCCTTCTTCTTGAATGTGGTAAACTCTACCCACAAGGATTCCTTCCTTGACTTTGTGGTATTTTGGAAATGCTCCTCCAAAGCATTCTATATATCACTTGCACTTTCAAGACCTCTAATGTGAGGTAGCAAGTAGTCATTAACTACCATATAGATAATGCTCCTAGCTTGAGCATCCCTCTTCATCCAAGTCTTCAAATCTGATAATTCATCCCTAGTTGGAACACTAGGATCTCTGAACTGAGGCTTTTCTTCTTCACCTGTAATATAACCTATCAAATCTTTGCTCATAAGATGAGCTTCCATCCTCATTGACCATGCTAGATAGTTCTCTCTATCCAACTTCTCTATTTGAAGAGAATCTCCCATCCTTTCTTCACCTGTGTATTGAATTCTTCAAATTTTATGAGTAATAGGTGTACCTTTACTTTGAATGAAGTTCCTTTTCACCTTCTTAATAACTTCTGGTCTCCTTCTCAAGCTTTGCTTTCAGGCTTTCACCTTTTGAACCTTCAAGTGTTGAATTCTTTATAGCTGCAGCAGTCGGGGTCCTCCTTTCTTCAATTTTGATGCTTTTTGCTCTGATACCACTGATGGAGAATGTTAATCTCAAAAAGAATAAGCTAATCTTGAAGTTAGAGCACCTCTATAACAAGAGTAACTCAAAACCTTCACCAATTTGGAGGATCAATACTCTAGTTCTAAAATTTTCAACAAATTGTGAAAAGATGACTACACAGAAAGTCTGCTCCACATAACTCTCTCATTGACTTATCAAATGTGTAAAGTTTTTTATAAAACTTTGACACAAAGTGTTTTCTATAGTTTTTGCACCTTCTCAAAGTTAAATCATTCCAAAAGAATCAGTATATCTTGAGAAATGATCTCAACAATTCACCTATGTCTAAAATTGTTCTTCTGAGAAGTCGATTCAAACACCTGTAACTTCTAACACTTGGTTCTCTCAAACTAGAACCTGTTTATGCAAATTCTTTTAGCCATAGATGGCTTACCTTCCAACTTAAATTTTGTCTCCTTAGTTGTGCAAAAATTTACACTGTGCACTGAGAATTGATCACTTCTTTGACCATCGAGATTGAGCCTGTTTCACAAGACACTTAACAGTTCTTCACATACAAATGTTCCTACACATAATTCTCTCAGCATGTTTACAATTAGGCTCTCAAACTTTAACCATAGACTCATTAACTATGGAATTAAATTTCTACAAAAGGATTCTTGAAATGTTCAAGCACAGGAGGAGAACACTCAGAAAGATCGGGTGCAACATTTCTTCGTTTCTGAAAAATTTACATCTGAGTGATGAGAGAGATCTTACTCACTGCTAAAATGTCTAATGACATCTAATTCTTCTCAAATCTTGTTCTTACACACTCTATCATATTTGACCTAACATTTTTCTTATATATATAGTCAAATATTTACAAGCTCGTAACTATTTTAAAAGTATAAGTGAGCTAACTCTAAATTAATGTACAAATGTGTACACATCTTCATCTTCTAGATATGCACTTCCTTCATGCTTCATAACTTGATCTTTTCTTCAGTCCTTGACTTCAATTCTTCATCAAAACTTCAATTGTTGATTGCCTTACACCAACAGAAACGTGAAGAAGAATTTTAAGAAGACGAGTTTTGAAACTTAGACTAGTTCTCAAGAGGAATTCGGGAAGACAAATTCTGAAGGGCCAATTTTGAAGACTAATTCTGAAGGATGAATTTTGAAGACTAAATTCAAGGATGAATTCTAAAAGAGTAATTTGGAAGGAAGAAAGGACGAATTCTAAGGACTAATTTGGAAGGATTAATTCTAAATTCTAAAGACAAATTGGGAAGGACGAAAGGACTAATTTTGAAGGATGAATTCTGAGGACTAATTTATAGAGTCTAATTTTTGGAGACGATTAAGGCTAATGCTAAAAGACTAATCCTAAATAATACTAATTCTTAAAAACAAGATTGAATGAGAAACAACACTAATTTTTGGAAAACAATGGTTGAAAAACAGAGACTAAATGAAAAACAATAGTAAAGAACAAATGCAAAGCATATCCCATCAGGTCCCCCCTGGCATGCCAAATTGAGCACCTGTAGAGGAAATTATTGTTCTCAAGTGCTCGAGGTGGGTTCTTTTTTTAAGTGCAGTATGCACTATGTCCTGCTTTGCACAATCACCAAAAAGACTACAAAACCACAATCTCCACAAGACCACAAACTCAATAGAACAAGATCAAAACGTAGAGTCACAAAAGCATCACTTCATTAACATAAGAATGGAAGTATACAAGATAGGCAGTAAACTCACAATAGAAGAAACAAGGGACAACTCCTACTCTAACAAGCTCACAACCTCACTCTAACAACTCAACTCTCTCGAGGTACCAATGAAGTACACTAGTCTCTATTAAGCATTCAACCTTGTAAACTTACTGTGCTTGTCCACACTGACAAGACCAAAGCCTCTTGTCTAACTCTATGACTGAGCTGCTTAGATTGAGAATAGTTGCACACTTCTTCCAGTATCCTCTCTCTATGATCTGGTCTCTCTCTCTTAGAGTCCTCGTATCTCCTATCTTGTCTCTCTTGTCTCATGGAGTCTCTTTCCAATATAAGCTTCTTTTTGTTCGAGCAATTACTCCACCACTCCTTCACTCTCACTTTTCTCTACTCTTCCAAGTTCGATACTCTACAGGTTCTCCAAGATCTAGTACTTAGGCCTCCACTCTTTTTCTATATTCTCTTTGTCTCCACTCTCTTTTTTGCTATTGACACTTCTAGTGGATCCCTTCTCTTTAGTTTGCCTTCACGAGACAGTTTTGAGGAATTAGTCCTTTCTAGAAAAATTATTCTTTCGACCAATTTTGCTTCGAACGAATTCTTACAAAGACCAATTCCACATGATGAATTCTTACAAAGAACAATTTGTGGAATTGGTCCTCAAAGACTAATTTTATGAAATTAGCATTTTTTGACCTTTTTGAAATTGGTGGTATTTTGCTCTTAACGCCTACCTGTAATTCCAATTAAGATATAGCCATACCAAAAAAATTGTAGGACCCCAATTTCAGCTATGCAAGTCACTGAGTAAAGGTAGTTCCCAAAGGAGGTTGTCTGAGTACAACCACACATCTCACTAAGAACAAGCTACAATTTCTAAGAAGCTCGAACTGAACCATCTTTTGGGAATGAGGAACAGTGCATTTTCTCCAAAATAGAATCTTCATAGACATGTTTATCAGGTGCCTCAAGTTTGGCAAGAGAGGACACCATTTCAGACTTCTACATGTGTAGCAAACTAAAAAAATTAAAATGACCAAAGCATGCATGGCAAAGCTTTGCATCTGATATAGCCTGACAATTTTGAATTGCACATGCTAAATCATTCACAAATTTTGCATAATCTAAGAGCTTATGTAGCCAATGACATAAAATGCCAATAGCAATAATTACGTCCCCATTTGAGAGATCATGAATTGTACATCTTTCATTAACAAATTTCACAACCAAGCCGATCTTGGCTAATGCTAAATTTGATAAGATGTTTCTCTTGAACCCTGAACAAATAAAGCATCCAACAATATAAAATAACTACCATAAGTAGTAGTCAGAATGATCTTTCCAACTCCCATGACAAAAAAAATGAGTTTTTGGTGCATGTGGCAATGTTCCCTATAGGGAAAGGCTCAAGTGAAGTGAAGAAACTGCATTGTGAGGTAATATGTTTGGGTGCCCTACTATCAAAGTACAAATTTGAGTCTACTACAGACATGCATTGCTCACGAGAAGATGGGTCATAACTGCATACACTAGTAAACACCCATTCTTCATTTCGCACAACATTAGCATACTCTATTTTTGGTGTAGAGACCTCTGCAACAAACATTCCAACCTCTTTTTTTTTTTTGCCTCTTTTGAAGCTAGTTTTGGACAACTCTTTATGACATGATCATTTCCCTTACAGTATTTGGAAAATTGTTTCTATCTTTCTGTTTTTGTCTCATCTATGTCTTCCTTCTTTGACTTTACAGCATTAGCAAATTTTTGTTTGCTAGTAGATGAGCTCCATTTATCTTTGCCCTTCTGACTAGCCAAGAAAGCTTGACCTGCAACATGCATAATGGACATGTTCTACCTAGACTTATCTTCCTGCTACATAACATATACTAACTTCTCAAATGTTAAGGCATTTGGATTGCCTTTCATCATCAATCAAAAAGTAGAAGCAAAACTTTGATATCAATCTGGAAGACCATTCAGAAGAGTCCACACAAATGAATTGTTTGGCAAGACTTCATCAAAAGTAATCAACTACTCCTTCAAATCTTTGATCTTTGTCAAAAGACTATCCATGGAATCTCCTTCATTCATCACTCTCCAACTATTTTGAGAGGTAAACAACACGAGCCTCATTCCTTGCTTGGTATAAAGTGGTAAGTGTATCCCAAGCATCCTTTGTTGTTTTGCAGGAGTGAATGTGAGGAATAATGGCACGTTTAATAGACAAGGCTATAAATGCATGTGCTTGAGCATCTCTGTTGTCCCAATGAAGTTGCTCTACAATAGGTGCAACAGGAACCATAGCATGAATAGGAACCTAAAGTACATGATCTTCAATGCCATCCGCATCACTTTCAGTACCTATATTTTCAATTGCAGTAGGACATTTTTCAACACCCTGCACAATATTCCATAGTCCTTTTGCAACCAATACATGATGCATCATATATGTCCATAATGGGTAATTGGTACCATCCTCAACATCCAAAATATGGAATACATCACTCCTTTCAACCATGGCCACTAACTAAAATATCATGATGTGCAAAATTGATTGTAGCTCAAAAAGTTGAACAGAACTACCTTGTCGAGTTCTTCTAAACTTATAGCAAACTTTGAGGCACTTAGGTGCTACAATAGTGCATTCGGAGGCCGAAATGAGCTTAGATTGCACTTTTGACACCATAAGCAAAGATGTTTTGAACTCCTAATCGCCCTAAAGATGCTCACCAATTTTCGTGCAATTATACGACTGTGACCGGAGGGGGTGTCGACGATGCCCTAGATGAAAGAGGTGAGCTGCTGTGATACCAATTGTTGGAGTTTTAGGTCTGTGGAAGCACGTGAACAGCACAAGGAAGAAGAAGAAGCTTGGAGTACAACACACACTATTCAATGTATTATGAAGAGAATATTCAAAGATAAGTAACCCATTAGGATTATAGGCATATACACAAGCTGGGGGAAAAACCTCCTAAAGAGGGAGAAAAAAGGCTCAGTGGTTCTAATGTGTTCACCATCACTAGCAACATATATCAACTACTATCCTTGGATACCATCAATACCAATATAAAACATGAGTTGAAACATGTTTGTATATTTTTTCCTAAACCTTTATATTATAGTTAATTCACTCTTAAAAGGATTTTTTCAAATGTTCTTTGTAGAAGGTATGGGACTTTTTTCAAAAATGTCCAAAAAGTATACTTAAGTGTCCTTTTTTGGTATCAAACTAGTGTTAACATCCATAGAGTTTGCATCAGTTTAGAATTATGCATTTTCAAATCCTTCTAGAAGTTTATTAATGTAATCCTTTCATATCATGAATATATAATTATCCTTGTGAATAAATTCAATACCAAAGTAATAATGTAGAAAATCAAGATCATTAGCATCAAATACTTTCTTAAGTTCTTACTTAAAAGATTGTAAATTAGAATTTTTGGTTTATGCAATTTGATGGTAAAATAGCTTTGTGTCAAACGAAATATATTGACACATTATTGCAATTTTTTGGCCTTGAAGACCATAAACCTATTGTCACTCCTATGGAGATAGGTTTATGATTGAGTCTTCATGATGTTGGAGATGCATTTGATGTTCTCTATAAGTAGGCTGTTGGATGCTTGATTTACTTATGCATTACTCGGCCAGATATTCAATTTGTTATCTCACAAATGAGTAGGTTTATGCATTGCCCAGGAATCAAGCATTGGTAGGCAGTGTTGGGGTTCAACAACACATATCTACTAACTCAAACATTTTACTCTCAAGAAACAACTCCTAGCATAGAAGCTTTCTCATACACCACTCAATAACTCAGATATTGATTGTCAGATTTACCACACTTGGATAACTATAATTTGAGTATAGGACATTTGTGTTCAGAGACAAGAACAATACATGCCTGTGCAACTGAACCAAAATAAAATACTTCACAAAATAACTTTGGAATACAGAAAATAGGTCTAAGAAAATAGAAATTAGACTTCTACTTCATTGAACTCATCAGGAATGATCACTGTCAACCTGCGCACACTACAAGGAATACGGGCATATAGCGACGGTTAAGGCGACAAAATTTCGTCGCTATAAAATTGCAACTTGCATCGTCATTAGCGTCGCGTGTCGACCGTCGATTAAACAACACATAAAACGACGGTATTTGCGACTTGTGACGCGACGGGATTGCGACGTTCCCATACAACGTCGCCAAAACGATGCAATTTAAAAGCGACGCTAAAATATGTCGCTTATACGACGACAAATAGCATCGCTTACATGATGATCTGTTGACGGACAAAAATTATCAGTTGCAGGCTCTGCGATCGGCATTTTCATGCATCCGATCGAAGAGCTCTCCAACGTTCGCAATTGCGCTGCGCTTACGAGCTGAAGCAAGTATATGCAGAATTGTTGTTTTGCCTAAGCTCTCTCTTATTGTCTCCCTCTGTCTTTGTTTCTCTCTTTCTACATCTTTCTCTCTTTGAATTCTCTCTCTCTCTCTCTCTCTCTCTCTAGATATCTCTCTCTCTAGATCTCTCTCTCTAGATCTCTCTCTCTCTCTCTCTCTCTCTCTCTCTCTCTCTCTCTCTCTCTCTCTCTCTCTCTCTCTCTCTCTCTCTCTCTCTCTCTCTCTCTCTCTCTCTCTCTCTCTCTCTCTTAGACATACACACATATACACATGCATATGCACAAACATTCCTACAACCACATAAAAAGATGTCCATGCATGCATTATATATATATATATATATATATATATATATATATATATATATATATATATATATATATATATATATATATATATATATATATATATATATATATATATATATATATATATATACATATATACATACACACATTAACATATATGCAAATACATGTATATGCACATCCACATACACATGCATGTTTCATACATATACACATGCATATACATATACACATATACATATACATATACACACATATACATATACATGCATATACATATACACACACATACATATACATGCATATACATATACACACACATACACAAGAACATGCACATACTCATACACACATATACACTTATACATGCACATGCACATACATACATATACACACGCATACACATGCACATACATACATATACACACACATACATATACTCTTAGGTACACACATATGAATGAATTATATAATTAAAGTATTAAAACACATATACACATGCACACACACATGCATATACCTACATATACACATATACATGCACATACACACACATACACATAGAGTTATACATATACATGCATATACATATATACACACATACACAAGAACATGCACATATTGATACATACATATACACTTATACATGCACATTCACATACATACATACACACACACATACACATGCACATACATACATATACACACACATACATATACACTTAGGTACACACATATGAATGAATTATATAATTAAAGTATTAAAACACATATACACATGCACATACCTACATATACACATATACATGCACATACACACATATACACATAGAGTTATACATATACATGCATATACATATACACATACGTAGATACACATGCATATGCACATACTCATACACACAATTCAAAACATAACTGAAATAATATATATATATATATATATCAATGTAAATACATATAATCCAATGTCATAATCAACTAAAATCCTAATCATCATCATCATGATCATCATCATCAGCAGCAATATCATGATCATTCTGATCTTCCTCATCCTCATCGTCACGATCACCCTGTGACGATCGAGATCGTCCCTCCTGTGTCTGTCTCTCCACCTCATCCATATTTGTATCTCCATAATACTCTTGTATTACATATAACAAACATAAATAAATAAAATAATTAAAACATTCATAAAAACAAAATAATTATATAAAATTTAAAAATACTCACAAAGGCATCAGGATGATCTTGCATATACTCGCTCAAACGCCGATATCCAAAATGTGCAGCATACTCGATCTCCTGTTTCGTACGATATCGGCCATAATCCTTCCGCTGCAATGAAACAAATAAAATACATTAGTTGCTTGCATTTTAACTAAAATAAAAAATATACTCATAATAACACATATACTTACAAACGTAGCTACAAAACAATTATGGCCCATTTGGCCTAGGTGCGATGTGTGGCCCGACTCCACTCTCTTCTTTGCAGCAGCCTGTTTATTCAAGAAAAAAATACATAAATTAAATGTAAAAATTTACTAAAATATATAAAAATTATAAATATAAACTATTAATTGGTGTACCTTTTGCTGAGGAAATGACTCCTGAAGACGTAGCTGTCTACGAAAAAACTGCCAGGACTCAGGTGGTATGTTAGCTCGCCTCTTATTTTTTTCGACATATAATAGAAGAAGATATGGAGGATGGAATAGAGGACCACTTCCTTTATATGGAGAGGTTTTCAACTTTTGGGGTAATCGCTATATGATTGCTCCATCCACTATTACTAATGCTGGTCATGGTCTCTTTATTGTAGAGGATTTGTATGTGCCTCCGAACTCTGAAGTCACTCTTATGTCATTTTGTGGTCCTATATATGGATGGGGAGATTGGCATCGACTTTCACGTTATGTTCAAAGCATGAGTACTTATGGAATATGCTTGAACGGAGCATCCCTTACTATTAGAAGGATTTTACATGCAGAAAATGAAAGATTATATATTGATGGAAGACCTTACACACATGGAAATATAGCAGGTTTAATAAATAATAGTCGAGGGTCACATAATAGTTCAAGGACTAATTGCACATTTGAGGAGCGTGAAAATAGTCATGAATCACCATACATGAGTAGAGGTGTATCAAGATACATAGTTGTCAATGCTATTACTACATTACATGCTGGTGATGAACTATTAGTGAATTATGGATGGCATAGACCTCTAAGAGCACCTTTTAGCTAGAAAGAATAAAAATTTTCTATGCATATTTAATAAGTTATATACTTAATTTTATATTTGAAGTTTACTTTTTATTCATTTATGGAATACTAATGAGTTTTATTTATATGTGTAGATTCCAACGTATGATGTTGATGATATTCGTCCATAGCATTCACAATTACCAGTAAGACCACGATTATCAGAAGCTTCCATGAGGAGGCTGCGCAAAACTAATCCTGTGCAATATGCAAAGTTGAAAGATCTATATTCAAAAGACGATAAAGTACAAGATTTGTGTGACAATGATGAAGATGATGGCATGGCAGATTTTATTGAGGATTGGTATCAAAATGACAGTGAGAGCATTGATATTTCTAAAAATGAGAAATATCTTCGAGAGGAATGTCTAAAGCATGTATATGAAGGAAGTCGTTTGACACGACTAAGTGCGAGCTTACTTATTCTCAACCTTCAAAATCATTTTGGATGGAGTAATGTATCTGTTTCGACACTATTAAGGTATAATTTTCAATTTTCTATCTATTTATATATATATATGCATAAATAAATAAATAATATATATATATATATATATGTATATATAAATAAATAATATATATATATATATATATATGTATATATATATATATATATATATATATATATATATATGCAAGTTTTTATTCTTACTTTAGATAAGGTAAGAAGAAGAACTTGAATTGAATGGATACGATTGTTTGGATGGTAGGATATGATTGTTTGTTTTGGAGGTAATGAATGATTTTTCGATTCACACATATGTTCAGTTTGAAAGTGTGAATTGACAAATCATTCAATGAAGGTACATACTTCATATCCTCCGAAACAAACAATTGTATCCTCCCATCCAAAACAATCAAATTTTGTGTAAATATTTTGAAAGATGCATTAGTAGTTTTAAAAGATGCGCGGACAAAAAGTGTCCATTCAATTCAAGTTCTTGTTCTTACCTTATATAAAGTAAGAATAAAAACCTACATGTATATATGTATATTTATTTATTTACCTTTTTTAGTATATCTTTTTTTTATAAACTTACAGGTTATTATCTGAAAAGTTTTTACCAAGTCAGAATATTCTTCCTACCTCACATGATGAAATGAAGAAGATAATCAACAATCTTGGTATAGATTATCAATGTATACATGCATGTCCTAACGATTGTATTTTATATAGAGGTGAATATGCAGATGCTTTGACATGTCCCAAATGTCAATCTCCTTGATATAAGGGTGAAGAAGGTAAAATCCCAAAAAAGGTATTGAGACATTTTCCATTGGCTCCACGGATTAGACATATGTTTCAAAGCCCCAAATTATCAAAGCTTTTGACTTGGGGACATAATCACAAAAGTATTGATGGAATAGTCAAAATTCCTCATGATAGTGTTGCTTTTCAGCATATTGATTCTACATGGCCTGAATTTGCACAAAATCCATAGAATCTAAAGTTAGGAGTTGCATTAGATGGGGTTAATCCATTCTCCATGAAATCCAGTAAATGGTCAACATGGCCAGTGGTAGTCATAAACTACAATCTTCCGCCATATCTTAGCATTAAAAAGGAACATTTAATGCTTTCACTTTTAATCCCAGGCAAAAGACAAGTTAAAGATATGAATGTATATCTTGCTCCTCTCATTGACGATCTTCAAGAGTTATGGAGAGGTATTAATGTCATTGATGTATCGAAAAGCATTGTAAGCCGCCGGATTGGCCTTGTAAAGTCTGACTCTTTTTATATTCCGCACGAACCAAAAGGTCGTTGCGTAGACATTGTAACCTTCTTATAAATCAAGGAAAAGAGACGCTTCGGTGACGACCAGAGGAGTCGCCAGACTGTCTGTCTGGTTGATGTAGTCTGTGTAGTTTCCGTGGTGTGTTTGAAAACTCTGAGTTATTCTGTGTCTTTCTGTGTTGTTGATTATCTGTACCTGTCCGGTAAAGATTAAGTTACAGTAAGGATTATCTTAAGTTAAGTACTGAATCATGATTCCGCTAAGTTTATTACTGTGAGTTTGTGTTACGATCATCTTTGTATTATGCGTTGGTCACTGAGGAAGTCTTAATCTGTGTATGAATCGACATTCTATGAGTAGATGAATCAGACGAAGTCCGAGTTTTCACTTAGTGAGTTGGATTAGTAAAGTTACTGAACAGACTGTTATGTGAGTGAGTTGATTTGGGAAAATCAAGTATAGAGCCTCTGTTTAACAGACCCCTTCCACTCCCAAGAACCCGAATAGATGTTTAAATGCATCTCTGACGATGAGATCCGCGTTTACCACCGGCGCCGTCTGTGGGAAATGTGGCACCAGAGTGATGCAATATAGTTGTGGGAAAGTGGTACCAGAGCGTTGTAAATTGATTGTGAGAAAGTGGTCATAGGTTGTGAATCGACAGTAAGGAAGAGTAGTACGCAAAGTATTGCAAACGTGATATATGTCGGTTACTCGTTCCGGTGAGACGTACCCGAAGTATAGGAGAAACCAACAGTCTTGGGCGATACCTAATTTACTAAGAACGCCCCCAGGAGCTAGAAGTGCAGATAAGTTTAACCCATTTGTCAAAGAAGTGAAGAACGTTAATAGTGATTCCGGTAGTATTCCGGTGGAACGTACTGCAATTTCGGCAGATTCCGGTGCAATTTCGGCACAGTCTGTCGAAGATATAGTAACTCCAGAGTCTACCAAGATGCAGTATGCAGTTAACTTAACACCATCTGGTCAAGATTCGAATTTGTCTGAGGATAGAAGCATGTTGGCCAAAGAAATCAGTGAAGGTGAAAAAGTACCTTGTTTTGGTGAAATTTCGACAAATTCTGGTGATATATCGGTCCCAGTTATAGAGAGTTCACAGTCTCCCGGTGACAGTTTACCATTTCCTGGTGAATCTTCATTCCGGTCACCACTATTCAGAGTAAGCTTCCCTACATTTGAGATCAAGGAGGAAGGTAGCTTATTCGAAGCTGAAATCCGAAAGAGACTGAACGATATTATTAAGCCGGAGAGTGCACAGGCTGACGATACAGATTCTGACGGTCAAGAAATTCAACCTCGGAACTCAAAAGATATTAACAATACAACAGCAACCATGAGTGGGCAACAACAACAACAACAACTACTTCCACCTCGTCCGGTTCCAACAAGAGTTACCTACACCAAATTCGGTGGACTTCCAGGTGATGATCTTGATGCTCATGTATGAACCTTTGAAATTAGTTATGCAGTACTTAATCATCCACCTGATCCGGCATACAAGGCCATAGTGTTCCATTCAACCTTAGTTAATGAAGAAGCAAGGTGGCTTACAGAATATGATATCAACCATTTCGGCACCTATGAAACAATAAGAGATGCGTTTCTGCAAAGATTTCGGCAAAAGAAGAACCCTGCCAAAATTTTTGATTACCTGCAGAACAATAGACTGAAGCTGAATCAAACAATGCAGGAATATGCCACCCTATTCAGAACTCATTTGAGACAACTACCACCGGCCCATGCAAATCTGCCGGACGATGTCATCACTCAATGGTTTATTAATGGTTTAACTCCGCAGCTCCGATAGATTATGATCATTCGTTGTGTGGGAGCTATGACGCTAGATGCGGTTATTGCAATGGCTTTGCAGCTCGAGAATAAGGTTGGCAGTTTTACCGAAGACCTGGAATGGTTAAAAGCTAGTAAAAATATTGCAGAAGATCCGGCTAGACAAATGTACTACACCACATGCAAGAATTCAGGGCATACCAGTGCCACTTATGCCCTTAATTAGTTGTATTGCGCTATCTGCACTACCAACAGACATTCCACCAAAAACTGTGCCTATAATGCCAAAATGTAGGGAACAGCAACAGTAAATGCAATTATACAAGAACCAGGACACCCTGCCACCCACTATGTACCTCCTTAGATGAGAAATAATCAGCAGCAAGGATACAGAAATTATAGAGGACAGAGGAATACCAACTATAATGGAAATTGTTGGTAGACAGGAACATCACAAGAAGGTAATGCCTTGCCACCCCCTCTCTGTCATTTTTGCGATGAGTTTGGTCGCATCAGAAGATTCTGTAAAGATGCAGCCGAATATGATCAGAGGAAGAAAGAGCGCCAGAACCCTATGACAAATATGGTTCATATCACACCAATCGAAACACAAGCCGCGGTAATTCAGACCCGATCCGGTAAACCACTACAACCAGCAGCTGAAGTATTTGAACCAGGTATTCGTGAGCAACAAAGAATGTATGACAAAGCTAGTCAGTGGACCACCACAGAACCTCTAGTGTTCCCAGATCCAATTCCGGTGACACAAGTTCCGCTGCCAAAGGAAACCTCGCAGGAGCAAAAGTCAATCCCAGTAACTAATGCATCGTCTTCAGAATCAGTAAAAGGTACGAGTCAAGCAGAGCAGGCATGGGAAATTTTATCTAAAGCATCCATTACTCTTCCTCTTGGACAATTACTTGCATTAGTACCAGGAGTTCGGCAATAATTTCAGCAACAACTCAGTCTGGGATCTTCCTGCATTCCAACAACAGCGACTGTACAACCGGAAACTGACTCTACGGTGGATCATTTGGTCCCTTTGATTACGGTATGGTACAAAAATCATAAAATTTCTCAAGTATTAATTGATGGTGGATCTGGTGTAAACATAGCTACTACATCACTTTGTAAAAAGTTAGGATGGACCAAAATTGAGCGTGTCCAGTTTTTTGTTAGAATGGCTGACCAATCCAGAGTCCACCTAGTAGGACTTGTACGAAATGTCCCAATCACTTTGTAGGGTACAACTTTTAAAATGACTTTCGTAGTTCTAGAACTACCGGAATCTAGTCTTGATTATAATCTTCTTTTCGGCTGTCCTTGGTTGAAACAAGCTAAGGTTATACAAGATTGGTCCACATAGGAACTCACTTTCAAAGACAATAACCGAAAATATGTTGTAAAATTAGATGCTATTCAACCCTGTGAACTACATGCTAGACCTTATGTGGCCGAACCAGTTCACATGTTAGATGGTTTATCCGATGACGAAGAAGAAGAAGTTTTGAAGAATGTAACATAGATTTAATCTCCTTAGGGACTGTTGATCTACAATCTATTGTAGATAACTGGAATCCGATAGTTTGTACGGTGGTGCCTGTGACCGAACAAATAGAGACAGAAGAAACTGTTGTCAAGGATGAGGTTGATATACAGCAACTTTTGCAGTCAGTTGATGGATCAGAAAACCTAACCAATTTTATGTTCCCGAAGATCAATTGATCACATATAATTTAGGAGATGAAGTAAATCCACGACCTGTCAAGATAAAGGAAGGATTGTCTGAAGCATTTCAAGCAGATTTGATACAACTTATTCGTGAATTCTCTGATGTTTTTGCATGGGATTATCGTGATATGAAAGGTCTAGACCCTCGCCTCTACCAGCATGGAGTCGTACTTAAATCGAAAGCAAAACCAATTAAACAACCCAGCTACCGGATGAATCCTAACTATGCAGCACAGGTAAAGGCAGAGCTTGATAGGTTATTAAAAGTTGGATTCATCGTTCCAGTAGAACATGCTGGCTAGATCTCCTCGATTGTAATTGTACCAAAGAAAAACAAGCAGCTCCGAATATGTGTCGATTACAGGAAATTGAATGCAACCACCGTACATGATCCATTTCCACTTCCATTTCTTGATACAATGCTGGATAGAGTGGCTGGGCATGAAATGTATCCATTTCTTGATGGTTATAGTGGTTATAACCAGGTTTGAATGGATGAGCAAGATATACCAAAAACAGCATTCATTACTAATTGGGGTGTTTTTGCTTGTACAATCATGTGGTTTGGATTGAGAAATGCTCCTAGCACTTTTCAGCGATGTATGCAGGAAATCTTATCCCCCTATCTTACTTCTTTCATGCAAGTATATCAAGATGATTTCTCTTTATTTGGTAAGATGGTAGCACACCTGTATCATTTACGGTGTTGCTTTGAGAAGTGTTGTGAATACAGACTATGCCTGAACCCAAACAAATCTGTGTTTATGGTTTCATGTGGTAAGCTGCTTGGCCATATTGTGTCTGCACAAGGCATACAAGTTGATCCAGATAAAATTGCAGCTGTGTTAGAAGCACCTGTGCCTACTACACCGAAAGAAGTGATGAGATTCATGGGTCAAGTCAAATGGCATGGTCGACATTTACAGTGGCTTGCTCACTTGGCAATACCACTAAACCAGTTAATAACCAGTACTCCTTGATAGTTTGATTGGAATCAGGAATGTCAAACTACATTTGATCGTTTAAAAGGTTTATTAACACAGGTTCCGATTCTACAACCTCCTGATTGGGATCGCCCATTTCATGTTTTTGTAGATGCATCAGATATAGCCATTGGAAGTGTCTTAATGCAACAAATCGATAAATGGTTTAGACCTGTTTATTATGCAAGTAGAAGGCTTGCTCCTGCTAAAAAGAATTATTCTGTAATTGAAAGAGAATGCCTTGGTTTAGTATATTATGTAAAGAAATTTTGGCATTATTTGTTAGGTCGAAAATTTGTCTTTCATGTAGATCATGTTGTGCTAGTATATCTGATTTGACAGCAGCATTTAGGTGATCGTTTAGCGCGTTGGTTTCTACTATTACAAGAGTTTGATTACGAAGTAATTCATCGACCTAGAACTGCACATGCATTAGCAGATTTCCTTTCTCGGTTGGATTCCGATGAAGCTCAAGTCGGTGTTGATGACACCACACCTGCAATTTATGTTACTGATCCAATTAATGATGAATCTGTAGAACCACTTGTGACACCTACTTACTATGATTAGTTATTAACCTTTCTTACTGATGGCTATCTTCCTACTTTGATTTCTCCTGCAATGCATAGGAAAATTGCAGTTTACAATCGCAGATTCCGGTTGATTGCTGGAGAATTGTATTATATGGATCACACTGGAGTCTTACTTCATTGTATTCCTCCACATGAAGTAAACTCAGTTATCGCTCTGGCACATTCCATACCTTCCGGTGGACATTTTGCATCAGATTTAATGCACCAGAAAATTCTGCAAAGTGGGCTTTGATGGCCTACCATGTACAGAGATGTATCTCAGTTTGTCAAACAGTGTGACAATTTTCAACGATCGGGACAGCCTTTACAACACCATTTCTTTCCTCTACAACCTATCTTACCTTTAGAACCTTTTCAAAAATGGGGTCTTGATTTTATTGGACCAATCACACCTCCAGCAATACTCAGTAATAATCGTTATATTCTGACATGTACAGATTATGCGACCAGATGGGCAGAAGCTTGGGCTTTACGGTCCGCTATGTAGTACCAAGCTTACGTGTGGCCATCTCTCAGAAATTGTTACCTGAAGATTCTTTACCATTTCGGTTGGACACACTCAAAGAACTAGATGAGCATCGCTGGGAGAGTTTTCTGACTCTTCAAGAAGTGCAGTTTAGGCAAGCTCGTACACGTGATCGGTATCTTAAAACTCCAATTTTTACGGTAGGACAACTTGTGCTGTTTTATAATGCAAAATCGAATCGTTTTGCTGGAAAATTCAAGTTACGATACGATGGTTTGGTCCTTACCGGATTACT
This sequence comes from Ceratopteris richardii, assembly GCA_020310875.1. Lineage (NCBI taxonomy): Eukaryota > Viridiplantae > Streptophyta > Polypodiopsida > Polypodiales > Pteridaceae > Ceratopteris > Ceratopteris richardii. The sequence goes on along the minus strand of CM035406.1, from coordinate 77,815,206 downwards.
GAACAAGTGGGACCTGCAACTTTTCGGTTGACTACTTTGACCGGAATTCCTCTTCCGAAAGTGGTAAATGGTTCCAAGTTTCGGCCGTATCATCAAGCGCCTGATTCGCACTGAAGTACTCTGCGGTTGCCCGCGTATTTTTTTCTTTTTTCTTTTTCTTTTCCTTTTTAGTTTTGCGTGATGAATAAAAGAAGTATGTAAATATCCTCGTTTTGATACCTAATTATGATCAACAGCCACCCTGCATTATCGTTCTGCTCATGCATGCACACCGAAGTTATGAAGGTTATCATCTCAACATCACGCGATGATTAACAATTTTGGTCACCTCACACTGCCAACTATCTACTTAACCTTTTTCATTCCACTGTTCATTGCTATTGTGCTTGTGTGTTTTGCATGCTTGTGCTCTCTGTATACCCTGTGCAATTGTGTTCTTGTGCTTGTTATTTGTCTGTGCATCATGGAAGCGTTAGCAAACTTTGCTACATTTCGTGACGGACTCCCTGCAGATGTAGGTGAGTTCTTGCGTGTTCGTGGGTTGGCCAATTTCACTGAATTGCCTTGGCAATCAGTGGAATGTCACCCATTCTATGCTCAAATCATTGCCGCCATCGCTGCCACACCTGCTACGGAGCAGAGTTGGCCAATCACTTCCTTGTCATCTCGTACTGTAATTACTCTACAAACCTTTGCTGATGCATTCTGACTCTCTCCGGAAGGTCGAGAGAATGGCCCTAATTTACCGGTCTCTGCAATGATCCACTTATTCCCTAAACATTCTTCCAATGAATATGCAATCCTTTGTCGCCCTGAACCTGAGAGGACAGCCCTTCAATTTTTAGTAGCAATACTAAATTTACAGAAACGTACATATGGCATATCTCGCCCTTTTTATTCAGCGATAGATTTAGCTACCAGAGAGCCTGTTAACTTTGCCTCGTACTATTTCCGCCGCATTCACAGAGAATGTGTTTCAGTAATTAAACAGGTCAACAAAGGAGATATGCCGCGTTCCCGTCTCCCCCACATACTAACTTTCCTGTTTCCGGCCATACAAGCAGCACAACCGCCTTCACGAGGTCCAGTTCTCTATCATGAAGAATCTGCGCAGATATTGGAAGATGATGAAGAAGATGACAAAGAAATCTTCCAGCTACTCCGTCGAAAACGCATCAGAATCAGTTCATCTAACAGTCAAATACAGGGTCCGACTGCAGGAAAAGAAGTAGACACCAATCAAGAAGAAGAACATGAAGAAGACAATTTCCACGATATAGCCACCTCCATGCATAATGATTCATCAGTGCAGTCCTCTCCAAATCAGCAACAAGAGCATGATGATACCGCCGATTCTGCAGCCAGCTCCTCTAAAGAAGACTCCCAGCAATAATCCGAACAGGAAAAGCAAGAAGATGGGCAACCTATTATTAAAGAATTTTTTGAAGAACTGATTAAAGCAGTGGAGTCTGCAGTTGCCAACCCTGATGATACTACGCAACAAACCACCGAAAAGGTATTAGAAACTAACACTGTTCTTCTCACTCCTCAACCTGTGCCTCCAATTAAACCCCATATTCCCATTCCACCCATTGTACCTGACGCACCTCATTCCTCATCTTCGTCATCGAACTATTCTCCACCAAATTCCCATCAGCTCCTCACCACTTCTTCATCTCAACCACGTCCTTCTCTTCTGTTTCCTTCGTTCCCAGTATTTAATGAACTAGCATCCATGGGTCAAATGTTGATCCAATTATCACGGCAATTACCAGTACAAATAAAAGACGTAACGGATAATATCAGAGATGATTTCCAGCACAAGGTTGATGTTTTGGAAGCAGACATTAGCCCTCTCCAGGAAGAATTAGTTGCAGCCAAAGCAGAAAATCAAGCTTTAAACAAACAGATTAAGCAGTTACAGACTAGACTTGCAAAACAGGAAACAGTTATCACTCAACGAGATGGGGTACTCGCTGAAGTCCGAGAAAAAGATGAGTTATTAAGTGTTGCTGATGCAGAACTTGTCCAGTTGAAGTAGTTAGTCCAAGATAAAGAGCATGCACGCATAGCTCTGGGCAATCTTTTAGAAGAGACTAGAGCACAACTGAATGAAGCGGTACAGAAAGGACAAGAGATGGCCAATTTGGCTAGAAAAGACTAATGAAGAACTCTAGCAAACACAAGTATATTTATCGGAATCGAATACAGATCTTAAAATACAGATGAATTTAGTGCTCAACTACAGAAGGAGATACCAGCGATAAAAAGAGAGTGTGATGCGTATTACAAAACCATACAGTTTCATAATCAAGAGTTGGAGAGAAGAGAGAATCAACTGGATGCTCAAAAAGAAAGACTATCCAGAGTTGATAAGCAGATTGCAGATATGAAAGTCAACAGGGATGCGGCTTTGTCAAATGAATTTTACTTACAGGAAGCTTTTCTGCAGACACAAGCAGAAGTTCTGATGACCCAAGTTATTTCTTTAAGTTCAGTACGGACAGATGCTCACCTTGTAGAACCAGAATGTTTGAAGCAGATGTTAGAGTCATTGAAGAAGAAAATTACCCGAACTTTCAGGTTAGCTAGAACTATGTATCTAGAAGGTATAGTTGATGAGCTGTAATAATTTTGTATACCTACGGGTTCAAGTCCACCGTGCGTGCCAGTGTAAGCCACCAGATTGGCAATTGTAAAGTCTGACTCTTTTTATATTTCGCACGAACCGAAAGGTCATTGCGTAGACATTGTAATCTTCTTATAAATCAAGGAAAAGAGACGCTTCGGTGACGACTAGAGGAGTCGCCAGACTGTCTGTCTGGTTGATGTAGTCTGTGTAGTTTCCGTGGTGTGTTTGAAAACTCTGAGTTATTCTGTGTCTTTCTGTGTTGTTGATTATCTGTACCTGTCCGGTAAAGAATAAGTTACAGTAAGGATTATCTTAAGTTAAGTACTGAATCACGGTTCCGCTAAGTTTATTACTGTGAGGTTGTGTTACGGTCATCTTTGTATTGTGCGTTGGTCACTGAGGAAGTCTTAATCTGTGTATGAATCGACATTCTGTGAGTAGATGAATCAGACGAAGTCCGAGTTTTCAGTTAGTAAGTTGGAGTAGTAAAGTTATTGAACAAACTGTTATGTGATTGAGTTGATTTGGGAAAATCAAGTATAGGGCCTCTATTTAACAGACCCCTTACACTCCCAAGAACCCGAATAGATGTTTAAACGCATCTCTGACAGCGAGATCCGCGTTTAACAGCATCAATGAAAGACATATTACGGTTCGTGGTATTGTGGCTTGGACTATTCACGATTTTCTTGGATATGGCGTTTGTTCAGGTATTGATGTAATTTTTTTATTCAATATGCATGTAAATAAATATGATTTAATCTAATTATATTTTTATCATTTTCCATGATGCAAGAATATCTACTAAGGGTTATAAAGCTTGTCCATATTGTGGTGATAAGTTGAGATCAATCTATAGTAAGAATCTCAACAAAAATATTTATCTTCGACATCGATGATTCTTGCTTGATGATCATCCATTAAGATCTAAAAGAGAAGCGATACATTTTAATGGAAAGCTTGAAACAGGCCAGTATCCAAAACCTATGACGCCTATGGATTGGTATAAAAAATGGACAGATGGACCTCTGATAGATCCAGAAGCAGAAATCTTCAGTGATGATTTAGATAATGAGTATGTGAACAGAGGTAAAGGAAAATTGGCACTCGCAGAGAACATATCAATATGGTATTCTTTGGAGTATTGGAAAGAGTTAAAAGTATGTCATCTTCTTGATCCTATGCATATATTCAAAAATATTGGTTATTCACTATGGCAACATCTTCTTGGACTAAAAGATACCACAGCATCAAGGAATGATTTGAAAGATCAAAAATCCAAACCAAAGTTATGGCCAGTTTTTGATAGACATCGACAAGAAACAACTTATGCATCTGCTCCTTGGGCACTTACAACAAAAGAGACACAGACTATCAACAATAGAATTCAATTGATTAAGACTCCTACAGGATATGGAGCATCGTTTCAAAATATGTTTACTATGGATGATAAGAGCTTATCTGGGTTAAAGACCCATGACAGGCATAACTTTTTGAAACATATTTTACCTTTGGTTATCAATGGATGTACAACGAAAGGAGTACGAGATGTGATATATCGTCTTGGATCACTTATAAGGTAATTATGATACTTTTATATTTAATATGTATGAATATTGGATATCTTTTATTTTTTAGTTAACTTCTTTATAATTGTTTTTATAATATGTATAGGTGGATTACATCCAAAGAGATCGATAAAAATTCGATCCCACAAAAAAAAACGTGAATGCAAAGAGCTACTATGTTTGATGAAAAAAGAACTTCCTACTTCATTTTTTGATATTCAGGTTCATTTATTAGTCCATCTTGTAGATGAGATAGAGATTGCAGGTGTTGTCAACACTCGATGAATGTTTTAGGTCGAGTGATTTATGGGAATACTAAAAGGTTATGTGCGACAAAGAGCAAAACCAGAAGGATCCATGGAAAAGGGTTGGATGCTTGAAGAGTGCATGTATTACGTTAGTGAGTACCTTGAAAGAGTTCATGAAGAAGCTCCACGTGCATGGACCAACGAGTCTTCTTCAAAAATAACATATGAGGTATTATCAAGTAAGGGGGTTCCATTCTTATTTACATTTCAAGAAAAAAATGATGTTTCTACTTTTGTAGCATATAATAGCAAATGCATGCAAGCATTCCTTAGTGAGTACGAGGAACTTCAAAGTCTCCAAAGTAAAAGGCGAAAAAACAAAAGATCTAGACGTAATCTCGATAATAATGAGATTACAGATATACCTTCTTTCACGGATTGGCTATATAGTCGTTTGCAACACGCCAACGCAAATAATGAAGAAATCTCAGATGAGCAAAGAGAGTTAATGATAGGTTGTGAACGAAAAGGTAATTTTATTAAAATAATATTTTATTTTTTTCATATATGTATGTTAGTTTCTGTTTACTAATTGAATTTATTTTGCAGGCTCGAATGTTCACTAATATGTGGGCTTTTGGATAGCATATTAGAATCAAAACCATTGATTCTTTACGTAAAACAGAGGATTCTAGTATTGTTGCTTCTTTCAAGCAAATATCACGTGCTAGCTAAAAGACACGAACCTTATAGATAGCGAACTTGGTTACGTAGGAACTATTGTTGGTATCTATGAAATTTCATTTCGTACATTCAAACAGGTAGAAAAAAGTTTATATATTTTTTTTAGAGTTAGTTATTTTTTTAAGCACCTAATAATGGGTTTTTGTTGTTATATATTTTGATAGGTCATTTTGAAGGTTGACTGGTTTCGAGCGGAGTATAAAGGTAGTAATTCTACATTAAGAAAGGAATTATCTAGGTTTTGGGCAATTGATTCTTCCAAGGTAATGTGATCTACTAAAGAGCCATATATTCTTCCTAGGCATATTGAACAAGCATTTTTTTATAAAAACCCAGATGCTCATCCTTGGTGGCAAGTCATTCATGTGCAACCTAGAGGTAGGTCATTGTTTGAACAGTTTATTGTTAGAGAGATCGAAGAAAGTCCTCTTGATGATTCAGCATCAGATACTGATACATCAACGTCTGAAATAGAAATTAGAATCATTATACGTGATAATGATACTAATCTTTTTGATGAAGAGGATAATTCTCTACATGCTGATTCTACTGACGAGGAAGAGGAATTACCAGAAATAGATATTAATCCATCAATAGATGATGTGATTCATGAGAACATAGATTTAACAATAGAAGAAATAAATGAAATCAATAAGGATAATGAAGATGAGACTATATTGATGTCTTACCAAAATGATGGCAATAATGAAAACATATGAGCAGATTAGATAGTAAATTCTACTCTAGTTATCGATCAATAACTTGAAGCTTCTGAATGGATATCAGATAATAGGTTTTTTTTATTAACTTGAATAACGATGAATCCTATTAGAGAGATGAAATCATGTTCTTCTAAGTTAGAACATGAAGCTCGGGGGTATGCCTAATTATTTTATATATAGCTTTATCTTCGAGGAGCAAATTTTTATCATGTATGTATGCATATGTGTGTGTATTCATGTGTATTATATGTATACATATGTTAGTATGCATATATATGTATTTCATGTATATGTATGTGTTTGCAGGTGTGTGATATATGTATACATGTGTTAAATATGCATATGTGTATATATGCATATGTGTATATATGCATATGCATTTATATAAAATATTCATGTATTCATGTAATATATGCAAGTGTTTATAATTGTGTACATGTATATATGTATATGTGTCTATGTGTAAACATATAAATGTAAATATGTATGCATGTATATATATGTTTATGTGTGCATGTAGGCATGTATATGTGATGTGTACATGTATATATGTATATATGTATATATGTCTATGTGTAAATGTGTACATGTAAATATGTTAGTATGTATATATATATTTATGTGTGCATTTAGGCATGTATGTGTGATGCATAATATATCTACTCCATTTTATATTTATGTATCCTATCTACATGATGTGTATATATCTTTACATATATTATGATCCTCGTTGATTCGAGTAGCTATATATAGAGGCAGAAGGTTGGGAGGAGAGACATCTCTCTAGTAGGACGTCGGAGGTGTACATATACTTCAAACATATGGCTAAAAGGTTGAATTAGAGTTTTTAAATTAGGGATTTCAAAACCCTAATATCGAAATTAGTGTTTTCAATTTAGGATTTTTGAAATAGGATTTATTTATTTATGTGTATGCATGTGTTGTGTATGTATGTGTATCTATATGTGCATATGCATGTGTTTTGTGTGTATATATGCATGTGTATATGTATATATGCATGTAAATATGAATATATGAGTCTATGTGTGTGTACATATGATTATGCATGTGTATGTGTATGTGAGTATGTGTACGTGTATGTGAGTATGTGCATGTGTCTATTCTTATTCATTATGTGTGTAACATTGCATGTGTATGTGTGTGTAAAAATGTGCATGTATGTGTGTGTATGTATAAATGTGCATGTATATGTATATGTGTGTAAATGTGCATGTATGATGTATATGTGTGTGTATGCATGTATTTATACCTCTAGTCTCTCTCTCTCTCTCTCTCTCTCTCTCTCTCTCTCTCTCTCTCTCTCTCTCTCTCTCTCTCTCTCTCTCTCTCTCTCTCTCTCTCTCTCTCTCTCTCTCATATACATACATACATGCATAAACACACATACTCATATCCACATATATATACATAAAAGCAGTGCATATCGTGCATTGTCGCGACGATGAGCCATAAGTGTCCGCATCTCTTTTAAACACCACTTAAGCGACCATCCTGTCCCAAACTCTGTCTCAAGTGAACTAAGTATGTATTTTTTATCCCTCTCATCATGCTCAGTACAAAAATAAAAAACATAATGTAAATAAAACATAAGATATATATTTCAATTTATATGTAAAACTTTTACTTACTTCCACGGTAAGTGGATAAAGTGTAGGTAAGAGTCGCATAGTGCCCGCATTCTTCTCTTGAACTCCAATCCATTCCCTATGTACACAATGTTCCCCTCTGGCTCTATGTCGCACTCTAGTCCTAAGGTGCCTATGCATGTCCTCATAGGCAACTCTGCTCTGCTATCACGTACTGGAGGTGGTATAGGTGTCCTGAAAATAGATAGATAGAAATAAATAAAAATATATGTTACAATATCATTAAAAAAGTTTATGAAAACAAAACATACATATGAGCAGCTAGCTCTCTTCCTGCATGTGGAGCCGCAGAAGAGCCCTCGTCTAATTGCTGGATAAGCATCTGGATCGTATAATCCAGCTCCTCATCAGACATCTCTGAGTAATCATGCATTATGGCCCCTAGAGTATCAGACGGAACTCTTGCTCTCATAAGACTTTTTATGAGAGTGAGTTTCACCTTTCTCTCTCTATTGGGATCCATAATACCTAACATATAAAACAAAATGGTTAGAAATCAATATATATACGTGTACATATGTAAGTGTGTATGCATTAAGTATGTGTATGTATGCATGTGTGTGTGTATGTATGTGCATGTATATGTGTGTATGTGTGTATGCATGTGTATGTGTGTGTATGCATCATTATGTGTATATGTGTCTATGTGTGTATGTGTGTGTATATGTGTGTGTGTATGTATGTGTATATGTGTGTGTATGTATGCATGTATGCATGCATGTATGTATGTATGTATGTATGTATGTATGTATGTATGTATGTATGTATGTATGTATGTATGTATGTATGCATATGCATATGCATTATGTATGTATATATATGCATGTATGTGTATGTGTGAGTATGTATCTCTATGTGTGTGTATGCATATATGTGTGTATGTATGCATATATGTGTGTATGTGTGTGTATATGTGTTTGTATGTGTGTATGCATGTGTATGTGTGTGTATGCATCATTATGCATGTAAGTGTCTATGTGTGTTTGTGTGTGTGTATGTGTGTGTGTGTGTGTCTATGTGTATGTGTGTGTGTCTATGAGTGTGTATGTGTTTATGTGTATGTATGTATCTATGTGTGTGTATGTGTATATGTGTGTATGTGAATGCATGTATGTATGCATGTGTGTGTATGCATGTGTGTGTATGCATGTGTATGTGTGTGTATGCATCATTATGTGTGTATGTGTCTATGTGTGTATGTGTGTATGTATGTGTGTGTTGTCTATGTGTATGTGTGTGTGTGTCTATGATTGTGTATGTGTTTATGTATATGTATGTATATATGTGTGTGTATGTGTCTATTTGTGTATCTGTATGCATGTATGTATGTATGTGTGTATGTGTGTGTGTATAATATGTGTGTCTATGTGTGTCTATGTGTGTATGCATCTGTATGTGTGTGAATGCATCATTATGTGTGTATGTGTCTATGTGTGTATGTGTGTGTATATGTGTGTGTATGTGTGTGCGCGCATGTGTGTATGTGTGTGTGTGTCTATGAGTGTGTATGTTTGGATGTGTGTGTGTATGAATGTGTGTCTATGAGTGTGTATGTTTGGATGTGTAAGTGTATATGTGTGTCTATGTGTGTATGCATGTGTATGTGTGTGAATGCATCATTATGTGTGTCTATGAGTGTGTATGTATATGTGTATATGTGTGTCTATGTGTGTGTGTGTATGTGTGTCTATGTGTGTATGCATGTGTATGTGTGTGAATGCATCATTATGTGTGTATGTGTCTATGTGTGTATGTGTGTGTATATGTGTGTGTATGTGTGTGCGCGTCTATGTGTATGTGTGTGTGTGTCTATGAGTGTGTATGTGTCTATGTGTGTGTATGTGTCTATATGTGTATGTATGCATATGTGTGTATGTGTGTGTATGCATTATGTATGCATATGTGTGTGTATGCATTATGTATGTGTATGTATGCATATGCATTATGTATGTGTATGTATGCATGTGAATTGTGCATGCATATGTGTGTTTATGCATGTAAGTATGTATGTATGTACGCATATGCATATGCATTATGTATGCATATGTGTGTGTATGCATGTAAGTATGTATGGATGTACGCATATGCATATGCATTATGTATGCATGTATGTGTATGTGTGTGCATGTCTCTCTCTATGTGTGTGTATGCATATATGTGTGTGTATGTGTGTATGTGTGTATGTGTGTGTATGTGTGTGTGTATATGTTTGTGTATGTGTGTATGTGTGTGTATATGTATGTGTATATGTGTGTGCATGTGTATGCATTATGTGTGCATGTGTGTATGCAACCTTATTTGTGTATGTGTCTATATGTGTGTGTATTTGTGTGTATGTGTGTGTGTGTGTCTATGTGTATGTGTGTGTGTTTCTATGTGTGTATATGTGTGTGTGTACATATGTATGTGTGTGTAAGTGTGTGTGTGTGTGCGCATACCTACTTGCTGTTAGTTTGTGCAGCCCTCTTTCTCTCTCATGCGCTCTCTCCCTCTCGGTCTCTTCTTGCTCGCGTCCAAGTCTTGGCACAAATGTGCCGGGAGAAATCAAAATTTTTTTTTTACATTCTAGAGCATCGCATATGCGACGCTATGCAGTTTGCCAACGTCGCTCACATCGTTGCTAGGCAGCGACGAAATTAGCAATGCTCTTTAATTAGCGTCGCATAAGCGACGCTAGCATCGCTTATGCGACGAAGGTTGGGGAAAAAAATTCAAAATTCCTACCGTCGCTTATGTGATGACCTCGTCGCATAAGCGACAATTCCCGTTTTTTTTCCAATTCGGGGGCGTCGCTACGCCCCCCTTTTTCTTGTAGTGGCAATTACAAGAACAGAGTATTTTTTACTTCTCTCGATTTTTTTCTTCCTCACAAGACACTTCCTCTACCCTTACATCTGCTCGCAAACCAAATTACAATGATCATATCACATAACATTTCCCTTAAATAACTTATAATTGTTTCTTTTTAAATATCCGATTGACCAAAACACGGATTCAGCAAACTCCGATTGAGCAACATTCTAATTCAATGGATCTTTGAAAATCCGACACACTACTTATTCTTCCAATTTCTCTCCCCTCAACACTGGCGCTGCCCAATGGGGGATTTTTTCCAAAAGTCAAGGCCGAGTTCACAATCCCTTGATCATAAACTATAAGGCTAAGTTCTCTATTGAAGTCTTCTCGTTGAACTTCCTTTGCAACCTTAGTATTTTCTTGAACTTGATCTACTTCAACTTGCATATCTTCTTGCTCCACAATCTTTTTTGAAACTACATTTTCCTGCTACAGCCAAATCATCCAACTCTTTATCCAGAGTATGCTAAACAAGTTGCTCTTTAAGATGTACAATTTGTTGTAACAACACTTCCTTTTCACTTTTTTACTGCTCAATCACTTGTGTCAGCTAACTTTCATATACTGATGCAAAGCCATTCTGTATCTGCTCAAATGGATACTTGGTAAATGCTTGTAATCATTCTTTAATTCCTGCCCATAACTCCTGCAGGCACTTATGCATTTGCTGCTTGAGAGTCATCATATCCATTTCAGACATTAGCATTGCATTCATTTCCACTTCCTCATTTTGTGACATCTATTTCTCCAGCACCAGTAAAGGTTTGATTCTAGACTTCAATACTTCATTTTCCACCTGCAAGGTTGTGTTCAATGTAGCTAAGTTCTATATTTCCATATCCACCATTTGTTGTATCTTCCCTGTCCACACATCCAACTCTTGCAGGGACTTCTTGGCTTTCAATATTTCCACCGCATGTTGGTGAAACTGAGACAGCACTTCCTCATGCTTCTGTGTTTTCCACTGCAATTCCTCTTGTAAGCTTTGCACCTGAGACTTCAACAACCGATACTCATCAGAGTTTAGTATATCAGTAAGTAACTTTTGTTTCTTCAACAAGCCATCCTACCTGACTATGAATTTGTACACCTCATCCAACTTCTTCTGCATCTCAGACACTTCTATACTAACTTCAGGATTTGATTGAGATACCTATTGTACAAAAACCTTATCCACCATAGCTTTGAGCACATGTTCTAATTTGTGTTTTTTTGGACAATTTAAAGCTTTTGCCCACCATCTTGGGCTGCTCAATATCTTTTGATACATTAATTGGTGTTTCATGTAAACTCATACCTTTAGAAGTTTCGCCCTTCAACCTCTTTACCACCGAAGCAACCTCATCTACTTTGTATCCAGCCTTCAATAAATCACTATATGTTTCGTCCAATTGCTCCTCCTCTCCAACACTATCCTGATCCTTCTTCTTAATCATTGAGGAATCAATATGTTGGTCATGCACGTTGGGCCAGATAACCTCGTTCCTTTCGGCCTTCTTTACAAACTAAAATATTGATGCAAGATATGTTGCTAATCTACTATTAGCTTGTGTATTTTGCTTATCCGAAGAGAACACTTCATTGTACATTCTATCAAAAATCCAATGAGCCCAACTCACACTTCCCCCTATCTCTGCCCAACATAATGGCACAAAATTGTCCTTAGACATATAATCGTATTTAATTATAAATCATAACCTCTTGAGATACCATTTAAGTTGTTCTCTGTGCACATAAGATGCATTTTTTAATGTGTAATAGTGGCGACCTCCTTCACATGGACCAAATTCCTTTTCCAATGCCTCCTCTAAACATTTAGGCACAATCCACTCCTTGAGAATGGGTACTTTAAAAACTTCTCCAATTAATTTGGGAGAAAACTTTACCTGTGAAGACAATTGCCCTTTAGTTTTTCTGATGATGTCCATTTGACTCTTAGCATAGTAATTAAGTCTTCAGCTTGCCCAAGGTAGTGATGCAAACTCGAGAAAAGTAATATGCTTTCCCTTTTCCATTGACAAATTTCTATGAAAACTAATCCGATAGAGCACTATCCACACAAATCAACACCAGTCTGACATTTTTGAGTGAATAAAATCTAATTGAGAGAATTCCAAACAAGCAGGATCCGATTAAGTAACTTCCAACATACCAAGATCCTCTACTTCTTGACAAGTAAAATCCGATTGAGCAAGATCTGATGTAGCAAATTCTGAATGGTATTACCCTAAACTTCAAATTAGCATCTGAAGACCAATGTAGTCTTAAGAATGTACTTAATGTCATCTTAAACCAACACTTTCCCAAAAAACATGTGTCCATTGAGAAAAATGTAGACAAATAGGCCTTCTTACTTCTATGATCACGAATGTTGCTAATCTAATTATCAAAATTAAGCATCGCCTATACCAAATTAGATGACAACCAATCCACGTGCGGTAGCTTCCCTTGAAATTTCTTCAAACAAAATCCATTAATCAATTTTTCCATTCTCATGCCTAACACATCAACTACCACAAAAGTCCCTTGACCTAAATCTTGAACGATCTGATATGGACCCTTATATCTCAGGGTGACCTTTCCTAGATGTGGACCTAATTTAGAATTATACATGATCACCCAATCGCCAACCTAAAATATCTTGAATTTTACATTCATATTGAGCCAAGCTTGTCTCCTTCTTTGAACTACCTCAATTATGTATGCACTAACTAAATGTTCCTCCTTCAATTGAAGAAGATACTTACTCCGATGCTTGATCGATAATTCTGGAGACATCTTTTTTGTTGTTACTCTCAAACTTGGGACCACAAAATCCATTGGGACTACTACTTCCAAGCCATATACCAATCTGAATGGTGTCATTCATGTTGTTACCTTAGAAGCTATTCTAAATGAACACAATGCTGAATCTAACAACAAGTCCCAATTCTTCTGATTGTTATGCACTAATTTTTTAAGAATACACAGCAAGATCTTATTAGTGCTTTTCGCTCGACTGTTTGCTTGTGGATGATAGGTTGATGACTTTTTGTGCATAATCAAATGTAGTTTTGTTAGCTTTGAAATGACTTCATTAAGAAAATGAGCTCCTCTATCACTCACCAATTCTACTGGACTCCCAAATCTGGTCATAATGTTGTGGTAGAGGAATTTTGCTACATTGGCTGCCTTGTTGTCCTTCAGTGCTACTGCTTCCACCCACTTTGTGCAATAATCCGCTGCCACTAAAATATATATATTCCCTCACTGAATAATTGGCTTGATAGGCCCAAGAAAATCCATGCCCCATTTTTGAAATGGATCCAATGGCAAAACTGGATGTTCATATATTCTATCCGAATTACTTGATTGGCCTGTTTTCTGACAAATAACACATCTTTTGGCAAATTCATGAGCATCTTTTAATATGTTAGGCCACCACAACCCTGCTTGTAAAATCTTTTTACCTGTAATATCCCCTAATAAGTGTCCTCCTACTGCTCCTAAATGTGCTTCCTGCAAAACAGCTGATTGTTCAAAGTCTGGTACGCATCTTCTAATGACCTGATCCAATCCTTTTTTGTACAATGCACCTGTTATTACCAAATATGGTCTACTTTTCAAAGCAAACTTCTTCCTCTGATCAAGTGTAAATTATTGAGGCAATACTCCATCGGTTAGGAATGCTAGCAATTGATCATACCAAGAATCAGAGTTAGCAATATGAGCATTAAAGAACTCCACATCTAGAAACTTGTCATTTACTCCTATGGGTGCTTCCCATGACTCTAATCTATTGAAATAATCCACCATTGCATGCTCTTTGCCTAGATTATGAATAATAAAAAAAATCAAATTCTTGTAATAAAAGCATCCATCTTGCCAATCTTCCTATTAATAGAGGCTTCTTGATCAAATCAACCAAAGCCTGGTGGTCTACATGAAAAACCACTTTATTACCCAACAAACAATGTGTGAATTTATTAAGAGCATATACCATTGCCAATGCTTCATGTTCAATCATCAAATAATTCCTCTGAGCTGAGCACAACACCCTACTAGCATAATAAAGTGGTCTATAACATCCCTTTTCTTTCTGATGCATCAACACTGCTCCTACTGCTACATCCGATGCATCTACAAATATGTGAAAGGGTAAAGACCAATCTGGAGGCTACAAAATTGGAGCGACAGAAACCATCTTTTTTAATAACTAAAAAGCCTTCTCTTGAGCATCATCCCATACAAAGGGAAAATCTTTCCTTGTTGAATGTGTGAAAGGTAATGAGGTATTAGCCAAGTACATTAAATACCTAGCATGCCACTTGATTTGTCCAACAAACCTCATTACTTTTTTTACATTTGTCAGAGCTTTCGCTGTCCTAATGGCTTCAATTATCTTGACATCAATAGCCATTCCCTCTTGTGAAATGGCATGGCCCAATAGGATACCACTCTTGACTGCAATGACACTCTTGAATGGATTCAGCACCATTTTGAATTTTCTACATCTGTCAAAGCAAGATTTCAGGTGTAGCAAGCGTTGTATCTTCTTTTGAAATACTGAAAAGTCATCCACAAAAGTCGTTCACATACTCTTGCATAAAATCCTACAAGTAAGGCTCAAAAACTTTATGTGCCACATAATTGAATGAAGGTGGTCCATTCTTCAATCCAAAGCTCATGATTGTAAACACATATGCACCAAAATTCTATAATAGATGCAATCTTGTGATGATCCTCCTCAGCAACGCGAATCTGATTATAGCCCGAAAATCCATCTAGAAAGCTATACATTTCATGTCCAACTACTGCATCCAACACTGCATCACAAAATGGCATTGGGAAAGGATTTGTAATTGTTGTTGCATTTAATTTTCTATAATCAACACAAATCCTCAACTTCCCATTCTTCTTTGGAACCATAATAATAGGAGATAACCATGTGACTTGATTAACTAGTTTGATACATCCAACTGCTAATAATTTATCAATTTCCTCCTTAACCTATTTTGCAAAATTAGGATTCATTCGGTACTTTTTCTATGCAACCAAAACTGCATCCTTCTTTAAATTAATTCGATGTTGATGTAAATCTAGGTCTATGCCTTTCACCTGTGACTAATCCCAAGCAAAGACTGTTAGAGTATGATCAATGTCTACCCCTCATGATTGTATGCACATTTTGTAAGGCCCCCTTTATGAGGAGAAGCCAAGCGTGCATTACCCAATTGATGGGAATCCCAACTTGAATGTTGGATGAAGGTCATATTGGACCATGTAAGATATTATAAGGAAAGGGAGTTACCAGGGTCCCCAATTGTGGGGTCCGGGGCAGCGGTGAGCAGCCCCGGCTGGGGGGTCCAAGGGGGCCAGCGGGCCCCCTGGCTGGGGGGTCCCAGGGGGCCAGCGGGCCCCCTGGTGGGGGTCTGGGGGCAGCGCCCCCGGCGCGACGGTAAAGGGAATATTCCATGGAATATTCCTTGTCGGAGTCAGAAATCATTTATATTTGTTAGGTCGGTTCAACCAGTCTAAGTGTATGGCAATTACGCGGGCAGTGGCCGCCCACGCTCTACCGCCCATGTATAGCCGTCCATGGCAGGCCACCCATGATCCTATATATACATGACTTCTGCACTACCTAAGACATTGAGTTGAGCCAGCATACCTCTACCTTGTATCTCCCTATCTAGAGTTGTCTAGATCACCATTTAAGCTCTACCTTGAGAGCGCACGGGTGGACAACGCCATCATCTTTGTACTTGCTGCTAGTAGAAAATTGTTGAGATTCTCCTATATCTGTTATCTTCTCTGCTATTGCTCCTGTGTTATATTGCGTAACTATTGTCTTACAAAGACATCAACATATTCCTTCAACAAACAAATCAGATCTTCCAAGAATTGGCCTTCTAATTCTTTGCTTACTCTGACCATCTTAGGTTCAACATCAGTTCCCAAATTAACTTCTTGAAGTTCATCTTCCTTTACTCTACCTCAGCTTGCATATTTTTGTTCATATATTTTCTCAGCTAGATTAATTACCTCCTTTTCTTTTTGCTTCAACTTCTACTGAGTCGAAATTTCTAGATTTTTCTCAAACATCTGTCTAAGTTGTGTACCTTCCAATGTGTCTCCTATAGTTGGTTCACTTTTATTCTCTGCCTTCAAAAATTCCTCCTCATCATCGTCTTCAATCTCATCTGCTAAACTAATGGTCTGAGACATCAGTGGTTTTTCTCTTATCGATTGACCAAAACATGGATTGAACAAACTCCGATTGAGCAACATTCCGATTATGGGATCTCTTGTATCATCTCTAGCTGAGTTATCTATGCCTACAGTCCTGGGTTGTGGGACTTCTTGTATCAGCTACATTCTGTACTATTTTCCCTATGTGGGTATTCTTGTAATCAGAAGTATATTTTGAAGATCTTGTCTCTTGTAGTCAGAGAGCAAAATCTAGTGCTCCCCTGACATTTTGGCAAGACTCACTTCTGTCCAAGACCAATCATCATGGAGAATGCTTATGAACAGATTGAAGCATCACTTCAGAATCTCCAACAACAAGTCGAAGACCTAACTCATCGATAGACACAAGTCGAGATGGGACATTCAATGCATGTAGGTGCACTCCTCCAAGAATTACAAGAACGAATCGGGAGTCTTCAGACAAATCAAGGGAGTATGCAAGTAAATCAATAACCTAGTACATCCTTCATGAGGGAACCCAAGATCTGCATGCCAGAAAAGTTTGATGGTGATCGCACAAAGTTCTGGGGATTCTTGCAACTAGTCAAATTATACATCCGTATGCAGCGTGATAGATACCGTGATGATGCATCCAAGGTCGATTTTATTGGAACCTTGCTCTATAGTCAAGCATTATCATGGTTTGCCCCAATCTTGGAGAAGGATATGGCTGTACCTCATGACTATGAGGGGTTTCTTGGAGAGCTCATCACCACATTTGGAGATGCAGACATGAGTCGGATGGCAAAAACAAAACTTCGGAAGCTATGTCAAGGTAACCTCCCTGCCTCTACCTATGCATCAGAATTTAGCCAGTTGATATGTGACCTCACTTGGCATGAAGATTATTTCATAAGCCAATTTAGATGGGGCTTAAGAGATGATGTGAAGGACCTTCTACTCATGATGCCAGAGGTGAAGACATTGAATGAATACATCAACCAAGCTATTCAATGTGATAATCACCTTTTTGAAAGCAAACAAGAAAAACAAGTAGAAGGAAGACCTCACCAATGGAAACCCTTCCAGCCCACTCCTAGAGATGATTCTATGCCTGAACCTATGCAGATAGACATAACTAGGTTCCAGCCTCTAACACCACAAGAGAAACAAAGAAGGAGGGATAACAAGTTATGCATGTATTGTGGAAACCCTGGCCATATTGGAGTTAATTGTCCCAACAAGAGAACGAACTCCAAAGTCACAGCCACCCTTGTAGTGCAGGGAAACGTGGAATTCCAGTTGTAAAAGAGACCGTACAGCCAGACCATGATATAAGAAAGGGTCTCATAATTCTAGCCACACCTGTAGAAACATTTCTTGCCCCTATCAAGTTAATTATGTCTAAGAAGACCCTTTCCCTTACAACTCTGGTAGATTTAGGAGCCCCCTCATGTTTCATTGATGAGGGACTCATTAAGAAACATGGAATTCCAGTACTTCGGAAGAACAAACCAGTAGTAGCTGAAGTAGTAGATGGAGGGCCTCTAGCATTGGGGAATATAACCATGGAAACCATACCACTAAGAGTACACCTTGGTGACAATGATTCACACATATGTCTCAATGTAATATCGACTCCAGTAAACATGGTTATCATCGGAATGTTGTGGTTAAAGAAACATAATCCATAAATTAATGGGGAGAAAAATAAAATCACCTATCGAGATATCCAAAAGAACCCAAAATATGTTGGAGCCAAAGCCTTCATACATGCAGTAAGGAAGGAACCGACGTATATGATCTACGCCATACCAACTCAAGAGCCCAAGAAAGATGATTCAATGAAGCTACCTGACCAATACCAAGGGTTTGAATATGTCTTTGAAAAAAAGAATGCAGATATGCTTCTAGAGCATAGACCTTATGATTGTGCCATAGAATTTCAAGAGGGAGCACAACCACCCCTCGGGCCAATCTATAGACTATCCCCAGAGGAACTTACAGAATTACGTAAGAATATTGATGACAATCTAGCCAAGGGGTTTATCAAACACTCGAAGTCTCCTACAAGAGCCCCTATCCTATTTGTAAAGAAGGATGGAACTCTTCGAATGTGTGTGGACTATTGTGGTTTGAATAAAGTCACAAGAAAGAACAAATATCCTCTACCACTTATATTAGAGCTATTGGAACACCTCAGAAAATCAAAGTTCTTCACTAAGATTGACCTTCGAGGAGCATACAATCTTGTCAAGATCAAAGAAGGAGATGAATGGAAGATAGCATTCCGAACAAGGTATGGACACTTTGAATATGTAGTTATGCCATTTAGTCTCACAAATGCTCCAGCAGTCTTTCAACATATGATGAGCGATATCTTGTGAGAGTATTTAGATGATTTGTAGTAATATATCTTGATGATATCTTGATATTCTCAAAAAATCTAGAAGATCATGAATGTCATGTAAAGAGAGTCCTAGAGAAACTAAGAGAAAAAGGGTTATATGAAAAATTGGAGAAGTGCTATTTCCATAAAAAAGAAATGGATTTTTTAGGGTACATTGTATCAAAGAAAGGAATCTTTATGGACCCTAAGAAGATCAAGACAATCCTTGATTGGTAACCACCTTCGTGTGTTCGAGATGTACAATGTTTTCTAGGGTTTGCCAATTTTTATAGGATATTCATTAGAGATTACTCCAAGATTGTGACACCTCTTACCAAGATTACAGAAAATAGAAAATTTTAATGGATCCAAGAAGCAGAAAAAGCCTTTCAGACCTTGAAATCAGCATTCACTATTGCCCCAATTCTAGTTCATCATGATTCGAGCAAACTCTTCTTCCTAGAAACAGATGCATCAGACTTTGCCCTAGGGGCCATTCTATCCCAATATGGAGATGATGGACACCTACATCTAGTTGCATATCATTCAAGGAAATTTTCCCCTCTAGAAATTAATTATGAAATCCATGATAAATAACTTCTTTCCATAGTAGACGTGTTTGATACATGGCATCACCATCTAGAAGGAGAAGCTCACAAAGTTACTGTGTAACTATCCAGATTTGACTTTGTCATCACATGTTGTCTAGGACGTCAACAATGTCGATGTCGTGTCCAAAATATCTTACCTTGCACCAAAGAAGGGTGAAGAGGCCTTTGATCAACAAGAGAGTGTATTACTCAAGCCTGAGCATCTCTAGTTAGCAGCTATCTCTTCAAGCCATCATGAGGATTCAGCTTTGAATCATTTGATCCGTGAGAATCTACCATAGGATGAATTGTTTTGTAACGTTAAGCAGAAAGCTCAAGAAGGAAAATTCCAAGAAGTAAACGAATTTTAGAAAAAGGATGCATTACAACTCTATAAGAACCTATTATATGTCCCTTCAAGAAAGCCTAGGATCCAAGTACTTCAACAACGCCATGACAACCTTGCAGCAGGACATTTTGGAGTGAATAAAACAATAGAACTCATATCAAGGGACTTTTGATGGCCTCAGAGGTGGAAGGAAGTCAAAGAATATATCTGAACCTGTGATACTTGCAATAGATCTAAGGTACCCCGACATAAACCTCATGGCCTCTTGCAACCTCTACCTATTCCAGAAAGGCCATGGGCTTCATTGTCTATGGATTTCATCACAGATCTACCAAATTCAAATAAGTATAATGTCATTCTTGTTATTGTGGATAGATTTACAAAGATGGCATACTTCATTCCAACTACCAAGGCAATCACAGGTTCAACCACTGCTAGACTTTTTCTCAGGTACATATTTAGGCTTCATGGATTGCTTGATGATATTGTCAATGATCAAGGTCCACAGTTCATATCCAGATTTTGGAACATTCTTTGCAAGCTCCTTGGTGTTCAAGTTAAACTATCTATAGTAAATCGTCCACAAACTGATGGACAAACACGACGAGTGAATCAAGTCCTAGAGCAATATCTCCGTTGCACTAGCAACTATCATCAAAATGATTGGTTTGAGCTTTTACCCTTCACAGAGTTTGCTTATAACAATAATGTTCATGCATCTACTAAGTAGACTCCCTTCTTTGCAAATTATGGACAACATCCAAGGATGGATATACAACTCTCAAATCATGTCAAGAACCCAACTGCTAGAGACAAGGCCCAGTACCTGATGGACATTCACAGAGAACTCAAGGAAGAGATCCGTAAAGCTCAAGAACAATATAAGTACTATGCAGATCAACATCGTGTTCAGAATCCATCATATCAAATAGGGGATAAATTATGGTTACTCAGAAGCAATTTGCAAACTTCAAGGTCTTGTGCAAAGTTAGATCATCAAAGATTGGTCCATTCACCATCTTGGCCAAGATTTATCCAGTCACCTTCAAGCTCCAGCTACCAAGTACCATGAGAATACATCCAGTTTTCCATGTATCCATGTTGGAACAATATCAGATTTCACCATTGAGGGGGGAGAGAACTAGTCCTTCACCACCTATCAAGATTGATGATCATGAAGAATTTTAAGTCGAGCCTGTCCTAGATTCAAGAATATCATGAGGAAGATTGGAGTACCTTATTCATTGGAAAGGGTATGACATCAGTGATCGTACTTGGGAACCTATAGAAAACCTTCATAGAGCACCAATCGAGGTTCAAGAGTTTCATAAGAGAAATCCAATGAAGCTAAGACCAGAGAACATGACCGCTCCTTGTGGAACTCGTCGCTTGAGGGGGAGGTGATGTCATGGACAAAGGAAACCATCTAAACCTTAGATTCCATGTGAATCCTATATCTCATGATTGGTTCAGAATTAGGAGAAACTAATGCTTCCAATGCATCTGGAATGTGTCAAAACCCTAAGATTGATTGTCTATTTGCTGAATTCTAACAACAAGAGGTCATGTTCGATTTGCTGACATCATTGATGACATCATCAGTTCGTAACCGCCCTTGAGAACCACCCTTGAAATCCTATATAAGGAGGCTTGGGCCACATTCATTCTCAGTCTTGTCAATACCAGTCTTGGGAGCTCAAGGAGTCGTGACCACCAAACCAACATTTACCTAAAGGAAAAAAAGTAATTAGTATCGAGTGGATATTTCAACTTAGAAGAAAAGATGATGGCACTATTGATAGGTATAAAGCAAGGTTAGCTATCAAAGATTATGCACAAAAAAAAACATATAGGCTATGATGAAATTTTTGCCCCTACCTCTAGAATGATCATTATCAGGAGTTTACTTTCTTTAGTTACATTTCTATTGGAGTTTGAGGTCTACGGAAGCACGCGACCAACACAAGGAAGAAGAAGAAGCTAGCACTAGATTGTGCTCTCTAACTACAATAGATAAGATCTCGAAAATATACTTCTGATTACAAGAATGCCCACGTAGGGAAAATAGTACAGGAATATGTAGCTGATACAAGAAGTCCCACAACCCGGGACCATAGGTATAGATAACTCAGCTAGAGATGATACAGGAGATCCCACAACTTGAGATCGTAAGTATGGAAAAAGATCTCTAGATTACAAGAACTCCCTTATGGGAGATGAACTAGATACAAGAAAGAAATCGACAAGATCTCATACTACGAAATTACAAGAGGACAAGCTAGATGTCCAGGATACAAGACTAGACAAGATTGGAACAAGGAACAAGACAAGAACAGGAACTGGAACTTGGAGAGTACTTACATCAAAATAGAGACAAAAGAAAATAGAGACAACATGAAGAATAGACAACACATAGAGATGTGAAAGGATCAAAGATCTAGATATAATTACATTACATGATGAAATACATGAACATATAAGATAGCATATAGAGTATGAAAGAATAACAATATGTCCATAATGCTGAAGGGGGAAGTATCTCAACCCCTAAGCAACGATGAAGCGCGAATGACCTCCACAGGTATCCTTCTTTGACCTCTGCACACCAAAAATGCTCTTACTCACAGCTTATGCAGAGAACTCCAGTGAGCTTTTGTAGACCTGTAGTAGACACCAAGGGCTTTCCAGCAAAACAAATTTCACTTGAAATGGATGCTTACACAAAGAGAAACAATGTCTACAACATGAGGTAGTTCAATGCTCACAACTGCTAGTCAAGCAGAGACCTCACTTCACTCCAGCAAACTTTTCTTAGAGATTATACAGAGAATGAATCTCAAACTTAAGTCAACTTTAGACCACTCTAATAGCTACCCAATGACACCAAAATCATAGCAAATGGATACATAGAGAAGGAGAACCAGCCCTTACAACAGAGAGCAAAATATTTCCAACAGAGCCTACACAAAGAGAGAGATATCAATCACACAACTTCACTAAAATGAATGTTGCTCCCAGCTTACTCAGAGAATGCTCCAGAGAATTGGTAAGCATAAAATAGACTCTTATAGCTATCCAATGAGACAAGAATTACATCAAATCGATACCATATGAGGGAGAACCAATGCTAACAACTCAGGGGTAGAGAGTTGCAACACTGCCTGCGTACACACATAGATATGCCTACTAAAAGAAAACAAACAAGCAAGCAAGGGGGTTGCTTAAGCAAGGGGCTTGCTTATCACAACTCCAGCACTTAGTGCTCACTTTACATGAGCTAAAACTCCAAGAAGATGGCCCAAAAGAAGTCGGGATACATGCTCCTTTTATAGTGAGAGGTGTGCCCCTAAAATCTAGGAACTACCTTTCCAAATCAGCCTCCTAACTTGGAGGAATTAGTTGAGATGACTTGGGGAGTGGTTGAGTGACTTTTCTTGATGGAATCTCGTGGCTTTTGGCTTCCTTTGATTGCTCCACATGTCCATAAAAGATTCCCCACGAATTTTTTAGCTTGAAGCTTGACTTTTAACACTCCCCCTCAAGCTTCAATTCTTCATCCTCATCCAAGCTCCTTCATGTTGATGCATTGCTTGAATTTTGAAATCTTCATCCCATCCAAAGCCTTTGTAAACATGTCCGCAACTTGGTCCTTGGTACCAATATGATGTACTGAAACTTCCTTGGATATCACCTTTTCCCTTATGAAGTGATAGTGCACTTCAATATGCTTGGTTCTAGCATGATAGACAGGGTTCGATGCTAGATGAATGCTACTCATGTTGTCACAAAAAATTGGATATGTGTCAACCTGCAAATTAAGCTCCATAAATAACTTCTTAATCCACATTAGCTCACATGTGACTTGAGCCAAAGCTCTATACTCAGCCTCGGTGGAAGATAATGCCATCGTGGGTTGCTTCTTTGAAATTCATGAGATGATCTTGCTACCTAGCATGACTAGGTAACCACTTGTACTCCTTCTATCTTCCTTCGAACCGGCCCAATCGGCATCGGAATAAGCTTTGACCTGCATATCATCATCAAATGAGTAGAACAATCCTTCATTTATAGTGGCTTTGAGATATCGCAACATTCTTCTTGCAGCTTGCAAGTGTGTAGTCCTTGGACTATGCATAAATTGTGATAACACTCCAACTCCATATGCTATGTCGGGCCTGGTTATTGTGGCATAATTGAAAGAGCCTACAATAGATCGATACAAAGTTACATCCTCTAATGGCTCTCCATCAATGGAGCTTAGCTTTACATTAACTTCCATGGGATTTGAAATAGGCTTGCAATGTAGCATCCCAAACCTCTCAAGTAGGTCTAGAATATACTTCCTTTGTATGAGCATAATACCTTCTTCTTTGTATACAACTTCAATGCCAAGAAAATACCTAAGATCTCCAAGATCAGAGATCCTAAACTCCTTTCCAAGCTTTGCCTTGATCTCCTCAATGCCCTTTGTATCATTACCTGTAATGATAAGATCATCTACATACACACACATGTAGACCACAAGTTCTCCTCTTTGTTTGATGAAGAGAGATGGATCCGCCTTGCATTGATTGTAACCACATTTGATCAAATAGTCCACCAATCTTTGGTTCCAAGCCCTTGGAGCTTGCTTTAGGCCATAAAGTGCCTTCTTCAACCTACAAACATGATGTGGAAACTCTTTATGAACAAAACCTAGTGGTTGCTCCATGTATACCTCTTCTTCCAAGTCTCCATTGAGAAAGGCATTCTTGATATCCAATTGGAAGAGCTTCCATCCTTTGTTAGCAGCCATTGCAATGAGTGTCCTAATGGTGCTCATCTTTGCCACGGGGCTGAATGTCTCTTCAAAGTCCACTCCATAGGTTTGTGCAAAACCCTTGGCCACCAATCTTGCTTTGAACCTAGAAATAGATCCATCTGAATTCCTCTTTACTTTATACACCCACTTATTACCTATTACCTTCATGTTCTCCTTCTTGGGCACTAGAGTCCATGTTTGATTTTCCTCAAGTGCGTCGATCTCTTCTTGCATTGCCTCTTTCCATTCGGTGTACCTGCTTGCATCTTCATAGCAATCGGGCTCATGATCTTCTACTACTTTGTTCATATATGCATAATGTGTTGCCATGTATGAATCATAAGTAAACCTTTGAGTTGGATACTTAACTCTAGAAGACTTCCTTTCTTCACCTTTTGGAGGAATAAACCTCCTTTGCCTTGGGAACTTGATCTCTTTCTTTGACGTGGCTTCTTTCTCCATCATGTGTCCTTCATCATCTTCAACTTCATTACCTTCTTCATCCAACTCCACCAATGTTGCTTTGCCTTTGTTGATTGATTGTGCTTCATAGCTTGATGAAGATCTCCCCCTCCATGGTGAGTTCATTCTTGAACTATCTTCATTGATGGAACACCTTGGGCCGCTTAGCTCTAGGTCGATTTGTTCTTCATCATGTCCATGCTTTTCTTCTTCATAGTCCTGCATACAATCATACTTCTTATACCAAGGGAGTAGCTCATCAAATGCTACATCCCTTGATATCCTCAAGTCCTTTGTGTTTGGGTTGAAGCACCTGTAACCTTTATGATCATTTGAATATCCTAGAAACACACACTTTTCTGCCTTTGGTTGTAGCTTGTGCCTCAATTCACTTGGCACATGTACATAACAAGTACATCCAAATATCTTCAAGTGGGAAAGATCAGGTTTCTTACCATAATAGGCTTGATATGGTGTCAAGCCATGGATCCCTGAGGTAGGAGCCCTATTCATTAGATACACGGCGGTATTTGCTGCATCACTCCAAAACATGTTAGGTACATTCATCTCATTAAGCATTGCTCTAGCGATCTCGGCAATGTATCTATTCTTTCTCTCTGCTACTCCATTTTGTGGGGGTGTGTACCTGCATGTTACTTGCCTCTTGATGCCTTGATCCATTAAAAAATCAGAAAACTCATTTGAGAAATATTCTCCCCCTCCATCGGACCTTAGCTTCTTGATATATGTACCTGTTTCCTTCTCTACCATTGCCTTGAATGCTTTGAAACATGTAAACACATCTGATTTGTTTTTTATGAAATAAACCCAAACCATCCTTGTGCAATCATCTATAAAAGTGACAAAGTACTTGTTACCTCCAATGGATTGCTCTTTCGTTGGCCCCCACACATCTGTATGTATCAACTCCAATGGATGTTGGCTTATGTAGCCACTCTTCTTGAATGGAAGTCTCGCTTGCTTCCCTAGTTGACAAGATTCACATAAATGCTTCATACCTTGTCCTTGGAAGTTGGGAAGACCTTCAACCAGCCTCTTGAATTGCATTTCCTTCATTCTTTGTATGTTGATGTGACCTATCCTCTTGTGCCACAAGTCCAACTCCGAAATCCTCTTGTTTCCATATGTGAAGTAGACATGTTGAGTAGAATGAGAATTTACCTCCAAAGTGAAGAGTATCCCTTGCTTCTTTCCTCTTGCTATGACCTTGTAACCTTGCTTAGGGTTCTCCACAAAGCATCCACCTTTGTTGAACCTTACTTGATAGCCTCTTTCAACCATTTGCCCAAAGGACACCAAGTTCTTTGTGATGGTAGGTACATGCAAGACATCCTTGAGACATCTTCCTTCCTCCTTGTCATCCAAAGCTACATCTCCAACATGGGAGATCTCATGGGCTGTATCATCACCTGTTTCTACATGTCCTTTACCTTTGGGAACATGTAGATTAGTAAACCAAGAAGCATTGCAACTCATATGGTTGCTACATCCACTATCAATATACCAAGTGTTATCTACTTTGCTTGAATTCCCATTCATGTGCATCATCAAGAGATTGTCATTTTCTGAACTTGTAGAAGCATAATTACCTTGGCCTTTGTATGAAGAACCTTGATTATAGTTCCTTTGGTTTCCTCCTTGGTAGCAATCTCTAGCATAGTGGCCAAACTTGCCACATATGTAACATCCTTCGCCATCTTGATTCCTGTTTTGTTGATGTCGTCCTCCTCTTCCTCTTGATCTTCCTCTCCCTCTTTGTGATGAGGTGCCTTGGTCATGTCCTTGATTTCTTGAGTGGCCTTGCCTTCCTCCAAACCTTCCTTTGCCCCTTCCTTGTCCTTGTCTTCCTTTGCCCTTTGATTACCTGCATAGAAAACTTGTGCATCTTTGCTTTTAGTTGAACTTCCACCTATGTTCATTTCTTCGGTGACCATGAGAGCAACCAATTGCTCAAAATCGGGAAGATTATCCCTTACATAAACTGAAGTGGTAAAGGGTTTCCACTTCTCATCATCTCTCAAACCATTGAGAGTATAAGCCACAAGATCGTCATCGTCTACGTGGCTTCCAATGGATCCCAATGCATCTGATAACTCCTTGACCTTAAGTATGTAGTCATTTATGCTACTCCCTGAGCTCTTCCTAAGGTTGTTGAGCTCATTCTTGAGTTGGATCTTCCTTGCTTTGGTGCTTGTTGAATAAAGCCTTTCAAGTGTCTCCCATACCTTCATGCTTGAATCGAGGTCTTGGATATGGCCGATCATGCTATTGCTAATGTGTTGGAAAGAATAAAGATAACCCTCTTGTCTCTTTCATTCCATTCCCTAAAGGCCCTTCTCTGGTCATTGGTTGATTCTCATCCAACCTAGGTCTTGGTTCACTTCCACTAATCAACCCCCAAAGGCCCTTGCCCATAAGATAGTTGGAGACCCTAAATCTCCATGGTTGATAGTTACCTTTGTCTAGCTTTTCAATTTGAGTGTTGAAGTCTCCCATATCTAGTCTTTGATACTTGACCTAGCCCTTGGCTAATGCTCCAATGTGTGTAAAATGAAAATGAGGCTCTGAGGTTACCTCAATCCAAAGCTTTCCTTAGATGGACACCTTGTGCTCTTGCAAATTTGAGTAGAATAGCTCCCCCTTGATGTGAGCTACCTCCAAGAAGCTTTTGTTGATGCAACTCTTCAACCACCAACTCCAAGAGGTCTTCTTGCTTGTATGTGATACCTCCAAGATGCTCAAATGCTCTGATACCACTGAAGGGGGAAGTATCTCAACCCCTAAGCAACGATGAAGCGCGAATGACCTCCACAAGTATCCTTCTTTGACCTCTGCACACCAAAAATGCTCTTACTCAGAGCTTATGCAGAGAACTCCAGTGAGCTTTTGTAGACCTGTAGTAGACACCAAGGGCTTTCCAACAAAACAAATTTCACTTGAAATGGATGCTTACACAAAGAGAAACAATGTCTACAACATGAGCTAGTTGAATGCTCACAACTGCTAGTCAAACAGAGACCTCACTTCACTCCAGCAAACTTTTCTCAGAGATTACACAGAGAATGAATCTCAAACTTGAGTCAACTTTAGACCACTCTAATAGCTACCCAATGACACCAAAATCATAGCAAATGGATACATAGAGAAGGAGAACCAGCCCTTACAACAGAGAGCAAAATATTTCCAACAGAGCCTACACAAAGAGAGAGATATCAATCACACAACTTCACTAAAATGAATGTTGCTCCCAGCTTACTCAGAGAATGCTCCAGAGAATTGGTAAGCATAAAATAGACTCTTATAGCTATCCAATGAGACAAGAATTACATCAAATGGATACCATATGAGGGAGAACCAATGCTAACAACTCAGGGGTAGAGAGTTGCAACACTGCCTGCGCACACACATAGATATGCCTACTAAAAGAAAACAAACAAGCAAGCAAGGGGGTTGCTTAAGCAAGGGGCTTGCTTATCACAACTCCAGCACTTAGTGCTCACTTTACATGAGCTAAAACTCCAAGAAGATGGCCCAAAAGAAGTCGGGATACATGCTCCTTTTATAGTGAGAGGTGTGCCCCTAAAATCTAGGAACTACCTTTCCAAATCAGCCTCCTAACTTGGAGGAATTAGTTGAGATGACTTGGGGAGTGGTTGAGTGACTTTTCTTGATGGAATCTCGTGGCTTTTGGCTTCCTTTGATTGCTCCACATGTCCATAAAAGATTCCCCATGAATTTTTTAGCTTGAAGCTTGACTTTTAACAAATGCCACAGTCTCCAAAGCTTCTCAATCTTCAAAGTTGAAGATGATCTTCTCCAAATAGATAAGATCCATCTTTCCCACACCTTGTAGATGATGAAAAAAATAAAATTTCACCTCTCCAAGTAGATGAGAACACCTTGTCCAAGCTCTAGCCCTTAAGGATCTACAAAAACTAATAGTAACAAGTTCCCAATATGTGTTCTTTATATAGATTTATCATATCTTGCTTTTTAAGTAACAAAAAAGCAAAAAAATTTCCTTCCCTAAATCTCGGCAAAATTTTTGCCGTGATTTACAAGAAGGCCTTTTTTTATAAAACTCTAATTATTTTTAAGTGGAACGTGGACTAATAAAATCCTTTAAATCAAAATAACTTCTTTTCATATGCTTTAGATATATGTCAAACTTGCTTTTTTGTGATTTTCACACATCAATCTAAAATTAGGGTTTAACTTTCAATGTAGCTCAGTTTCCCAAATACTCAAGTGTTATATACCATTGGATAGATATGAATGAGTACTATC
This sequence comes from Ceratopteris richardii, assembly GCA_020310875.1. Taxonomy (NCBI): domain Eukaryota; kingdom Viridiplantae; phylum Streptophyta; class Polypodiopsida; order Polypodiales; family Pteridaceae; genus Ceratopteris; species Ceratopteris richardii. The sequence continues at coordinate 77,785,699 of CM035406.1, read as the reverse complement.
ACATTATGTCATAAATATTTTTTACCACAAATTTTTACCATTCTTTTTAACCATCAAACTTTATGACTTAAACCTAGTGGAAGGTTGTGCTTTTTCTAATAGTAACTCAAAAAGATTTCAAGCTTGATTCATATAAATATTTCTTTTCTCTTGCATTGATTTCTTGCACACATAATTTTATAATGTTTCTTGAACACGTAGGATTCATTTTCAATTGAAGTAAGATCCAAAATGTTATGAATCTCAAAACCTTTTGCATAGCTTACTTGATTTACATAATCTTTCTAACTTCTTGTTCTAACTAGTGCAATCTCTTTTTATTCTTGAATTCTAGAAGATTTTCCAATTTTTTGAATCGGTTCTTCTTCTAGAGGCTAATAAGAAATGGAGATGGTGAAAATTGTGGAAGTGGTGGCTAATAAAATCCAGCTTGATTTGTAGAAGGTTATTGAAGCTGAGCACCTCCCTTGTATGGATGAATGTAAGGATCCAAATTTTGCTCAAAAAATGCATAATTATTTGACTTTATAAAATTTACAATTTTTAAATTTTTGTCATAAATATGATTTTCAACAATGTAAGCATTGCATAAGGGCAAGACTTTATGTGTTTCTAGAACGTAGAACTTGTAACCTTTTCTTTTGACACAATAACCAACAAAAAAAACTTTGATAGCTTTTCATCGAGCTTATCCCAATCCTTCTTCTCTATGTAAATATAAGATGGAGATCCAAAAAATTTGAAGTAGTTCATATTAGGTTTCTTACCATAAGAAACTTCATAAGGTGTGGTAATCTTTAAAGTTTTTGTAGAATCTCTGTTGAGAATACGGTTAGTTGTATGAATAGCATTAAACCAAAACTTAGGTGAAAGCTTCTTTGAGGATAACACACTACATGCCATTCAACAAGTGTAAGATTCATTCTCTCTTCAGTACCATTCGGCTCTTAAGTATGCGCAATAGTGAGTTGATGAGTAGTATCCTTGTCTTTTAACTATGATTTGAATTCATTAGACACGTATTGTCCACTTCTATCACTTATCAAAATCTGAATTTTACTTTGACTTCCATTTTCAACAACCTATGATCATGTAGGAGTTCGCTCTCATAGGTCCATTCACACTGAGTGAATAATCTATAACTTTTTAGTGGTTGAAATATTTCCATGTTTCTCGAATAGTAATTTATGTAACTCTCTTTTCCGAGCATTCTTTCAACAAATCCGCATGATCTAGTAAGGCAAAGTAGGCAAGCTTTTGACCACAGCTTTGTCTTTCATATATTTGAGAACTATATAACTAATATGAGCAAATCTTCCATGCCAAAGCTTCATATGATCCTCTGAAGATGTAGACTACCTAGAAAGATTAGCATGTCTGATTTTTTTTTAATACAAGCATTCCGCTTCTATTGTGACCTTGTAATAGACAATGTTCTTTATTAGGTATAAAGATCTATCATGAATCCTTCTTAAAAGCTACTTTATAACCTTTTGTTAGAAATGTGAGATAGAAAGAAATTCCTTCTTGATCTTTGGTGCATACAAAACATTAGAAATAGCAAAAATACCTCTTCCTCTTGATTTAATTGTGACTTATCCCACACCAATGATATGCAAATCATCACCATATGCAATGGTAGCTCTTCTACCCGTAGTATTAGTGAGGGATGTAAATACCTTCTTGGAATTTTTCATATGATTAGTAGCTCCAAAATAAAAAAATCAAGGACTCCTTGATACTGCATTGAATGTTTCTTGATAAAAAGAAACTTCTTCTAAGCTAACACATGCAGAAGTATCTTCTTCAGAAGAACTTTTACCTTTTGATACCTCTTTAACATTGTTATCTAAAGTTATTTTCTTTTCATTAAAAAATCATTATCTGCATTTTGTTATCTGATGACATGGTTGCTTGTAGTCATGGCATATTCCCTTTGTAGATGTAGATATGGATGCAATAGGTCTATCCTTAGGTGTAGATATAGAGATAGAAAAGATATGATTGAAGATTTGGAAGAAGATGACTTACTTTCCTTCTTTGAGTGTTGAGTTTCCTTCTTCTTCTTAATCTCCTTCTTCTTCTCCTTGCCTTTGGATAATGAAACCATACCCTCATCATTCTCATCCATACTCTTCTATTGATCTTCATCTTGAAATAATAGGAACTACAACTCTTGAAAAATAATTTCTTTATCTCTTATAGAGAGAGAAAGAGAAGTAAAAAAATATGTAGATGGGAGTGAATTGATAAAAGTATTTACCATCTCTTCATCGTAAATGAAATTCCAATATTGAGAAGTTGATCGTAAACGTATTTATGCTTCATAATATGTGATTGAAGTCACTCACCAACCTTCATACATGTGTTTGTTGATTGCCTCTTTAAATGAACCTTCCTAGCAAATGAACCTTCCTTGTCATGCTTTGATAGAGATTCTCCAACTCCAACCAAGCATGACAACAGGTTGCATGACCTGATTTGAGAAATAATATGATGCTTCACCCTCATAACTATAAGAGAGATTTTTTGTGCATCTTTTGAATCCCATCTGGGTTGCTTTTTAGAAGGTGGTATTTGCTTCCCTTTGTCTGTCGATGATGAGAGACCTTCTTCTTCTTCTTCCTCCATATTTTTCTTAGTAAAAATTGGAGGATTTGTTTTCTTGGAAAAAGATCCAACATCCTCAACTAATTGTCTTGGATTTTACCATTAATAATATTTTGCATGTCCTTGGAAACTATTGATTCTCATCAAACTCCACATAGAATAGTTCTACATGCCATCAAGTTTGTCTTCTTGTTCCAATCTATTTCTATAATCACTAAGAATCAGATATGTATAAGCAATAAGCTCTGATACCAAATGTTGGAAGTGAGGTAAGCTCAATATATAAATTACACGAACTATGTAGAGATACACACCTTGAACCAAGTAGGATAGATGAACAACAATAAAAATAGATAAGGGATGCATGAAATGAACGAGTAGTAAAGAAAGTGACTTGATGAAAGAATAACTATACAATGTGTGTAGTATACAAAGTTTGATAAATGGTTTAATATAGAATGGATCTAAGTACATAAAATGGAGAGAAATGTGCCTAAGAGTTAAAGAGGTATGATTGTGTGCTAGAATCTAGAATATAATAAGCTCAATATGGAAAAATCATCTTGTGTGATGTGAGAAAATATCAAAATTTGCAATCCTAATAGAATTTAGGTTCTTCTCTGAAATAGTCAGCCACAAGATCTTCTCCTCTAGAGATTGTAGGCCAGAAGACTTGGTACAACAACAAGACTTGAAGGCAAAAAAAAACTATGCAGCAATTTTATTTAAAAATCAGCATGTACACACAGAAGTCTGTAAAGAATAAGTGGTCAGCAAAAAATATCCTCCAAAACAGATCCAAAGTCACCAAAATGAAGCACCTCAAACCCTAGAGAAATTGAGCATAATAATATGATATATTTGTGTGCCCCTTAACTCTTCCTATTGTTGATATATTTTGGTAGTGATGTTTGTGAACACACTTAGGACTATTGAGGCACTTATATCCCTCTTTAGGAGGTTTTTTTTGTGTCTTCTATATACACCTATAACCCTAATGGGTTCACTTGACTTTGTACATTCACTTGGTAATAAATTCAGTATCTTGTTGTGCGCCAAGCTTCTTCTTCTTCCTTGTGTTGTTGGTATGTTTCAACAAACCTCAAACTCCAACAATTGGTATCAAAGCATGTCGTCGCTTCATCTAGGGTATCGTCGATACCATTCGATCACAGTCTCAAAATCACATGAAAATTGACGATCATACTCGGGGAGATCAGGAGTACAAGCACCACACACACACACACATATATATATGTGTGTGTGTGTGTGCTGGTTTTCTAGTACAAGCACCTCAAAGTCAATTATAGGTTTAGCAAAGCTCAATAGGGGGTATTTGTTCAACTTTTTTAGATACAATCAATTTTTTGCATAAGAGTATTTAGTCAGTTGCCATGGCAAAAAGCAATGTTGTATTTTGCATATTGGTTGTTGAGAATAAGTTCGATAGTACTAATTATCTATTGTGGGGCTATCTAATGCATGAGGTATTGGTAGTAAAAGGGATGTGGAATATTATGAAAGGTGTTGGAAAATGTCCTACTACAGCGGCTAATATAGTTATTAAAGGTGATGCAGATGGCGCTTAATATTAGGATCTTCAACTTGTTGGTTGTGGTGCAATTTCTACTGCACCTACTATAGAGCAACTTTGTTTGGATGGCAAAGATGCTTAGGCACATGCATTGATAGCTTTGCCTGACAAATTTGCCATTATTCCTCACATTCACCCATGTAAGATAGCAAAGGATGGTAGCTTTATAATAGTCAATAAATGAGGCTTGTGTTGCTTACCTCTGAAAATAGTTGGAGAGTGAGCAAATAAATGAAGGAGATTCTATGGACATTTCTTTGACAAAGATCAAAGTTTTGAAGGAGGAGTTGATTTCTGCTAATGAAATCTTGCTAGATAGTTTTGTGTAGGATGTTCTTAATGCTCTTCCAAATTCTTTTATTCATATTAGAGTTTTGCTTCTACTCTTTAAAATCTAAGGAGTTAGTCTCTAATTTATTACAAAAAGATCAGTCTAGGCAAAACATATCAAGTATGTGTGTTGTAGATCAAGCTTTCTTAGCTCGTCACAAAGGCAAGGGTAAATAGATCTCATCTATTAGTAAGCTGGTTTGAAGCAAGCATCATGTGCTTGATATGAAAAGATGCATGCCTACTTGCTAGCACATGGTTTTGAGAATATCCAACTAAGAAAACTCTTTATGTTAAGCATGTAGATGATGTACGTTTATCATTGTTGTATATGTTGATGACATGCTGCTTATTGGTCCTAATGAGAAGCATATTGCTGATTTAAACCTAATTTACATGCATCTTTTGAGATGTCAGATTTGGGACATTTGCATCATTTTTTGAGAATTCAATTTATGCAAGTTCATGGGGGCATAGCAAATATATTGACATAATATTCAATATTTTGGCCTTGAAGATTGCAAACCTATTCCCACTCCCATGGAAACAATTTTATGATAGAGTCTTCATGATGCTAGAGATGCACTTGATGTTGTTCTTGTTGTTAGATGCTTGATTTACTTATGCATAATTGGGCCTAATATTTGGTTTGCTATCTCTTAGATGAGCAGACTCATGCATTGCTCAAGCCTCTAGCATTGGTAGGTGGATAAGCACATCTTTCCCTACTTGGTTGCTCCTACACCAACACTATCTACTTCATCATCTCCATATTTTCTTACACCACCTCTTGACATAAAAACTTATAAAGTTGGAGGACCCTTAAGAGCTTCAAAAGAAAGATAAAAAGAAGATGTTGCACTAGTATTCAAGAACCTACCAATATGGTTCTATGAGACCGTGAAAGATAGTGGGATAGAAAACTTTAAATCAAGTAGGACAAGATCTCAAACAAGGAAAGAGAAAGATCATGAGAATCAAGTAAATTATTCACAACATTTTGAGATTAATAATATTCCTACACGAAATTCAGTTGAAGATGAACCTACTAGTGTCAAACATGCATTACGAAGTCCTATTACGAAGAAATCAATGCAAGAGGTGATCGATTCTATACACTAGAATCAAGCATGGAAGATTTGGAAGTTACCAAAAGGTATGAAAGTAATTAGTGCCAAGTGGATCTTCAAGATCAAAAGGAAAGAACATGGTACCATTGAAAAGTATAAAGTTAGACTAGTAGTTAAATGTTATGCAAACAAAAGGTATTGACTATGATGAAACATTTGCATCTCCATCTAGAATGACCATAGTTAGAATAGTTCTTTCTCTTGCTACACTTTTATCTTGAATGTATACCAATTAGGTATCAATATAACTTTTCTTAATACTGATCTACATGAAGATGTCCACATTCAACGACCAGAAGGTCTTGAAGATCCAGGTAAAGAACATTTAGTATGCAAGCTTATCAAGAAATTTATGGTTTGAAGCAAGCACCAAGAGCATGGTACAAAAAGATATATTTGTACCTTTTATCTATTGGTTTTGAAAACTCTACAGTATCTTCTACCCTGTATGCTAAAGGAGAGAGAAAAAAAAAATTATCTTCATTATCTATGTTGATGACAAGGATTCCGATCTTAAATTCTTTAAGTCAGAACTTAAACATACATCTAATGTTGATTACCTTGGCATTTTACATTACTACTTAGGCATTAAATTGAATTCAACAATGATTGTGTCTATATGACACAACAGAATCACATTAAGAAATATTTCAAAAGGTTTGAAATGACAAATTGTAAATCTATATAGACACTTATGGATGTTAATGTTCTTTATGGGCAGATGAAGAGTTTAAGTTTTTAATGCTATTTTATATAGCCAAGCAGTTGGATGCTTGATATATGTATGTAATACATGTCCTAACATTCAGTTTTCAGTTTCTCAAGTATCAAGGTTCATACAGAAACCACTCAAATTTCATCAAAAACTAGTTAAGAGACTATTCAGATACTTGAAGGGAACTTTGAATTATGCAATGGTATTTCCAAAGTCACCACAATTTTTACTAAAAGGTTTTGGAGATTTTGATTGCCTTGTTTCATGGATTATTAAGAAACAACTAATAATAGCTACTTCATCAAGTGAAACAAAGTATAGGATTTCCTTTAGAGCTACACTTGAAGCAATATGGTTATAGAAAATTTTGAGTTATCTTGATGTTCATATTCATCCACCTACATATATATTTTCAGATAGTCAAAATGCTATTGCTATTGCAAAGAATAGTGCTCATCATGCTAGGACAAAGCATATTGAAATTCATTATTATTACATTCAAGAATGAACTATCTAAAAAGCACATTGAGCTAACTTATGTATCCACAAGTGAAAATGTAATATGCATATTTCCCAAAACATTATTCACACATAGACATCAAAAGTCATGCATATGTTTAAACCTTAAATCATTATGACATTGAGGGGAGGGAATTTTGGAAAATAATGTCACAATGCTCAAATTTTCCAAAAATTCCAACAACCCCTAATTTTGGGACTTAGTCAAAATTTGATCAAAGATGATAAAAAAACATTTATTGCACCATTGGAACATACTCATTGCGAGTTTTCAAATGGTATATAGAACCACCACTAGGAAAGAGAATTGTCAACCAAAATTAAAACCCTAATTTTTGCTTTTCATATGCTTTCCACACAAAGAACTTGCTTTTTAATATATTTGCAGTAGCTTTTCATGCTAATTTGTGGGCACTTCAAATCCTATATAAAGACGACCTAGCAAGAATCCTAAATCATCAATTCTTGAAGCACTCAAGGCATAAGCTATAGGTATTTCACCAAGGATACATCCTATTTTATTGATTGAGGTCACTGATGTGGTTAATTCGCTTTGATACCACTTGTTATGGTCGATGCGGCAAAGGCCCGAACCTTGTCAAGCCTGCAGAATTTGTTCCGTCACCGAAAAGATGCTAAGCTAGAGCGATATTAGAACACCTCCATAATCAACAGTAGCTTAGAAAGGTTACTGCTACTCAACATATAAGACTGCGCTTTGAAATTACTGGAAAAATTCCATTGGAACTTCACCGGACTGCTACTGGACTGTCACTAGAATTATATCGGAATCTTACCGGAATCAACTCCTATTCTGTTTGTAATTACTTCAAGTGAGTATACAAGAAGTTGTTGGAGATAGACGTCTGCGGAAGCACGTGAACAGCACAAGGAAGAAGAAGAAGCTTGGAGCACAAACACACAATACTGAATGTATTACTAGAGAATGTACAAAGATAAGTAGCCCATTAGGGCAATAGGCGTATATACAAGCCGGGGGAAAAAAACCTCCTAAAGAGGGAAAAAAGTGCCCCGGTGGTCCTAGAGTGTTCACACACATCACTACCTAAATATATCAACAAATCCCCCCTGGGAGTGATGCGGTGAACAAGGAGCTGACACTCATGTATAATGAAGTGCCAACCTATGTGGAAATCACTCCACAAAAGGAAGTAAGCCCAAAGCTTTGCGGAAAGCTTCAAACTTCTCCCTAGGCAGAGCCTTCGTGAAAAGGTATGCAATGTTCTCCTACGTGGGCACATATGCCAAGCTGATCTCCCCAGCAGAGAACCTCTTCCTGACATAGTGATAATGCACCTCAATGTGCTTAGTGCGAGCATGGAACACAGGGTTCCTCGCAACTGCCAATGCGCTCTAACTGTCAGTGAAGATGGTGGTGGCAGAAGACTGGCCAACACCCAAATCAGCCATAAGGCGTCTGAGCCACACACACTCAACAGTCGCTGTGAAAGCTGCCCGATACTCAGCCTCACAACTGGAAGTGGCCACAGTAGGCTGCTTCTTGCTCAACCAAGATATACATGAGCTACCAAGCATGAAGCAAAAACCATTGGTGGACACACGAGTGTCATAGCAACCAGCCCAATCTGAGTCAGAAAAAGCATGCAAATCTGGCGGTAGTGATCCCCCCTTGGGATAAAACAACCCAAGTAGCCGAGTACCACTCAAGTAGCGAAAGATGCGCTTAACCGCTTTCCAATGCGTGACTCCTAGGCAATGCATAAACCTGCTCATCTGTGAGACAGCAAACTGAATATCTGGCCGAGTAATGCATAAGTAAATCAAGCATCCAACAGCCTGCTGATAGAGAACAGCATCAAATTCATCTCCAGCATCATGAAGACTTAATCGTAAACCTGTCTCCATAGGAGTGGCAATAGGCTTACAGTCTTCAAGGCCAAAACGCTGCAATAATGTGTCAATATATTTCGTTTGATACAAAGCCATTCCACCATCAACGTGCATAAACTGAATGCCCAAATAGTGATGCAAATGCCCTCAGATCACGATTTCGGCACCACAGAGCGAAGTTGTTTTGATCTCGAAAACACCTTGAGTATGCTCACCAAATTTCGTGCGAATCTGAGACTGCAAACGGAGGAGTGTCGACGGTGCCCTACAAGAAGCGACGACCTGCTCTGATACCAATTGTTGGAGATAGACGTCTGCGGAAGCACGCGAACAGCACAAGGAAGAAGAAGAAGCTTGGAGCACAAACACACAATACTGAATGTATTACTAGAGAATGTACAAAGATAAGTAGCCCATTAGGGCAATAGGCGTATATACAAGCCGGGGGAAAAAAACCTCCTAAAGAGGGAAAAAAGTGCCCCGGTGGTCCTAGAGTGTTCACACACATCACTACCTAAATATATCAACAAAAGTAAGGAAGTGATGCGTGAACTTCCTTCACTGAGTGAACTCTTTCTGAAGTTTAAGAAAAAACTTCTCCGGTTCACAATGTCTCTTTCTGGTTAGACTTTGTACTGTGTGTACATATCCATTTCACCGAAATCTTTGACGAACTGATAGTAGAGATGTCTAGCTATAAGATAAGCTATCTCTCATACAAAACTTTAATTTACTCTGCGAGATATACTTCGTTGTTCTACCAAAAAACACGTTTTCTGAGAAAACTGTAACTGACCGAAACATTTGTTGACTGAGATAACTGTAATTGACCGAAACATTTGTTTACTAAGAGAGTACCGAGGGACACGTTTACTGAACGAACTGTAATTGTTAACGAACTAACTATAATTGTTAACAAACTTTCTAACGTAACACGAAAATACACAGAGTTCTTCACATACGAACAGTGCGCGCAAACTTCCACATGAACATGTGTTTTCTATTAGAGAAGATGTGTACAAATTAGCTTGGCCTCTTCTTGCTCAAGCTATGGAAACTCTCCTACACTAAGTAGTTTCTCTTTACCATCTCTCTCAGATGAGTACCCGACATTTCAGGTTTTTGTTATTCATCTGTACATACGCGATCTCTGGCGTCTTCTGAAAATTTCTCTCTCTTTCTCTCTTCTCTATTCTATCATCTCTCTTTCTGAACTCTATATGCGCTCTATTTAAATTGTGCACTCTACTCACGCACGTTCTTGTTCGCACTTCCTCTATATTATTCTTATCCACATTCTCTCTTTATATACAGTTTGATTTGGTGTAACAAACTCTATCAAACTCTGATTCTGCAAGATTCTGTGCTGTACATAACGGTCGTGAATTTGTCGTTCATTAAGGCTTTTGATTTTCTGAATATTTGATTCCGCTTCTTTTATCTTCCTTTGTCTGTACGTCAAATTCGTGAGTGATTCTTCAACAGCTCCCCCTCAATCACTAATTTGACTCTTCTTGTCTTTCATATATTTTTCTTTCTTTTATACCTTCCATTTCTTTGAATCTGCTTGTCTTTGTTCCATCCAAGATCTTTGTCAGAATATCTGCAATCTGATCTTTTTTCGGAGTGTATACTATTTCTATCTCCTTCTCCATTACCTTTTTTTATTATACTGTTCTCTATGTGCTTTGCTCTTGCATTAAATACTGGATTTGCTACAAGATACAGCGAACTCATATTATCTCCATGTATGATCGGTATACCTTGATCAATACCCATGCTTTTGAATAAGGTCTGCATCCATATCACTTCTTTAGCTGCTTCTACAAGTCCTTTGTATTCTGCTTCTGTAGACAATAAAGCCACTGTGTGTTGTTTCTTCGAACATCAGCTTACTAGCTTATCTCCTAGGCATATACCCATGTGTTGATCTTCTGTCATCTTGACTTCTTGCCCAGTCTGAGTCACTGAATGCTCTCAGCTGTATATCTGACGTAAAAGGATAATATAATCCTTCCTTTATAATTCTTTTTATATATCTAAGAACTCTCTGTCCTGCAACCCAGTGTTGATCTTTCGGACAATGCATAAACTGTGAGAGAACTCCCACTGCATAGCTAAGATCCGGTCGTGTTAGTGTAGCGTAGATTAAGCTTCCCACTAATGACTGATACTTTCTCATATCTTTAAACTCTGCACCACTGTATTTGTTGAGTTTATGATTTGCTTCAAGCGGTGTTGAAGCTTCTCTACAATTCTCCATATTAAACTTCTTCAGTAAGTTTAGGAGATACCTTTCTTGCGTAACATATACACCATGATCTGTGTATGTGATTTCCATTCCTAGAAAGTATGACAACTTTCCAAGGTCACTGATATGAAACTCCTTTTCGAGTAATCTCTTTACTTCTTTAATTCCTTCATCTGAGGTACCTGCGATTATAATGTCGCCTACATAAATACAAATGTAGATCATACCTTCTCTTGTTCTCTTGATGAGTAGACTTGCATCTGCCTTTGAACTTTGGTATCCAAGTTCATTGAGATATTTCACAAGTCTGTAATTCCAAGCTCTTGGAGCTTGCTTCAGTCCGTAAAGTGCTTTTCTTAATCTGCAAACAAAGTTTGGGTATCTGGAACTTACAAACCCTTCCGGTTGTTCCATGTAGACTTCATCTGATATATATCCATTCAGAAATGCATTCTTTATATCTAGCTGACTTAGCTTCCAACCTTTTGATGCTGCTATAGCAATCACCGTCCTTATGGTTGACATCTTTGCCACTGGACTAAACGTCTCGTCATAATCTATGCCATGCATCTGAGCATAGCCCTTGATAACCAGTCTAGCTTTGTGTCTGGCTATCCTTCCATGTGCAAGCTTCTTAACTTTGAAAACCCATTTATTTCCGATCACTTTCTTACCATTTGGTTTCGGAACAAGTTCCCATGTCTTGTTCTCCTCCAGTGCGCTGAACTCTTCTTCCATTGCTTCTTCCCATTGCTTCTTGCCTTTAGCTTTGTCATAGTTCTGAGGTTCTTCATCATCTTTGACCATATATGCATAATTTTTCTGAGTTATATACGAGGTATCATAGGAATACCTTTCTGGTTGTCTTCTATTCCTGTTTGACCTTCTTGGTTCAAACTCTTCATGTGTATCTGAATACACATCTTCATCAAATCCCTGTTCATCTTCATTTCTCATACCTGATCCGATCCTAGATGTACTTGCCTGCATATGATCATCTCTGTTCGCCTGCACAATTGTTTTCCCTTTCTCTTTCCTTCTTACTTCTTCTTCAAATTCTTCCGTTGTATGATTCTGATCTGTATACCAGCTTTTCTGTTCATCAAATGTAACATCTCTGGAAACAGTAAATTGTTTTGTTAGAGGACTCCATAACCTGTAGCCCATCTGCTTTTCATCGTATCCGACGAACACATATTTCTCTGCTTTTGGTTTGAGCTTATGTCTGAGTTGTGATGGTACATAAGCATAAGCTACTGATCCAAACACTTTGCAATGATCAAGTGTTGGCTTCTTTCCCCACCAAGCTTCATACGGGGTCATTCCATCTAATGTTGTACACGGTAGTCTGTTTACCAAGTATGTAGCTATATTTACGGCTTCAGCCCAAAGATAATTTGGACAATCCTTTTCCTTTAGCATAGCTCGTGCAAACTCAACTAGAGTTCGGTTCCTTCTTTCTGCTACACCACTTTGTTGTGGTGTGTACCTGCAGGTTATTTCTCTCTTAATACTTGCATTCCAAAGATAGTCATTGAACTCTCGGGAGAAGTATTCTCTCCCTCCATCAGACCTCAGTCTCTTCAGCTTTTGACCTGTGAGTCTTTCAGCATATGCATGAAAATGCTTGAAAGCTCCAAGCACTTCTGATTTTTCTTTCAAAACATAAAGAGTTATCCATCTTGTAGCATCCTCAATGAATAAAACATAATACCTTGAACCGCTGATTGATCCTTCTTTTGTTGGACCCCATACATTTGTATGAATGAGTTCGAGTACTCCATCATGTTTGAATCCTTTCTTCTGGAAAGGTAACCTGTGGGCTTTTCCCATCTGACATGCTTCGCACTTGTGAATCATGTGTTGGTTCTGTACATTCGGTAATCCCAGTACTGACTGATTTGAAATCATAGCTTTAATTCCTTTTTCATTGAAATGACCTAATCTCTTATGCCAGAGATCAAGTTCTGTAATCACCTTTTCACCATGTGTGAGCAACGCTTGGCCAATGTTCCCTTGTACTCTTAAAGTAAAGAGTCTGCCTTCTTTCTTACCAGAGACAATCTGATTATATCCGTTCTTGAGATCTTCTACAAATACTCCTTCATTTGTAAATCTGACCTGAAAACCTTTCTCAACTATCTGTCCCACACTAATCAAATTTTTCGGTATTGTTGGAACATACAAAACGTTGGTTAGCAAATCTACTCCACTCTTACACTTCACTTTTCCAATTGAATGTACACTATGCCTCGTATTGTCACCTGTTTGAACAGTGTGACTGGAACTACCTTCTTCCAATACTGACATCAGTTCTATATTTCCTGACAAGTGATTAGAACATCCAGAATCAATGTAAAATACCTTCAGGTCTTCGTTATCTGATGTGCTGATTGAGTTCATCATCAATGATGTATGACTTTCATTCTGAGTGTCATTTGCGTAGTTGTTGTAGGTGGTGTTGTAGGATTGATTATGTCCCCAACTTCTTGCTCCACCTCTACCATAGCCTCCTCTTTGATTCTGTCTACCTCTTTGAAAGTTATTCTGATATCTTCCGCTTCTGCCTCTACTGTTACTGTTCTGATTTTGATTTGATCCGTGTTGATTGTGCCAGCAATCATGAGCCAGATGATTATTTAGTCCACAGATCCAGCAAGCCTTCTTGTTGTTAGTCTGACTACCTCTTCCTCTTCCAAAACCTCTTGCTCTTCCTCTGTCGGTGCCTTTACCTCTTGCATAATAAGCCTGAGAACTCGACTCTTCTTCATCTTTTGACTTACCTTTGTCTGCTTTCTTCTTCTTCTTCATGTACATTGCAGAACTTTGTCCTTTATTTGCATCTCCTTTCAGGTCTTGCTCATATGTGAGCATCAAACCAAGTAACTGATTTAAATCCGGTACAAAATGATTTAAAGAAAGCTCAGTTGAGAGTACGAAAGGTTTCCACCTTTCATCTCCTCTCAAACCTGTGAGCAGTTGCGCTATCAATCTGTGATCTTCGACATCTTCATTTATGGATCCGAGACTATCTGCTAGATCCTTCATCTTAGTAACATAGTCACTAATGCTTTGACTCGACTTCTTTTTGAACGTTGTGAACTCGGACCATAAGCTATCCTTCCTAGCTTTCGTAGTATTTTGGAAATGATCTTCCAATGCACTCCATATGTCCTCCGTTTTCTCCAGACCTCTAATGTGCGGTAGTAGATGATCTGTAACGGTATTATAAATGTAAGCTCTTGCCATTGCATCTTTCTTCTGCCACAGCTTCAAGGCTTCTAATTCTTCTTTTTCCGATTGACTATCATGTTCGAAAGTCGGCTTCTTTTCTTCTCCGATCACATACATCATTAAGTCCTTACTCATAAGTAAGGCTTCCATGCGCATTACCCATGCGGGATAATTGTCTCTGTCCAATTTATCAATTTGGACATGATCTGCCATGATCTTCTTGTTTCTGTTACTTTCGGTGAACTTTGAGAATCTTTCTGCTCTTTAGAATCTTTCTCGTTCTGGTTCCACTTGTTGTGGTTAACCGGCTCTGAGACCAATTATGGTGAGTACTTATGCGCTCCATTTAAACTGCGCGCTCTACTCACGCACGTTCTTGTTTGTACTTCCTCTGTATTATTCTTATGCACGTTCTCTCTTTAATTACAGTTTGATTCGGTGTAACGAACTCTATCAAACTCTGATTCTACAAGATTCTGCGCTGTACATAACGGTCGTGAATTTGTCCCTTCATTAAGGCTTTTGATTTTCTGAATATTTGATTCCGCTTCTCTTTATCTTCCTTTGTCTGTACGTCAAATTCGTGAGTGATTCTTCAACAGTCACCTAAATGATTTTTTATTTTATGGAAGTGATAGTTTGGACATGAATTGTATATGATGGGAGATAGTACACACATCTTAAGATGGTTTTCCACTTTTACTTTGACTTCCCAAGAGCTTCCTTAAGGAGAAGAACTCAGAAAAACAACACATATAGATGACTATGTACATTCTACATAGGGGCAAGGAACTAAGGGGAAGGAATTGTTATAAAGTGTAAGTAATGAAACCTTACAAAAGGATGTGTGGCTAGGAAGCCTAACATGTATAGTGAGAGCAACCATTAAGGGTGCTTTCTGTACCTTCCAATAACATTTTAAGAAAAAAATGGAACTAAGGGGAAGGAATTGCTATCTTCTAAAGAATGAAACCTTAGAGAAGGATGTGTGGCTAAGAAGATAGTATCATGGATCATTCCATTTAGTAGGAAAGGTAGATGGGGAAAGAATGGAGGAGAATATCAAACTTATGTTGGGTGGCACCTCATATTGCTATTGTTTTTAGTTTTTGTCTTTGAGATGGAGACCATATTAAGTGGTGGGAAATTGTTGAGCTTGTTATGGTTCTTATTTGGAAAGAAGTGCATAGGTGGTGCACATGTGGCCAATGGGCTATTGCATAGTGGGTGTATAAGTAATGCACATGTCTCTGCCTTCTTTATGTTGGAGATCTTTAAATCTCCAAATGTTTGATCTACCTTGATGTAAGATCTTCTCTATATCAAGAATAAATCAAACTTTACACAAACTTTGGATTAATCTTCAAGATCATTGAAAAATACTTCTCTGTGTGAAGTTTCTTCAACTTTAAAAAGTCTGTTTTAGAAATAGACTTTAATATCTTCATATAGCTTCAAATTTAATCATTTAAATGATGCACACACATTTGTGCTACCTTTATGAAACTATAATGATAGTGGGTTGACATGGAGCCTTTTCTGTGAGCTAAGGTCTCCAAAAAACTTCTTAACATTCAGTTGATTCACAATGGTCTAGAAATATAGGGTAGTCCATAAGAAACTCTTTAAGAGTTTTGTTGGATACTTCAAACTAGAATGCTTTGGTTAGTTCCACCTTGACACGAGCTTATTCACCTATAATCAGACCCTTGAAAGCATTTTTAGTTAAACTTGTTGAGTGTAATATCACTGCCATGGTAACCATTCTCTAAAGATCTAGAACTCAACAGAGCAAGAAGTGAAGTTACATGCTCAAATGAAACAAATTCTATAGGGTTTCCATAGCCTACACCAAAGCTTCAAGGCTCCCCTCATCAAGAGATCTCTGCATTCAGACAATGTCCAATGCTTTTAGTATGCAAATGAATGTCATATCATTCAGAGAAATTCCCTTAAATTTCCTTTGCTTCCATTAAAAATATCCAAGTGTTTCCTCACTCTACCCATGTTCAGCATATCTTGCGATAAGTGCAGCCCCTCAAACCACATCTAAAAATGGAAGTTTGTCAAGAACTGCATGTGCTTCCTTCAACAACCCACATTTAGCATACATGGTTATCAAAGCATTTGCAATCACAACATTAATCTGGGTTCACATAGCCCACCGGCACAGTTGCGGCCTCCAAGTGTCAAGATTTCATTTGATAGAAAAAACAACAAAAGTTCCAGGTCCACTATTTTGTGTGACGGGCTCCCCCTCGAAACGATTTTGTACCGCTCTGACAAAGCCTTTTCATTGGTCATTCACATTATTCACCCAATAATATCCTGTATATATTTTTGTTTTAGTGTGCTCCTGCCGCATCCAGTTATAATGGAGAAAATTGTGTCGCCTTATCTGAATGCAGCCTTATTTCCAATGCATATTCGCTCAAGTTCAACATGTATTTTCTATCCTTTTGAGCTCTTACTGATGCCTCTACGTTGTAGCAAGACTTAATCATACAAATAGACGTGATCACATCAGGGGATAGCATACTAGCTTACATATAAAACAAACAGAAGTGCTTCTTCAGCCTACCCATTTTCAACATAACACATTGTTATGAATCAGACGTGCTTTGAATGCCCTTTTGTGCCTGTTCAATTACTCCACATTGCATACATATGGATCAAGGAACAAAAGCATGCACACATACATGCTTCATCGTTTTCACAAAACACAATTGCTTATATATTTCTGATGGCACAGGGCACTTATTTACATGAATATGCAGCACACCTCTCTCACATGCACACATACACATATATATATAGAAATGTTGACACATGTTCATTGTTACACCCATTTTTGTTCACAAGCAACTTCACACACATATGATTGTACACATATCCACATATGCTCAATGGCATATGCACGCACATTCAATCTCATGCTCACCTACGTATCTCCCTATCACACACATATCTTATGCAATCATGCACTCAATACCATATCCATATGACATATGCACACATATCCATAGATATGAACACACAAACAAATTTCTTCTTAAACATTTGCATCAAATCAGATTCTCAGTAGCTACCTCTTCCAAAAACACCATATCAATAGACTTGATAACAACACAACTTGAAATGAAAAAATACTTCTCAATAGAATCAATCAACATCAAATTCTACTTGTTTTACTTTGCTTATTAATCAAATACCTTGATGTGTGGTGATCAAAGATAACCACGAAGCGAACACCCAACACGTAATGTGTGAACAAATATTATGGCCAATTCTTCATTATTCTTTGTGAATCTTATCTACCTTTGTGAATAGTTTATTTACATATTCAATAGTTCAGTCCACTTTCCTTTCTTTTTCTTTTTTGAGCTGATATTATGTACACTATGTGAGTATTGACATTTGTAAGTGCATGAAATTTTAGATTCCAATTAGGGACAAAGTAGAGGTGCAACACATAGCCTGATTTTCAACTTGTTGAAGATCTTCTTAGCTTCTTGCATGCATGTAAATAGCTCTTTCTTGATTTTGAGAGTTGGGGGAATTCTTTCAAGTAAAGGATCTTGATTGTTTGTAGGAGAACTAGAGAGGAAGAAATACACAATGCATCCAAAAGATCTCAATGCTTTTGCTTCCATGAATAACACAAAGGTACTCACTGCATGTTACCCTTTAAGATAAAAAGTACACCCATAATTGTGAAAAATGGCTAAAAAGGGTCCATTTGCTAATGATGTATTAAGGAAATCGGGAAATTGCGTGTTTCCACATTACAAAAATATAACATTCTTGTCTTCTTTAGTGCTACACAGAAAGGGCTCCTTTTCATAGATATGCTCTAAAAGTGTTGATAACACGACGAAATTTCTTGTATTCAACATGATATTTTTTTTTATAAAAAATTCATTATTTTCTCACAATACATAATGAAATCTTTAAAATTTCAAGAGAAATATAGATATTTGAAGATATGAAATATTTTTTATTTCACACAATTCTATGTTTTTTTGTCATGCATAATACATCAAATCAAGAGGCTTAAAGATTTATATTCTTTGTCTATAGATGCTTGCAAAGTTTGTGAGTCTCAACATTCTCTATTGTGGATACAGTCTCTGAGTGTTCGGATGGCTTCTTTCTCATGTCATCCTTCCAATTGCATAACTTCATGTTAGGTTTACAACAAAAGAGAGGATTCCTTATGGAAACCTCTTTTTTTGCAATTGAATGATTTGGTTATGCGACTTAGTTGTAGAGGTTCCCATAAAGTGAAGCGACTAAAAGAGAAGACACAAAGAATCATTGGAAATGTTGTACTCTAGGTTGCAAATTAAAATGACATGGTTGGTTTGCAAGGTTTCAAAGTGTCCTTGGTGATAAGGATCTGCTGCTAAACAGTCGCCTATAGTTTCCATTGTACAATAAGTAAAGTTTTGAAATGAATCTCTTTTAAGCATTATCAGTTGCTTTTGTTTTTCAAGATGTCTCTTTTTATATTGTAGATATTTTTCCTTCCAATGGATTAGAGTGACAATCTATTGAATTTTTAATAGCAACATTCAAAGTGTTGGAAAACAATGTCAAAATGTCCAAAAATTGCAATAAATCTAGCAATCCTAATTTTAGAACTTAGCCAAAAATTGATCAAATAATGGTCAAATCTTTTTACAGTGTCATTGGAAAGTACTGAGATCTTTCTAATGATATATAACACTACCATTTGGCTCAAGAATAAACCCCAAAATGCATACTCTAATTCTCGTATTTAAATGTGTTTCCCTCAAAAAGTACACCAAAAGCATGGGAAAAGCAAGGTGCCTAGCTTTGATGCCTAAAAATCAAAATTGTCACAAAAAACATCCACAGCCAGCTTTTTCCCAATTTTGGTTCTAGATTTTGTGCTTTTGGAGATTTATGAGTTTCTTTTCAAACTAGGCACCTGCTTTTCTTGGGAAAGCAGCTAGATTTTGAGGACCAACCACAATGGATCATTAGCCTCTCTAATCAATCTATCTACAAGCTAGTCTATCTAAGATATTGGGTGATGAGCTAGAAGGACTCAAGGAGGAGGCGTAGATGCAAATTTGAAGGAGTTTGGGACAGCAAACCTTTGTTCTCCTTCACACATCAATGTGTGCATACTGATTGTGGAGAGGAGTAGTAAATACATTAGGGTTTGTTCTTGTGCTTCTACTTTACGAGGCATTTGCGTATTACTTTCTTGAAGACAAAAGAATCTCTCATCAACTAACTATGCCTAGACTCCCAAACAGAATGGTGTTGCATAGAGGAAGAATAGAACACTCTTGAAATGATATGTAGTATGATGTCCTCAAAGAAACTTTGACCTAAATTTTGGTTTGAATGTAGTACACACAACAAACCACATTCTTAATAGGTCTTCTACAAAACCTTGAAAGGTCATTACTCCTTATGAAGCTTATTATAGGAAGAAACCCAATATGAATGATTGGAATAACAAAGAAATTAAGAAACTAAGGGACATCATTTTATATAAAAGTAAGTTCCGATTCTTTTTCAATTAGATATCTCGACAATCTCTAGTGTCAGGATATGACTATAGAAGGTGGAAGAAAAAGCTTCGTGACTGGATACCCTTGGATCCATAAGAGAACAATATAGAATTTGAATTAGAATTATTGATGCATTTAGATTTTCAACCTAAGAAAATAATTATCATTGCAAACTAGAAACTAAAAAATTTTGAGAGCTTCTAGAGTGTCTTGATGAGGTTTCACAACACTTTAGAGTCTCAATTGATGGTGCATTGGTAAACATAAGATCAGAGAAAACATTATCTTGTATTACTTGCATGTCACCTAAAGTTATCACATTCCAACCTTTAAGAATGTAACAATCACCCTTCCACTTTTTTAGTAAAATTATTATTTCTTAGTTTCTTTTTTGGATTTTTAATGATTGCAATCTGTTCAAGTTCATAGTGGCTTTCTTATGCTTCACATCATTCATTTTGGTTAGATATTGTAAATCATAAAGTTTCTCCTATACAATAACAATGTTTAAAACTAATGTAAATGGATAGATAAATATGAAGAAAAAAATAGATCTTATATAGGCCACATACACCATTTTGGTGATGAACAAGCTTAGATATAGCATTTGAGGGAAAAAATATATCAAAATGGTAAAGGTTGGAGGAGACAATTAATTCAAGCGATTAGGGTGATCGGAGGTTCTCCGATTGCTCTAATTGCTTGAATTTTTTCATGCCTTTTTATTCCTCCAAAAAAACTTGTATGGGCCATATACTACACTTAAGAGATAAATAGATCAAGATATAGCATTTTAGGGAAGAATCGTATCAAAATGGCAAATGTTGGATGCGATACACGACCAATTCAGGTGCCATTAGTGCCATCGTAATTTCTCCAATTCCTCTAATCACTTGAATCGGTCGTGTATTTTTCCTTCGCAAAATAACAACTTACATAGGACACATACCATAGTTCAAAGATAAACAAATCAAGATATAGCATTTGAGGGAAGAAATATATCTAAATGCCAAAGGCTAGATGAGATACAAGACACGACCAATTCAAGCGATTAGAGTCATCAGAACTTGCTTGATTTCTCTAATCACTTGAATTAGTCATGTCTTATTTCTCTCCTCCAAACAAATGCTCAATACGTAGTTTAAAACCTTAGTCAATATAAACAACTTTATAACACTCAAAATAATCTTGAAAACATCTTATGAAAGTTTTCAAAGGACACCACTTAAGATAAACATTGATCTCATAAATGATGGGTACACCACAAAAACTTTCTCCACTTGAGAAAACTAAAAGGAAACAACATATAGAAGTAGAAACCATGATTTCAATATAGAAATAAGAATAACAAATATACCATCTTTAGGATACATCACTCTAAAATACAATGCTCTAAAGGGTTCTTTTTGTCCACAATTTTTATTCACAACAAAACATAGCAAAAGAATATCTTCCAACATATGTTGGATATACATGGGCTTGCTAGCTAGTGTTAATTATACATAGGGAAAACTATACATTTATTTTTGTTTCTTATGCTTTTTCGTCTTGGAGCCTTTACCTTGTGCTTTTTCTTTGGAGAATGGTTTAATGGATAATGAATAGGAGGACCTTTCCTCTTATCATGTTTCTTCTTACCTACTAGTGGTGGAGGTGAATCTAGATCATATGGACAAATCACACCCCTCATGATGTTTTGAATTGCTCTTTCTCTCACCACATGAAGCCATACATCAGGATATTTAGATAGATTTAAATCGGGACTATAAAATGAACGCTCTAAGGACCTTATTGCATTGGAAATCACTCCCCATCCACATGATGTAGAATCTATTTTGTAAGTAAGAAAATTTTTCTCTTTGTTCATTTTGCAAATGTCTCGATCTTTTTTTATCAAGATGCATCTTCAAAAGCTTGGATCATTCCAAAGTCAGAAAATGTCATAATGCATGGAAATGTGGTGATACAAAAATGCATCAAAATTAGGTGATACATGAAAATGCACTAAAACTTAAATTTTCTAGTCATCGTGTTGTGTTTGTAGGGAACTCATAAATAAAGCTTGGTATTCAACAAAGTCAATTATTATTAGACTCCAATGACCCCTGAAATGGTAAGCCCTACTTGTTTATAAAACTTCAAGCTTAAAAAACAATGAATAAATATATAATATATAATGAAAACTTACCTCTCAAATGGGTAAGGAATATATTCCACATCTATTTTAAAATTTAGAGAAAATGATCAATTTCTCCATGTTTGTAAAGAATGAATTGTGTCTCAAGTGGATCCAAGATAAACACCTTCCCTAAAGAAATTCTCTTCACGTTTGTGGAGTAGAACCCTAAAAAATATAATCCCAAGGAGATGTATCAAGAAGGGTTTCACAAAATTAAATAAGTAATGAACATAGATTATGAACTGGAGATGATACCTGAGAGTTATGTTGACAATATTGTCAAATATTTCAACATTCAAATCTTTCAACATCTTGTTTTCTTTAGGCCTTATGTCTAGCAGGTATTCCTTCTCCCAAGGCATTGAAGCTTTCATGATAATTTGACCATGTGGATTCTCAAGTAATTATGAATTTGTTTTCCTTAATCTTTCAAGGTTGTCAAGGAAAATAGCTTCATTTGATAACATGTTGTTCTTTCTCTTCTCTTCAATAGTCTTTATTGCATTCCTTGTCATGTGATCATGGCTTGAATTCTCTTCAATTTTAACATAAGATGGCTTAGGTTTTCTTGTTGGAGAAATATTGAGAATATCAAAAAGAAACTTATGAACATTGATATCAAGTGGTACTATGGTTGTGTCAAATTTATATTTAGGCCTTGAAACAACAACATAGTCCTTGACCATCAATATCACTTTGTGACAGTGGCAAACACATAAATAAGAATCATTCATGAAGTCAATTGCAAAGTCTTATGCAGACTCTTGCAAGCATGTAAGAGCTTGGGTTTGTGTTCGTGGTGCCAAAGCTGGCAAAAGTTGGCATAGATGCCACTGAAGTATGTGAAGATAGCATGAGCAAGGCAAAAGGAGGCCAAACATTTTTTTCTTTTCAAATATTTGGTGCTTTTCAAGATTACAAATATCGTTTCAACTTTCAGCAATGATTTTTATTAGTAACCTTGTAATATAAAATCCCAATTTTGTAAATTAGTTCTCCATTTTGTGTAACTCAAGGAATACTTGAGCTTGAGGAGCTTATGTGGAACTCAGAGTCCAAATTTCATAAAATCTAGAGCTCATTAGATGCCTCAAAAGTAGTTTAGAACCTAATATTTAAGTATGTTCGACACTATTTGAAACCAACCAAAACTCCTTGAAAACTATAAAAAGAGCTAGATAGCTCACTTTTGAGGTGTGAGCATTGTAAGAACTTCTTTTGTTTGTGAGATTTTGAATAGAAGTAATCCTCCTTCCATTGTCTCTCCTATTCTCTCTATCTTGTGTGTGTGGATGTGTGTGGTGCATCTAATGTGCTTCTCACCTTCACTTTCATGCACATCACTCATTCACAATCCTCATATCATCCTTACATCTCCAGGGATTAATAATTAAGGAGGTGGAGCTCCTTGATGTGTACTCATCCTTGTTTAGAACAACACCAAATTTGGTGTCATTGCAAGGGAGAGCTCAAGGAGAGACGTGTGATGGTAAGAGTGTTGGAAGATCAACTTTGGAAGGTAATTTGGAAGAATTTGTTAGTTTTTGTTGGGTCTGTGTAGAAGGGCAAGCGACACATGAGAAGCACACACAAGGAGCACAAGCGCAACAAGACACATAGAGAAGATGGATGGCTGGAATAGCTCTCTCTATTGACGAAGTTCAGAATTGAAGTAAGAGCTTAACAATATCCCTAAGTACAAAGTACCACCACATATGAATGAATCATGGATGAGGTAACATGGGAAAAAAACCTATAGTCGGCACTAGAGTAAAAAGTGCCCATGCATATGGAAAAGGTTCACATCAAAGCTACTCAAGGAACACATAAGTGTAACAAACCCCTGTGGAGCAAATGATGTGAACATATAAAGGGAGTGAAAAATCAGCCCCCAAAAGGTAATAAACTTAAAGCTTTGCAAAAATCTTCAAAATTTTCCCATGGAAGAGCTTTGGTGAATATGTCTATCAGATTATCTTGTGTGGGTACATATACCAAATCAATATCTCCTGCATGAAGGTTCTCTCTCACATAGTGATAATGCACCTCAATATGTTTGGTCAGTGCATGAAACATTGGGTTTTGTGCAACAACCAATGCACTTTGACTATCAGTGAGAATATGCGTAGCATCATCAATCTCCATGCAAAGATCCATCAATAGCCATCTTAGCCATATACATTCCACTATAGCTATGAAAACTACCATGTACTCAGCTTCACAACTCGATGTCACCACTGTAGGTTGCTTCTTACTCAACCAAGATATGCATGAGACTCCAAGGAAAAAGCAATCACCACTAGTGGACCCACGAGTATCATAACAACCAACCCAATCACTATCTGTAAAAGCATGCAAGCATGGTTGAATATCTCTTCCATAAAAGAGACCTAAACTCAAAGTGCCTTTGAAATATCTAACCACACATTTCACCACTTGTCAATGCTTATTGATAGTGCTAGTCATGAATTGACTCAACTGGGAAACTACATACTGTATATCTGACCTTGTGTTGCATGCATGTATAAGACATCCCACATCTTGTTGATAAAGAGAAGTGTCAAATGCATCACTGGAATCCTCAACGGAGAACCTAAATCTTGTCTCAACTGGTGTGGAAACTAGCTTGCAATCCTCAAAGTCAAAATGCTGAAGTAGTCTTTCAATGTACTTTGCTTGATGCATACGATTCCCCTCTCAATGGATACAATCTCGATGCCAAGATAGTAGCTCAACAGACCAAGATAAGTGACATCAAAAGTATGCTGCAAATCAGCCATAAGAATCGAATGTCAAGTTTTGCATCACATGACCCAATCAAGAGTATGTCATTGACATAAAGAAAAAGCACTATAAGATCAGCCTCATCTTTGCGTACATAGATTGTGCTTTCAATTGGACTACATGTGTGTTTATATATTTAGGCAGTGATGTGTGTGTACACACTAGGACCATCGGGGCACTTTTTTCCATCTTTAGGAGGTTTTTCCCCCTCGCTTGTATATATGCCTATAACCCTAATGGTTCACTTATCTTTGTACATTCTCTTGGTAATACAATCAGTATTGTGTGTTGTGCTCCAAGCTTCTTCTTCTTCCTTGTGGTGTTCAGATGCTTCCGCAGACCTCAAACTCCAACAATTGGTATTAGAGCAAGTTGCTGATTCATCTAGGGCATTGTCGACATCCTTTTGGTCACAATCTTAGAATCACATGAAAATTGGTGAGCATACTCAAGGCAATTAGGATTCAAAAGAGCTTTGCTATGTGGTGTTGAAATCACGATATGAGCTTGTTTCAGCCTCCAAATGCACTATCATAGTGCCTAAGTGAGCAATTTCATCTTTTTGTGCCTAAGATATATACAGGTTTTGGTTCACTAGTATAAGTGCCTCAAAGTCTGCTACAAGTTTAGGAGAACTCCCTAGGGTAGTTCTGTTTAACTTTTTGAGATACATTCATTTTTCTACATCAAGGTATTCTGTATGTTGGTTGTTGAGGATAAGTTGGATGGTACCAATTACCCTATGGACTTATATGATGTGTCATGTATTGGTTGCAAAAGGACTATGGAATATTGTGCAGGGTGTTGAAAAACATCTTATTACACCTGCAAATAGAGTTACTGAAGTTGATGCAGATGGCATTGAAGATGGTGACATACTTCGGGTTCTTGTTTGTGTTGCGGTTCCTACTTCACCTACTGTAGAGCAACTTCATTGGAATGGTAGAGATGCTCAGGCACATGCATTGATAGCCTTGTTTATCAAAAGTGCCATTATTCCTCACATTCACTCTTGTAGAACAACTAAGGAAGTTTGGGATATAGTTACCACTTTATGCCAGGCAAGGAATGAGGCTCGTGTTGCTTACCTCCAAAAACATTTGGAGAGTGAGTGCATGAATGAAAGAAATTCCATGGATAGTTTTTTGACAAAGATCAAAGATTTGAAGGAGTAGATGATTTCTACTAAGGAAGTCTTGCCAGATAGTTCACTTGTGCAGACTGTTCTGAACGACGTTCCAGATTCATATAAGAGTTTTGCTTCTACTCTTCGATTGATGATGAAAGGCAATCCAAAAGCCTAAACATTTAATTTAGTTAGAAGGTCAAAGGTAAATGGAGCTCATCTACTAGTAAGCAAAAATCTGCTAATTTTGCACAATCAAAGAAGGATGACAGAGATGAGAAAAAAAATAGAAAAGCAAAAATTGTTTTGCAAATACTGTAAAGGAAATGATCATGTCATAAAGATTTGTCCAAAACTTGCTACAAAAGATGGAAAAAAGAAAGAGGTTGGAATGGTTGTTGTAGAGGCCTCTACTTCCAAAACAGAGTCTGTTAATCTTGTGCATAATGAAGAATGGGCTAATACCACTATTTCCAATTATGACCCATCTTCTCATGAATTGTGTATGTCTCCAATAGACTCAGATGTTTGGTACTTTGCTAGTGGGGCAACCAAACATATTACCTGGTAGTGTAGCTTCTTCACTTCACTTGAGCCTTCCCCTACAGGGGTATACTATCACATGGGCCAACAACTCCTCTTATCCTATCATGGGAGTTTGCAAGATCATTCTGACTACAATTGATGGTAGTTCTCGTTGGAATTTGGGGCCCCAGGATCGTTCCAATATTAAAACCTTTTGAGCATACACACTTAATTAATTAAGATGATAAGTGAGAGATAGAAAGAAAGAGATCTTGAGACAAGGATAGGGAATGTAAGCTAGATCCTTACTCACTAAACAATAGATGTCCAAATTACAACATGGGAGTACTACTCAACCATATAAAGTGGTGCACTCACTAATGGAAGAATATCCAAGAAGATGTACATATAGAACATCTAAAATCTGAAAATTACCACCTTCTCTTGACTTTAGGGTTACTGTACCTATTCCCACAACATCCAAATCATTGCCATTTGCAATAGTAACTCTTCTACCTGTAGAATAAGAAAGGAAAACACACCTTTGCAACTTGTCATATGCTTTGTAGCACCTGAGTCAAATATCCAAGGATTTGCTGAAAGAACTTGTAAATCTTCCTGATCAAAAGCTACTTCCTCAATGATGATACAAGCATAAGAATCACCTAAGGATTTCCCTTTTTTATCATCTTTTGCAACATTACCTAACACCTTTTTCTTTTTTGTTGCAATCCTTTTATAACATGTTGACTTAAAATGTACAGGTTTCTTGCAGTAAAAACATATTACTTCCTTCTTCTTAGAAGACTTCTCTTTAGATGTAGTAGATACAGAATCTGAAGTAGAAGGTGAAAGGGACTTACTTTCCGTTATGGATTGCTTTTCCTTTTTCTCCTTCTTCTTCTTTTTACCCTTTGATGAAGATAAAAGTGCTTCTTCATTCTCTTCCATTCCCTTCAACTGATCTTCATCTTGAAGCAACAAGAACTCTAACTCTTCAAATGTAACCTCTCTATCTCTTGTGGTAAGTGTAAGAGTGATTATAAAAGATCGATATGAAATAGGAAGTGAATTAATCAATGTATTTACCATTTCGTCATCTGATATCTCAACTCCTACATTTAGAAGTTGATCTCTCAAGTCAACAAGTCTCGTAATGTGGATTTGAATTGACTCACCAGCCTTCATCCTTGTATTTGCTAGTTGTCTCCTCATGTGAGCTTTCCTAACAGGATTTTTGCTTTGAAAAAGATTCTCAAGCTTCAACCAAGCTTGACTAGAACTTTTGCAAGATCTGATTTGTGGTAGAATATGCTTTTTAACACTCGTTGCTATGAATGAAAGTGATAAAGCATCTCTAGCATCAGTAGGAGGAACTATAGGTAAAAACCTACCTGTGACTCTGAATGTCGAAGTGGTTACCTCTTCTTCAATTGGTTCTGTAATAGTAATTCTAGTACCTCTTGAAGTTCTTGCAGCTCCTTCGTCGCCTTCTCTTTTGGGTCTTGGTAAGGATCCATTGACGATACTCCATAAATCCTTTGTCACTAAAATATTCATCATCATGAAACTCCACATGGGATAATTAGAAGATCCATCCAATTTGTCTTCAATCTCAATTCTAATCTCACTCGTCTTAACTAAGTGTGTATTTCAATTATGCTCTGATACTGAGTGTTGGAATTTGGGGCCCCAGGATCGTTCCAATATTAAAACCCTTTGAGCATACACACTTAATTAATTAAGATGATGAGTGAGAGATAGAAAGAAAGAGATCTTGAGACAAGGATAGGGAATGTAAGCTAGATGCTTACTCACTAAACAATAGATGTCCAAATTACAACATGGGAGTACTACTCAACCATATAAAGTGGTGCACTCACTAATGGAAGAATATCCAAGAAGATGATGATACAAAATTTAGATTATGTTGAAATAATCTAAGTGTGTGTGAAGTGAACGAGCAACAAAGCTAACCTCATCCTCACAAAATAGTGTAACAAAATTGTAAATCAACCAAACCTAATTTTGAGATTAGGGTAGAGAAACCTAAAATCAAAATATAAGGTTAACTCACAAAAGATAGTTACCACAACCTTGTAGAAGACTTCTTGCTCCAAGAGAGTAGCCTCTCCTTCACCAAATCTTCACCTCTAAAGCTTTAGAATCTTCAAACTCTAGCTTGAGATCTTTGAGTGATATTCACATAAGGAGCCTTTGGTCACTTATATAGTTTTAGAGCCTTCCCAAAAGCAATCTCTAGAAGCTCCCATGATAAATCGTATATGATCGCAATCAAAACGCTTTCATTATGTGAAAAGCATCCAATCGCTATTTTTAGCGATTTTGATATTAGCGCCAAAATTCAAATTTTGCTTTTGTTTTTCAATACTTTTCCATCGCGTTGCTGGTCATGGGATTCGACCCTACACTATCTGGAAGAGAGTGAGCTGATCTAACCACGTTGCCCACGTCGTTCCTTGTGTTAAGTCTTCTGAAAAGAACCTACATACCTTGTGGCACATCTGGGACTTGAAGATACAACTTCTAATGAAGCTATTGTTGGACCATATTGACATTGATTCCAACAGTTCTTTTACATTGTCAGATGCTTTATTTGTGCCAGGGATCAAGAAAAATCTATTATCGGTTTCAACATTATCCAAGACCAACTTGGTTGTGAAATTTGTTGATGATCAATCAAATGGCGATGTCATTATTGATTCTAGCATTTTATGTCATGGTCTATATAAGCTCATAGAGTATGAAAAATCCATGAATGATTTAGCATCGCCTTGGTAAGCTATGTCAGATGCAAACCTTTCGCATGCACGATTTGTTCATTTGAATTTTGCTAGTTTGCTACGCTTGTAAAAATCTAAAATGGTATCCTCTCTGCCCAAACTTGAGGCACCTAGTAAACATGTTTGTGGAGGCTATATTTTGGGCAAAATGCATCATTTCGCCTTTCCAAAAGATGATTTAGTTCGAGCTACTAAAAAATTATAGCTTGTTCACAGTGATGCCTATGGTCCTATGCAGTTGGGTACACTTTTGAAAGCAAAGACAATCATTTGTACCATCCATAGACTAAATGCATTTTGGTTAGCCGTATTGTTTTTGTAGAAGATGCAATTCAGCCATTACTTTCATGTACTAAGGATACATAAGTTAGCTCCAAAGATATGTATGACACTTTGCTGCCTCTTTTTACAGGTGGATAGTCTAGTGCTAGTCTGAAATGAGGTAATTTCTCAGCCTTTACAGGTTTCATGTGATGATGCAGATTATTCCATTTCTGATGCATATTTACATGATGCACTTGTTGATGAGAGAGCTGATAGTGAGGAGGCAAAAACTATGCCAAAATGACTAGTGTAGACTTTGCAAGATAGCAAATTACATGCACCTCTGTCATATCATACTTGTTCTAGCTCTCATAGTGCTTCTTTTGCATTAGATTGCTATGTTATGGCTACCTCTAGCCTTTGTGATGAGAATGAGTCTGTTTCGTTTGATGAAGCACAAAATTTTGAAAATTGGATGGTTGCTATGCAATCAAAATATGATGCTATCATGAAAAATGGTACGTGTTCTTTATGACTTGCCTCCTAGCAAGAAGGCCATTGGTGCTAAGTGGGTATACAAGCTTAAGCATAAGCCTGATGTTATAGTTGACATGTATAAGGCTCGACTTGTTGCAAAGGGTTATGCTCAAGAAAAAGGCATTGATTTTGATGAAACCTTTGCTCTTACATGCCAAATGACTATTGTTCGTAGCATCTGTGCACTTACAGCTCATCATAGTTGGAATGTATATTAGTTGGACATTAAAACTACATTTCTAAATGATGACTTGCATGAAGAAGTGTATGTTTTTCAGCCTGTGGCTTTGTGCAAAAAGGGCATGAAAACAAAGTGTGTAGGTTGAAAACGGCATTATATGGTTTGAGGCAAGCACCATGTGCTTGGTATGAAAAGATACATGACTACTTGATTGCAAATGGTTTTGAGAACAGTCCAACTAAGAGAACCTTATATGTTAAGTATGCAAATGATGTGCTTCTGACCATTGTTATCTATGTTGATGACATGTTGCTCACTGGTCCTCATGAGAAGCATATTTCTAATTTTAAGGGTGATTTGCATGCCTCATTTGAGATGTCATATTTCGGGCATTTGCATCATTATTTGGGCATTGAGCTTATACAAGTTGATGGTGTAATAGCTTTGTGCCAAATAAAATATATTGAGAAATTATTGGAGCTTTTTGGCCTTGAAGATTGAAAACCTATTGCCACTCCTATGGAAACAAGTTTTCGATTGATTCTTCATGATGCTGGAGATGCATTTGATGCTATTATCTATCAGCAGGCTGTTGGATGCTTGATTTACTTATGCATTGCTCAACCAAATATTGAGTTTGCTATCTCACAGATGAGAAGGTTTATGCATTGCCTAGGTGTCAAGCATTCACAGACAGTTATGAACATCTTTCGCTACTTGAGTGGTACCTGGATACTTGGATTATTTACTCCCAAGGGGGGATAACTACCACCAGATTTACATGCTTTTTTTGACTCTAAATGTGCTAGTTGCTATGACACTCATGTGTCCACCAATGGTTTTTGCTTCATGCTTGGTAGCTCCTGCATATCTTGGTTGAGCAAGAAGCAGCCTACTGTGGCCACTTCTAGTTATGAGGTTGAGTATAGGGAAGCTTTCACAACAACTGTTGAGTGTGTGTGGCTCAAGCACCTTATGGCTGATTTGGGTGTTGTTTAGTCTTCTACCACCACCATCTTTATTGACAGTTAGAGTGCATTGGAAGTTGCGAGGAACCCTGTGTCCCATTCTCGCACTAAACACATTGAGGTGCACTATCATTATGTCAAGGAGAGGTTCTCTATTGGAGAGATAAGCTTGGCTTATGTGCCCACACAGGAGAACATTGCAGACCTTTTCACAAAGGCTCTGCCTAGGGAGAAGTTTGAAGCTTTCCACAAAGCTTTGGGCTTTCTTCCTTTTGTGGATTGATTCCACATAGCTTGGCACTTCCTTATACATGAGTGCAAGCTCCTTGTTCATCGCATCACTCCTAGGGGGTATTTGTTGATATATTTAGGTAATGATGTGTGTGAACACACTAGGATCATCGGGTCACTTTTTTACCTCTTTACGAGGGTTTTTTCCCCAGCTTGTATATATACCTATAACCCTAACGAGTTACTTATCTTTGTACATTCTCTTGGTAATACAGTCAGTATTTACTGTGTTGTGATCCAATCTTCTTCTTCTTCCTTGTGTTGTTTGCCTGCTTCCATAGACCTTAAACTCCAACAATGTGAAGCCAAGAGAAACCAAGTGCTTATGGATTTTATCATACCATGCAGGTGGAGCTTGATTGAGACCATGCAAGGCTTTATGCAAGCAACAAACCATATTCTCTCTCCCTTTCATGGAAAACCTAGGAGATTTCTTCACATAGAACTCTTTTTGCAAATCACCATTCAAGAAAGTTGTTTTTATGCCCAACTGATGTACTTTCCAACCTCAATGAGCATCCAATGCAACCAGGGTACGAATGATAGTCATGCATGAAGTAGGTGCAAAAGTTTCCTCATAGTCAATGCCATATTTTTTAGCATATCCTTTGGCAACCAATCTAGCTTTGTAGCGATCAATGCTACCATCTAACTTTCTCTTAATCTTGTAAACCCACTTTACACCTATGGCATTTTTTCCTTTTGGCAACTCACATAACTCCCAAGTTGTTGATATATTTAGGTAGTGATGTGTGTGAACACTCTAGGACCGCCGGGGCACTTTTTTCCCTCTTTAGGAGGTTTTTTTCCCCCGGCTTGTATATACGCCTATTGCCCTAATGGGCTACTTATCTTTGTACATTCTCTAGTAATACATTCAGTCTTGTGTTTTGTGCTCCAAGCTTCTTCTTCTTCCTTGTGTTGTTTGCGTGCTTCCGCAGACGTCTATCTCCAACAATTGGTATCAGAGCAGGTCGTCGCTTCTTCTAGGGTGCCGTCGACACTCCTCCGTTTGCAGTCTCAGATTCGCACGAAATTTGGTGAGCATACTCAGGGTGTTTTCGAGATCAAAAAAGCTTTGCTTTGTTGTGCCGAAATCGCGATCTGAGCTCGTTTCGGCCTCCGAACGCACTATCGTAGCGCTTGTGCAGGCTATTTCGTCCTTTTGTGCCAAAGGTATATACCAGTTTCTGTTCGCCAGTTTAAGCGTCTCAAAGTCTGCTACAGGTCTAGCAGAACTCATCTGGGCAGTTCCGTTCAACTTTTTGAGATACAGTCAATTTTCTGCATCAAGGTATTTTAGTCACTGGCCATGGCTGAAAGCAGTGATGTATTTCGTATGTTGGCTGTTGAGGATAAGTTGGATGGTACCAACTACCCATTATGTGCTTATATGATGCGACATGTACTGGTTGCAAAAGGATTATGGAACATTGTGCAGGGTGTTGAAAGACGTCCTGTTACACCTGTAACGACAGGTACTGCAAATACAGGTGTTGGAGCTGATGAAGATGGTGTCGAAGATGATATTCCGCAGATTCTTGTTCATGGTGCTGTTTCTGTTGCACCTACTGTAGAGCAGATTCGTTGGGATGGCAGAGATGCTCAGGCACATGCATTGATAGCCTTGTCTGTCAAACGTGCCATTATTCCTCACATTCGCTCTTGCAGAACAGCAAAGGATGCTTGGGATACACTTACCACTTTGTACCAGGCTAGGAATGAGGCTCGTGTTGCTTACCTCCGAAAACAGTTGGAGAGTGAGCACATGAATGAAGGTGATTCTATGGACAGTTTTCTTACAAAGATCAAAGACCTGAAGGAACAATTGATTTCTGCTGATGAGGTTATACCAGATAGCTCACTTGTGCAGACCGTTCTGAATGGTCTTCTTGATTCATATCAGAGTTTTGCCTCTACTCTTCGGTTGATGATGAAAGGCAATCCGAATGCCTTGTCATTTGAGGAATTAGTCTCTGTTCTGTTGCAGGAAGATCAGTCCAGGCAAAACAGGTCCATTATGCGTGTTGCAGATCAAGCTTTCCTGGCTAGTCAGAAGGGCAAAGGAAAATGGAGCTCTTCTACTAGTAAGCAGAAATCTGCAAATGCTGCACAATCGATGAACCAGGATAAAGATGAAAAGAAATCAGAAAAGCAGAAATTGTTCTACAAGTACTATAAAGGAAATGATCATATTATAAAGAACTGTCTAAAACTGGCTGCTAAAGAGGCAAAGAAGAAAGAGGCTGGAATGGTTGTTGCAGAGGCCTCTACACCAAAAACAGAGTCTGCAAATCTTGTGCAAGAAGAAGAATGGGCGTTTACTACTGTCTGCAGTTTTGACCCATCTTCACATGATCAGTGCATGTCTACAGTAGACTCAGATGTTTGCCAGTACTTTGACAGTGGGGCGACCAAACATATTACCTCGCAGCGTAGTTTCTTCTCTTCACTCGAGCCTGCCCTACAGGGAATACTGTCACATGCGCCAATAACTCCTCTTATCCTGTTATGGGAGTTGGTAAGATCATTCTGACTATTGCTGATGGTAGTTCTTTCACTTTGTCAGATGCTTTATTTGTGCTAGGGATCAAAAAGAACCTGTTATCAGTTTCTGCATTAGCCAAGATTGGCTTGGTTGTGAAATTCGTTGATGACAGGTGTACAGTTCATGATCTCTCAAATGGTGATGTGATTATTGCTTCTGGCATTTTATGTCGTGGGCTGTATAAGCTCATAGACTATGAATGTGAATGATTCGGCATGTGCAGTTCATGATTCTCAGGCTATGTCAGATGCAAAGCTTTGGCATGCACGCTTTGGTCATCTGAATTTTGCTAGTTTGTTACGCCTGCAGAAATCTGAAATGGTGTCCTCTTTGCCCAAACTTGAGGCACCTGGAAAACATGTTTGTGAAGGCTGTATTTTGGGCAAAATGCAGCGTTCTTCCTTTCCAAAAGATGGTTCAGTTCGGGCTACGCAGAAATTGCAGCTTGTACATAGTGATGTCTGTGGTCCTATGCAGACACCCTCTTTTGGAAATTACCTTTACTTCGTGACTTTCATTGATGATTTTTCCAGGCATGCATGGGTATATCCACTCAAAACAAAGTCCGAAGTGTTCATGTGCTTCAAACAGTTTTTGGTTTTAGCTGAAAATCTGTCAGCATGTAAAATGGGCACCCTCCGTTCTGATCGAGGGGGGGAATATATGTCTTCAGATTTTAATGCATTTCTGGTCGAACGTGGGATAAAACACCAGTGTACAGTGCCGTATACACCTCAACAGAATGGATTTGCTGAACGAAAGAACAGGTCACTCATGGAGATGGCGAGGTGCATGGTCAAAAGTCAGGCTTTACCACATAGTTTCTGGCTTGAGGCTGTCATGTGTGCAGCATATGTACTGAACAGGTGTCCCACTAAAGCGTTGCAGTCTATCACTCCATATGAGGCTTGGCATGACCACAAGCCATCTGTTGCTCATCTGCGTGTTTTTGGTTGTTTGGCATATGCATTAGTGCCTGAACAACATCGCAGAAAATTGGATGATAAGGCAGTAAAATGTATTTTTGTTGGGTACAGTTCTGAAAGTAAAGGCTATCGTCTGTATCATCCACAGACTAAACGCATTCTGGTTAGCTGTGATGTTGTCTTTGTGGAAGATGCTATTCAGCCATTGCTTTCATGCACTAAGGAGACATCTGTTAGCTCCAAAGACATGTATGATACTTTGATGCCTCTTTTTACAGGTGGACAGGCTAGTGCTGGTCCTAATGAGGCAACTTCTCAGCCTTTGCATGTTTCATATGATGATGCAGATCATTCCATTTCTGATGCAGATTTACATGATGAGCAGGCAAAAACTATGCCAAAAATGGCTGATATTGAGCAGGCAAAAACTATGCCAAAATGGCTGGTGCAGACTTTGCGTGACAGCAAATTAGATGCACCTTTGTCATATCGTACTCGTTCAGGCTCTCATAGTGCCTCCTTTGCATCAGATTGCTATGCTATGGCTGCATCTAGTCTCTATGATGAGAATGAGCATGTTTCTTTTGATGAAGCACAAAATTCAGAAAATTGGATGGCTGCTATGCAATCTGAATATGATGCTATAATGAAGAATGGTACATGGTCTTTATGTGACTTGCCTCCTGGCAAGAAGGCCATTGGCACTAAGTGGGTATACAAGCTGAAGCGTAAACCTGATGGTACAGTTGACAGGTATAAGGCTAGGCTTGTTGCAAAGGGTTATGCACAGGAAAGAGGCATTGATTTTGATGAGACCTTTGCACCTACATGCCGTATGACTACTGTTCGTAGCATTTGTGCACTTGCAGCCCATCATGGTTGGAATGTACATCAGTTGGACATTAAAACAGCATTTCTGAATGGTGACTTGCATGAAGAAGTGTATGTTTTTCAGCCCCGTGGCTTTGTGCAGAAAGGGCATGAAAACCAGGTTTGCAGGTTAAAGAAGGCATTACATGGTTTAAAGCAAGCACCACGTGCTTGGTATGAGAAGATACATGCCTATCTGATTGCACATGGTTTTGAGAATAGTCCAACTGAAAGCACCTTATATGTTAAGCGTGCTAATGATGTGCTTCTGATCATTGTTGTCTATGTTGATGACATGCTGCTCACTGGTCCTATTGAGACACATATTGCTGATTTTAAGGCTGATTTGCATGCCTCATTTGAGATGTCTGATTTGGGGCATTTACATCACTATTTGGGCATTCAGTTTATGCACGTTGATGGTGGAATGGCTTTGTGTCAAACAAAATATATTGACACATTATTGCAGCGTTTTGGCCTTGAAGACTGTAAGCCTATTGCCACTCCTATGGAGACAGGTTTACGATTGAGTCTTCATGATGCTGGAGATGCATTTGATGTTGTTCTCTATCAGCAGGCTGTTGGATGCTTGATTTACTTATGCATTACTCGGCCAAATATTCAGTTTGTTGTCTCACAGATGAGCAGGTTTATGCATTGCCCAGGAGTCACGCATTGGAAAGCGATTAAGCGCATCTTTCGCTACTTGAGTGGTACTCGGCTACTTGGGTTGTTTTATCCCAAGGGGGGATCACTACCGCCAGATTTGCATGCTTTTTCTGACTCAGATTGGGCTGGTTGCTATGACATTCGTGTGTCCACCAGTGGTTTTTGCTTCATGCTTGGTAGCTCATGTATATCTTGGTTGAGCAAGAAGCAGCCTACTGTGGCCACTTCCAGTTGTGAGGCTGAGTATAGGGCAGCTTTCACAGCGACTGTTGAGTGTGTGTGGCTCAGACGCCTTATGGCTGATTTGGGTGTTGGCCAGTCTTCTGCCACCACCATCTTCACTGACAGTCAGAGCGCATTGGCAGTTGCGAGGAACCCTGTGTTCCATGCTCGCACTAAGCACATTGAGGTGCATTATCACTATGTCAGGGAGAGGTTCTCTGCTGGGGAAATCAGCTTGGCATATGTGCCCACGCAGGAGAACATTGCAGACCTTTTCACGAAGGCTCTGCCTAGGGAGAAGTTTGAAGCTTTCCGCAAAGCTTTGGGCTTACTTCCTTTTGTGGAGTGATTTCCACATAGCTTGGCACTTCCTTATACATGAGTGCCAGCTCCTTGTTCACCGCATCACTCCCAGGGGGGATTTGTTGATATATTTAGGTAGTGATGTGTGTGAACACTCTAGGACCTCCGGGGCACTTTTTTCCCTCTTTAGGAGGTTTTTTTCCCCCGGCTTGTATATACGCCTATTGCCCTAATGGGCTACTTATCTTTGTACATTCTCTAGTAATACATTCAGTCTTGTGTGTTGTGCTCCAAGCTTCTTCTTCTTCCTTGTGCTGTTCGCGTGCTTCGGCAAACGTCTATCTCCAACACAAGTACCATTCCTATGTATGGAATCCATTTTTTATTGCATAGCACTCATCCAATGTGGATCGTCACATGCATCTTCAAAAGTAATTGGCTCTTAATTACATGATGTTGCAATAAGAGAATAATCCACAAAATTACTTGATGCATGGCGAGAGCTTGACCTTATTCTACCAAGTGAAGGTGTACTCAATTTGTTTTCCTATAAAGTTTGCTTCAACCACTTTGGCATACTTTGTGCACTCTTAATAGACATGCATTCATTATGTAATACATTGTCAACATGTATATCATGTGTGAGATGAATTTCATGCTCATTTCTAGCCACATTTAGTCACAAATGTTCAGCCATGTGTGACTAGAAATTTCCAACAATTTCGAGAATTTTTTACTAAAAAATTTCAGCCATGTCTAGCTAGAAATTCTCTACATTTTCAACTATATTTTGCTAGAATTTTCCAGCCCTTTGAATCGCAGTTGGGTGGTCTACATGCCCATAGTCAATCGTGCCACTTTGGAACAAAGGCATTAGTGTATTGAACACATCTTGTGAGCTAATTGTTGGCTATTTTTTGCATTCAAGTAGAGGGAAAACTAAATTTTCAGCAAATACCACATCTCAACTCACAATAATTGTGTTTGCCAATGGACGGTACAAATGATATCCCTTACTTTCAACACTATAACCAACAAATATACATTTCTTTGCCTTGTGATCAAGTTTTTAATGTTGTTGTCATGGCACAAGAGCATATACCAAACAATCAAACACGCACATATGACTAACCATAGGTTTATGTCCATTCCAAGCCTCATAAGGAGTGATGATTCTCAATGTTTTTGTAGGGCAGTGATTCAAAACATAGTTTGCACACATGACTCTTCCATCCAAAACTTATCAAGGAGGTGCTTTGCTTTAACCATACATTGGGGTAAAACCCTAGTGCGATTGTGGAACTATTTTTTCGCTAGTGAAATTCATTGTTCTATGCTCTGAAGTCGTTTTGTCCTGTTAAAAGTGCACCCATGCGATGACACGAAAAATGAAAACTTGAGAAGGAGTTGAACCTACTATGATACCACTATTGGGTGTGTGTAGAAGTGTGAGAGACATACGAGCAAACAAAAGGAGCACAAATGCAGCAAGACACACAGAGAAGACAGATAGCTCAAATAGATCTCTTTATTGACAAGGTTCAGAATTGAAGTAAGAGCTGAATAATATCCCTAAGTACAAAGTACCACCACATATGAGTGAATCATGTATGTGGTAACATGGGGAAAAAACCTCTATCCAGCACTAGAGTAAAGAGTGCCCATGTATAGGGAAAAGGTTCACATCAAAGCTACTCGAGGAACACATGAGTGTAATAGTTTTGCAACTGATTTTCATGATTTTTTGCTCCATTATCATCTCCTCTACCTTCCTCCTCCATAGCCAATTAAGTAATCCCTAGTCGAGTGATATTCAGGACACTAGTGAATCAAAGAACTCTTATAATATGGAGATATTACCTCATAGCAATAGGGCCACACACCTAAAGACACCTAAGGGACCTTACAAAAATAAGTTGGAGTACATCTGAACCAACAGATTAGGTGCTTGCATCTATGAGGAGGGTTTGAGAAGATCAATAGTACAATTAAGGAATCCAAAACATCCCTATGTCCTAGATCACCGAGTGGTTAAATAAGAGAATGGATTATATATAAATAAGCAGGGAACTATGTACATGGTTACTAGTCACCCTGAACATGCAGACAACTTTGGGAACATTCTTCTAGATTTAGAATTTCAAGATTCAAATGAGGAAGATCAAATGGATATCCCCTCCAATTGTTTCTTACTAGGATCATAGCTACCACAAAGATACCCTAAGACAATACTTCCATAGAGTTATGTGTTAACATGGATACTGAAAAAGCCTTTTGGAAGTTCAAATCTGGCAAGCCTCATACTAAGCAAGAGTTTTTAGTCTATGAGTTCAAGGACCCAGATGTCCAAGGGAGACCAACTTACATGAATCCTACCTCTTAGCGAATGTAATTAGTCTTTGACTATAGTAAGCATACTCATTTCTGGCAAGGTCAAAAGCTTTTCTCCCTACACAAGCCATTGGCTAGTGAAGGATAGGCTAACTCTTTAGGAGCCAATAGAGAGAAGATGAAGGAAATCCCTGAGGTAAGCTTTGTGTACAACATAGAATGAGGTAGGTCAAAGAAAGGCGCAAGTATGCCAAAAAGAAAAAGGACTAGAGGACATAATTCTCATATAGATAAGGACAATTTGTTCACTCGATGCAAGGCTTTCAGTCTAACCGTGAAGAACACGACACCCTTGCTTGGTTTCAGCCCTTGGAATGAGGTCACTTTAGAGATATCATGCAACTATTAGATGCTTTCATTGTTGAGTTCTCTAAGAGTGGAATCAGGCACAACACCTCATCTTTGATCCACATTTTCAAGCATATGCCCCAAGAGAAAATAAGTCTAGTAGGACTTAGATTTAGGAAATACATAAAGAGATGCCCACTCCCAGAGCTACCTACACAAGCTAAGCAACTATAAACTTCATTGCCTGCTACACACTCCAACAAGTTTTCTGTGATTGGAAGTAGATAACTATCTTGTATGGTGGTCGTATTAACTTTCTTCAAGTTGATGCAGACCCATAATATGATTCCTCCCATTCACATTTGTATCCTATGACCCACTTCTTTGGAAGGTGAAGGTGCATTCAAGTAGAGCAACCAATAGGAGCCACCACCACATAATAAACAACAGCAGACCAAATAGAGACTATTTATTTAAAAGGCTTTGTATTCACTGTGTCTAACACTATCACAGAGGATTTTCCATGACTTTAGATTTCAACATTTTAGGACCCATCCATATGAAATTCCAATTCTCAAACACCCATTACGTCTCACAAAAGTACGAATGATCGAGTTATCCAAGTTCTCAAACTAATGAGGAGGAAGGGCAAAATTGCACCAACCAAGAAGATGAGAAAAAAACCCAATATTGATGAAGAGAAAGATGACTAGAATGATCAGAGTGACCAACAAGACCAACAAGATCAACACAATCACCAAGATACACAAGATGAATAGGATGAAGGAAGGGATACAGAAGATGAGTGTGCACCGGATAGAGTTGTCTACACTATAACATTGCAACATTTATATGCAACCATGCAAGTGGTTCACAACCATCATGAGCTAATTGAAGAGCAAAGCCATGCTATATTATATCAAGAACTTGCCAACAGTGGCTTTGATGCACTCTTTATTGAAACAATCCACCTTCTCACACAAGCAATAGGTGTTTTAGAAGCATTGAACTATCTTTCAAATCAACCACCCACAAGGGCTGATCCTCATCACGTATGCCTTCAACGCCAAGCAGGTCAACCCATTCATATCCCTATACCCCCCCAAACCTCTTCAGAAAATCAACACTTCGCGGTCACATGCCCCATCCAATCCCACCTATTGATACCTCCTCATTGACCGACCAACCCATTACCACCATAACCCAACCCTTCCAAGAATTCCTGTATATTTTTGAGACTCCACCACAAGCCCCACCTTGCTACCATGTACCAATAGTATCTCCACCCCGGCCCCTCGCCTCATGTGACTACCTTCACAAAAGAACACTTTCTCATCACCTCTTTGCCGACCACCATTATCTCAACTAACATTACCTCTATCTCTTGCATTCCCCCAACAATTATGCCATTCCCGCCACCTATTCAACAAACTTTAGCTTCATTTCCACTTCCACTCCTCTCCCCCTTCCCCTCTATAGTTTCCATCTATTTTCTCTTCATCACTCAACCCACCATCCACACATATTCTATAGTGGGAAAATATATTTTCATCTTAGATTCCCTTAAGTCCCTTCTTTAGACTACCGTCTAAACAATGTGTCCAAGTTTCATCAACATTTTTGTCTAGTTTCACAAGTACATCATCATGCACTGCACCCATAGTACCACTTTTCACTATAACCACAACACAAACAACCACGTCTAACACCATGGACATCTTAGCATTGAGCACACCACAATCATCACTTCATTGCCAACTTCATGTTGAAAATTAAGTATCAACGTTGAAAAGGACTCGTCCACGAGTTTTGAAAGTAGACCAAGTTCAATCTTAGTTTGGTTGTGGGACATCCGTGTAATACACCTAGATATACTCAAGTTTGCTATACTTATTACCATAGTTCTAGCCATAATAATCCTCTTATCCACTTTAGGAATCTCGATAACCCAAATAGTCTATGGATTGGTCATTATGTTGAGCATATGGATCTAGTTGATTTCATTCAAGAGAACTTTCATACCCAATGAATTCTATAATAATTGGAGTCAATGGTATCATTTCCTTCTCTATATACTCCTATGCTTCTCCATCATTAATTGGAATTAGATGTTGAGAGGAAGGTGCTTGTTGACTCAACACTGGTCATGTTGGATACATAGAGTACTCCAACATTAGTCTATATTAATACTATATCTGGTGCAAATTAGATACGAGTATCATGGTGGACACGGATTGCTGAGAAAAAGGCATTGGCACTTGATAATTTCCCATATCTAGCCGGTTTTTATACTAGTATTGTTATGTGGGGTATTGTGGATATGCAGGAGGACTTGGATGTTCCCCTCCAGAATATGTGCACCATCTAGGTGAAGACCTAGAAGCTCTTATGCTCAATTTCTTCATGACCACCTCTTCCATTTTTTCAATCAATGAGGAACTTGATTTTTTACTTAGAGTTGCTTTTGAAAATAGTGAGAAGAATTGAATAAAATTACCCAAGTCATACTAGATCCTTATGCATTTCTATATGCAATCCTCCAAGGTGGTACGAAACAACAAGTATTCTGCAAGGAGAGCACTTCCGTTATTTTTTTTAGATGATCATTTAGATGATCATTTTTAGGTATTCTCAATACTCCACTCTCAAGTAACTACAAATGATCCATAGTGCTCTAAGTTGTGTGGCCCCAATTATTTTGAGAGTTCATAAATTTTTGGAACTCTTACTTCCAAGTTAGATGAGGGATATGTGTGATCAGTTGATGGTAATAGATGATCTTTGTATGCCTCATCATGAGGTTAGGCAGGGCATAAACTTTTGGGCAATTGGGTTGCCATTGAGAGCAAAAATAAAGGCCTTGTGGCATCATACCCATAGAACCTTAATGGGGGGAGTGCATAGAGTGGCTTGGCCCCTTCTATAGGGTTCGAGGGGCTAACCCCTTTTGTCTAGAGTACTAAAACAATAGGACTTTTGGTCATGGGGATATTCTCAAAAATTATATTTTGCTAGCTATTTCACCTCTCTCAACTATGTTTGTCTATACTGGCTCATATTGGGAGCACGCATGTGAAAACACCATCTTTGTGGTTACAATGCTCTTGGCAATTTGAGAATTTTAGTTCTCTATCTCTCTATTTGTGTCTCTCTTAGTCTACATTTTTCTCATCTCTATCTATTGGTCTCTCCCATTGTGATATTTTTATTATAAGAACACACATCTACCAACTCCCATAACATACACATACATAGCTTTAGATAATAGTGGGGAGCGAGCTCAAGTGAAATTAATTAAGAGGTCAACTCAGTCCATGAGGGCTTGATGGGTCTTAATGCTCTTTTGACAATTATAAAAGACACTATTTTTTCTAAATTACAAAGGGTCAATGTTGGAAAAAATGATTGTTTCTTGGAGAATTCGAATAGACATACCATGTGGATCTCTATTGTATCTTTGATGCACTTTGTGATGCTTGTATTGGTAAGCAGAAAATAAACTGAAAATTGGATGGTTACCATGCAAACATAATACAAAAATATCATGAAGAATGGAACTTGGGGACTAGTGGATTTACCCCCCTCAATGAAAATTCATTGCAACCAAGTGGTTACGGAAGCTAAAGTATAAGGATGATTATACTTTGGAGAAGTACAAGTTAAGATTTGTTGCATAGGACTACTCACAAGTTGAAGGGATTGACTTCTATGAATCATTTTCCCTGACTGCAAGGATGAATGTTGTATGAGAAGTACTAGATGTGGCTACTCATAAAATGTGGCCAATCCATTACATGGATGTCAAATCAACATTCGTGAATGGAGACCTCAAGGATCAAGCCTATGTTTCTCAACCACCTTGGTTTAAGGCTCCACATATAGAGAATAAGGTGTTTAAGCTAAAGAAGTCATTATATGAGCTGAAATAAGCCCCTAGAGCATGGTTCCAATGGATGGATAAGTATATCTTGTATGTACATTTCAATAGACGTGTTTCTAATGTTAACTTGAATGTTCTAAATATAGAAGGGAAGTCAATTGTGATTGTTCTCTATGTAGATGAGCTTATTATTACATGAGATGATGCTCTTCATCAACAAACAAAAGATGCCCCGAGTTTAGAATTTGAAATAGTAGACTTAGGCTTAATGCATTGTTGCTTAGGGCTTGAAGTATGATAGGAAATAGGGAAGATTTTCATCCCTCAACAAAGGTATGCAAAATGTATTTTGGAGGCATTCGACATGGAGGATTGCAAGGAGATTTCTACACCTATGGAGGTCCAATAATAAATTATATGTTGAAGATATTTCACCTCTAGTGGATATTGGAAGATAAAGGAAACTAATTAAAAGTCTCTTCTACTTGTGCAATAGTAGACCATATATGTCCTATGTTATTAGAGTAGTAAGCAAGTTCCCTAACAAACCTTGCTAAAATCATTGTAAGGCAATGTAGATACTTAGGTACTTGAAAGGAACCATTGATTATGGTAATCTCTATGAGGAAGGATCATCTCTAATTTGATATTGTGATTCAGATTGGGAAATATAAACTGATACTAGGAAATTAGTTTCTAGATATTGCTTCTCTTTAGGATATGGGATTCTATCTATATTTTCTTCGTCCATTAAAGTCCTAAAACTTGCTTCTACTGTACATTTCTCTAAAAATGCTTATCAAGTCTCACAAAAAAATTATAAAGTAAGTAATGTGTGTAGACAATGTGACTCATGTAGCATCAACCTACTTTTGTTAGAGGTCGGAGAATAAGAAAACACACAAACAACAAGAAGGAGGAGGAG
The DNA here is from genome assembly GCA_020310875.1 of Ceratopteris richardii. Classification (NCBI taxonomy): domain Eukaryota; kingdom Viridiplantae; phylum Streptophyta; class Polypodiopsida; order Polypodiales; family Pteridaceae; genus Ceratopteris; species Ceratopteris richardii. Next base: position 77,741,214 of record CM035406.1, on the reverse strand, counting down.
GATGACGACGAGGAGCAGGAGCTAGAGAAGAATGAGAAGAAGAAAAAGAAAAAGAAGAAGAAGAAGAAGAAGAAGAATAAAAAGAAGAAAAAGAATAAGAAGAAGAGGAAGAAGAAGGAGAAAAAAGCAAAGAAGAAGAAGAAGAAGAAAAATAACAATAACACCAACAACAACCACAATAAAAACAAGAAGAAAAAGATTGGGAGCACAATACACAATGTAGTGCCAAGTGTAGGATGTACAAACTCTTATATACAAGTTGGAGGAAAAGAAATTAAAAAAAAAAGGGAAAAAGTGACATAATTGTCCTAAGTGTGTTTGTGCACATCACTTCCAAAATATATTAACATAGATGGATTTCAAGAAATAAACCCTTTTAGATCTGAAGTATTTCAAAAATATCATATTTCTTTTATCGTGCCCTTCCTTAGTTAAAGATTATTTATGTCATGAAATTTTACATTATTTAAAGGATTGATCATTTGGCCATGTTTTGTAGTCACATTTGTTGAAAAGAAAAAGGCAAAAGCATGATTCTTTCACGAAACAAGACATAAATTCTCTTTTTATAGAGACCTTTCAAAGGGACAGTTTGCTTTTATGAAAGCGAATTTGCCCCTTTATGCACTCTAAGACTTGTCCAAAAAAGTTTGTAAAGGTATTATACATAGTATTGGGGACCCATTTTTCTCTCTCTATATGTTATATAATCTCTCCATGTGTTCTCTACTTGTTTTCATGTGTCTTTGTGTGATTTTTCATACTTTTTGTGCATACATCTACATACCACATGTACATAATGGCATGAAACAATAGTTTTGCAGCTCACACACAATTGTAGACATGTTAAGCATTTGTGTGTGCACAAATTTGAAAAAGGATAAGTTAGCTCTTAGGGCAGCCTGATTTGATTCTTGCACACTTACCATCCAACAACTTCTAACACTCATCAAGTTATAACTAAGCTCCAAGGCATATGTACCTTTTTATCATCTTGACAACTTGGCTTCTTGGTTCCATGCTCTTAAGTAACAAAGGCCACATGAAAATATGTTCATCAAATCGTTTGACTTCAATAAACATACACAATTCCAAAATAGGTATGGGAATGAAGGAGCTTGGATGAGAAAAACTAAATCTTCAAGGGGGTGGTGATGAAAAATTAAAGCTTATCAATTAATATTTTAATAATAGGTGAAAGAAAATGTTTTCATTTTTGTGACATCAAAATCTGAATGCATCAAGAGTGACACGCTAATTGTTTTTTTTTTTCATTTTTGTTATGATCTTCATGATTTTGAAGTAATTATTGCCATTCATGTGGATATATATGATGATTGATTTGATAAGAATAATAAGATGTGTATCCCATAAATCTAAGGGAACATGATAAGTGTCGAACTTGAACTCATGCAAAGTTACATTCACTTAACGAGATCATTGAAGTCTACCATCTTGTGTCTATGTTTTCACTCATCTTATATTGTTGTTTTTGTTGTTATTGTTGGAGTTAGACGTCTGCGGAAGCATGCGAACAGCACAAGGAAGAAGAAGAAGCTTGCTGCACAACACACAATACTGAATGTATTACTAGAGAATGTACAAAGATAAGTAGCCCATTAGGGCAATAGGCGTATATACAAGCCGGGGGAAAAAAACCTCCTAAAGAGGGAAAAAAGTGCCCCGACGGTCCTAGTGTGTTCACACACATCACTACCTAAATATATCAACAAATCCCCCCTGGGAGTGATGCGGTGAACAAGGAGCTGGCACTCATGTATAAGGAAGTTCCAAGCTATGTGGAAATCACTCCACAAAAGGAAGGAAGCCCAAAGCTTTGCGGAAAGCTTCAAACTTCTCCCTAGGCAGAGCCTTCGTGAAAAGGTCTGCAATGTTCTCTTGGGTGGGCACATATGCCAAGCTGATCTCCCCAGCAAAGAACCTCTCCCTGACATAGTGATAATGCACCTCAATGTGCTTAATGCGAGCATGGAACATAGGGTTCCTCGCAACTGCGAATGCGCTCTGATTGTCAGTGAAGATGGTGGTGGTAGAAGTATGACCAACACCAAATCAGCCATAAGGCGTCTGAGCCACACACACTCAACAGTAGCTGTGAAAGCTTCCCTATACTCAGCCTCACAACTGGAAGTGGCCACAGTAGGCTGCTTCTTGCTCAACCAAGATATACAATCTGGCGGTAGTGATCCCCCCTTGGGATAAAACAACCCAAGTAGCCAAGTACCACTCAAGTAGCGAAAGATGCGCTTAACCACCTACCAATGCTTGACTCCTGGGCAATGCATAAACCTGCTCATCTGTGAGACAACAAACTGAATATCTGGCCGAGTAATGCATAAGTAAATCAAGCATCCAACAGCGTGCTGATAGAGAACAGCATCAAATGCATCTGTAGCATCATGAAGACTCAATCGTAAACCTATCTCCATAGGAGTGGTAATAGGCTTACAATCTTCAAGGCCCAAAACGCTGCAATAATGTGTCGATATATTTTGTTTGACACAAAGCCATTCCACCATATAGGACCAGTGAGCAACATGTCGTCAACATAGACAACAATGATCAGAAGCACATCATTAGCATGCTTAACATATAAGGTGCTTTCAGTTGGACTGTTCTCAAAACCATGTGCAATCAGATAGGCATGTATATTCTCATACCAAGCACGTACTACTTGCTTTAAACCATATAATGCCTTCTTTAACCTGCACACTTGGTTTTCATGCCCTTTCTGCACAAAGCCACGGGGCTAAAAAACATACACTTCTTCATGCAAGTCACCATTCAAAAATGTTGTTTTAATATCCAACTGATGTACATTCCAACCATGATGAGCTGCAAGTGCACAGATGCTCCGAACAGTAGTCATATGCATGTAGGTGCAAAGGTCTCATCAAAATCAATGCCTCTTTCCTGTGCATAACCCTTTGCAACAAGCCTGGCTTTATACCTATCAACTGTACCATCCGGTTTACGCTTCAGCTTGTATAGCCACTTAGTGTCAATGGCCTTCTTGCTAGGAGGCAAGTCACATAAAGAACAAGTACCAATCTTCATTATAGCATCATATTCAGATTGCATAGCAGCCATCCAATTTTCTGAATTTTGTGCTTCATCAAACGAAACAGGATCATTCTCATCACAAAGACTAGATGCAGCCATAGCATAGCAATCTGATGCAAAAGAGGCACTATGAGAGCATGAACGAGTACGATATGGTAGAGGTGCATCTAATTTGCTATCACGCAAGGTCTGCACCAGCCATTTTGGCATTGTTCTTGCCTGCTCAATATCAGCTCTATCATCAATAAGTGCATCATGTACATCTGCATCAGAAATGGAATTATCTGCATCATCACATGAAACCTGCAAAGGCTGAGAAGCTGCCTCATTGGGACCAACACTAGACTGTCCACCTATAATTATAGGCAGCAAAGTATCATACATGTCTTTGGAGCTAACAAATGTCTCCTTAGTACATGAAAGCAATGGCTGAATAGCATCTTCCTCAAAAACAACATCACGGCAAACTAGAATGCATTTAGTATGTGGATGATACAGATGATAGCCTTTACTTTCAGAACTATACCCAACAAAAATACATTTTATTGCTTTATCATCCAATTTTCTGTGATGTTGTTCAGGCACTAATGCATATGACAAACAACAAAAAACACGCAGATGAGCAATAGATGGCTTGCAGTCATGCCAAGCCTCATATGGAGTGATAGACTGCAGTGCTTTAGTGGGACACATGTTCAATACATATGCTGCACACATGACAACCTCAAGCCAGAAAGTATGTGGTAAAGCTTGACTTTTGACCATACACCTCGCCATCTCCATGAGTGACCTGTTCTTTCATTCAACAACTCCATTCTATTGAGGTGTATACAACACTGTACACTGGTGTTTTATCCCACATTCAGCCAAAAATGCATTAAAATCAGAAGACATATATTCCCCCGCTCGATCAGAACGGAGGGTGCCCATTTTACATGCTGACAGATTTTCAGCCAAAACCAAAAATTGTTTGAAGCACATGAACAATTCCTACTTTGCCTTCAATGGATATACCCATGTATGCCTGGAAAAATCATCGATGAAAGTCACGAAGTAAAGATAATTCCCAAAAGAAAGTGTTTGCATAGGACCACAGACATCACTATGTACAAGTAGCAATTTCTGAGTAGCCCGAACTGAACCATCTTTTGGAAAGGACGAACGTTGCATTTTGCCCAAAATACAGCCTTCACAAACATGTTTTACAGGTGCCTCAGGTTTGGGCAAGGAGGACACCATTTCAGATTTCTGCAGGCATAGCAAACTAGCAAAATTCAGATGACCAAAGCGTGCATGCCAAAGCTTTGCATCTGACATAGCCTGAGAATCATTTACTGCACATGCCAAATCATTTACAGATCTTTCATAGTCTATGAGCTTATACAACGCACGACGTAAAATGCCAGAAGGAATAATCACATCGCCATTTGACAGATCATGAACTGTACACCTGTCATCAACAAATTTCACAACCAATCCAATCTTGGCTAATGCAGAAACTGATAACAAGTTCTTCTTGATCCCTGGCACAAAAAAAGAATCTGACAAAGTGAAAGAACTACCATCAGCAGTAGTCAAAATGATCTTACCAACTCCCATAACAGGATAAGAGGAGTTGTTGGCGCATGTAAGAGTGTTCCCTATAGGAGCAGGCTCAAGTGAAGAGAAGAAACTGCGCTGCGAGGTAACATGTTTGTTCGCCCCACTGTCAAATTACCAAACATTTGAGTCTACTACAGACATGCACTGCTCATGGGAAGATGGGTCAAAACTGCAAACAATAGTAAACGCCCATTCTTCTTCCTCCATAAGATTAGCAGACTCCGTTTTTGGTGTACAGGCTTCTGCAACAACCATTCCAACCTCTTTCTTCTTTTCCTCTTTTGCAACCAGTTTTGGACAGTTCTTTATGATATGATCATTCCCTTTACAGTACTTACAAAACAATTTCTGCTTTTCTGATTTTTACTCATCTTTGTCTTGGTTCTTCGAATGTGCAACATTTGCAGATTTCTGCTTACTAGTAGAAGAGCTCCATTGTCCTTTACCCTTCTGACTAGCCAGGAAAGCTTGATCTGCAACACACATAATGGACCTGTTCTGCCTAGACTGATCTTCCTGCAACAGAACAGAGACTAACTCCTCAAATGACAAGGCATTTGGATTGCCTTTCATCATCAACCAAAGAGTAGAAGCAAAACTCTGATATGAATCAAGAAGACCATTCAGAACGGTCTGCACAAGTGAGCTATCTGGTATAACCTCATCAGCAAAAATCAATTGTTCCTTCAAGTCTTTGATCTTTGTTAGGAAACTTTCCATAGAATCACCTTCATTCATGTGCTCACTCTCCAACTGTTTTCGGAGATAAGCAACATGAGCCTCATTCCTAGCTTGGTACAATGTGGTAAGTGTATCCCAAGCTTCCTTAGCTATTTTGCAAGAGCAAATATGAGGAATAATGGCACGTTTGACAGACAAAGCTATCAATGCATGTACCTGGGCATCTCTGTCATCCCAACAAATCAGCTCTGCAGTAGGTGAAGCAGAAACCGCAGCATAAATAGGAATATGCAGAATCTTCGACACCTTCTGCATCAGCTTCGTACCTACAGTTGTAACAATTGTAGGTGTGATAGGACGTTTTTCGACACCCTGCACAATGTTCCACAGTCCTTTTGCAACCAACACATGTCGCATCATATAAGCCCATAACGGGTAGTTCGTACCATCCAACTTATCCTCAACAGCCAACATACATAATACATCACTGCTTTCAGCCATGGCCGGTGACTAAAATACCTTATCTCAAAAAGTTGAACAGAACGACCCAGACGAATTCCACTAGACCTATAGTAGACTTTGAGACACTTATACTGGTGAACAGAAACTAGTATATACCTTTGGCACAAAAAGACGAAATAGCCTGCACAAGCACTGCGATAGTGTGTTCGGAGGCCGAAACGAGCTCAGATATCTGAAACACCCTGAGTATGCTCACCAAATTTCGTGCGAATCTGAGACTGCAAATGGACGAGTGTCAACGGTGCCCTAGATGTAGCGACGACCTGCTCTGATACCAATTGTTGGAGTTAGACGTCTGAGGAAGCACACGAACAACACAAGGAAGAAGAAGAAGCTTGGAGCACAACACACAATATTGAATGTATTACTAGAGAATGTACAAAGATAAGTAGCCCATTAGGGCAATAGGCGTATATACAAGCCGGGGGAAAAAAAACCTCCTAAAGAGGGAAAAAAGTGCCCCGGCGGTCCTAGTGTGTTCACACACATCACTACCTAAATATATCAACAGTTATTGTTGTTTCTATTTTCAAAGAGTTTAATCTTATGACCTACTCTTCTTGTAGATTGGAAAAAGGAATTCGGTCTCATGTACCAAAAGGACCCTTTATATCTCTCACATTCAGAGGTTCGCATCAGACTAATTCATAAAACATAAAGGATCTTCAATCTAAAGGTTCAAGATGTTACCACTACATCATGCACCCTTGATTAGATGAGCTTTCTTTCCATTGAGCTCTAACATCTCTTACATTCCAAATGTAAGAGATGTTAGAGCTCAATGGAAAGAAAGCTCATCTAATCAAGGGATATGTATTCACACTCAATGGATGTGAGAGTGGATATGTATTCACACTCATCTCAAGAATTTCTCAAATTTGGAATGTGACATCTCAATTCACTCTCATTGTAGCATTTCTTAAACTTGAATTTCTCACTTCACACAAGAAGCACATGATTTTCAAGTTGGCTTTGTCATTGACTTTTTTTCCTCCTTTTATTTTATGTTCTTCTTTGTTTACACCCACTTTTCACAACCTTCTTACTTATGTCTTTTTCTACTTTATGTATTGTGTTCTTCACACCCACTCTATTTTTTTATATGTCCTGTGTATTGTACATGTAGATTGAAATTTCATGTTCTTCACACCCACTCTATTTTTCATGTAGATTGAAATTTCATGTTCTTCACACCCACTCTATTTTTTTTTTATATGCTGCGTGTATTGTACATGTAGATTGAAATTTCATATCCAATGTGAGATATCTCTTACAAATTTACAAAACAAAGATCAATCTTCATACATGCACATATATGACGTAGTACCCATATTCTTGATGATCCAAAATGAGGAGAGCCAAGTGGACACTCAATAAAGGTCTTAATTTTCATACTTTGTGATAGTGTATGGTTACATGATGGTGATATGCTAGGTAAAAGAGGTTATCCTTGGCCTTGGATTGTGGATTTTGGAGAAGAGACCCAACAAAGGGGTGTGGGAGGTTGACAATCTCTCATCAGAGGTTTGGGGATGGAGTCCCACAACCCAAAGATGAAGATAGTTTTTCATATACATATATATTTTTACTATAATTTACATGAGCTAAGATTAATTGAGCAGAATTTATGATGGATTGATTTATTTCCTCAACTTATGTAACCAAGGTGCCTTTTTGTGAGAGAACACTATTACTTAACCATCCACCATTTGTCTTGAGCATCATAAAAGCTTTTCAAAGAGTATGGGATGATGCCTTCTGCAATGTTACTACTTCTAAGCCTTTAACTTACTCTAAAATAGAAAATTTTCCCGAATGAGCTTTATTTTCATGTAGATATTTTAGGGTACTTCTATCCTTATCAAAATCCAAAGATGTGTTCTATATGTGATGAATTCATTAGAAAAGCTCTTAAAAGAGATATTTGTACTCTCAAGATATTTTCAAAGCATTTTCATATTTTTATGTACTCTTAAACATTCGGACGAAATAAGAGGAAATTATGTGCTTATATACTCTTTAAGATGTGAGAACACATAGGATATTATGCAATCCGTGATGACATGTTAAAAAGGTGGCCACGGATACATTGGCTTCATTAAAAAGGGCTTCCTCCATTTTAAAAGAGTGTTGATGGACTCATTAGCTTCATTGAAAAGGGGATTCTCCCAAGGGATTTCTTTCTTCATTGAAAAGGGGATTCTCCCAAGGGACTTTTTTGTGGTGTTAAGAGATATTTATGAATTCATCTCTTTTGTGAGTTTAGATATTTACTTTAGGCACACTTCAAAGTCCAAAGAGATATAGAGGATGAGACCATTCATCATATCTATTTTGCATGATGAATTGTAGATCTTATGTTGTGTGTGATATAGAGGAGGAGACTAATCACCATATCTATTCTGCATGATGAATTGTAGATCTTATGTTACAAGTTGTGGACAAGAGAGGAAGAAGTAGCAAACTCTTTTGTCGTCTTATATACCTTATACACTTTTTTTTCTTAAAGAGGAACTTTGACCAAAGCTTAATCTCCCTATGCTTGAATTGATGGAAAGAATGACTATACAAGTGAACATGCATAGTACTCATTGGATCCTCCCTATCCCACAAAGCAGGGGTTAGATTGCCCAAAGACGACACTAGAGAAAATTGCCCCAAAGCAACTAGTTTTAGGTGGTTGCACTGACCATAGGCTCACAAGCTGTCCTACCGTAGGGAGAGGTTGAACTCTTGCCCCTGCCTCAAGAGGCAAAATGCCCAACCACTTTATATACTTTTTAATGCGGGTTCAAATGGGGCAATGTTATCAATCTCCTCTTCAAATTCACATCTTTCCACATTTTGTCATTTTTGATATCCAAGGATATTTGCTTAAAGTCCACCTCTTCCTATAAGAAAATTTGGGATGCTTGGCAAAACCAATATCTATTCTTGAGGATGGAGATTGCTAAATAACGATGACAAATAACCGAACTTGATTTTCAATATCATTTTGTGTGGACGAATGAGGCCACATTGCCACAACCAATCCATCCTCATACATTTCAAATACATCGGAACATGAGAAAAGAGGGTGGCCTAATATCTGATTTACATTGAGTGAAGAAAAACATTGTGTGTTATTGTCACCTTATGAAAAAGAACCATTGATCTTGGGTAATCATAATAGACCATGAAACAACTTTTAAACTTATTATGTTTACATCTTGGACCTCTGAACTTGAAGTCGAGAGTTCAAGACCAAGATAAGAGTTTCGATCTTGAACAAGCTTTCGGATTATGTTCATTTCTAATAAGTGCTAGATGTTCTAACCTTGCTTATGTGAGATTCAAGGAATTGCATGAGTATTATGCCTTTTATTGTACTTTAAATTAATTCAAACCTTGAGAGATGTAGATCGTAAGATTGGACTTCCTAGTTCAAGTGCATGGTTGAGCAGTAGATCATCCCAGAATACTATGCTGTCTATTATACTTTCAATTAATTGGAACCTAGAGAGATGTAGATCACAAGATTGAACTTCCTTAGTTTAAGTACATAGTGCAACGGTTGAGCACTATGCCTTTGGATGGGGGGCATGGGTTCAACCACAATTGTGGACACTCTTGCCCATGTATGGATGGATAAACATTGGCTTTAGGGTTGCTTCAAATGTTGATCTTCGAGCAACCATCCTTCATGCCCGCTATCAAGTTCGACCTTCGAGCACCCTCGTATTAGGCCTTTGGTCCAATAAAACCGATCTTCTATTGTTGAGCTTTAGGGTCATCCCTTTTCAAGCTCTACCTTCATAAGCCTTTGAGCTTTGTAATCCTGATGCCAAGTGTCTAACCCCTCCTTTGTGGAATACTACGGTCGTCTCTCCTTGTACTTTCGATTAATTAAAGCTTATTTAGGAGACTACACCTCACACCAAACTTTTTTAGAGTTGAACTTATTTTTAAAAAAGATAAAACTTCATTTAAAAAACAAAAATATCAAATCATAAACCAAAACTTAAACTTTTGTTCCTCTACTCTCCTTTCTCCTAAAAAGTTCTACACTTCCATATGAAACACTAAGTAGGTTTTTTTAGGCTTCTTTATTTTTAAAACAATTTTATTAACTCTTTTTAAATTTAAAATTAATCTTTTTTATTTCACGTTTACATATTCTTCATACGCACGTTTCAGATAGTGCGGCGATAGTGCAAAATTGCTTGGTTTATCCAATCACATAATGCCATGTGTTTACTTCTATTCAGATAGAGCGGAGCCCCTCACAAAGGATTTACACGTCATGAAACGTTTTTCATACAAAATTTCCGATCCTCAAGGTTAAACTGGACACCTGTGAAACCTCCTTTAAGAAAAAATGAAAGAGCTTTATCCATAAAAATAATTCAGGGAATGATGAAGGGAGTAAAATAATTCAACGGAATGATGATGGGAGCACCACTCATGTACATGAAGAAACTTTATCCATGAAAAATATTATGAATGCTGTTATCTATATGGGAACGGAATGGTGATCATCTCGGAAACACTCCTGTTCCAAGTGAACCACTCAGCCGTATTCTACTCTTCAGTCATGTACGCGTATCGCGATGTGTCACTTTGGAAACGCAAGATGGAACCATGGCATCTGAACACGAGCCCATAATGAAACAGTTCCACACTCGGCAGTCCCAAGAATGATGGGTCAGGAGTCAGGACATCATATCAGCAAGAGAGTAGGCCATGGACATAGCCAATGGTTCCGCGTCTCTGTCGCGGGTCTGGTAGGTGGAGGAAAATCTGTAGCTCTGAAAATGTACGCACTGGCTGTGTGATTTCATATGCATTGAGATATCCCTCACCTATACTCGTCGACGCCGCTAGTTGGCTGTTCGTGGACGAATAACAGAGATATTTTTGCTCATCCTCTGTTTTCCCGTGCATCTGCCTCTCTCGTGCTGGCCCTTTGTCTCAGTTTCAGCTTCGTTGTCGCTTCCTTCGTCGGCTGAAACTCAGGTTCGTCGCCGGTCGTTCAAGGCCTAGTTACGTACATATATTCAGTTATCGGCTGTGAGCCCAGTGCACAACGGATTGCGAAGTGGGAGGGGTAGTCATGCTTGGTTTCGGCCCTGTATTATTCATTGTTTCACGTCTTTGCTTCCTTCAGCTTACTGTTTCTGCAGTAGAGTCTGCATGAAGAGTTTTCTGTACTGATAAACTTTTGTTCAACGAAAGACTTGTGCTGCCCGAGCTCTAGTTCATTCTTATCCCAGTCTCACGCTTGAGGGCGATATATTTCTATCATCTCCAAAACTGAATTCGCCTGGTTGTCACAAATTCACGAGTTTTCTCTTTCGTTCGTAAAGAAATCACATCACCGTTGTATCACGAGGATCCATGGCTTCCCGTTTTCCTGTGCTTTTGAATGATAGCATGCGCGCTCTCTCTCTCTCTCTCTCTATTTATCTCCCTCTCCCCTCTCTATATGCATCAAGAGTTTGCTTTGCGATGTTAATGCAGAGGAAATGGTGCCTGTGGCTGAAATGAAATGTTACGTTTCTGTTTCTCCTCGAGTCAGGCAGAGCTGGTAGACTTTTCTGTAGAACCTTGTTTGCGTTCCTTATGTTTTGGAGTGCTGTAAAAGGACATAGTGTCGAAGAGCTAGAATGCCAGTTTATGTCTAGGCGCTGCACATATCTCTTCATACCAGGAAGGTAAAGTCAAATGATCGAAGCACGCATGCGATGTAGATGATAGCGGAATCTGACGTAACAAATTTGAAGATTTTTCATGTCTGCAGCTCTTGTTTATATATGCCCCATATATCCCCCCCTCCCCCCGCCCAAACACACACAAACTTACAAGCGCACGCACACACACACACACACAGAACACGCACATGCAGGCGCACACTCACATGCATATGTACACACCCAATCCAGTACTCTTATGCTATGCTTATATTTTGTTCATCGTGCAGAACATTCTTGGTTTTGGGATTGGGAAGACATTGTATCAAGAAGGAATCGGGGAAAGTAGCACTGACTTGCAGACAGATCCATTATGGCAATGCTGCGGGCTGCAACACGCCTATCAAGAGCCTTTCGTACTAATTCGATTTTTGAATCTCATGCTTCCCCCTTGTCGTTATCTTCAGGTGATCCTCCAATTATTCATTTTTAAATGTGAACTCGAAAAGTCCAGCTTTAAATCGCCCTATCCAAATCACTATCTTGAAACTAAATTTAGGTCCCCTTTATTTTTATAATCCTACATTGAAAAGTTCATTCTTAAATCACCTAACCCACATCACGATTTTGTGAAACCGAATTTGGATCCCCTCTATTTTTACAATCCTGTAATTTTCTTACATTCGAAGTAGGAATATAAACGGGTTTAGTGGAAAGGGTGTGCTAACCTGGAATTTGATTTCAGCACAGTAGGGGACTCTTGAGTCACATCTTTGCTTTCATTTTGGGGAATTGCTGTTTTAATAGCAAAGTATTTGGGTGTGTGTGCATCTCTAAATCAGTTGATAACAAATGCATGCACGATTCGCTGTTCCTTAATCTTATCAGTAGTGTGTGGTCTCTTACTTTCTTTTTTTCTTTGTACCATTGCAGTAACAGTTAAGAGGCTGGACCTTCGATGCTTGCTGAGCACTGCAGCAGAGGCTGTTGCTGAGCCGATAAAACCTGACATATCTATAAGTCTAACTAAGCTTTTGATTGATGGCAAATTTGTTGATGCTGCATCAGGTGGACCTTTGAGTGATAATTTCTCAATTTCTCTCTCCTTGGCTGATTCTCATGTATGTGAATTGGAAAGGGTTTTTAGAGGTCTGCATTATAAGCTGAATGAGATTTATATACTCTGACTCTTGTTTTCTCTTTCAGTCAGTCAACTGTGTTCATGTGCGCTCTTTTAGTTT